>OZ014532.1:130137915-131337915 GCA_963966105.1 Volucella zonaria | reverse complement strand
AACTATACTATCTTCCGAAAGGGTGATTAATTTTTCGCCGCCTTGTAGAATGGCTGATATTGCCAGAGTTCTAGCACGGTGATATACGAGGGCTGTTTGATAAGTACCCGTGTTGAAAGATAGGTGGCGCTACTGAGCCAAAATGAGTATACCATCGTTTAATATAACCTCTTTTAGCCCGCCTGCCAAAATTTGGTGACAATCCGACGCTTAGTTTTGTTTCCAACACGGGTACTTATCAAACAGCCCTCGTACATATTGGCCTAACGCAGTCCAAGAATAATTTCAGGAAGAAACAAGTTTCCATAGAACGAGAGACGAGTTTTGACATCACTAGCACTAAGTTCAGAGGCCAGAACCCTTACTGTGGATTGACACTTCGAACCTTGAATTTTTCCCGATTAGGGTTGTCCATTTATAAGCATAACCGACATTTCGACAGACACTTGACTCATGAGCGTTTGCGAGTTCGTAAACAGAGAAGCATTTTGTTTTGAAACAAAAAAGCGACCTTTCACCACCTAAATACTCGCAGAGTTATGTAAGTGGAAATTAGAGTCCTTGGCAGCTGCAGGTAGTTTTAGAGTTCTCCAGAATCGACAGGAGCATGGTGATGATTTGAAGTGATTGGCACTTATAGAAACATAGCCCGTAGCTATCTACAAACAAGTTTTTACGTCCCGGTAACAAGCTAGAGTGTGCTTCTATTCTCACAAAGTCGGAGAGAAAATTCTGCTCTTAAAGGATTCTAAGTGTCAGTAAGGTTAGATGTTGTTAGTTTATCCAGCGGATTTACGTTCTGTCCGATCTCTCATTTTTCAGCTTGCTTTGAATCAGAGGAATAATGGGCAGTGGGCATTTTCGACCACAAAGGAGTTTTAGTAATTGTCCTAACTTGAGTTTAACCAAGTGCAAAAACTCTTTGTTACCAGATCTAGACCTCTCTACATTATTCGAAAAAGTTATAATACGAGTACAACACAACTAAGTAAAGACTCGTCATTTGATGCTTCCTTTGTCTATTATCAAATCTTCAGGAACCTTTGTCTAAATATAAAAGAACTTCCAAAAGAACCAAGATACACAAAAGGATTCCATCTACAAGCACCTACTTCCTTTCAGCAATAACTGAAAAACTGTTGCGAAATTATCTTCCCCTTTGCCAATACCGTATTTCGAAACAATAAAACCCTCGCCTACAGTGTCACAATAATACAATTCCTCTCCGGGCGACTATGTTGTTACATCTTCGATGTCATACAGTATTGAACATCAAAATCGTGACACGTGACAAGTGTCAAGTGAATTGTACTCGTATGCCCAACACAACGACAATTCGAACTCTGCTCGCCATTTAAAGTAGCGCCAGGCCGTGCTGAATAACCATTGTTATATCTTGTTGTTGTCGTTTATCGCTCAACGTTTCTGTTTTCAGTCTCTATTTTCATTTCATTTTATTTCAGTGAGTCTCTCTTTTCCCCAGTACTCGTACCTCAATACAATAGCTCTGCCATCTCATATTTCAAAAGAAGAGGAAGGTGACTGCAGCATCGCAATCGATTTCAATAGTCTTCAGCGCGCACAGATGGTACGTGTACTCGTATCTCCGGTGTTAAAAGTTGTTTTCAGATTTTGTGAACCCAGAAATAAAACGAAACAATTTAGTTCAGACTTTATTCATTAGTGGGTTACAAAATTCCTAAATTATAATTCGATTAGTTATGTTAATTTTATTTATATTGATACATACTTTTAGTAAATTTCAATTATTTATATATATATATATATATATATATGTAGCACGGTTCTCTCTTGGCAATTTTTCTGCGTGTTCCCCAGTTAACCTCTAATTCAAAAGGAAGAATTCAAACGTGTCGTTTGACAGATCGGTATATATATATTTTTTTCTGTTTGTTGGCTTATGTGACGAAACAGGGTTGTTAACACTCCCCCCCGGTATGGCCACTAGGAGAAGTGGACTTTACCAAATCCAGAACACCGACATCTAACACAGCCAACTTTACGGCAGGTCGATTGTATACTCCTGAATTTGTTTGGACAGTAGCACTCCGTACCTGTCCATCTTTAGAAAGCCGGGTGCCGATAACTCTACCTTTGGGCCAGTAATTTCGTGGACTATCAGGGTCTACGATGATCACGATGTTGCCTACTTCAATTGGTTTAGTAGGAGTGAACCACTTTGAGCGCCGCGTAATTGTAGGGAGATATTCTAGCACCCACCGCTTCCAGAAACTGTCTGCATATTGCTGGCTAATCATCCAGTTTTTTCGTAGCACTGATGTGTCGTCGTTGAAGATTGCTGTTGGCTTCAATCCATTGGAGGACCCGAGTAGAAAATGGTTGGGAGTCAACGCATCTTCGTATTCACTCGTGATTGGCAGATATGTGAGAGGGCGTGAATTTATGATGTTTTCTACTTCAATTAGTGAACTTTGTAAAAGCTCATCGGATGGGTTGCGTGTATGCAGAGTGTTGGCTAATGATGATTTGACAGATCTGACCAATCTTTCCCAGCTTCCGCCCATGTGTGGGGAGCCTGGTGGAATGAAAACCCATTTGGTCGTTACGGATGTAAATGTTTTTAATAGCTTGTCTTTGTTGACGTTCTCGTAAGCCTCCTTCAGCTCTCGTTCTGCGCCTCGAAAATTTGTACCATTGTCAGAATGAAATTCTATTGGCATACCTCGTCGTGCAGTGAAATTTCTTATCGCCAAAATACAAGAATCAGTGGATAAAGAGTGGGCGATCTCGATGTGTATTCCTCGAGTTGTTAAACAAGTGAATAAAACTCCCCAACGTTTTTCTAGCCTTCGGTGAATAGAGACGTTCAACGGTCCAAAGTAGTCTATACCCACAAATGAGAATGGTCGACTGAATGAGGCCAACCTGGCAGGAGGTAGCGGAGCCATGATTGGGGGGTTCGGCTGGGCTCCACGATTTCTGCAGTTTTGACAAGAACGCCGAACGGAGTTTAAGGCAGCTCTCAATCCAGTGATGTGAAATCGCTGTCGAATTTCATTTAATACGGTTTCATGGTGTTGGTGTTTAAATATCTCGTGAACATGACGAATGATAAGCTTAGTGACCGGATGTTTTCCCCAGAGAAGTATTGGTTGATTAAAATCATGGCCGACATCTTTGGAATGCTCAACCCTTCCACTAGCGCGTATTAGTTCATATTTATCTAGGTATGGACAGAGTTTGAAAATAGAGCTCGTTTTACTCACCGGTTTATTTTTGGTAAGGCAATCAAATTCCTCTCGGAATGTTGATGACTGGGCTTCTTTTAGCAGCGTTCTCTCAGCTTTCTGGAGTTCTGTTTGAGTTAGGGGACCACCAGCGGTTGCAGTCTCTTGCATTTGTTTGATTTCAGATAATTGTTGTTCAGTTGGAGCGAAACTTTTCAGATGACATCGCTTGTGTTTCACTCTTGCCCGCAACTTATCAACAAACCGGTGAAGATAGGCACAGCTGCGAAGCAATTTCCTCCATTTCGAAAATCGTTCCACCTCAAACAGATTTCCATGGTCAACTATATGTATGCTTAGATATTGGGTCTTCAGTTCTTCGGAAATGTTTTCTGTTTTACCTTTTTCCACTGGCCAAGTTTCTGGAGGCTCGAGCAAAAACGATGGGCCAACAAACCACCGACTGGACGAGCAGAAATTTGTGGTTTTTGACCATTTTGTGGCCTCGTCTGCCACGTTTTCTTTAGTCGGGACCCACCTCCACTCCGATATATTGGACAGATCTAGGATTTCGCTTACGCGAAACGCCACATACTGCTTATATTTCCGATGATCTGAACGAAGCCAGGACAATACATTTTTCGAATCAGACCAAAAAAATTTGCTGGCGAAGGAAATTGAATGGGATTGTATTATTGATCTAGCTAATCGGGCACCAAGAATTGCTGCTTGGAGTTCTAACCGAGGTATTGAAAGACTTTTTAACGGAGCTACCCGTGTCTTCGCTCCAATCAAAGATACCTTGGTAGAATATCCATCCGAACACCTCAAGTATGCTACTGCTGAGGAGCCTTCTTCACTCGCGTCGACGAACGTATGCAGCTGCATCATAGGCTGGTTTTCAAATTTCTGCGTAATGTAGCATCTGGGTATTTGAAGGTTTTCGACCTCGGGCAGAAGATGAATCCAGTTCAACCATTTGCGATTTTGTTGGTCCTGAATTTCTTCATCCCAGCCAATACCTGACCTCCAGATCTCTTGAAGGAGGACCTTTAAGTACATCAAGAAGTGAGCGATAAGACCCAATGGATCAAATATGGTCATCAACACTCGCAAGACTTCTCGCTTAGTAGGACGGCGATTCCCAAATAGATGTGATGAAAGTCTAGTTTTAGCTGTAGGCTTGAATATAAACATGTCGTCTTTGGTACTCCACCACATGCCCAGCACTTTCTCTGAAATAAGTTCAGGATTCATGTTTAAATTCTTTAAATCAGTATTGTTTGATTGAAGAGCTGTTAATACCTCAGACGAGTTAGTTACCCAGTTTCTTATATAGAAACCTCCTTGACTGTGAACGAATCTGATATCTTTAGCAAGCTCTATTGCCTCCTGTTCGGTATCGGCGCTTACAAGTAGATCATCAACGTAGTGATTCTCAAAAATAGCCTTTACAGCCGCTGGATAATCTTTTGCAAACTCTTTGGCGTTTTCGTTCTTTACATACTGAGCACAGGCAGGTGAGCAGGATGCCCCAAACGTCATGACAGTCATTGCGTAAGTCTCGGGAAAATCATCTTCGTTTTCACACCACAAAAAAAGCTGGGAGTATTGGTCTTCAGCTCGGATCCTTACTTGGTGGAACATCTCCATGATATCACCACAAACTGCAAACTTCTTCTCTCGGAACTTATAAAGTACTGATATTAAACTAGTAAGTTGGTCTGGACCTTTCATAAGAAATGAATTTAAAGATACGCCACGAACCTTGGATGCAGCATCCCACACAATCCGCAGCTTAGAGGGCTTATTTGGGTTCGTCACCGGGAAAATCGGTAGGTACCACAGCCGCTGATGTTTTTCTTTAGCTTCTTCTCTACTCAGTTTTCGCGCATAGCCTTTCAAGAGATATTCTTTGATTTTATTTTGAAGAGCTTGTGCTAGCTCTGGATCTTTTTTCATCCGTTTCTGTAAGCTCTTTAAACGATTGTACGCCATTTCGAAACTATCGGGAAGCTGGATGTTATCGTGTTTCCATAGAAGTCCAGTCTCAAAATATCCTTCTTTTCGACAAGTAAGCTTTTTTAATAAGGCTACGGAACGCTCCTCTTCTACAGACATGATCATCTTTTCAGGTTTAGACACTCCAAGGTTTTCGTAATATAGGAATTGCTTCACAAGGTCTTGAAGATTTTCATCATCGCAATTTTCGCACTCACAAACGTGAAAGTTACATCCACTATTGGTCGACAGGACAAGATCTCGCGAAGTACTCTTTAGACAACCATGAACAGTCCACCCCAATCGTGTTTTTGTAGCAACGGGTTGGTCAATACTGCCTTCTCTGTACTTCAAAGGTAGCCCAAGCTTCCAATTATTGATGCCGATGAGTAACTGAGGTCTTTGATTAATGAAAGAGCTAATAGGTAGACCTTTCAGGTAGTCGTACTCTCTTTGCAGCTTTTCCATGTCGACTGATTGCTGAGGCAGTTGTAAACTTTTAACTGTGTGGACTTTTCCTATTGTATACTTTTTATTTTGAAAGGAAATACCTGATATTTTTAGGTCCATAATTTCGGAGTCGTTTTCACATCGATGTTGGTCTGCGGTCCACTTCAAACGCAATGGGCAAGCGGTGCCTTTAACTTTTAGTTGTTGAGCTACTACTTCATCAAGTAACGTCACTGATGAGCCTTCGTCAAAGAGTGCACAGATATTGACCTTAGTTCCGTTGCCATAAAGTGTCACCGGTAGTACTCGAAAAAGGATTGCTTCGGAGTTATGGTGGTAAAAATGGTCGTCGTGATGGATTGATGTAGCTTGTGATGTATGTCCATGAGAATCCTTTTCGTTATTGTGTAGCAAAGGATGATGTTTGAAAGTACAATTATTTTTCCCACACACAGTCTCAACCCTACATCTCTGCCTCCCATGTTTGCTCAGACAACGCCTACAAAGTCTTTGATCACGCACGAACGCCCATTTGAGTGATAGACTCAGATTTTCGAACACTTTGCATTCAACAATGGATGCACAACATCCACTACAAATAGCACAATTGCGTTCAGTTACTCGATGTTTATTCATTTCATTGTCAGAAGAATGCGCATGTAAATACCCTTTATCTTTATTTGATTTTGCATGCTTATCACTGCTAAGTGTGCTTGGTAAACTAACCAGGTTAACGGCTTCTGCCATCTTGTACAACCATGAACTAAATTTTGAAAGGGTGCGACTATCGACGGGAAGATTTTGTGCATACGTAGCCCAGTTCAAACGAAGTGTTGACGGCAATTTGTTCACTAGTTCTCGCAACAAAATAGGATTGTTGAGATACAGGGCACATTCAGTTGCTTCTATATTTGCACAGAGATTTTGCACGGCGATTGCGAAGTTAACGATACTCTCCAGTTTATCAGCTTTCGGTGGTGGTGTCGCATGTATCTTATTCATAAGAGTTTCTATTATGAATTCTGGTCTTCCGAACAACATTTTTAGTGTGGATATCACTCGTGGGACACAATCTGGTTGGATGAGCAAGCTTTTTACTGATTCTAGGGCCTTGCCTTTTAAGCACTGTTCGAGACGCGTGAGATTTTCTTCACTCGAGAATCCACATAACTTCGTGCTTCTTTCAAAGCTTCTTATAAAGTGAGGCCACTCATCAGGATCTCCACTAAAACTCTTTAGCTCTTTGGATATTGATTGACGAGCAGCCAAATGGTTTTTAGTGAGAATTGGATAAGTGTTCCCAAAGTCGTTCACAGGAGGTGGTTCGATTAACGAAGAGTGCTGTTCTGGATAACCTGGTTGCTGTTGATATTCAGGCGAGTGGTTGTGCAGCTGTAGTGTTCTCTGGACCGAAGTATTCGCTGGTGGTCGTTCTGGTAGTCGCTCTTCTAGACTTCTCACTACAACTGTTTTCTGCTGAAGCTCCGCTTTGTTCATGCATGGCCGATCAATTAATTTTGTGCTTTGGCTTTGAACGTTAGTTCTTGCATGGTTTAACCAGTTGTAGGTTCTCTCTTGGACAGATGCATTAGAGCGTACGTCCTCCGACTCGGAGTTAGCATCCTCTAATTGGCTGAGAATTTGGTATTTTTTGTTAATATACTCGCGTTCGCTTTGCTCCCTTTTCTCGGTCAAACGTCTTTCTTCGTTCAGTTTCTGTAGTTCAAGCTGGAGACGTTTGCTGGCTGATGCTTTGGAAGACCTGGACGTATGAGATGCCGCAGTTGATGGTTTTGCTGCTGGCGCTGCCGCCATGGCCGCTGTTGCAGATGGTCCTGTAGCGTCAGTGAGAATCTGAGTGCACGTCGCGCATTTCCATGGACGATCAGTAACGAGACTATCAACACCTACACAATTATAGTGGAACCAGGAACCACATGTTGGATTGTCACACAATACCATATTATCGAATGAATCCGACGCGCTACACGCTCTGCAATTAAACTCTTTTGCTGCATTTCCTGGCGCGATGAGTTTGGCTCTTGGATTTGTTCGGGTGACAGGTGGGCTTCTGGGTAACATTTAAGCTTTATTTGGCAGATGATCACCATAAAAGAATTTTGTAAAATGTTAAAAGTTGTTTTCAGATTTTGTGAACCCAGAAATAAAACGAAACAATTTAGTTCAGACTTTATTCATTAGTGGGTTACAAAATTCCTAAATTATAATTCGATTAGTTATGTTAATTTTATTTATATTGATACATACTTTTAGTAAATTTCAATTATTTATATATATATATATATATATATATGTAGCACGGTTCTCTCTTGGCAATTTTTCTGCGTGTTCCCCAGTTAACCTCTAATTCAAAAGGAAGAATTCAAACGTGTCGTTTGACAGATCGGTATATATATATTTTTTTCTGTTTGTTGGCTTATGTGACGAAACAGGGTTGTTAACATCCGGTTTTATCATTTTCTCAAATTACCTACACAAAATGCAATGACAGACGCTTAGCTTAGAACGCACAGCTAACACAACAAAGAACGAACTAATTCCCACGAATTCATTTGTCGGATACGGACACTGCATTGGGTTACTGATGGCGTTTTGAGTGAACTGATGACTTTTTACACGAAAACAGGACATCCGAGTGGGAGTGGGAGTGGGAAATAATGTTTTAATTACACTCCACCAACGGCCATTTCATATTCGATGACCGTCGCGCGATAATGTCGCCGACAAATGCCAAACAAACGGCAATCGTATTTGTCACCAAAAAAAAAAAAAAAAAACTTTCATTAGCATCAGCATCAGATTCAGCTATTCAGCAATCGGCGCTATGGATACATTCAACGCAATTGCTCTGCTCTGCTCTCCATCCATCCATTCCACTCGCTTGTCTGGCAATTAAGAATTGAAACCTAATGCGTCATGTCCGTCACTATGAATTGCGAACATTTTCTAAATTGGCTTTGATCCCTTATGAGATAGGCCAACGACTGCAGTTCGTCCATAATTGAAATTCACTTGACACCAGATGGAATGGCTTTACTCGTACATGCAAAGTGTCTATCCGAGCTGGAGAATTACAATAGCCACCAGCAACTAAGTGCACTTTAGTGGTTCGTTTAGAGTGACCACTTGAGTCGGTCTTTGGTCTCTTATTGGGTTAATAGCTGATCACAACTAATGTGATTTAATCGACATCTTTTAACGTATCCCTCGTAAATCATTGCTGGAGAAGTGGAAAGTATTTCAAGTTTTTTTTTTATTTTCTACTGTAGACATCATAAGCGGTTTTCGTTTTACGATTTTAATTGATTTCAAAGGCGGTCCAACGACAGATCATTGAACTGTTCATTGTCCATTTGCTTGGTGTTGTGGTGACGTGAATACAAAAACAAAATCTGCTTTGACGGAGATAGAATTTCATTCGGAAAGCGATAAGAGATAGTGCTCCTTGATTAATTTAACCTTTTGTCATTGTGACATTTCGTGTTGATGCAAGATGAGCTGTCAAACTTTTGATTGATACTCTTAGAAAGGCGGAGAATTACGAGCACAGTAATAAACTGCAGGCGGGTTTTAAGTTGCGATTTAATTTTTCTTAATAATTTGTATGGGCTCAAGAGATTTAAGTATCCTTAAAATGTTTGTACATAGCGCGGGCGAACGAAAATCAGGGAGGATGGAGAGAGTGGTACCGGTGGACGTTGGTTTTAAATGTTTGAAGGTTAGGTAGGTAAGAGTGGCTGTTGGATAAACCAACCCAGTTAGGCCTAATGGCCCATTGTGTTGTCACGTGGATCTATGATCCTCTTACTGATGGAACCAGTTTGAGCTTCTGACGTTTAGGTCGTTGTGAAGTTTTCTTCTCTGGGAGAGAGCTGGACATGTACAGAGTAGGTGGAGGATTGTCTCGTCCTCCTCCTCGTCCATGCAGCTTCTGCAGAAATCATTTGTAAAGGCGCCAAGCCTTCTTGCGTGCTTGCCTATGAGGCAGTGTCCAGTGATGACACCTATGATGGGGCTGAGATGTTCCTTGTTTAGAAGGATCAGACACTTAGAGCGATATAGATCCAGTTTTGGCTAGATTTGTTTGGTCGCTAAACACGTTGGTCCAACAGTCCACCTAAGGTCTGTTCTTTTATTGGCATCCAGCTTTAATATTAGTTTGCACACAGAGATTGGGATACCTATGCTACCCCTTTCCGGTAGAATAGATAGAGTGGTTCCAATTTTGGCGAGTTCATCGGCTCTACAGTTCCCTGGAACGTCTCTGTCGCGAGAAGTGAAGGTTGAACTGCTCTGTCATCTCCATAAGAGACTATCGGCATTCAAAGGCGGTTTTAGAATTTAGTGAGACTGAGTCCAGCGATTTGATAGCGGCCTGACTATCCGAAAAGATGCGGATATCCTTTGCAGATATCACGTTTCTCTTCAGCCAGGACAGAGCTTCTTTAATCGCCAAAATTTCCGCCTGGAACACGCTGCAGTGATTTGGAAGACGGAAAGAGAGGCTTAGATTTAGCGTGTCTGAGAAAACACCGCCACCAACCCTGCTATTGGTTTTAGATCCATCTGTGTAGAGATGGATTGACTTGTCCTCCATGAAAGCATCTTCCTTCCAGAAGGATCTAGAGGGGAAGCTTACATGGAAGTTTTTGTCAAACCAAAGTTCAGGTGTGGGGTAATCGATGTTCTCTGTGGGGATTCCTAATGCATTGAGAATACTGGCGTGGCCAAATGGATTATTTGTCCACTGTTTAGTCGCTGAAAATATCGTATCGAGGGGTGTTAAATGAAGCAGAATGTCTAATGCCGCAGAGGGGGTAAACCGCAATGCTCTGCTTATGCATATACATGCTGTTCTCTGGACTCTGCTTAGCTAAATGCACTTTCTAAGGCCATCCACCAGACTATCACCCCGTAAGTTAGTATCGGTCTTATGACCGAGATGTACAGCCAGTGGGTTATCCGAGGTTGAAAGCCCCATTTATTCCCAATGGTTTTTTTTTGTAAGAGAATAAAGCTACTGTAGATCTATTGACTCTTTCTTGAATGTTAGGTGTACAGTTTAGTTTTCTGTCAATAATGAGACCCAGATATTTTGCTGTATCGGAAAACACTAAACTGGTACCGTTTATTGAAGGAGGGTCTATAGTTGGAATTTTATATTTCCTGGAAAAGAGGATAAGATCAGTTTTATGGGGGTTTATTCCCAATCCACAGCGATCTGCCCAACGGGTTAATCTATTGAGATTTAATTGGAGGAGTTCTTTAATGGTATTAAGATGCTTACCAGAGGCGGCTATAGCAACGTCATCCGCATAGGCAATCTGCCCGTTTCCAGGTATATCAGCAGTTCATTTACTACTAAGTTCCAGAGAAGGAGAGAGAGGACACCGCCTTGAGGCGTACCTCTGCTGACACATTTTCTAGCAGAAGTCTTACCCAGTTTGGAGTTGATTATCCTGCTTTTTAGCATAAGACTGATCAGTTCGTCTATCTGCAGAGTTGACAGCGTAGTCATGATTGCGGATGTGTTGACGTTGTTGAAGGCACCCTCTATGTCCAGGAAAGCAACCATTGTGTACTCTTTATATTGTAGAGATTGTTCGATGTGGCTAATCAGTGAATGCAGAGCTGTTTCCACCGACTTTCCTTTACAGTAGGCATGTTGAGCCGTTTTCAGAAGGAAAGATGATAGACTTATAGGTCCGAGGTCCTTTGGGACGACATGAGAACATTTTCCGGCTTTGGGGATGAAAACTACATTGACTTCTCTCCATGACAGTGGAATGTGGATAAGTTCTACACAGCTCCTCATAATATTTCCTAGCGCAGGCAGAATAATATCTGAGGATCTCTGTAGCTCGGCAGGTATTATACCGTCCGGACCAGCAGACTTGTATGGTTTGAAGCTATGTAGCGCCCAGAGCAGTTTGTCTCTTGTGATCAGACCCTGGATTTTGGTCCCGGTTGCAGTAGACCTGTTTGGGTTGATACTGACCGCGAATTGAGAGCTATCTGTAAAGTGGGTGTCCAGTAGCAGGTTGAGTGATTCATCACTTGAGGTAGTCCAAGAGCCATCGGTTTTTTTCAAACAGCTAGGCATCATAGGATTTGTAGAGAGGATTTTTCTTAGCCGTGATGCCTCGGAGGTTTCCGTGGTTTTGTCACAGAAGGACCTCCAGGATTGTCGCTTTGCTTTCCTCAGTTCTTTTTTGTATAATTTGAGGGATTCTTTGTATGAGTCCCAGTCAGTCACTTTTCTTGTGTTCTTTGCCAAGTTGAAAAGTTTTCTGCAAGTGTTTCTGAGCAGTCCCAGTGCTGATGTAAACCAATGTGGCTTTTTCTTGCCTCTACGAGTAGGTTGAATAAGAGGGCAGGAAGCGGCCATAGCCTGATTGAGAGCCAGAGTGTTTGAAGGTTATAATGACTAGGAAATAAAGAGCTAAGCAAGTTTTACGGCTTAGGAACGAATCACGATATTTTAGAGTACGTCCGAGAATGGGCTTAAGGGTATACTGCATTCGTAGCGAGACGGGTGTTACGGTTGAATGTTTGAATGGGCGGAATGCTACTGGCGATTTCCACTGGTGGTGGGCGCACCCGACCAGATGCGGGCATTGCACTCCAATTTCGGGTGGATAAACGCCTTATATATTGAGGCCAGATCAGAGGGGGTAAAGTATTTCTTACATCGTTTGAGGAAAGCTAGACATTTCGCAGCATTTTTGACGACACCCCTGTGGTCATTCCAACGTAAGTTGTCACTGACACACATACCGAGAATGGAAAGTTTTTCGGTTTCGACAATGTAAGTGCCATTCATGGATAATGGCTGAGTTGACTCGGTTGATAGTTCTTCAATTGGTTATGCTGTTAATATCGGAATTTAATCAGCTTAATAGGGCGTGAGTCCGGCAACGAATATTTAAAACAGAGAGTTCTATCGTCAGCAACGGAAAATATTGGATTAGAAGTAGCAGACAAGAGATCTTTAATGAAAACTAAAAAGAGTATCGGAGACAGAACGGAGCCCTGGGGCACACCAGCATTTATTTTGTGAATATCAGACTTGAAATCGTCCAAGACAACTTGAATTGAACGTTCCGAAAGGTAATTTCTAATCCATTGAAGAAGGAGAATCATCGATCCCAAAAGCACGTATTTTCGTCAAAAGAACCTGCTGCCAAACTCTGTCAAATGCCTTAGAAATATCAAGTGCAATTATCTTGCTTTCGCCAGATTGATATACGCTTTGGTTCCACTTTTCAGTGAGACATGCCATCAAAACACCAGTGGACCTGTTGCTAAGACAACCGTACCGCCAGTCATTAAGAAGTTTTCGTGTTTCGAGATATTTCATTAGCTGACGGTTTATGAGCGTTTGCATGACCTTGGAAAGAAGGGACGTAAGTGCAATGGGTCTATATAAAGAGAGAGAGTAAGATTCGCCTTTTTTAGGGAAGGGCTGGACAAATGCTGTTTTCCATCTGCTCGGAAAAAGTCCTAAAGAGTAGGATTGATGAAAAAGCTAACGCAGTGGTTTTGCCAGCGACGATGCACACCTCTTCAGAAGAAGGGGAGATATACCATCTGGACCAGCGGATTTATTTATACTAAGATCTTAAAGTACTCTTGCACTCGTGTAGTAGTGCGAAAGTGGATTCGTCCCATTAAAGATTCGACGCCGCACTCAAGTGTAGGCGGAGACAAAGCACAATCTGGAAGTGTTGAGCTGGCCGCAAAGTGTGCCACAAGCAGATTGGCCTTGTCCAAAGAGCTGACAGCTGGAATGTCATTGTAAATGAGCGTTGGGATGGAGGATGAGGCAGAATTTCTAATGTTTCTGACAAATGACGAAAAGCTTTTACTACCTTTGGGAAATTGCAGTATTTTTTGCCTCAGTTTTTGGTCGTATTGGAATTTTACACGTTTACGAAAGACGTGTATCCTTCTTTATCCCTCTTCATCCGATGAGGGATAAAGCATCTCAATCCAAAGAGAATAGTTTCTGTGATCATGTCAGCAGCGGCATCCACGTCGTTATCGAGTCTGCGCGACTATCGCGACCTGTGTTTCACAAAGTGCCAAAACAGCTGGCCTGAATTTACAGTCATGGACGTACGCTGAAAAGTGATTACTTTTTAGCCCGCGTATATTGACAATATCTCTAAATTCCCGAGTATAAAGAAAGACAAACACAAAAAACACAAACACCGACGTTACTAAGCTCAGATGTGAAGTACAAATTCAGAGTTGGTTTACCGAATCAAATAGTTGTACGCGTTATACTCTTACAGCAATAGAAAAGAGCACACCAACAAAATTCATGCCCACAGCCCGCTATCCATCGGTTGTTACATACGCTCAGTCACTGCACGCGCTGTATGATCGAGTGCAAGCAACAGTAAGACAGGAAGGTTTGGATACCCGCACTATGGAAGTTGAATTCGGTTTCACGGCACTCGCGCGTTGTTGGTTTTTGTCCGCACAGTAGTAGTAGCAGTAGTAGTTGTTTGTAGTAGAACCGCAGACCTATCTCCTGACATTTAATTAGAAGGAGTCATCATGTCAAAGAGCAAAAACTTGAACTACTCGATCCTACTCTCTCTTTCGCTACTAATTAGCTCCACCTCTATTATGCTACTAACGATAGATGTTTTGACTCATGTCAATCAGCCTATGATTTCTGCTCTACGGGAACGAGAGCAGAGCCCTGTGGGATTCCAACAGTTACATAAATCTACAGTGAGCTTTGTCGACAGCGTTTAAGAATTTACATTGTATATTTTAGCCCGGAGTATGATGACGATTTTGACTATGTTGACCCTTAATCCATCTACAAGGTGTGGCAAAAGTAATGTCATAATGTGAATGGGCCATAATTTTTTGCAAATAACGTAAAGGGTCATTGTGCTTTGACTTTGATAGAGAATTACTTGACAACAAGCAATGGAGCGATACACGCTAGAAGAACGCGGAATTATTGTTACTGGTTATTGGAATAATTTCCGGTTTGTTATTTTAACGCAGCGTGAATTTCGTCGCCCTTCACCAAGTGCGCAAACAATTAAGCGTTTGGCTGAGCGTCTTGTGAAAATTGGGTTCACTAGAGATACGGCCCCATATTGGTCGGTCGACCGAGAATATCACTGATGTGGTCGAGAGAGTTGATCGACGAAATAAAGATGCACACAATTTGGCATCAGCAGACGTTCGTTGCATCAAATACTGCCCACTGAGCATCAAATAATGTTAACTTACTCCCATGCTCTGTTGAACCTGCTGAAAGAAGAAGATGATTCCGTATTCCGATATGTGAATAAAGAAAATTTGCGTTTCTGGGGCACGGAGAATCCACATGAGATGCACGAAGAGCTATTGCGTCTCCTTAAAGTGACTGTTTGCAGTGAACTTATTTTTTTTAAGACGCCGACCAGATGTTAAACTATTTTTTTTGCCGCAAGTTGCTGAATTGAATCTCGAGCATTGTTGGTTCCAGGAGGACGGAGCAATCGCTCACACAGCTCGGACAATGATGGAAATTTTGAATCACCAATTTCCGTGTCCGTTTTGGCGATTTGAACTCAGTGCAACACACGCACATACATACGGTTGGAAAGTTGTGCTCTTAGATTTGACTGCGTAAATTCGTCGCTGAGGTGTAGGAGCTTTAAAGAAATTCGCTGCTGGAGGTTGTTTCGTCGCCGTAGTGCGTGAGGAATCGCAAAACAGCTGATCGGTCCATTGCAGACAGAAGGTAAATCGATCTGTTTATTGTTTACCTTCGTTTGAAAAAAAAAAAAATGGGAAAAGATCAAGCTGCTGTATCTTCGGACAATGAAAAATCGTTGGAGGCGCATCAAGCCAGTAGGGCGTCCACAAAGGGAAGCATTTCTCGTATAAAAACTCTAGTAGAGTCGAAAGATAGAAAGTTCGAGTACGCAGAGTTAGAATGTCGTTTAGGTATTGTAGAGTCCTATTTTAAGCAAGTTCTCAACTACCAAACGAGAATAGAAGACTTGTGTCCATCTGACACTTGTCGTTTTGAGTTAGAAGAGCTGTATTGTGTTACCAAAGCGAGAATATTATCTTTGATGAGACCAACTAGAAGACCCAGTGGAGTAGAAATGTCGTTCGCTATTCCTCAGCCGAGTTCTCGATTACCACAGCTTCGTCTGCCAAAATTTTCAGGAAAATATTCTGAGTACAAGAATTTTATAAGCACCAAAAGTTGACTCAGAGACCCAAATTAAGTGGGATGAATCACTCGATTATTCGAAATTGCCCAAGTGGCCCGATTCTACCACCGTACTAAATAAACGTTGCCAGTTCTTTACCGGTAACCAATTCTTCTTGTAGTTATTGCAAGTCACAGCATCATGCAATTGCGGATTGCAATAAATTTAAAAATTTGAATGTAAATATATGTATGATCGGTTCAAAAATGCAAAACGGTTGTCACTGTGTATCAACTGCCTGAAAAAATGACATGAGGTAAGCAACTGCTCTTCAAAAAGGTGTGATGTTTGCTCAGACCCTCATCATCTATTGCTGCATAGGTACAATACGTCTCGGCCACAGGGTGAACCGTCGACTTCCTCTCAGCTCGTTGGAAATATGTACAAAGACCACTCTGCATAATGCGGTAGATGTCAACGTTGAGCCTCAAGCCGTTTTAGCAACGGTAGTAGTAAAGGTCAAGAATCAGGCAGGGTATTTCGTGTTTGCCAGAGCTTTGCTCGATTCAGGATCGCAGATTAATTTGATGACAGAGGCCTTAGTAAACAATCTCGGCTTAAAAACATTGGAGATATTTCTGCGAAAATTCATTCGAAAACTAGGACAACAGTGCAATCAAGGTTTGACAATTTCGAGAAAAACATTGAGTTTTGGGTCGCTCGCTCAATAACAGATATCCAACTTCAACATCGATTGCAAACAAAGGATTGGAGAATTGCCAGGGAAGTAAGCTTGGCGGATCCATTGTTCTACAAGCCTCAAACAATAGATATGCTACTGGGTGCTGATCTGTTCTTTGATTTGATGATAAAGGGGCACAGTTAATTGGGCCCAAACTTGCCAATTATGCAAAACACTCTTTTCGAATGGATAGTTTCAGGGGCTTATTGTGCAAATGGAGCAAGTAGACCGTCGTGTAATCTCTTGGAGAAATCGTTGAGCAAAACATGTCGTGATTTAGAGAAGCTGGTGGAAAGGTTTTGGAGAACGGAAGAGTTAGAATCCTTGAAAGTGGAAAATTTAGGATCAAGCTTCCATTCAAGGATAATCCACGTCAACTTGGCAGTTCTTTCGAAATGGCTAGAAAGCGTTTTCTGTCGCTCGAACGAAGGTTGAATAGGAATCCAGATTTAAGGGTCGAATATGCGAAATTCATTCAGGAGTATTTGGATTTGGGCCCCATGTCAATGACTGGTAAAATTGACTTTACACAGCCGCATTATTACTTGCCACACTAGTGCGTTCTCCGGCCTGACAGTTTGTCCACAAAACTTAGGCTATACCGCCCGAGATGCTTGAAAAAGTAATGAAAAACGCAGCAATAAGGGCACATTTTGCTTTGGTCAATGAAGGCGCCCACTTGATTGATGTTGTATTCAAAAATTACAGTTATTCAATATTCACATACCGACATTAAAGATGATGCACCCGTATAGCACAAGATAAATAATAAATCCTCCAGCTACAATAAAAAATTTAAATTTTTGATCCTAGAACTTGATGTTAACACATTGGTCTTAAAAACCGTTATATCCGTTTATGTAGCCAAAATTACTTGGTGCCTAACATGGACAGAGGTACATAAAATAAAAAAACTTACCACCGTAATTCTATATAGGTCCTGAGAAGTGAATTAGTTGGAACAGTCATCTGTTATCGTGCTGTGCTTTTCAATTTATATGCCGAAGATGTTTTCCTTAGAAATTTTTGTAATGATTTTGGCGATAACTATGAGCAGTGGTGCTTGATGAGGTACACTTTGCGGGTTACAAGGAGCATATGATCCTTCCAGTTCAAGTTTCGGTCAATTAATACTCCAAGGTATTTAAAATTTTCCACAGATTCAATTTTAAAGCAACTATTTGAACAGGGGGAGCTACAAACAAACAAAAATACTCTTTCCACAACTATGTACAGGCAAACAATTTTTTTTACAATTGGGTGGATGGAAACAAAGATTAAAATTTACCAAATCATCGTTTGATAGGCTGAAGAACATTAGTTTTGTTTTTTTCGCTAATAATCAATTTCTGTTCTGAAAACCAAAGTCTCAAGGTTTCAAGATCTTCTGAGATCTTCACAATACATTCGAATATTGTATCAAACTGATAAGTTAGGGCTATGTCATCTGCAAACGCTGTTGACACATCTTTAAGATTGAGAGCAAACAGACAGTTAATGTAAATTAAAAAAAAAGGACAGGACCAAGAACTGAACCCTGTGGAACGCCATTTCTTAAGGAACGCGAATCACTAAAATACCCTTTTACATTGACCTTTTGCTTTCTACCTTTGAGATACGAACAAAACCATTTGTGGATAACTTCTTTAAGACCGGCATCGTATAATTTCTTCAGCAGAACTTCGTGGTCAACCAGGTCAAACGCTTTTGTCATGCCAACAAAAAGAGCCATGGTAGTTTGTTTGCAGTGAACACTTTAATATAACTGGCCACATACTCTTAGGATTGCATCTGCCGTTGACATTCCGAATTGGCAACTACTAAAAAAACTCATTTCTGTCTAAGAAAGACAATATTCTCGATTTTATAAGTTTTTCAAAGATCTTGGACAATGTTGGAAGGAGGAAAATGGGTCTATAATTTGACATATTTATTTTTTTTTGCCTTTTTAAAAAGGGATATAACTTCAGCGGCTTTTAGGTGCTGAGGAAAACAACCACTTTCAACACTTAGGTTAAACAAGTAACAATATACTTGATATGCCATCGCTAGTGCACGAGCTTTTGGTTTTTAAGGAGAATATTGCCTGGCATATAACTTATTTCGTGCGGTTTTTTTTTTTTTCAAAATTTGAACATTTATTTAAGAAAAACATGTACAATAGTATTATTCAAAGTATTGTCCATCTGAAGCTATGACTTTTTCCCATCTTTCTGGCAATTTGTGGATCCCATCCCAAAAGAACTGCGCCGGCTTGGCAGCTAAGAATGAATCAAGCAAATTTTTGATATTCTGCTCTGATGTGAACCGTATTTCAGTGAGGGCGTTCTGCATCGACCGGAACAAATGGTAGTCAGAAGGGGCAAAGTCTGGGCTATAAGGCGGGTGGGGTAAGACTTCCCATCCACTGTTTTCCAAATAGTTCTTAACCGGAATAGCAACGTGGGGCCGAGCGTTGTCATGATAGAAAATTATTGCCTCGTGTCTGGTCGCATATTCCGGGCGTTTTTCGGTCATTGCTCTCTTCAAACGGATTAATTGTAGCGTTGTCCATTGATGGTTTCACCCGGTTTTAGCAGCTCATAATACAGCACACCCATCTAATCCCACCAAATACAGAGCATTACCTTCGCGCCATGGATATTCGGCTTTGCCGTTGATTTGGCTGGTTGGCCGGGTTTCACATATGATTTTTTGCGCTTGGGGTTGTCGTAATGGATCCATTTTTCATCACCAGTAACAATCCGATGCAACTTCTTTTTGTGGCGTTCCAGCAGCATTTCGGACATGCAAAACCGCCTTTCGACGTCTCTCGGCTTAAGTTCATGTGGAACCCAATTTCCTTGCATTTGAATATATCCAGCTGCTTTTAAACGTTTTGAAATGGCTGCTTGAGTGACACCCAAAGATTCTGCGAGCTCTTCTTGTGTTTGGCAACAATCTTCATAGAGTTGCCAAACACAGTTCTTCATCTTTAAACTTTTTTGGCTGCCCAGGACGTTCATCGTCTTCTAAGCCAAAATCACCACTTTTAAATTGTGCAAAGCACTTTTGGCACGTTCGCTCAGCTAGCACATGTTCACCATAAACTTCCACTAAAATACGATGACTTTCGGCAGCAGTTTTCTTCATATTAAAGTAATGAAGAAGAACTCCCCGCAAAAACACTTTTTCAGGCACAAAGTTCGACATATTTGAGTGAAAAAAATTATTGTTGTTTACGCTTCAAATGAATGAAATATACTGATATGACCACAATGACAGTAGCTTTCTAACGCATGTTCCAATGGAATAATACAAGTTACGCCATCTCTTAGTAAACCGCAATATTTAATTTGAGGAAAATGGGTGGAAAACAAAACTGTTGGGTTGTATGTCTTCTGTTGTTCTTTTAAAACAGCTGCAGTCTAAGGAAGTTTCGACAGAAGGTTTGAGGTTTTCTGAGATCTCGGTAAAATACTTATTTGAAATGCTACCTGAATCGGTGTAATTAATACCATCTATGTTCTAAGCTGCTTATACTTATTGGTTGCCTACTTTTCCCTAAAATACTATGGACTACTTTCCATTCTTCCCTTACGTTACCCCTCGCTCGTTCAAACGATTCAGAATAAAAAGTGTAGCGCGTTTCTTCAATGCTCTTGCATACGGATTTCCACAGATTTTTGATAATATTTTTTTAGTTTTATATTTTGTGGGTGACTTCTTATTTTATTTGCAAAATTGTTTTTTTCTAAGTGAGGAGAAAGGGTAGTACAATTTGATATGTGCTTTTGCAAAGTTTTAAGAAAAAGATCGAATGATTAGGTTCACGATAAACTGGCTCCCAAAATTCGTATTTTAAACACTCATTTAAAACATTGAAATCTGTGCAATATCTCTCCTTTTTTTCAAATGTGGCTCCACAGTTCATAAACAATACCATTGAATTCATTACTATTATTCTTCCCCGAACGCATAAATATATGATCAATGCAAGTTTTAGTTGATTCGGTTATACGAGTAGGTTAAAGGTTCTTACATAACCTAATCTAGGACCACAAACTCCATAACCATATTCAGATAAGCTATTCTAATTTTTGTTATATAATTCAAGATGCCATCTGATAGTGCGTCCGTCATCTTACAATTCCGGAAATAGAGCACTACGATTTCTCCAAACATTTTCACATCTTCATTTTTCTTCATTTCATTCCTCCGCATTTAGCCTGACAACCTTAACCAACAACACCATCAACACCAAGTGCTACCACCCCTGCCAGTTCCATCAGCGCCATTACTCACACGAGCTGAAAGTGCTTTCCAGTGGCATCTGCCATCTGACCGCCTAAAGCATATCGTCTTACATAATCTTTGACCCTGAATGCATTCATCACAATAGTAGTTCATACATATAACGGTGCATGTGTGACAAACTCCAGCACAGGGACAAGCCTAATGTACTTTTTTTTTCTCTCTCTCTCTCTCTCTCTCTCTTAGGCTATGAGATGACAACGCGCCTCGTAAATTAACTGTGTAGGCCATCTTAAATGCGTTGTCCTTGCTACCCATGCCAACTACGTACCAGTAAATCGTAAATACTCGTAACAGCAACCACTGCTTTGGCCTCTTTCAATGGAACTCTATCTGTGTTTGTATGCGCCTAATTGATGTGTACGAGTATACTCGTACGAGTATGTGCGTTTGTTGTTTATGTTTTCAGTTATAAATAAAAGACCAAAGCGATTCTTATTACGCTATACCATGCCATCAATGATCGAGCCTCTCCATATTTGGACACTCTGCACAAGTACAGCTGCTGGAGTGAGTAAGATATGTCACTTTCGGGAACAAATTAAATGACAAAGCCAATTTTCGATACCCCGACTGTATGGGAATGAGTGCATCCAGGCCCACTTTCAACGTAATGAAAATTGAAAAAAAAAAAAAAAAATTGTATTGCCGCTCAAAATACGGACAGTAAATAAAGAGCACAAAGGAAAACAGAACGAAACACATTTATAATTATGAAAATGGTTATTGCCCAGAAAGAGAGCAGTAGGAGGTGAGGCTGACAAAACAACCGCAGCAGGAGGCCCCATTTCAACACCCCTAGAATAGCCAGAACGGCCAGAGAACAAACAGAACAAATAGAAAAAACACCGAAAAACTGTCTTGCTGGCATGCGGATTACTCAAGCCAAGAGAAAAGACGACAAGGGTGGAGTCAACGACGGCGACAATGACAACTGACAACAACGTCTCCTGCGGTAATTATATTTTTATTTACACTCAAGACCGCGTTGCGACAAACACTCTCGAATAACAACTAAGTGCACTGAACGTACGAGTATTGAATTCGTTTTCGTATTCGTATTCGTATTCGTATTCGCATATTTGTATGTATTCACTATTGTGGAACTTTGACAATCGACACCTTCTGCTTGAACACAGTCATGGAGTAGGGTAGGGTGCTGCTGGGTGGTAGATGCGCGTCGATATCGATTTCAATGCCAGAATGTCAATTGATGTCTATTGAAGCGCGAGCTTGAATCTGTTTACAAACGTCAACCAGTCAATGAAGTAGTTGGGGACGGTAACTGCTGCATTGATAACTGGGTGGCGGGCAGTAACACTGTTTTAGAGAGCTGGTTAAGAGAAGTGTCCAAAGTGTCAGTTTTCATCTCTCGCATGTCAAATGAAAATCGCTACCGAGAAATATTGAATCCAATTGGTGAACTGTCAAGTTCACTGCAGCCATAGAACAAAGCGACAGAGTCAGTCGGCCAGAGATGCAGAATAAGCTTCAATTCATCCACAGGGAACCATCACCAACCCCATCACTAGCAATATCATTCAGCCCCATTACTAATGGAACCAAAACTCTTCATGTTTAATTGACTTTGCGTAAGTTGATGATTGAGTTTGAGTTTGAGTTTCCAGATGGAGGAGGACGAGTAACATCGGAGAACGGAAGAGACAGACGGAACCAGCATCTGGTGGATATAACAGACACTCACTGATGGGACGATAGTTTGTGCGGCGATTTATGATCTCGCCTCCGATTACGGAAACTGAGACGCAGTTGATGATGTTGAAGTCGGATGCTGCTGCTTGGGATGAATGTAAACTGAATAATCTCTTTTTATTGCGCGTTGCGATGATGACGGTGACGGTGGCAAGACACTTCGGGGAGGTTGGGTTTCCAATGAATGCTAAGAGATACTCCAATGCCGCTTCTGCGTAGCGTAAACTATTAATTGACGAATTTCCGAGGAATTTTAATGTTGTACACATGCCTCAGAAAGAACATGTACTCATGTTCAATATGTACGAGTACTTAACGAAAAGGAGAAGATGGGGAACGAGAAATGTATGAAATGAATAATGAAAGCCAATGTATTTGGCTTTGATTTATTTGAAAACTTAATACGGAACGGAAGGCTCTTGATGTTCCGGGGAAAATCGAACGATGGTAGTTAGTAAATTACGATGCAAATGACTTTGGCAAATCATTTATTGAAATGATGACATGCCACTTGACCTAGAAAGTAATACAAACGAAGGGCATTATCATTGATGAGAGAGCCAACGGCACGTTTATTTTTCACTTAATAAACAGGCAGTTTACATCATGTAAAAAAAATATGATGTTCCACAGGGTTAAGCTTTTGGCCCTCGACTACAACAATTGTCAGAAAGGGCCTAGAAAACACAAATCCTGGTTTAGTTGATGCCGAGTAATATGGGAAAACGCTTTTCGAAAAGGCGAACGAACTTACTATAGAAGGTAATAGTGGAAACGACAAGAGTTTGCGATTCTATGCGACGCTATGACTATAGTTACATCGGACCACACAGTAACTGGGGAAGATAAAGCATTGCTAAAAATTCTCAGCGTTGATCATCCTGAACATACATATTTGGCAAGGTTTGTTCTTGCATTAAAGACAATTAAATCCACCAATTATACCCTTAAAGTAACGATGTATGCACACACATACTGAGCATTGATGTTATACACCCTGAATGACTCGATCTACAAGCAACTTCAGACTGCTATAATTTCCAAACCGTTCATTACAGTGAGCTCAAATTTTGACACATGACAGATAATTTTATTATTTACAAGCCTTTTAAACGATTTTCGTCTCAGTTGTGTTGAAAAATTTTTATCCGCGATGGAATTCAAACGTGATAGTGTGATTGCTTTTTATTTGGCTGGAAAACTACAAGTAGCTATAGTTAGAGCCCTCCAGCACCTCAACGTGAATAAATCATTTGTGTCTCGAACCATAGCTCGTTACCGTGATACTTTCAGCGTTGCAAAACGCCATGGTGGTGGTCATAAAAAAACAGCAACATCGGCAGAAATAGTTCGGAAAGTGAAGGCTCGAATTGAGCGAAATCCGCTTCGAAGTGGAAGAAAAATGGCTCGTGAGCTCAACATATCGTTGGAACGGATGCAACACATACTGAAAAATGAGCTTGGGCTGAAGCCATTGAAGTTCCAAAAAGCACACGATCTTACACCGCAAATGAAAAAAAGTTAGAGTCGAAGGAGCGAAGGAGTTGCTACGCTTGCACGAAAGTGGTGAGTTGCCGAATTTGGTTTTTTCCGATGAGTCGCCATTTGTTATCGAGCAATATGTCAACAAACAAAATGACCGAGCTCACTTGCCAGAGAAGTTCTTCGAAAATTTACACCTTCGGACGACCACCAGAAAGCAGGCAGCACCGATGGTGATGGTTTGGGCCGCCATAACCGCCGATGGTCGCTCTCCGCTCGTATTTTTGGACCGTGGCGTCAAAATCAATGCGATCTTATACCGTGAAACTGTCTTAAAGGCAGTATTGAAGCCTTGGGCAAACAATCATTTCGGTCGGAGACCGTGGACATTTCAACAAGACTCGGCACCATCTCACAAAGCGCGCGTCAACCAAGATTGGTTAAAAAACAATGTTCCACACTTCATTTTTTCGACACAATGGATTGCAAATTCTACGGATGTAAATCCGTTGGATTTCTGTGTCTGGGATATTTTGAAGAAAGTTTGGACCACCTCAAACAAGCACTTCGCCGGGAATGGGCCAGAATACCGCAGAGCCACTTGCGTGCAGCGTGCGATGCTTTCTTCGGCCGTCTCAAGGCCATTATTCGCGCCATAGGTGGACATATTGAAAACTATTGATACAATTTGAAAATTGATGTATTTTCCAACATTTTTTGCTTTGGCACAATAAAATTTATCAAAAAATAAAAAAATTATAGCATTTTAAAAAGTTAGAGTTAGAGTCATTCACACTGTTCCAAAATAGTACTAAACTTGACGGTTCGCTGGGCTCTTCAATACGTAGAAAGGAAATGCTTTCTGACGTTTGTAAAACATCCGCGGTATTCTTTTTGCTCTTCAACCCGAAAGCCCCCAATCTGCCTATTGGGTTTCCCTTTGAGAGCTGAGGGCTTTGCCCTAACAGAAAAAAAAGTATTAAAAGACTAAAGAAGCATTTCCGACTCAATGACCCTAATACGGCAAACCTGACAATTATTCCTGCAAGCAATCATGAAAAAAAACGATAGATATATTAAATGTCCCTCAAGGTTCCGACCTCGTCCCAGTATTTTTTTATCATAAGTTCGGCAACGTGCGGTTTGAGTTTTGCTGATGAAATAGCTATGAAAGAGTTAAACTAATGAAAAGCAGCGAGAATCGAGGGACTGTTGGCGCAATGAACGATTGTGTATGCCTCTATATTTAGGAAGGGGAATTAGTACTCATTTAAAGCGGGAGAGTACAAAGCAGAAGAACTTGCCATCACGCAGTGGCTTTAAAGATGGGTGTCGAATATTTTGGCACTGAACTAATTGATATCCTAGCTGTAACAAATGAACTTGATCAAGAAGTCTTAAAAATCAGATATGTTTTCCTTAATCTCCGACTTTAGCCTGGTATGCCATAGCGCATGTCTTGGCAAAGATTGCGACTACAAGCAATGTCTCAAAATTAAGATGTCAAGTTGGGAAAGAAGCGCATCTTTGACGGCTTAGTTGGAATACCAAGTACTAGCAAATCTTTTGGTACACGAAATTAAAGCATTCATTCCCAAGAGCCAATGAACGCATCGACTCCAACATGACGGCTATCTGACAAGTGACATGTATGCAAAGTTTCCGCTTAAAAAGCTTTGGACGTTGAGGATATTGGTGGAATAGTATGCGAACACCACCAGCCATGGAGAATTGAATTCGTCGAAATGTCTCCGGAGATGGATATCAGCGAGGACATCACGTGGCGCATCTTAAAAGATGATTTGGGACTCAGTGCATACAAGAGACACACCGCCCACTTGCTCACAGACGCATTGAAACAGAAATATAAGTCAAAATCGAAAGCCTTGCTTCGCCGGTACACGAAGAACGGTCATAGTTGAATTCTTTTTACTGACGAGGACATTTTGACTGTTGAACAAACAAAACGGTAGAGTGTATGCTCACGACGTGCGTGTGAACTCGTTCCCAGAGTTCAGCTTGGCCACCACCCAACTTCTGTGGTACTTCTGTGGGGAGTCGCCTACGATGGAGTAATCGATCTTCATTTCTGAGAGAAAGGTATCAATATTTGGGCGAAACTTTATCAAACGAACGTTTTAAAGAATCTTGTGGAGCCCCTCAACAAAATACTATTCGTAAATAAACCGTGGACGTTTCAACAAGACTCCGCTTCAACTCATAGGGCAAAAACGACTCAAATGTAACTCAAAACCCAGCTTCCCAATTTCATTTTCACGGATGATTGGCCATTTGATAGCCCAGACCTCAGTCCGTTAGACTACAAGACTATGGTCCGTTCTGAAGATTATGGCTTGCACTACTCGACACCCAAGTGTTGAGTTTTTGCAGCGCCCCCTTGCCCGAGCAGTGGACAGTTTTGCAATGCATGAGGTGCATACTACTAGGTGGCGCAAAATCATCACCCTATCGGAATTTTTGCAAATGGCGGCAAATGTCGTTTGTAAAGTAAACAGATACAAAATACACGTCACCAAGACATGAATCGCTATTTTTTTGAGGGATAATTCGTCGGCGCTGTTGGCGCAGCATGAATTTCAGCGCAGATTTCCCGGTCGTCCGACACCAAGTGGGCAGACACTACGACATTCAGCTGCCCGCCTAGTAGAATATGGGACAAAACGAGATGCTGGCAGGTCTGGCTGCCCCCGGAGCAGCCGTTCTGCTGAGAATATCGCACCTGTGGTTGGAGATGTAATCACCGCGCGCCAAACGACTACTGTTGATGGCGAGCATTACAGAGCTATGCTCAACGACTTTCTCCTTCTTCAATGGGATGAATTGGGATTAGAGAACATGTGGTTCCAAAACGATGGAGCAACGCGCATACTGTACGACCCACAACCGAAATTCTGAGGACTGCATCGCCTAATCTCTCGTTTTGGCGATTTGCACTGGCCGGCAAGATCACCCGATTTAACCGTTTCAGACCTCTTTGTACAAACGATGCTAATAATCGTAAGCGGTTCTTCCGGGGAGCAGAAAAAAGTTCCGATGGAACTATTTCATATTATTTTGGAAACTTTGGATAGTGGTTACGTTATCACTGAAGATGCCTTTGAACACTAGAGGTTTATATTTAAACGAATACCCATGGCATACGAGTATTATGTCAGTTAGTGTCCATACATTTTTTTTTTTCATGGAAAAGATACTCCATATAAGGACGGCTGTCAGAGGAAGCTCAAGAGACAAGGGATAAGTACACCTCGAGAGTGGACACAAACACAGATCTTTTCAATCGACTCTTAAATCCGTGCGAAAATGAAAGACAAGTTTCTTATAGTGAATAAATATTTTATTGAATTATATATTGTCCATTCTGGTCCAATACCTTTTGCCATCTTTCTAGCAGTAGCATGATTCCACGCTCATAAAATTCTTGTTCTTTGCTGGCAAGAAACTGATCGAGGTGATTTTTGACGTAAAGGTTTTACCGTCTCAAAAATTTTGTAGAGACCGGAACAAACAACTAATAACAAGAAGGTGCCAGATTTGGAAAATATGGTTGGTGTGGCAGTAGATCCTATCCAAGCTGTAAAAGCTTTTGGCGAGTTACCAAACTTGTATGAACACTACACCTTTTCTATTGATCAATTCTGGCTTTTTCTGTTTAAGTGTATCATTCATTCATTTTGTCCAGCTGATGGCAGTACACTTCAGAATTGATCGTTGTGTTGCCCGATAGAAGTTCAAAAACACGATTCCTTTGAAATCCCACCAAACAGATAGCATCACACTTTTTTGATGAATATCGGCTTTCGAAGTGACATCGAAGACAACCCAATTCTAATCCCCAGTGAGGATGTGCTTCAAAAATGGATCATTTTCTTGACGTTTGAGCAACAAATCACAGACATCAAAGCGGCAGCATAAATTTCTTTCCGTAAGAACATGCGGAACTCATATTTCCAGCTTTTAGATTAAACCTAAGCGTTTCGGCGATCTCACGAATTGTTATTCGCCGGTTTGCATCAATTAATGCCATTATTGTGTCTTCATCAGCTTCAACTGGCCTTTCAGAACGTTGTGCATTTTCAATATCAAGATTGCCGGATCGAAATATTGTTACGTCCTCTGTTGGCAAAAAAACGAAATTACTTTCCGAACAACCCAATACAATATACTAGGTGGGCAACTACAACTTTTTCCCATCTTTCTGGCAGAGCTCGTATAGCGTTACAGTAAAAGTGTTCATCTTTTGTGGTTATCCACGAATCGAGCCATGTTTTGATGTCTTCATATGAGCGGAACTGCTGATCAGCAAGACCATGTGCCATCGAACGGAACAAGTAATAATCGGACGGCGCAATATCTGGGGAATATGGCGGTTGGGGTAGGACTTCCCATTTGAGCGTTTGCAGGTAGGTTTTAACGCGTTTGGCAAAGTGATTCAGAGCGTTGTCATGCTATGGAATCACTTTTACGTGGCTCTGATCGCATCAATTGAAGTCGATACCGTTCCCAAGTGATGGTTTCGTTGTATTTCAACTATTCATAATAAATAACACCGACCTGGTCCCACCAAATACACAGTATAACCTTCGCAACGGGAATATTCAGCCGAGCCGACGACGTAGAAGCATGCCCGGGCAGTCCCCATGACTTTCTTCTCTTTGAATTGCTGTAACGAATCCATTTTGCACCACCCGTCACGATGCGATGAAGAAAACCCTTCCTTTTTTTGCCGCTGGAGCAGTTTTTCACAGGCGAAAAAGACGACGCTCAACGTCCCTTGGCTTCAAGTCATAAGGAACCCAAGTACCTTGTTTTTGAATCATTCCTAAGGCATGCTACCGCTTGAAAATGGCTTACTGATGCAAGCTCTTCTAGCGTTTGGCACGGATCCTCATCGAGCAATGCCTCCAATTCAGCGTCTTCGAAGGATTTCAGCCTTCCTTCACTCGGACGGTCATCAACATCGAAATCGCCGTCTTTGAAGCGACGGAACCAATCATGGGACGTTGTTTCACTTAGAGCAGCATCTCTGTAAACTTTTTGGAGCTCTGGCTGCGCTTCAGCCGCCGTTTTCTTCGAATGAATGAAGAAAATCAACACTTTCCGCAAATGACGATTATTTGGCACAAAATCAGACATTTTGACACAACCAAAAGTATGTATATGGCGCCCAAACAAAATGACTAATGTGTCAAAAAGGTTTGTTTACCATATGTCTAAGCTTGATTCATGACGTTTTGGATATGCCAAAATCGACCAGCACTTACTGCTGGAGAGCTTAACTGCGCACCTAATATTTACAGCCATAAATAATTCTTCAAGGACACTTTTAAATCCTAGAAATGATTTCTTTATCTATTTGAACTCATTAAGTAACACAAATATATAAGCAACATGATTTTATAACTTCGTTCACCTAGATTTGCGATTCACCACCACTGTGCACTGCAGCGGTCCCAAGGAAAGTGACATCAGAAATTTTATTTTCTGCCTTTCGTTGTCGCTGCCCAGAATCGAACCCAGAATAAACTCACGAATTTAAGCACTTCACCACGACAGCCCTTATATTTAAAATTTAACATTTTCACCACACATTCAACATTCTAAATTTTCTCTCAATCCTCAATTCAATTTAAAGACTAAAATTTGATCAATTAAAAAAAAATAAAAAAAAAACCTCACTTAATGAAAAGCAATTATCGGCATCAAAGCTGTTCCAGACAACATCGTCTGCCGTACATAATTTCGGTCAAGTTTTCAAATTATCGACAATTATTGCATTTTTAATTGCCGTTTCGTTTCAATGGGATGAGGTTTTCACATCCTCCATGTGATAGAGGTCCAACCTCAACCTCCAACCTCAATCACACTTGACAATTTCCGCTGACCCATCGCTGCTATCGGACGGACAGAAACCAGTCGCCAGTGAATGTAGTCATCCATCCGGGGGTATGAAATTTTTAGTGAAATTTCATTAAACACTCCACGCCAACACCAACACTCCACAGAGCAATCCAATCCGTCAATTTGCAGTTGCACTGGGTGCATATCAAGTGCTGTTACAGGGGATGCGTTGGTGGTTGATGGTGGTGGCGAATGGATAATACGGATATCAAATGTCAGTTTCAGCTTGTCACTATCAACACCCACAACTGGGAATTCAATGTCCCCCTATTGTTCTAGAGTGTTATAGTGCGCAATGAGTATGGCAATGCCCAACTAAATGATTGCTCCTGTGTGTCATAAATAGTGTTTAGCCATCATCCAGCAGGCACCTCAGCACGTGTAATTGCATCCATCGATGAGCGGATAATTGCTTCTAATTATTCGTTGGGTTGAAATTTTAATTGTAAATTAGTTTCGACTATAGAGCCTGTGAGTGCTGCATCCTTGACGCTCTTTGCAGTGTCATAAAGCACCAGGCAGTAGCGGTGGTATAGTATTTCTACATCCACTTGCAAGAGCAAGTGATGCATTGATAAAATTTAATTAGCCCAAGGATATACTCGTATCCGAGTACGAACACGTATGGTGGTTATCGGAAATGGATTGCCATTATTATTTTAGGCTAGAGCTTTGCTTTCAAATTTAAATTCAAAAATAAATAGATGAGAAATGTTTTCAGGGCGTGATGCATTGTACTAAATGAACAGAGGGAGCACACGAAACAAATAGGGCTGTACGAATTAATTTAGAGTGGTTTGCAGCAAGAAGAAAATAATTAATCAGCCAAGAAGTTGGAGTCCCATAGTGAGACTTCCAGGAACTTTCGAGGATGCAGTGCGGTGTGCTCTCCATTATGAGAACAACAACTGGGTTCTGTTTCCAACGAAGCGGAGCAAAAAATCACTACAACGCCATATACGGCAGTCCGCCGAGTATGACAAAGAGATGGAACGGCCCTCTTTTCGAACGGTGCTAGTCAGTTGCTGTAGCTGCTGTAAAAGGGGAATGATCGGGTGTCATGACCAACCCGATATATGACACCTTTGGCTATTTTCCGACCTTTGGTAGGGTTAGTTAGCCATTCGGGCGAACACATAGATTTTGGTTCTTCTGGCGAGCCTCGTCGCCCATCCAGTTTCTCAAAATGTCTCCTTAGGCTAGCACTCAGTAAGTATTTGTCCTGTTGGTTTTCTTGTTTCAAAGAAAAAACCCTTTTCCGCCAAATCAGAAGAAAAAATTGAAAATTTTCAATTTCAATTCAACTCAACGGATTCACTAACAACAAACGCTAAACCAATACCACAATGTCCAATTTGAAGTGCTTCGATGATGAGGAGAAGGAGTCCATCTGGATCAGCTATGTACGAGTTGGTGCGTACTTCGGCTACTTCGAGCTAGTGGGTGAAATCATTCGTCTCGAAGGTGTCATGGCCACCCTTCAGGTATACGAAGAAACATCTAGCGTCACTGTCGGAGATCCTGTGTTGCGTACTGGCTAGTCACTTTCAGTTGAATTAAGTCCCGGTATTATCATTCCGTGATCATTGAAAGATATCAATGAGCTGACCAACTCGATTTACATTCCAAAGGGTGTTATAATGCAGTGAGTGCTGCAGTTAAGAAGCAAAATGTGGACTGTATTCAAAACGCTTAAACAAAAACATACCATCAAAAACCTTATGGAAAAATATTCGAGAGCTTGGTGTTGGTCGACAAAGAGAACATTGTTCCCTGGATGTATGTCCCAACTATTTAAATGAACATTTCTCTAAAGTTCAAAGCAGTAGTAATCAAAATACTTCACTTGTAGATGAAACTTTTCAGGATGTTGACCCTGAAAATGATGATTCTCAAACTTTTAGTGGATTGTTGATTGAGATTTTGCCGGTTGTTGACCCTGTACAAAGCACTGGTCAAGCAAATGAAACCTACCGGGTTGTTGAGCCCGGTAGTGGACATTCCTTTCAATTTCAAAGGGTGGATGATGCGCATGTGTTAAGTGCTGTACTTAAAATAAAATCATCAGCTACTGGCTTTGATGAAATACATCCACACTTCATCAAAATGATCCTACCTCACATTCTTCCTGTGCGAACGCATATTTTTAATACTGTAATAACAACGTCTTCTTTTCCATCTCTTTGGAAAGTGGCTAAAGTTATACCAGTCTTAAAAAAAAAACCAGCCACTCGATTATCTCAAGAAGAGTTTAAACAAATCTCAATTTTGTCATTTCTGTCAAAGATTCTGGAAAAAAATTTTACACAATCAAATTTCAACCTTTTTAAAGACATTCGAACTCTTAAGTGAAAATCAATCCGATTTTAGACCAAACCACAGTTGTGTATCCGCTACTCTTAAGATTTCAGACGATATTAGAAATGCTATGGATAATGACTTGGTTTCATTTTTAGTCCTCTTAGATTTTTCGAAGGCATTCGACAAAATTAATCATAAAAGACTTATTAAAAAACTAATACAACAGTTTCGGTTTTCACACACAGCTGCAAAACTGATTTTATCATACATTAGTGGAAGAAGCCAAGCTGTTGTTATTGTTAATAAAACGTCCCATCCTTTAAATATTTTCTGTGGGGTTCCTCAGGGATCCATACTTGGTCCACTCTTATTTACGATTTTTATTAATGATCTTCCACTCCAATCTGAATACTCTTCAATCGATTTGTATGCTGATGATGCTCAAGTTCGTATAAGCTGCAAGTTAGGCACGATTGAAAATGGTGTTGTGAAATTGAACTCTGATTTAAAAAGAATACTTCGATGGTCCAATACAAATAGTGTTCACCTCAATCCAAAAAAGTCCAAATGCTTAATTATTTATAAAAATAAACTTGATAACAGCTATTTTCCTGCAGTATATCTCGAAAACGAACAAATTGAATATGTCGATAAAGCTATGAACTTAGGCATTCTATTTAATTCTACCCTTACCTGGCATGACCATATTCAAACTGTTGTTAGAAAAATATATGGATCCTTACGGAGTCTTTCACTTTCGAAGCAATTTACTCCTCAACACGTTCGACTTAGGTTGGCAAAAAACTCTGATCCTTCCTATGATAACATATGGGTGCCAATTGTTTACTAGCCACAACTCAGAAACGAAAAGAAATCTAACTGTGGCGTTCAATAATATACTCGTAACTCGATATGTATACAATCTTCGACGATATGACCATATTTCAAACTACACAAGTAACAAATATTTTTTCCTTAAAACATTGCATAAAATCATTTTAAACAAAGAACCTAACTATGAAGGTTAATTCAAAAAATACAGTTTACTAACTCATCTCGTTCTTTTATGATACTGCAACCAAGGTTCACTTGCAGAAACTCGGAGCGTCAGTTTTTCGTTTATGCCATAAAGCAGTGGAATAGCTTATCCTCTTTCATTAGAAGGCTTCGCGGCACCACACAATTTGAGACGGTTTTATTCAGATACTTAGTAAATAATTAAATTTTATATTTAGTATAATAAATAATTTTGTTTTGTTTTGTCATTATGAATATGAATTTAGTTTGTCTTAAATCAATAATAACTGAATGTATAAATAATAATTAAAATGAATTTGAATTTAAGTCTAACTATACTTCTTATAACTTTTACTATTAGTTATAGGCTTTAAAGCCAAATGTAAAAGATTCTTTGGAAATATATTGGGTCTATAACTTAATTCGTGCTAAGAGATGACGTAACTTGCATTATTCCATTGGAACATGCGTTGGAAAGCTACTGTCATTGTACGTCATTTTAGTATATGTCATTCATTTGAAGCGTAAACAACAATTTTTTTTTCACTCAAATATGTCGAACTTTGTGCCTGAAAAAGTGTTTTTGCGGGGAGTTCTTCTTCATGAACAAAACTGCTGCCGAAAGTCATCGTATTTTGGTGGAAGTTTATGGTGAACATGCGCTAGCTGAGCGAACGTGCCAAAAGTGGTTTACACGATTTAAAAGTGGTGATTTTGGCTTGGAAGACGGTGAACGTCCTGGGCAGCCAAAAAAGTTTGAAGATGAAGAACTGGAAGCATTACTCTATGAAGATTGTTGCCAAACACAAGAAGAGCTCGCAGAATCTTTGGGTGTCACTTAAGCAGCCATTTCAAAACGTTTAAAAGTAGCTGGATATACGAGGGCGGGTCAATAAGTCCGCGACTTTTGGATTAAAACACAGATTTTTAAATAAAAAAATAATTTTATTTTTCAACGTAGTCTCCCTTGAGCTCTATACACTTTGTCCAACGCTTTTCCAATTTTTTTATCCCTTCCAAAAAAAATGATTTGTCGAGGTCCTCAAAATAGGCCTTTGTTTGCGAGATGACTTCATCATTGGAGTCAAATCTTTTTCCACCAAGCCATTTCTTCAGGTTTGGGAACAAGAAGTAGTCGCTCGGAGCCAAATCTGGAGAATAGGGTGGATGAGGGAGCAATTCATAGCCCAATTCATGGATTTTTGCCATGGCAACTGCACATGTGTGCACCCTTGCATTGTCTTGGTGGAAAAGAACTTTTTTCTTGCCCAAATGAGGTCGTTTTTTTTTTCAAATCGTCATTGAATCGGTCCAATAAGTTGGCATAATATTCCCCATTGATTGTTCTTCCCTTTTGAAGGTAGTCAATGTGGATTATCCCGCGTGCATCCCAAAAAACAGTCGCCATAACTTTATTGGCTGACAAACCCACCTTGGCCTTCTTTGGCGCCGATTCACCCTTAGAAACCCACTGTTTTGACTGTTGTTTGTTCTCTGGTGTGTTGTGATGGATCCATGTTTCGTCCACGGTTACAAAACGGCGCAAAAACTCCTCCATATTGCGATTAAACAACGCCAAACCTTCCTGTGAAGTTGTTACACGATTGCGTTTGTGGTCGACTGTGAGCAAACGCGGCACCCATCTTGCGGAAAGCTTTCTCATGCCCAAGTGATCATTCAAAATTGAAACCACTGAGCCATGCGAGATCCCTACGGCTTCCACAATCTCTCGCACTTTCAATCTTTCGGTCGGCCAACACCATATCGTGAATTTTTTCGATTGTTTCGGGTGTAGAGACCTCAACTGGGCGTCCAGGACGTTCGGCATCTTCAGTGCTTGTACGGCCACAACGAAATTCAGTAAACCACTTTTTTACCATTGAAATCGATGGTGCAGAGTCCCCATAGTATTTATCAAGCTTAGCCTTGGTCTCGGTAATGGTTTTTTTTCGCAAGAAATAATGCTTAATAAGCACACGAAATTCACTTTTTTCCATTTTCTCCTCAAATTAGTGAGTAGTCTGATAAAAATAGCTGTCAAACACAAACTAACTGACGCAGCAAGTTTAAATTTTGACAGGAGTCAACTGACAGATGCCTGTTGACAGGAGCAGTGTTGCTGTTTCAGTAAAGAGGTCAGAAATTCAAAAAGGACTTATTGACCCGCCCTCGTATATTGCACCAGAGGATGTTGTCTTGGAAATCAAATTCGACAGAGAGATCAGCAAACACAGTATGTTGCAAGTATGGCCCGTACGTCAACCACGTCCAGTTACTGAGAAGTTGCCAGCTAATCATCCATTTTTGACCGGTCAACGAGTATTGGATTCGTTGTTTCCTTGTATCCAAGGTGGTACAACTGCCATTCCCCGAGCTTTCGGTTGTGGTAAAATTGTCATATCACAAGCCTTGTCCAAGTACCCCAATTCGGATGTCATCGTCTACGTCGGTTGCGGAGAACGTGGTAAAGAAATGTCTGGAGTACTTCGTGATTTCCCTGAGATGTCATGAAACGTACCGCTCTTGTTGCCAACACATCCAACATGCTTGCCGCTGCTCGTAAAGCTTTCATCTACACTGGTATCACTTTGTCTGACTACTTCCGTGATATGGGTTACAACGTACCCCTGATGGCTGATTCTACCTCTCGTTGGGCTGAGGCCCTTCGTGAAATTTCAGGTCGTCTCGCTGAAATATGCCTGCCAATTCTGGTTACCCAGTCTGCTTGGGTGCGGGTTTGGTCTCCTTCTACGAAGTAGTCAAGCGTTTGGGTAACCCAGAAAGTGAGGGTTCCGTTTCCATTGTCACCAGGAGGTTGGTGATTTCGCACATCCTGTCACTTCTGGTACACTTGGTGTTGTACAGATGTTCTGGGGTTTGGATAAGAAACTGGCCGAACGCAAACATTTCCCCTCAGTAAATACATGCGTTCTCTAGATGATTTCTCTGACACTTACGACCAAGGTCAATGAAATCGGACAAGAGAAAGAAGATCTTTCGGAAATTGTACAACTAGTCGGTAAGGATTCATTGGCTGAGACCTTTCGAGGTTGCCAAGCTGCTCAAGGACAATTTCCTATAACAAAACTCCTACTCTTCATATGATCGTTTCTGCCTATTCTATAAGACTGAAAAACATCGCTGCCTTCTACGATATGGCCCGCCATTCAGTTAAATCCACCGCTCAGTCCGATAACAAAATCACGTGTGGAACGTGACCAGAGAGGCTATGGGCAACATTATGTACCAACTGTCTTTTATGAAGTTCAAGGACCCCGTCAAGAATGGTGAAGCTAAGACCAAGGCCGATTTCAATCAACTGCACGAAGACTTACAACAAGCCTTCAGGAATCTGGCAGACTAAACCACTTCAAGACTTTCTTGTTTATACATATTGTTAAATAGTAGTTAAACTTTAAAAAACGAAAAAAAAAAATTGCCAAAGTCCATTGTAAATGAAATGCCCAAAATGTCATTTTTGTTGCCCAATCCGTTTACTTGCACTTAAGCAGCTACAACAACTTATTTTCTTCTTTTACATGTCTGCACACATTATTCTCGTCCGTCACAAAAATGTCCTTCCAAGTGAAGAGAGCATAAGAAATCTCAAAATGCACATACGAGTATGTTGCTCAGTATTAAACGTACCGAGGAGTGAAATTATTTTAATTATGATTCCTTCGAATTGTAGCCAATTGTACTTGTACAATGGAATGTTGAATGCTTTGATATCTCAAAGAGGGACAAGAAATAGCAGTTTAGAGTGGTCTTTGGGTTTGAAAGCAAGATTACGTGGATTTTATTCGCGTTTGACTCTCAATGAATTGCTAACATCCTTCATCTTCACTTCATCCAAGACAAAACTTCTTTGATCGCCCTAATTTCCGCCTAAAAAACGCGACAGTGACTTGGAAAATAGAAAAAGGTCTCAAATTGAGTTTATGAGACAACATACCACGACCTACTTACCTCACTTTCGATCTGTGAGCGGTCTATGTAGAAATTACTTGAATTTCCATCCAAATTGACAGGATTATCATATTCGACTTGGGGAAGGATGTTTGAAAATTGTAGTAAACTCGGATCGTAGTCCATTTATAATATTTATTGGAGAAGTTCCAATCAACTGAGGATCGAGTATCGAGGAGTGGCTGATATGAAAGCAAGACCTATTGCGAAAAACTGAGAGTTGGTTGCAAAGGCAGCCTATGTCTGGGTTAAGTGAATGACATGGAAGATTCTCATTCCATGCAATGCTTTAGGTAGAGAGGTAAGTGCATCGCTGAAACGCAGTTCTGTACATTCTTGCATTTTCGCTAATCGATAGAGGAGTGCGGCTTTTTTAAGAACAAGTCATCAAACGGTTGGCTTACAGATTCAAGTCTCTAGCTCACCTTTTTTGAGGAATAGCGAACTACAATTGGTAGAGTGGTTTCTCTTCAACATTCAACATTCCAAGTCTGCTTTTGCATCCTTGTGTAGGAGGCCTTGGAAAAACATACATACAGCAACCCTAGGTGTGGCATAAACGCATCTGATGTTTTAGGAGTTTCACACCAGTATATGACGAGCGATCGGGAAGACCGAGAACTTGTCTTTATATGGCGAACTCACGCTCACCATCTAAACTTGGGCAATTTTGCAACCAAGATTTAGTTGCAGCAGGCATAAGCTACGAAATGAACGCAAAATGCCACAGATTCGAGGTGAAGCCAGCTTGTTTGCCCTGTGATTCGATACTACTGCCACCACCAAAAGCAATAGCCAAACTTATTGAATAGTGTGATTCTAGGAAGATGGGGTTTGTAATATTCCGCGATGCTCAGAATACTTTTTGGGGGAGTAGCAAATGCAACGTGAGAGACAATCATCTACTGGACTTCATACTATTGTCTGACAACGTTAACTCTTAGACATCGTTTGTTGTTCCACAAGTACGCCGAGAAGTTTACGGGCTGGAAATTACTGTAGAAGGCTTCCGTGTCAGACCATATTTTCATTGAGTTCAGAATCCGATACGCGGCCTCGGTCTTGTTGAGAAGGAGTCCACGTAATGGACACGCTTTAAAAAGGATCTCGGTAACTCTACCAATGATCCGCCTAAGTCAGAACGAAGTAGAATGTAAACGAAGCTGATCAGAACTCACCAGGTGCCCTCACCAAATATTTTGAGCTGACATATGCAGCCTGGAGAAACTCCTGATCGCTTTTATTAAACTCGTCACTTGAGGCTAGAATCTTTACAGATCGAAGCAAGGAAGAAGCTATTTCGGATTTCGAAAAGTGCCTTGTGTAAAAATGTTTGCAAATAAATCGAAGCACTCAGTGAAACCAGAAGGCTGATCAGAACCCTCTCATCACCAGCTCCTATCATCGAAGCTGCAAATAAGCTGGGTAAGACAACACGTTGAAGCTGGTATCTGTTACCGGTTGTAGTGACGGATAAGGGCATTCAAACGAAGCAAAAGCATATTTGATGCCCTTTGATGCTTCAAGCCACCAGGCACCGAAGGCATGTATGCAGTTACGTCTACTCGTAGACCATTTGGTGCAAACTCTGAAGAAAGTCTAACCCTGGCACTGGCATACAGAACATTTGGCGAACAGAAAGAATACCTTTAAAACGTCAGACCTATCAGTCGGACTTTAGCATGTTAAAGAGCATGAAGAGAAAGGTTGAGCTACATGTGGAAAAAATTGCTTTGCGGAACATCCCACGAGACTGCGCTTCAAAATCTGGTCTGCAGAGTGCATGCAAGTTCTGACGGCGGCGCGTGGAATTCGGCCACAACACACGACGTAGACGAATTACCAGTTTTGTGGATAAAAGCATTGCTGGTGAATGGGACCCTGATTGTGGCCAAAATGTGAAAGCGTGGCCAAAAGGAGGTCGCCAAAATCGGCCTTTTGTCCCCGCTGCTATGGTGCATGGTGATCGACTCTCTGTTTAACACTGTGAACAGCTGTAACGTCTACAGTCAGACATACGTATACAGATGATATAACTTTTGTGGGATCACGCCTTAGTGCACCAGAAATGGGCTGATGTAACTGGCTGTAGTGTTTAAAGGCATCACCACGCGTTTTCCCAACGAAACTTAGCATTTGGGTGCCATTCTCTGTAGCAAATTTGTGCGGATGAAACAAATCTTCAAGGCACTTATGGCTTTCGGGCAATATAAGGCAGCTTTCAACAAGACTAGGGGTTTTCAACAAGAGAAGGGACTTCTGGATCTACACGGTATGATAAGACCAATTATATCCCATGCGTCGGTTGTCTGGTGGAACAAGCTCTTACGAAAATACGCTATTGCTGCTTTACCAGACTCAAAAGAACGGTCTAGCTCTACTGCTTGGGGTCTCCCTAGAAAGTCTGACATTGCTCTAGACGCACTTATCGATCTTTCTACTATTTTATTTTATATCGCTCAAGAGGATCTTGGTACCCTTAAAATGTTTGCACGAGTCGTGAGGGCGGAGAAAATAAAAGTTAGGGAGGACTGAGAAAGAGATACCGATGTACGTTGGTCTTAAATGTTTGCACGTTACAATGACTGGGAAATAGAGAGCTCGACAGGGCATCCCATAAATGAGTTGTACGGCTTAGGAAAGCATAACGATATTTTAGAGTACATCCACGAAAGTGGGCTTGAGGGTATACTGAGTTTAAAGGGACGGAATACTACTGGCAATTTGGGTGGAGCACTGATGGTGAAAATACTGACAGAATAAGGTGAGGCAAGAGATGTTGTTCAAGCATTTCAATTGACTCTGTACAATATTGCCGTCACATATAGGTTTCATCGCACGGATTTGATTCTTGGCTAGCAATTGCAGATGGGGCCGATATATGTCCCTGAAATTGAAGTCAGATAGGAGGGGGAAAATTATTTCTTAACGTAGACACTTCGCATCATGTATGTGGTCATTTCAACATAGGTTGTAACTGACACACAAATCGAGAATGTAGAGAACGGAGCCCTGGGGCACACCAGCATTTATTTCGTGAATATCAGACTTGAAACCATCCAAGACAACTTGAATCGAACGTTCCGTAAGGTAATTTCTAATCCATTCAAGACCAGAGTCATCGATCCCAAAAGTACGCATTTTCGACAAAAGAGCCTGATGTCAAACTCTGTCAAATACCTTAGAAATATCGTATGGAACTTGCTTTCGCCAGATTGATGTACGCTTTGGTTCCATTTTTCGGTGAGACATGCGCGGTTATATTTTGACAGAATGTATATTATCTGGACCAGTGAATTTGTGAATGTTAAGATCTTTCATTGCGCGAAAATGGACTCGCCCCATTCAAGATTCGACGCACTCAAGTGTAGATGGAGACAAAGCACAATCTGGAAGTGTTGAGCTTGCCGCGAAGCGTGCAGCAAGCATGCAGATTGTTCTTGTCCAAAAAGCTGACAGCTGGAATGTCATTATAAATGAGCGCCGGAATGGAGGATGAGGATGGGACATTATAATATTTTTTGCCTCAGTTCTTGGTCGTATTGAAATTTACAAGCTTGAGAAAGACGTTGCAGCCATATTATGGGCTGCACTCTCAGAGCCATCCCCGGTAAAACTTTACTGTCTTCAGGCAATGGTCTAATGGATATACAACGGACAATGGAACCCCTGTTGCTGCGAAAATAGGAAATTGATTTTCTAGGTGCCTTTGAATGATTTTGATCGGAATCTAGGTTACAACACGAATGTAATCGGGTCGTCACGGACGGCTCTGAAGTCGTTTCAGGACGACAACATTCCCTCGCTAGGAAAACTTGCGTTAGTCTAATAAATGGAGATATATGCAATTCTGATGGCAGCAAAATGTATGGTGAGGAATCGGTAAAGGGCAAAGCATTTACACTTACGAGTATAGGGACAGCCAATCTGGGCTTGGCTGGTGAAGCCTCTCACGACTTCCAAGCTATGTACAGGGTCTTCCAATAGGGACTTCCCACATTTGACAGTTGATAGCGACCATATTGTTGAAGCTACATCTGTCAAATTGGCTCCCATTTATTCCGTCTGATTTGCCAAATCACCATGGACGGACATAGCTTTCAACAACACGTGCAAATGATAAAATTGTTTCATCAAAATGGGTGTTCTGTTCGGGCAACGTTCCGGCAACATTTTACGGTACGACTATTCGCAGTGTGGTGGATAAATTTGAGTCCACTGATTCAGTAAACGATAAACCAACACCCATACGCCGACAAAACGCAAGATCTGCCGAAATCATCGCCGCTGTCCGTGACAGTGTGCAGGAGAATCCGAAGCAGTCGATTTCGCATCGCTCACAAGAACTCGGCCTTTCGCAGACCACAACTTGGCGAATTTTGCGTCGCGACTTGGACCTGTACCCGTACAAAATTCAACTGACCCAGAAGCTGAAGGTAAACGAACATAGGCAACGACGTGTGTTAGCTGAATGGGCTCTGGAGCAATTGGAAACTGACCCTAATTTTTCTCGAAAAATCATCTTCAATGATGAGGCGCATTTCTGGACGAGTGGGTACGCTAACAAACGAAATTTTCGAATTGGGGACGACACCAATCCACATGAGATCCAAGAGCGTGCAATGCACCCCGAAAAAGTCACTGTTTGGTGTGGATTTTGGGAGCCATTGGTCCATATTTCTTTGAGAACGATGTTGACCAGGCCATCACCATCAACGGCGAGCGCTGATTACCAACTTCTTTTGGACTGAATTGGATGACATGGACACCAACGACATGTGGTTTCAACAGGACGGCGCTACGTGCCACATTGGAAATTCTGCACGAGCGAGTCGAGGGTTAGACGGCGATTTGATCCCGTTAGACTTTTTCTTGTGGGGTTTTCTGAAGTCCCAGGCTTATGCCAATAAGCCACAAACCACAGCGGACCTCAAAGCCAACATAACCCATGCCATCGGTCAAATTCAGCCTGATTTATGCGCCAGAGTCATGGAAAATTGGACATTTCGGATGCACGCCACCCAGAGAAGCCGCGGCGGACATTTGAACGATGTTATATTCCAAACATAATGGCATCGATAGGCCTTTCAAACGAATAAAAAATTTCGAGGATATCTCAGCCACACTTTGTTTTAAATTAAAAATTGAAAGCGCTTAATGAAAGACCCTTTAGTTCGAGAATGCTAGACTTTACTTAACGCAGTCTCGATGGGACTGCGGGAAATAAAATCAGTGATGAACTTGCTAGACGAGGCTCAGGGAAGGGTTTTTCAGGACCCGATACAAATCTCATGTATCCCCGGCCAACAAATTGGAACTTTCCATCTAACTATCCTTCTAAAACATCGGATGATGGTATAAATTAGCGATGATATCCATGCAAAAGGAGATAAAACCTTTGTCTTATCCCTTTTTCCGGGTACGAAGCCTATAGTGCCGTAGTCCTTTGAAAAGAAATCTTAAAAATTTTAATCGGATTATCTGAAAATACTGCATTTGCCTTCAAATTAAACCTTTCGGTAGCTTAAATTTCAAAATAAAGTCGGCAAGTGTGTACATTTCCACTAAGCAAAATTAACAAAGAGGACAAAAACCCATCTAACCACTGTCATTACTTTTAATAATGCACACTAAAGGCTAAAGTAAAAAATTCGAAATATAAATTTATATGAAGATGGAAAAAAAAAAAAAAGAACCGAAATCCGAACTCTGGATTATGAAATCCCTGGCACTTAATGTAACCGCTAAGGAGTAGAAGTAAGTAGGCGGGGGCTAATTATAAACAGAATCTGGTTAACCTATGCCATGGTTAAACAAAACGACTGTAAGGCAACGAGTAAGTACGCGCGCTAAAAACAAAGTACGAGTATCTACAGTGTAATTGGCTGAATAAATCTGTGGAATTAAGTAACCTTGACATGTAAACATGAGCTGAATCTCTAAAGGGAATTAAGAGGCACACAGACTACAGTCACATTCACAGTCACAGTCACAGTCTACAGACTATGATATATGTATTATACATATATCCACACGAACTCGGAGGGTTGATGATATATTATGACATGAGCTACGCACCAAGTAAAGAGTAAATATTTGGAGATTTTTCAGGACAAACTTTTCTTTTGCTTTTTTTTTCTTTTTTCTGTTTGTGGTTGCCTACAAAAGCTGAACTCGTAAATCATGATGTGCTTTAGGGAATTGCTGGATTTACCTAGTTACTGTCAATCGATGAAGGGTTATCATCGACAATATACAAGTATAGAGCATAAATTTTGGGGATACGAGGTGCTGTGTTGCACGTAGAGGATTCCTCGTCCTTAATAGAAAATTGGATAATCCGTAGATGTGATGAGCACATGCACAGAATTTCAAAATTGATTGATTGGTTGCATGGATCTTATCAATTTCGCACAAATTTACACATGAGTATCGTTATACAAGGCTGAGTGAAAATATTTGAAGAGAATGTGGGAGTGCAGACAATAATGGTGTGCTTACAGGACGATGTGTTGAATAGCTGAATGAGAACTGAAATAAATATTTACACTTCATACTAGTCTACAAAATTGCTCACTTTCACTGCTTAGACCACAAACTACACCACAAGCCATTAATACGAGTACAATCGTCGTTCGGGAAGTCCACATGTGTACTCGTATCCTTCAAAATCTTGAATCGATTTCCATATTTCATATCCAAACCGAGTGTACTATAAGTCATCAATTTAGTCGCACTTATACAGAATTGGTTTTCCGGATGTCACATCAGTGATACGTTAGTGACACACCTGTCAATCACCTTATAAAACATGAGCAAACATCTGTCGTCTCGTCCAGCTAAACTCTAAACCAATCCATCACCGAAATCACTTCGGTAAATTCGATTTGCTGGTGTTTTGTTTTTGCTCGTTCCAAAGTCGAAAGGATAATTTAAAATAGCAATTTGGGGCGATTATTGCCAGCAGAGGGGGCTCCTGAAATATCACAGTCTGGAACAGTTTGAGGATGGACGAATTCGACTTAGAATTTGTGCTGTCATGTGTATGAGTCCAACTTTTTGGTAAATTTCATCGATTTGCATAATGTCTGGAATATGGACGTAATCGCTTTGATTTAATTCTAGCTGAGTAGATTTCGGATCTATGTATGTTATTTGAACGAGTACAGGGTGTGAGTTTGGAAGAATGTTAAAAACAGTTCAAGGTTGTCTCAGGCAGAGCAACAATCAGGGGATGTGGAAGACACTTAGGTAGGTAGGTGCGCTGTAAATTACATGCGACTGCCCTCTTCGAGCTCGTCGATCTAAAACCATCCTGAAGGTTCTTTAGCTCAATTTTGCTCCAGTCTTTCAGCCCTCCAGCCTCCCTAAGAAATAACTACCCAGAGTTCTTATTCTTCTATTAGCAAGGGCGCGACAGTCACACAGCAGATGACGAAGAGATTATAGTGGTTCTACCGCCCTACAACAAAAAAAAAAAGGATTTAGGCAAGGTGATGCGCTGATGCCTTTTCGACATCATACTTGAGAAAATTGTGCGAAACCCGCCATTCAACGCCAGAAGCACAATTTTCAAAACTCTATACAACTAAAGGGTGTTTTTTTTTTAAAGGTATACAAATTCAATATAAAATAAAGCACTTGAAGCTAACGTTAATGTCTATGATATTAGCTTTGTTTAATAGATAATTTTATGCCATTAGTGTGTAAATATGATATCGGGCACATGCGCACCACTTTATCGATCAAATGAGGCCGTATATCAGCAATAACACGGCGAATGTTGACTTCCAAATCGTCCAACGTCTCTGGTTTATCAACATAGACTGGTGACCTTCCCCCAAAGAAAGTAATCTAAAGTTGTGAGATCACAGGATCGTGGAGGCCAGTTCACAGGTCCATTACGCGAAATTATGCGCTCAGCAAATGTTTCTCGCAATAAATTGATGGTGTCGTCCGCCGTGTAGCATGTTGCGCCATCTTGTTGAAACCCAAGCTCTGTCACGTCAATGCCATTCAACTGAGGAACCAAGAAGTCAGAAATCATGTTTTTACAGCGCTCTCCATTGACGGTAACATTCTGGCCGGCATCGTCCTGACAGAAATATGGGCCGATGATTTCACCAGCCCATAAAGCACACCAAACAGTGAGCTTTAATGGTTGTAAGGGCGTCTCGACAGGGGTGTCTGGGTTTTCTCCACTCCAAATTCGGCAATTTTGCTTGTTTTCATATACATTTAACCAAAAATGGGCCTCATCGGAGAATAAAATTTTGCGTTTAAAATGAGGATCAAGCTGAATAATGTTTTCGGCCCATTCACCGAACCTACGACGTCTATAATGGTCATGCGGTTTCAACTCTTGCACAAGCTCTTAAGCCATGATCTTTCCGTAAAATCTACCTCAAAGTGGATGGGCATAGCTTCAATTGCTGTGCACGATGCCGAATCGACTCATTTGGATTCTCCTCAACACTGCGCTCCACAACGGCAATAACTTCTTCTGTTCGCACAGTTTGTCGTCTTTGGGGATACGTATTATCCACCAGAGTGTACTGTGGTGCGAAAACGATTCATCGTGTTGCGAATAACTTGCTCAGATGGACGATTATCTCAACCGTAAAATGGGCGTATCGTACGATACGTTTGGCGAACCGAACCATGATTTTCAAAATAAGTGTGCACAATTTGCACGCGTTGTTCTGGAGTTAATCTATTCATCGTAAAATGCAAAATTTTCTAACCACAAATCAACTTTCAACTGTCAAATTGACAATCTGTAGAAACAGTGTTGCCAGTTTAAAAACCAAACCTCTAAAAACAACTTCCTTTACAATACTTTGTCGTATGTGTTACGGTGTTCTGGAAATCTACATTACTGTCCTGGCTAGGTAAATGATCGCGTCATTGTCTGTTTCTTGGAGAATTCGGACATAGGAAACGTGTCTCGCCTCTATCACGTAATAATTTGTTCGACAGTGGACTCATTCTGATATCTTCAAAATCCTTTTTAAATGCTTGGATACGAAAACTTATTTTATTGCGCTCTCTTTTGCCAGATTATAGTAAGTACCGTGTAGGGTATACATTTCAGGGGTACAATAGTCTTCTCCCTGGCTGTTCATCTTGTCCTAGAGAAAACATTTCATGAATGGTTGGTTTCCGTATAATTTTTGCGTATTTATTCCGTTCAGGATGTACAGTCTTCATATGATTGACGAAAGTCAACCATCTGATTTTTAGTATAAGCCTTAGGTTCAGAGTGCGTCAATAAAATTCCCGGACTCGAACTCAGCAATCAGTGGCGCCATCTATGGAATATGCATTTTTGAGGCTTGAATCAAAATTTATTTATTTTGATTGTCCAATACCAAACATATGTATAACAGTTCTTCGTAAACAACGAGCAGTCATTAAATTTAACACAAAACTTACAGGTAAAGGTGCATTAGAAACATTATCGAGGATGCAACTAGAGTACGGCGAATAAGTGTTTTCCAGTGGTATAAACGTTTTTTAGAAGGTAGAGAGAAGATGGAGAATAATGAACGTGAAGGAAGGCCAATGCTCATTACATTTTTCGATACCAAGGGAATTATCCATAAGGAGTTCGTTCTACCTGGTCAAACACTTACTGGTGAATATTATCTCGTAGTTTTGATGCATTTGATGCCCAGAATCCGCTATATGCGACCCTACAACAGAAAGCTGTCCTCTGTTCGTCAATTTTTGGTTTGAAATCAAGTCTGTTTGTTGAATCTACCATATTCACCTAATTTGACACCCTGCGACTTCTCTCTTTTCCCAAAATTTAAATCGAAATCGAAATTACCTTTTTACGGCTCCCACACGAGTGCTGGAGGCAATTTCACAAAATAAGCTGGAGCACTCATTTGAATCTTTATTAAATCGTTGTCACAAGTGTTTCGAAGCTAGAGGAACCTATTTCAAATATTAAAATCAAAAAATATTAAAATATCTTATTTCATTTTTTTTTTTTCTTTTGCAATACCAGTCCGGGAACTTTATTGACACACTGTGTATATGAGCTGTAGTTTATTTGCTAGTAATTCAGTATTCAGCCGAGTTTCACAGGTATACATTAAGGCCAATATGATATTTGACTGGCTTTTCAACAGTTATTCTTCCCCTTACTGACTTACTCGTACTTAATAACTTAAACCCGTGTGTTTTCATAACAGATCAAAGAGAGGAAGTTAGTTCAATAGAGCATTTTTCTTCAAGATCTTGGACTACCGAATTGTAAAATTTCATACCAAAATGATATCCTTCTAAAGTCAATGCAGGACTGTCATAAAAATGCTCCTGATTCACCCCAGTCATGAAGACCAATCGGCACAAGTTGAACTCTGTACCTCTTCAGCTGTAAGACATTCCTGGGCTCTGTCACCGATGTCAAGAAAACACGTATTTTGATTGATCAATAATGAAAAACAATATCAACCAAGTCATTTCCAGTACCCTTATTGCGCACCCGGGCTCTTTTGATATGAATCAATCATAACACAGATATTAGCTTTGAGTTCCTTGATTATGCTGGGACTTGGCATAAACCTTCTCTTTCACATGGCTCTAACCAAAGAAGCACGGTGTTAAATCGCATGACCCCAACTTTGATCAACATTTCCAGAAATAATTCGGCCAGAAAACTTTTCTCATAGAAGAGCAATAGTTTCGCCACTTGTTTGATGTTGTCTTGGTGGAAATAAACATCGCCTACATCCATTCTTCAATAACGCAATTCATGCCTGGCAACAGCTATTTTCGAAGAACTAAAGTCCAATGATGCCTCCTACTCAAAAACCGCACCAAATACCAACTCGTTGTTCTGAATTCTTAGACTCTCTTAGTTCCAAATGTTGGGGCTATTACCAAACCCATCAAGATGGAAAAGACCTTCAGTCTCTGATCAATTTCGTGCTTTTCCAACATCCAAATAGCAAAGTTACGACTATGTCGATGGTTTGCAAGTTTAAGTTGTTGCATCAGTTTAGCCTTGTAAACTTTATGGCCTAAGGCATTATGCAAAATTGGGTAGCGTGTTGATATACCCAATTCCTAAAATCCAGTGGAATCGGCAAACCTTCTAGGTACAGAAGGAATATTCCCAGTTGTTATTGATCTCACTAACTTGTCCCAAAAGCTCAAATTTTGAACCAATTTTTCGGTGAATTTAAGGGGACCTCAGCCCACTTAGCGCACGCAATTGGGGGTAGCTAGCTAAAGATCGAGCGGGCTGGAGGCGCTTGTTTTTGACGCCCAGATCCACCCTGTCACCTTAAGTAAGTAAGTAAAGCATTGATGATGTGTGTATCGCTCCATATTTATTAACGTCACAGTTTTTGATTGTCATCAGTCCGAAAATGACAGCACATTTCTTCATAGTTGCCAAATTGACGGACTACTGAAATTTTTGATGTTTTTAGAACATCAAGGCATTCCTTATTGTTGAAAGATAGCAAGACAGTTGGCCAGTTTTCCCTGGAGAAATCTTTCTAATTCAATGTTAGACAACCAGCTGTGGCAAGCCGATATATGTTACAACCGAGATATACTCGTTATTATGGGACACCTAAATATTGCAAAAGCATGAAATGGCTGAGTCATGTTATCACAATTCCATCCCCGATGATGGTTTTGAAAGTGAATCTTTGCTATCTCTGCAAGTCTCATCTCATCTCACCTCAACCCAAGTCACCTTCGTAGCAGCCCGGCCTCCTTAAATTGTTGAAGATGTGGTATTCTGTGACGAATATGTCTAGTTTTTCGCTTTTTTTTTGGACATGGCTTTTGATGAAATCTCAATCTTCTTAAGAACACACGCCTGGTAAGGTGAGGATCACCCTACGCATGACATTAATTAGAATTCTTCACTTGACCACACCGATATTAACGTTTCCTTGCTTTACTAGTTCATGAAGAAGTATCATCCACCTGTGGTCAAGTCTTGAAGGCTCTTTGGCCGCTTTTTGACGGCAAAATATCTAGGAAGTTAATAAAATTAAACAAGGGTGAGCTTAGGATTGTAATAGAAATTCTGACAGGGCACTACCTCCTGCGGCAACACGCAAAGAGACTCTCAAATTGTCTGATACGGATATTTGTAGATTTAATATTGTTTAGGTTTTTGCCATTTGAAGACAAATTCAACTGGTTCCACAGGGATTGCGATATGCCCGTTTTGGTGCCTGGTGTCTGTGTGATGGTATATCCTGTTTAACCTAACCAATCATCAATCTTATGGTATAAATCAATTTCACACCTCACCATTGAGCTAGACCTCCGCTAAGGAGTAGGCTAGCGAGCGATCAACTGACAGAGAGTATGCAACTTCTCACGTCGGAACACTTGGAGTACAATGGATCACTTTCGTATCTGAGTGCTACCGCTCCGAAAAAAATGTTAAATACCAAAAAAAAAACAATACAACTTTGACACCTAGACTGATTTCCATAAAGGGGCTCTAGATATACCAAAAGTTGGCACTGACTTTTCGGAAGTCACCCCCGGATCCAGGCAATCTGAGGAAGGCTTGTTCGGTGGAAATCTCTAAAATAATCGACATCACATGTAGCTTCACCCTACAACGCAGCAGGAATGGATAACTTTCGTTCCGTGATGGAAATCATTATTCCATGACTAAAATAGATTTTCAAAGCCTGTCTGAACTAGGCTTTCTTCGTTCAATACGAAGGTTGTCTGAAAATGATACAAGACATTTTTTCTCAAATTTTTTTTTTATTTTTCTACATAGTCTTCTTGTAACTCTACACACTTCTCCCAGCGATGCTCCCATCTCTCTAACCCGTCCAAATAGTACTTGGCGTTTTTCTCTGCAAAATAATTGTTCACGAAGGTGATTGCCTCCTCATTTGACGAAAACCTCTGTCCTCCGACCGAAGTTTTTAGATGAGAGAACAAAAAGAAGTCGGTTGGGGCTAGATCTGGTGAATAAGGCGGATGATCAAGCAGTTCAAACCGTATTTCATGGATTTTCACCATGGCAACCGCTAAGGTGTGAGACGGCGCGTTGTCTTTTCTGCAAATGTGGCCGTTTTTCCGCAATTTCTGCCTTCAGCTTGGCAAGTAATGATGTGTAGTATGCTCCTGTAATGGTTTTTCCTTTGTGAAGATAATCGATTAAGATAACTCCTTTACTATCCATCACTTTCCCAGCCGAAAAAACAGTTTTTGCATTTTTTTGGAGTCGGCTCGCCCTTTGCAGTCCACTGTTTTGACTGAATTTTTGTTCCAGGTGTAGAATGGTGTGTCCAAGTTTCATCTACAGTAATTAATCGGCGCCAAAACTCGGATTTATTGCGCCTAAACTGCACCAACAGAGCATTGGAAATGTTCATTCGAACACGTTTTTGATCTAACTTAAGCAAACGCGGCACCCAACGCGCGGACAGCTTTCTCATGCCGAAATCTTGATTTACTATGTAACAACCACGTTCTTTGGACATTTTCATAACCTCTACCATCTCTCTCACTTTAATTCGGCGGTCGTCTAACACCATTTGGTGAACTTTAGCAATGTTATCCTCAGTGGTTGCAGTTTTTGGACGTCCCGAACGTCCATCATCTCCCAAGATCTTACGGCGACGGCCACGTTTAAATTCAGCTGCCCAAAATTTCACTGTGGTAAATGATGGTGCAGAGTCCCCATACACAAAGATGCACAACTTGCATTCACTAGCTTTTATTGACGAGTTCCGCTATCTTAACGTTTAGACAGCCATCGTAGTTTGGTGGAAGTTATTTTTATTCCCAACGCTGGGATTGTCACACATCTGTAAAAGCACTTAAGACTTACCAGTCTCTCGTCTTTGCTGCTGAAAACTTTGAAAGGCTTTTTAAATTTGAATATCAGGAATATGTGACAGCTATCTAACAATGTCATAGGATGCAAATGTGGAAGGAAATCAAACGACACAGTTCTTTGCCATCATAAGCAGCCCGTATAGGAGCCAAAATCTGCCTTTGTAATTGGCTTGTCCGACTGTAGCAATATAATGCTTAAGTCGCGAATAATAAGCTCTAAATTTGGAGATGTGGATTCCAGAAGAACAGTCTACAGGGACACCTAAATGCGGTGTCTTTTTCCAACTCATCTACCTATAGCTACTTGTAGTGGATATGGTTTTGAAAGTATTAGAGGGAAATGGCTTTAAAGTAGCAGTACGAGTACTCCGGCGACGTTGGCGTTCAGTTTTCTGGCAAATTTCTTTCTATACCCAACACTGCACTAGTATTTTAGGTATTATACACCTCAGAAACAGTGCTAATTCTTTTCACGAAGGAAAATTCCTTCATTCAATTCAGCAGGAAGAGAAGAATCTGCATTAATTCTTCGAGTACTTTTAAACTAAACTAGTTGCGCGCTCCAAGTTGCTTCAGGTCTCCTTCCACTCGTGCGCTCCACCCAAGTCAAAATCTTTCTCTACTGCTGTGTCCCAGCGGGTTGGAATCGAAGACTCTTCGGGCTGGAGCCTTGGTGTATATGTATTTGCTCTACATGCCCTATCCATCTTAGGCAACTAATCTTCTCTGACTTCTCTGACTTCTCTGACTAGGTCAATATCACTATACAGCTCGTTGAGTTCTCCTCCTGCAAACCTCGTCAACACAAGCGGGACCAAAATCGCTCAAAGAATTTTGGGTTCAAAACGGCCCAGAACATTTGCATCCACCTTCGCTAACGTCCATGCTTCTGCTTTATATATGAGAACGGGGATAGGAGTCTTATATAGTATAGAGTTTCCTTATTGTTTCTTAGGAAGGACTTACTCGTATTACACAGGCCGAAGAAACAGCGCTTGGCAGAAGTAACTCTTCGTTTGATTTCTGTTAAAATGTCGTTATCAACTTTAATTTAATTTTTGGCTGAATACAAGCTGAATCCAACTTAAAAAACTAACAAAAGGTAAGAGTTAGGAACCAGGGAATGATGAAGGAGATCTAATTTGAGACCAGAAGCACTCAGGTTGAAATCAAAAACGAAGAGGTTTGAGTTGACCTTTCGGAGCATGTGGGAGATTGGAGCCAAAAGAGGTGCGATGGGTTGGAATATAGAAGTGACGAGGGCATCGTAAATCAGAACGTCAGCTAGGTCTCTGCGTTTTTCGATGGTATTCAGGTTAAGAAGTTTGAGACGGACTCGATAGGGAGGTAAATAAAAGGGTCATCCCAGAGTTGTCCTCGAAGGAAACGACCTCGAAGGAAAGGACCTCACTTTGCTGGCATATTCGAGAAGTGACCGGATAAGGGTAATATAAAGTGACCTTGTCACATAGAGGTTTGCAAAATTTGGGCCATCATCTGATAAAACGAAACCATGAGTTGACTTTAGGGATTGTTTCATCAATATGGAAACAGAAGTTTAACTGTCTAATGTATAATATTCCAAGGTCATGAAAGATTGAATCTGGCGTATATGTTGGCGATGCAGAAAATAAAGTCCAGGAGGAGATTGATTGGAGACATAAAGCTCTAAGCAATTTTTTAAACACTAAGTGGAAAAGCTGTGAAGGTTTTCTTGAAGGAGAATAGAGTCATGGGGTGAAGAAATAATTTTGGAGATCCTGCTGCCGTCGTCGTAAACGGATAGGGGCAGTGTTTAGTAATTCTCTCAAGATCGTTTATAGTTAAAATGAAAAGAAGGTAACCTAGATGGCTGTCTTGTGGAACACCAGAAGTGACGAAAAACGGGGTTGAGAAGGCTCGTCGATCTCGTGTCCGTTCTTGTTGACAGCATTTACTTAGTTTTGCCCTCCTTCACAACTTCCTAATGATGTTAATGTCGTCAGCGTATGCAAGTAAAGGGTGTTTTTTTTAGAATTTTGGTTTTTAAAATTGCAACACTGTTTCTATAAATAATCATCAGTGTGACAGTTGAAAGTTGATTTGTGGTTAGTACGTGTTGTCATTTTACGATGAACGATGAGTAGATTAACGCTAGAACAACGCGTGCAAATTATGCAAACTTATTTTGAAAACCATGGTTCTGTTCGCAAAGTTGTCGTGCGCTGCGTCCATTTTACGGTCGACGTCCATCGTCCATCGGAGCAAGTTATTCGGAACAAGATGAATCGTTTTCGCACCACGTACACTCTAGTGGATAATACGGATCCCAAAGGCAATAAACAGTGCGAACAGAAAAAATTATTGCCGTTTTGCCGTTAAACGTTTACGCCGTAATGGCGTAAAATTATCTATTAAATAAATCATATATCATAGACATTAACATTAGCTTCAAGTGTTTTGTTTCATATTGAATTTGTATACCTTTAAAAAAAACACCCTTTACGCATTCCGAATGGCTTCAACTCTTTGTTTTTGGCTAAACTTCGACAATAAATTCTCCAAATTTCTCAATTCTCCAAAATTTCTCCGTATTCAATAACGCGGTAAATAATTTGTGAAACCTTTTAGACCGTCGCAGAGAATGCTATTAAGTCGATAGATAGGTTTCTCATTCCGACTCAGAGCTCATTGAACCTCCTTAAAAGCTTTAGCAATTTTTTGCCATCGGTGCTGCTTACTACTTTCCTTGACGAAAACTCGAGCTCGTTGGTGTCATAAAAAACGACGGGTTAGGATCCTGAGATACTGAGTTCGATCACTGAGCCATTCATCGTAAGAACAGAAAAATAATTTCATCTTTTTAGTACTCCATTCAAACTTCCGGAAATCAAATCGTATGTCCATGAAAAGATCTCTAATAACCTTGTTGTTTGGGGCCGGTAATCAAAACCGTAGGTCCCTCTCCCTGTGCACAAAATTAAAAAATAAAGTACAAGGCAATTGGAGAATCCAGGCTTTCGTTCGCCTGGTTGCGCCACCAATTTGGTTTTTAACTAAAACACCACAGCCTGGTCTGTTTTGGTGTTTTCTAAGTCTTAAAGTAGTTGGCTTGTCCTTTTTAAGGCAATATCAACTTTTTAACACATTTATTCGTAAATCACTGAAAGTTCCGCTCTTTTTATAAAATAGTTTCGTCGAAAGACTATCAGATAGGGATAGTCCTATAGCATACGAGTATTTCGCGCAGATTGGCCACAAAATGTTAACAAAACCTTTAACCACTGCGGCGGATATCGTGGTACTCGTAAAACTGATGAACTACTTGTGCAGTTATTGGACACGACGCTTCAAATTGTTAATTGTCAAAGATTATAGACTTCTAGCAAAATTTGATAAATACAATCATCAACGACACTAAAGTTTAAGGATCGACAGTTAATAAACGAAGATTCATACAAGTATCGCTTGACCAACAAGACTTTTTAGGACATCATAATCCTAGAATGAGCTGATGTTACGATTGTATACGCCTTTTCATTTACGATACCTCCATTCGGTCGTAAGAAGGGAGTGTAAACAAGTAAAAAGGAGAGACTAGGAATTGATATTGGAAAATCTAGCTACCTGTAAAGGGATAACAAGTGGCACTAAAATTTGAGGAGGATACGATAGAAAGAATTTGTCACATTTAATCGTCAATGAAAGAAAGCACAAATACATTTCTTCCAGCAGCACCGACAGACATATTCAAGTGGATCTCACAACGTGCCGATTAAACTGACACTTGACTTACAGAAAAAAATCTCCTCGACCTGAAATCATGAGATCCCTAAATCGTAACATAATAAGCTCAGATTAAGCGATATCCAACAAATCCTCGGACATCAGTATTCCCTGGAGGAAAAGCTAAATTCTTACTCAAACGCATACCATTATCCCTTCCGAAACCACTTCGATGTCATTCATCGGATTCGTCTTATCTAGAGGAGTGCAAAGCAAACCAGCATAAATCCCAATAATGGTAATCCCAGCAATTGCCTGGAATCGAATCGTTATATATTAATCCAATGCACTGCTAATGTCCTTCGTTATCTACTGGAGCAATCCAACAAGGAGAAGCCCAGCTAACTGACATGGTGTCGGTCGTTAAATTTGCCTTCGAAAATGTGTACAAATACGAGCATGTGTGACGCTAATGATTCCATGTTCATGAAATAGTTTTTGGTGTTTTTTTGTTTTTTTTTACTGGCCATGCTACGAATGCTACTCTTCATTAGCTGTATCCACAGCCTTCATTGCAGAAAAATCCAACGCAGAGCAGAGAAACAAATCCAGCAGCATGGTCACTTAGCCATTTGGCGACAACGAATACGAGTATTCATTGTCAACATCAAGGCAACACTACGGATATGTTGCATGTGCTTTTGTTCTACACTTGAGTGGCCAACAGCGCACTAAGCATACTTAACCCACTTCTTATGCTTGACCAGGTTTTCAATGAACACACACTGAATGTGAGTGGGTGTGTTTGACTCTGCCCAAGCCAAACAGTGTAATCCGCTCTAGACCATGGATCAGGAAAAGAGTGTCACTGGGGAACAAGGAAATCCCCGGAATCTACGTCATGGCTTCTGGACTGTGGTGCCTACTTTGTTGGATATGGATATGGATTGCCCTTGAACACAAGTATGGATTTTCTTGGTTTTCAATTTTCTCTATACGGTTCCTCTTCGTTCCTATCCACGTTTGTGCTCACCAGTGGTCGTGGTGTCTCACATTGAAATTGAATTGAACAAATAAAAGAATGAAACTGGGCTATGGCTATTCACGCTGACCGTGAAAAATGACCAAGAGAATGCGCTTCCTCTTTCTGGAGTGTTCTATGTAGTGTCTGCGTTGGTTTTTTTCGATTTTATCAAGGGTGGTAAATGGTTTTGCGGATTATCTCTAGGCTTGCCACCTATTTTAAAATTCCGGTCTGGGACAACTAAACGGACTGATATTCACTGAACGAAATTGTATTTTTCCAAATTGAATATCTCGTGCAAGCAGCCTTAAGAAGCCGTGGTATTGTCGGTTGGAAGAAATGGCCTTTAATTTAGCAAATATGGAGGCATTCTAAATTCCAATGACAGTTCATCAAATGCTAACACTTTTTGTCGATAAAGGAGTATCAGAAAGTTGTACATGCTCGGTCACAGTATCGACACGTTAGGAAAAAGTTCTGGCCTCACAGAAGAACTTAACAAATTGCCATCTAAAATAAGATTAGAAGAAGGAAGAACATCTGGATTGTGACTAACGTAAAGTCCCTTCCAAATGGTTGCATGCTGAACCTTTATTTTGCTGGGGCAGTGATGGTATTGTAGTAATCATGACAAGAAATCATAAAAGAGCTAAAGATGATGCCAAAGGAACAAGGATGCTTGGCTTGAAAAATCTATATACGAGTAGATGACCGTGCGGATTCAAGTATCCAAACTGCATAATTAGGTTTCCCGAGAAGAACTACTCCCTTTATACTTTATGTTGTTTGTCACCCTACAAGTACCCAAATAAGTGGAACATACTTGAAAATTTGCCCCTGTAAAGGATGCCGACGAAACGCTTGAAGCCGTTTTTTCTATTTTTCAGTGTAATTTGAGCGAATTGAACCCAAGCCTCTGGGGCTCGATAGGAATGGTCCTCCGTGAGGTGCAATTAGGTCAGTTCTAAGCCTGTTGAGAAACTTGAAACTTCTCGTCACCATCCTTTTCAAGTTTGAAGCCAGTTTTTCTAGTTTTCAGTGTAATTTGAGGGAATTGAAACCAAATTTTTAGTTCTAAGTCCGTTGTGATACCACTGTCTCCCAGTGGTCTCCGCGTGGGAGGGCGATGACCTAACTGCTCTTGGAACCAAAGAGATTTGTCGATAAATTTGTCAAGATCTATGATTTTCATAGAGAAGAAATCGTTTAGAAATGGTAGGTAGGTAGGTAGGTAAGAGTGGCTGTTGGATATACCAACCCACTTAGGCCTAATGGCCCATTGTGATGCCACGTGGATCTATGATCCTCTTACTAATGGAACCAGTTTGAGCTTCTGACGTTTAGGTCGTTGTGAAGTTTTCTTCTCTGGGAGAGAGCTGGACATGTACAGAGTAGGTGGAGGATTGTCTCGTCCTCCTCCTCGTCCGTGCAGCTTCTGCAGAAATTATTTGTAAAGGCGCCAAGCCTTCTTGCGTGCTTGCCTATGAGGCAGTGTCCAGTGATGACACCTATGATGGGGCTGAGATGTTCCTTGTTTAGAAGGATCAGACACTTAGAGCTATATAGATCCAGTTTTGGCTAGATTTGTTTGGTCGCTAGACATGTTGGTCCAACAGTCCACCTAAGGTCTGTTCTTTTATTGGCATCCAGCTTTAATATTAGTTTGCACGCAGCGATTGGGATACCTATGCTACCCCTTTCCGGTAGAATAGATAGAGTGGTTCCAATTTTGGCGAGTTCATCGGTTCTACAGTTCCCTGGAACGTCTCTGTGGCGAGAAGTGAAGGTTGAACTGCTCTGTCATCTCCATAAGAGACGATCGGCATTCAAGGGCGGTTTTAGAATTTAGTGAGACTGAGTCCAGGGATTTGATAGCGGCCTGACTATCCGAAAAGATGCGGATATCCTTTGCAGATATCACGTTTCTCTTCAGCCAGGACAGAGCTTCTTTAATCGCCAAAATTTCCGCCTGAAACACGCTGCAGTGATTTGGAAGACGGAAAGAGAGGCTTAGATTTAGCGTGTCTGAGAAAACACCGCCACCAACCCTGCTATTGGTTTTAGATCCATCTGTGTAGAGATGGATTGACTTGTCCTCCATGAAAGCATCTTCCTCCCAGAAGGATCTAGAGGGGAAGCTTACATGGAAGTTTTTGTCAAACCAAAGTTCAGGTGTGGTGTAATCGATGTTCTCTGTGGGGATTCCTAATGCATTAAGAATACTGGCGTGGCCAAATGGATTATTTGTCCACTGTTTAGTCGCTGAAAATATCGAGGGGGTTAAATGAAGCAGAATGTCTAATGCCGCAGAGGGGGTAGACCGCAATGCTCTGCTTATGCATAGACATGCTGTTCTCTAGACTCTGCTTAGCTTAATGCAGTTAACCGCACTTTCTAAGGTCGTCCACCAGACTATCACCCCGTAAGTTAGTATCGGTCTTATGACCGAGATGTACAGCCAGTGGGTTATCCGAGGTTGAAAGCCCCATTTATTCCCAATGGTTTTTTTTTGTAAGAGAATAAAGCTATTGTAGCTTTATTGACACTTTCTTGAATGTTAGGTGTACAGTTTAGTTTTGTGCCAAAAATGAGACCCAGATATTTTGCTGTATCGGAAAACACTAAACTGGTACCGTTTATTGAAGGAGGGTCTATAGTTGGAATTTTATATTTCCTGGAAAAGAGGATAAGGTCAGTTTTATGGGGGTTTATTCCCAATCCACAGCGATCTGCCCAACGGGTTAATCTATTGAGATTTAATTGGAGGAGTTCTTTAATGGTATTAAGATGCTTACCTGAGACGGCTATAGCAACGTCATCCGCATAGGCAATCTGCCTGCTACCATCCGCTTCCAGGTATATCAGCAGTTCATTTACTACTAAGTTCCAGAGAAGGGGAGAGAGGACACCGCCTTGCGGCGTACCTCTGCTAACACATCTTTTAGCAGAAGTCTCACCCAGTTTGGAGTTGATTATCCTGCTTTTTAGCATAAGACTGATCAGTTCCCCAAGTGAGTCGTCTACCCGCAGAGTTGACAGCGTAGTCGTGATTGCGGATGTGTTGACGTTGTTGAAGGCACCCTCTATGTCCAGGAAAGCAACCATTGTGTACTCTTTATATTGTAGGGATCGTTCGATGTGGCTAGTCAGTGAATGCAGAGCCGTTTCCACCGACTTTCCTTTACAGTAGGCATGTTGAGCCGTTGACAGAAGTCTAGGATCAATTTTAGCTCGTATATGGATATCAATCAGTCGTGCCAGAGTTTTCAGAAGAAAAGATGATAGACTTATAGGTCTGAGGTGAGAATATGTAACTGCCCAGGGATTGCATTCTGATGAGTGGAAGGGCGGGACAGTTCCTTTATTTCTCACTCCAGCTGGCACAGTACTCCGTGACTACGTTTGTGAGTTTGGCGGTATCTCTTCTCCTGAGGTTGATCCCTTAATCACCCAGGATCAAGTATGGGCCATATTAGATGTCTCTCGATGAGTCAAACTATGACTGGCCTTAAAGAACCCTTGAAAGTGTATAATTTGTCATATTGTCAAGCTGTGTACTATTTGTTCCTGAGGATCATAGAATGGCGGATTAATAAGCGACGCGACAATCGGCGAGCCGACCAGTGACGTGGAAAATAGCCGGTATTTCAGCTTGGAAGACGCTACATTATGTGGGTAGACGGAAGTATTTGTGTATCCAGAGACCCTCAGAGAATGTCCTTGTGAGTTTCAACTTTTCGCCTGTTCAGAAGAGGCTGACGCCACCATTCAAAAATTGCCGTACAAGATTGTGGCAAACTGGTGAGTTGATTAACCATCAAAGAATTGAAAGAATTAGTTTGCAAAATTGGTAAAACTAAAACCACAGAACCTGATGCAATTTCGAAAGTGACGGACCTCAATTTTGATTTGTTCGATGCTCCTTGCTAAATAGAATAATTTCACTGAGATCTTTACGAACGAGGGTCGTTTGGATCCATTCGGCTGTGATAAGGCCAATTCTTTGTTTGTTGGATAAAGATTTGATATAAACATGATACCGCTGCTTTCACCGGACTCCAAAGAACATTTTTGTCTCGACTGTGTGGGGAATTTTGTAACATGTTATTCACATCAAAGGCTGAGGGTAGTTTTAAAAGAAATGGCATTTAGTACAACTGGAACTGAAGTTACATTGACCTTCCGCGCCAACTATTGTATCACTTGACTCCGATCGTATAAAAACGGGATCTGTCATTTGATCCGATCTTATAGACATGTCAATGACAACGGAACTCTGGCTGTTGCGGAAGTACGAAATCAGCTTTCCGTGAATTCAGGACCGGCTTCGATCGGAATCTGAGCCAAGAAAGGACAGATGGCTACAGAACCAATCTAGGATGTGCTACTGTCGTCTTTATGGAGACAACCCTTAAATGCACTACTCGTTAGGGCATCTTCTATTTTAAGCGGCGACAACTGCAATTCTGATTTTAATGAACCATATTGGGAGAGACATATTGACAGGAGATCTGCACTGCGGCCCTTTATCATCTCCAAACTAGTTTGAGTATGCAAGGCTTCTTTGAACGGTGACGGAAGGCTGATTTCAGTGATTCTTGTCGCAATAAGATTATGGGAAACAAGATTGGCGATAAATGTTTTTAGATCTTGGCCTCTGCGTCGTCAGACGGGGCTCTCATTGAAAGTTTCGTCCACAACACAAGCACAACCTCAAATGAAATGATGTCCTTGAAAAGCCAGCAGTCTTTTGCTGTCCCTCTGCAGGAAATATTGTAGACTTCTTATTGGCGTTTGTTTGCCATCTTAGGAAATTGGGTCGATTGGTATGCGAGCGACAATACTGCATAACATGCTTTTTGTTGGACTTCGGCCACAGGTGGTACGACAGACAGCAAACCATCCACAGAGTCACCAAAGAACTGTCAGCCGGTCATAGTTCCAGATGGCCAAATGCCCAGTATACGGATCTAAAGTCCCAGCAAAAATGAGATTGCTGTCGTGATCTAATTTTTTTCTCGAAAAGTGAAAGGAGGGAATACTTGTCAAGCTATCTGGGTGTGATTATCTCAAGGAATGCGAAAATTGGAGAAGAATTTGCATGCTGCTATTCTCGAGTGACAACCCGTGAGTTTTGAAGGAGACCACACCGTTATTGAGCATTCAAAGGAATTCAATGGATTCTAATGGTTCTGCTTGAAAAAGTGCGCATCAGTCTCCTAAAATGGACGTAAAAAGCCCGAAACGTTTCGATTTCAACCCATAGGGACGACGTGTTACGTATCGTCACCTAAGCAACTTGAAAAGAGTCTGATTTCAAGCAAATGGATTACGCCGACGACGTTTGCTTACTATCACATGCCAAATGCCTACGGAACCTTATCCTAAGAACTAAGCTGCTTTTTAAAATGTTGTCCATGCATAATATTGCGAATCTTTCTAGCAGATTGCTTAAAACATTGTTGATGTAAGACGTCTCAAGCAATAACATTTTGGAAGGGAGAGCTCTGAAGCCCAATGCTCTCACTTGCTGTATAATGTCCATTTTCCTATCCCTATTACAATACATTTAGTGAGATACCTGATACATCAGCAAAATAATCGAAGCTACGGCTGAAATTTCATCATCTACCTAATGAAAGATATGACTTTTTCCAAACAACGTCCACCCACGTGCCCCAGAATTTATCAAAAAAAAAAACAAAAAAAAACACCCCGAATCAATGAGGTCAGCATAGAGCAAGGAGTATTTATTCCCATCACCCGCTCCAAACTACATCCTTCAACAAACTTTATAGTAAAACATGCCTCGGTCAGATAGAGGTTATAAGCCCATTACCATCGACATCTGTCGCTTCGGATCCCCAAAACCGAAGTCAATACTTATTAATTTAATGTCCTTTATGTAATAGCACTGGTCGACCATAAATGTGACGTCTGCTTTGCAAGTCAGTGCTTTTTTTCTATCCAATTCATCCCACCAGTGAACCAAAAAAAAAATACAAAAAAACCTTCCCTTTTATGTGTCCTGCGAGAGTAGATCAGTTCCATTGAAAAGGCGCTTGGAAACAAAAATATTCTCCGATTTATTGGCTCTAAACAATAAATCAACAGCCAAAGGTTCTTCACGAGAATGTGCACCCTACTGTTGGCCGAGGCCGTTGCAACACAAAAGCCCACATTTCCTCATATCCTATATCATCCAGTGATATTCCATAACAGGATTCGTTTATCCCTTATCCCCGTATGGTTTATCTCCAATGTACGATGGCCATGTGGTGAAGCTGGGGTCGTGGGGCATGCATAATACCCGGACACAGAGGCCATGTTAAAAGACACCGCAATAAATCAGCTTCATAAAAATTTTTAACAGCATTTGCACCCCACCAATTCTTCTATTCGTTGGATTTTTATTAATAGTGAGGTAACTAGGATTGCCACCCGCTCTAAAATGTAACGAAAATATCTTTCTTCTCACAAAGATACATCAGGATAAATGAGAAATAAATGAAATTTTCTAAAACGAATTTGTTTGAGGCCGATTTCAAGCTGGGTCCTGCAGAGAACAACTTTGGAGTTAATCCCGTGACAATTTAGATCCAACTACGAGTAATAATGGCGGAAATTTTGTTTTATTGCACAGATATTTGCCTTTCTAAAGAGAAAAACTTCAAGATAGCATCACAAGAAAAGGGCGGAATGAAAGTAACCAGAGCCTTCGAAAGCCAAGTTATTGAACTTTATGAACTGTGCACAGATATTGATATTGATTAGTACATCTTGTAAGTCTAGAACTGCTTTAGTTTGAAATTTAAATGTATCTGCGATAGACTAAACACAGGAGGATGATCTATATAATATCCGAATGCGACTGGAAATCCACTTGCATTACTCAACTAAAGATTAAAGAGGCAATTCTTTTGAGGCTGAAGTTTGCGTCGAAAAATCGTGTAAGGATTGCTCTAAAAGTGCAATTTACAATACACAACATGAGACAGTGGCTTTCCGGATCGGGACGCTGATGTCTATGTCGTCGAGGTGACCTTGCCATCTAAGGCAGGTTATCCGAGGTTGACTTTTCTTCCGTTGATCTTCACAGCTTTAATTTTGATAACGTTTTAACAGATAGTTCCTTCTGCTATAATAAGTTCTTCATTGTCCATCAAAATATCAGAAGTCTAAGAGAAAATTTCGAAGCTCTTGTCACTCATATTGCTTCCTTTCTGTGCTTACCAGATATTATTTTTGTGTCAGCAATCTGGATTTATGAGTTTGAAATAAACGATTATTTTTTATCTGGCTATAATTTTTTTGTTAACACTGATGAAAACTACGTTGCGGGTGGTGTCGGTTGTTTTATAAGAGAGGAAGAAAAATATATATTGGGTATATAACTTAATTCGTGCAGTTTTTTTTTCAAAATTTGAACATTTAATTGAATTTCTGACCTCTTTACTGAAACAGCAACACTGCTCCTGTCAACAGGCATCTGTCAGTTGACTCCTGTCAAAATTTAAACTTGCTGCGTCAGTTAGTTTGTGTTTGACAGCTATTTTTATCAGACTACTCACTAATTTGAGGAGAAAATGGAAAAAAGTGAATTTCGTGTGCTTATTAAGCAATATTTCTTGCGAAAAAAAACCATTACCGAGACCAAGGCTAAGCTTGATAAATACTATGGGGACTCTGCACCATCGATTTCAATGGTAAAAAAGTGCTTTACTGAATTTCGTTGTGGCCGTACAAGCACTGAAGATGCCGAACGTCCTGGACGCCCAGTTGAGGTCTCTACACCCGAAACAATCGAAAAAATTCACGATATGGTGTTGGCCGACCGAAGATTGAAAGTGCGAGAGATTGTGGAAGCCGTAGGGATCTCGCATGGCTCAGTGGTTTCAATTTTGAATGACCACTTGGGCATGAGAAAGCTTTCCGCAAGATGGGTGCCGCGTTTGCTCACAGTCGACCACAAACGCAATCGTGTAACAACTTCACAGGAAGGTTTGGCGTTGTTTAATCGCAATATGGAGGAGTTTTTGCGCCGTTTTGTAACCGTGGACGAAACATGGATCCATCACAACACACCAGAGAACAAACAACAGTCAAAACAGTGGGTTTCTAAGGGTGAATCGGCGCCAAAGAAGGCCAAGGTGGGTTTGTCAGCCAATAAAGTTATGGCGACTGTTTTTTGGGATGCACGCGGGATAATCCACATTGACTATCTTCAAAAGGGAAGAACAATCAATGGGGAATATTATGCCAACTTATTGGACCGATTCAATGACGATTTGAAAAAAAAAACGACCTCAATTGGCCAAGAAAAAAGTTCTTTTCCACCAAGACAATGCAAGGGTGCACACATGTGCAGTTGCCATGGTAAAAATCCATGAGTTGGGCTATGAATTGCTCCCTCATCCACCCTATTCTCCAGATTTGGCTCCGAGCGACTACTTCTTGTTCCCAAACCTGAAGAAATGGCTTGGTGGAAAAAGATTTGACTCCAATGATGAAGTCATCTCGCAAACAAAGGCCTATTTTGAGGACCTCGACAAATCATTTTTTTTGGAAGGGATAAAAAAATTGGAGAAGCGTTGGACAAAGTGTATAGAGCTCAAGAGAGACTACGTTGAAAAATAAAATTATTTTTTTATCAAAAAATCTGTTTTAATCCAAATCACGGACTTATTGACCCGACCTCGTAACTTAATTCGTGCAGTTTTTTTTTTTTTTCAAAATTTTAACATTTATTTAAGAAAAACATGTACAATAGTATTATTCAAAGTATTGCCCATCTGAAGCTATGACTTTTTTTCATCTTTCTGGCAATTTGTGGATCCCATCCCAAAAAAACTGCGCCGGCTTGGCAGCCAAGAATGAATCAAGCCAATTTTTGATATTCTGCTCTGTTGTGAACCGTATTTCAGTGAGGGCGTTCTGCATCGACCGGAACAAATGGTAGTCAGAAGGGGCAAGACTTCCCATACACTGTTTTCCAAATAGTTCTTAACCGGAATAGCAACGTGGGGCCGAGCGTTGTCATGATGGAAAATTATTGCCTCGTGTCTGGTCGCATATTCCGGGCGTTTTTCGGCCACTGCTCTCCTCAAACATATTAATTGTGTTCGGTAGCGTTGTCCATTGATGGTTTCACCCGGTTTTAGCAGCTCATAATACAGCACACCCATCTGATCCCACCAAATACAGAGCATTACCTTCGCGCCATGGATATTCGGCTTTGCCGTTGATTTGGCTGGTTGGCCGGGTTTCACATATGATTTTTTGCGCTTGGGGTTGTCGTAATGGATCCATTTTTCATCACCAGTCACAATCCGATGCAAAAATGAGTTCCTTTTGTGGCGTTCCAGCAGCATTTCGGACATGCAAAACCGCCTTTCGACGTCTCTCGGCTTGAGTTCATGTGGAACCCAATTTCCTTGCTTTTGAATATATCCAGCTACTTTTAAACGTTTTGAAATGGCTGCTTGAGTGACACCCAAAGATTCTGCGAGCTCTTCTTGTGTTTGGCAACAATCTTCATAGAGTTGCCAAACACAGTTCTTCATCTTTAAACTTTTTTGACTGCCCAGGAGGTTCATCGTCTTCCAAGCCAAAATCTCCACTTTTAAATCGTGCAAACCACTTTTGGCACGTTCGCTCAGCTAGCGCATGTTCACCATAAACTTCCACCAAAATACGATGACTTTCGGCAGCAGTTTTCTTCATATTAAAGTAATGAAGAAGAACTCCCCGCAAAAACACTTTTTCAGGCACAAAGTTCGACATATTTGAGTGAAAAACAATTATTGTTGTTTACGCTTCAAGAAATGACGTACAATGACAGTAGCTTTCCAACGTATGTTCCAATGGATAATAACAATGGAATAATACAAGTTACGCCATCTCTTAGCAAACCGCATGAATTAAGTTATAGATCCAATAATTCACGATGTCCTTTGTGTTGATTGTTTGAGTGCTGATATTCTTAAGGTTTCCAACAAGATTAACCATGAGATCTATCTCTCTTTATGTGTTTATAGATTACATATGTTTAATGTTTCGACATTTATAGAAGAATTTTCTTGTATACTAGAAAATGTAAAATCAATTAATGTCATTGTAATGGGTGACTTCAATATTAACATCTTGTTTTTTCAAGTGAAATTGTCTCGAGCTATATGGCCTAGCTAGTTTCATCAATGAACCTACTAGACTTATCTCAGGTAGATGCTTAGACCATATTTATGGACGGTTCAGGAATGGCTCCTTCAGTAACTGTGAGAAATGTATTATTGATTTAATGACTACTGATCACTCTACGACTGGGTTCTTATTTAATATTACTGATAGAATATCCAATTTGGATTCTGTACCTCCTGACAGGCTAACGAAGATAAACTACAACAATCTCAAATACAATCTTTCTTGTGAGTTTTGGAAAGATGTCTATCTGTCTTCTGATGCTTCTGCTTCCTTTTCAATGCTTATTGATTGTCTAAAGAAGCATATTCTGAGTTGCTCTTATAAACTGGATTTCCAGTTACTTGTTGAACAAAGTTAAGGCTAAAAACAAACTTAGAACTAAATGCTATAAACACCCTGGTAATCTGTGTTTGAAAAGCAAATACAAAAATCTGTGTACCGAACTGCAATAAGACCGACTGTTATTCGTGTTAATGACTGCGTTGTATCTGATAAACTAGGCATTGCAGATGCATTTAACTGTTATTTGACGAACATAGCCACCAGCATGCAACCATGTCCTGTTCAACTTACTTGTCATTTCTGTTCGACTACTGATTGAACCAATGTGTTCTAATAGTTTTGCATTTGAACCCATTACTCCACTTGAAGTTTTAAAAGTTATCGGCACTTTAAGAAATACTTATTCATGTGATGCTAACGGTATCTCCAATATCCTACTTAAACAAGTTGCTTGTCATATAATGGCTGTCCTTGCTTACATTTTTAATCGCTGCATATTTGAGGGAGTTTTTCCTGAAGACCTCAAGTGTGCTGATGTTATCCCATTGTTCAAAAAGGGTTCTACTGCTGAAATGTGTAATTATAGGCCCATCTCACTCCTTCCAGTTATAAGCAAAATCTTTGAAAAGCTTGTGAAAAATAGGATAGTGAGTTATCTCACAAAAGCTACGTTTTTTAATGCTACACAATTTGGCTTTCAAAAGGGTAAATCAACTGAGGATGCACTCCTGCATTTTTGTGGAAAAATAATGTCAAACTTACGAGTAGATAGTAAAAAGTGTACTGCTGGTTTATTTATTGATCTTATTCTACTGGATAAACTTGAAAAAGCAGGTTTTCGTGGCTTTATGTTAGAGTGGTTTAGATCTTGCCTAAAAAATAGATCACAAAGAGTAAAAATTCAAGAAATCAGGAGTGATCTTATGACTCTCAACTTAGGGGTACCCCAAGGTTCTGTCCTAGGTCCGATTCTCTTTCTAATCTACATAAACTCACTTTTTACACTTAATTTTAAAGTTGCTCCAACGGCTTTTGCGGATGATATAGGTTTCGTTTCTCCTATGGTTCAAATAGTCGCCTAGATCTGGTTTCCGACCTAAATTGAGACCTTAGTCTTATAAGAACATGGTTTTATAAACACAACTTGCTTTTAAGTCCTAAAACTAAGATTATGATTTTTAATTTGTCAATTAATCTTGATCTGGATCTGAATGTTTATGTTCACGCTCCAGAGTGTCTAAGATTCCTGGTTGCAAATTATAACTGTGGGTCTGGCTTATCTTCTCATTCTTTTGATGACAGCATGAATTGCAGTGATAAATGTTTCCCTATCGATATTGTTAGTGAATTCACAAATACCTGGGACTTACTATAGACTCTAGAATGAGCTTTTCTAATCATGTAGAAGCTTTGAGGAACTATTTTCGTTGCACGCTTAGGCACTTCTTCCATTTGCGAAATATCTGTTCTAATAAATTGTTAAAAATTATTTACTATGGTATTTTTCACTCAAATTTACAACATGGTATTACTTGGTGGGGAGGTGCTTATAGGAATAAAACACAACCTCTTTTGATAATCCAGAAATATATCCTACGCAAATTATACCGCAAACCTAGGAGATATTCTACTTAGCCTTTGTTCTGCGACTTAAAAATTCTTCCCGTTAGACATTTATACTGCTTTAAGGTGCTGAAGACCTTTTTTATGAAGTCTGGTAATCGGAATTTCCGACTGATTTCTAACTTTAACCTGCGTGGAAACTTTTCATACTCCGTATCTAATAGACTTCCTCTATCGATCAGATCGATTACTTTGCCTGGATTGTTTCTCAAACTCATAAAAACCTACCTGGCTTCTAAATTTCAACTTCACTAGCTTAGAATCTGTTCTCTTTGACTATCTGGTATAACCAATGAAACAATATTTATACTTATCATCTATTTGATACTCTATAGCAAAGTTTATTTATTATGTGTCTGCTAAAGCTTGCTTATATAATATTTGAGTAATATTTGTATCAGTTTTTTTATTTTGAGGGTCACCCCACCCATTCATATATAATTTATTTGATATCTCATTCTCGATGGTCACGAAACAACGAAGAAACTCCTCCGGATTTCGATTAAACAGGGCCAAGCACGTGCTTGAAGTGGTCTCACGATTGCGCTTGTTCTCCGCTTGTGAGCAAACGCAACACTCATCGCGCGGACAGATTTCTCATGCCCTAAATCTCGTACAAGATATGGCTAACGCATTCAGTTGAGATGCCTGTTATCTCAGTCAACTCGCGAATTTTCACTCGGCGGTACGCCAATACGAGATCATGGATTTTGTCCACGGTTTCCTCTGTGGTAATCGTTTTAGGGCCACCTGGGCGCGGTTCATCAAAAACCGACATGCGGCACGGCGAATTTTTCTTAGCCTTAAGTATAGAAAATAATTATTCCTAAGTAAAATGTAAATATAGTCGAAAGACATAGATATAAGAATTTAGAGTAGCTTAGAGTGCCTGTGTGGGGCCAATAAGTTAATATAAGATTGTTAAGTAATTTTAAGCTAGCATTTAAGCATTTTTTGTTAGTATGTAAGGGTTAATGATTAAGATAATAAAATGCATTTAAAACTAACTGCGGCACGGCGAAACTCTGCGAATCAATGGTAAGCGGTTGTACGGAAAGGTGAATAGGTCCCATACACACCATCGAGAATGGGCTTGATTTCCTAGCAGATTTTGCCACTCAAAAACAAGAATCGGATCACGGAGCGATACTGCACTTTTTCCATGGTCGAAAAAACCACTAACACGATGTCTTGAAATGGGCGTCGAAACAAAACTAAGTCGGATTGAAAGAGGTTATACTAAATGATGATACCCTCATTTTGGCTCAGTAGCGGCACCTGTCTTCCAATCCGGATACTCATCAAACAGCCCACATAAGAGTGATTCTTCTCATGATTTTCGAGCTGGTGTCGTTGTCGGAGTTGATAGCGGAGCCGAGATAAATAAAGCCCCTTACTAACTTAAAGTTGTAGCTGGCTATTGTGACGTTTTGTCCTATGCACCGATGTTGTGTGTTCCTCTTTGTTGACAACATATACGAGTTCTTTGTTTTTCCTGCATTGACCGCTGAACCCATCTTTGCTGCTTCTGCTTTAATAGCCGCAAAAGCTCCATTGACAGCTGTGTTTTTCCCATTACTCTTTATGTCAACGTCGTTTGTGTATGCGAGAAACTGAACAGACTTTTGAAAGATGGCGCCTCTGGAGTTGACATATTACTCGTAGTTTCGGACGGAGCAGCATGCATTCTCCATCGTCATTCCGTATAGTCGAATGAGCTCGACCGGGAGATCATGGCTCTGTGTAGCTCATTTCTAAAGATACTATCACATGCAGCCTCGATGAAGAGGTAGCGTGTATCGATTTAGTAATTCTGGATTTTCTTCCAAGATCTGCCATAATGTGAGAATTTGAATTACTCATATCTTCCTGGCCTAAAATCACACAGATAGGGGCTGGTCAGACTATTTATGCAAGGTCTAAGGCGTTTACATAATACAGCAGACGGGACATAAATAATGGGATGTGGAGGAGACTTATTTTTCTGTAAATAGCGTAGTTCAGAGGATCTCCCTGCTGCGATTCCATTCGAAGAGCATACGTTTGAATGCTGTTTTAAACAGTTCGGCAGTTAAGCCACCGGATTCAGCAGACTTGTTAGACTCAAGCCTGGTAAATGTTGTCCTGACTTCACGTTGGTCGAGTGGACGGCAAAATTGTCTGTCTTCGTCCAGGTTGAATGAATTTTGAATGACGGTGGAATTTTGTTGGTCATTACCGTTTAACAGCGCAATCTGCAATCCAGATTCTTAGCACCGACTGTGGTTCTAAAAGTTGAGCAAATAAGAACGATAGAAAAAAAAAATTTAAATAAGACAACAGCGGTGTGAGGTATAAAATTGATTCTGGCGTTATTTTGAAGCTATGCTCAGGCCATTATCTGTGGAATAGCACATGGGTGGTCGGTCCAATTTTTGATGACTCGGTCCATGTGCGGTGTTATTCCGGTATTAGCGTACTGAATGTTGGCCTCGAGCTCGTCCAAAGTGGTTGGCTTATTAGTGTAGACTAAAGACTTGACGTAGCCCCAGAGAAAATAATCGAATGGTGTCAAATCGCATGATCGCGGCGCCCAATTGATGAACGCTCGCCGCGAGATAACCCAGTCGTCAAGTTTCTCTTTCACAACTTTAAGCGTTGCGTCGCTTGTATGGCATGTAGCGCCGTCTTGTTGGAACCACAGCTCAGATATATCGATGTCGTCGAGCTCTGATCACCAAAAGTCGGTTAACATTGATCTATACCTGAGACCATTGCCGGTAATGGTGTCTAGTTCCTCATTTCGAAAGCAATCTGGTGCGATGATGCCGCCATGCCATAAACCGCCCCAAACAGTCAATTTTTATGGGTGCATTTATGCTTGGCCGAACACTCGTGGTTTGTTTTCGCTCTAATAACTGCAATTTTTCTTATTGACATAGCTGCGGACCCAAAAATGGGCCTCGTCCGAGAAGATGATTTTTTGGCCAAAATTCGGATCTGCGGCCAACATTTCCAGCACCCAATTATCGAACTTACGGCGTTTTCTACGGTGGTCCGGGTTCAATTCTTGCGTCAGCACAATTCTTTACGGATGTAGGTGCAAATACTTATTTAATTACTTAGGCGGCCCTACAGTCCGGAGTAGACCTGGGCCTCAACCAATAAGTCTCTCCAATTAGCGCGGTCTTTGGCTAACTGTCTCCAGTTGCGCACTCCAAGTTGGTTGAGATCCCTTCCACTTGCGCGCGCCACTTAAGGCGAGGCCTTCCTCTACTGCGTTGTCCCTCCGGGTTAGCTTCGAAGACTCCGCGGGCCGGAGGATTGGAGTCCATTCGCTCTACATGTCATAGCTATCTCAGGTGGCTGGTGCGCAGGTTTTTGACTTGGTCGATGTCGATGTCGCTGTACAGCTCGTAGAGTTCATCGTTGCATCGTTTCCTCCAGAACCCGTCAACGCATACGGGAGCAAATATCTTACGAAGAATTTTTCTCTCAAAACGATCAAGGATATCTTCATTCGCTTCAGAAAGGGTCCCTGCTTCGGGGCCATAGACCAAGACTCGGATTACAAGGTCTTATATAGACTTTCCTTGGTTGTTCGGGAGACAGCCTTACTACATAGTTACCTTCTCAGTCCAAAGAAACAGCGACTGGAAAGGGTTATCCTTCGTTTGATCTCTGATGAGATGTCGTTTTCAGATGTGATAGCAGAGCAGAGGTAGACAAAGTCCCTTGCTACCTCAAAATTAAAACTGACGATTGTGGCATTCTGGCCCAAATCCCATCGCAAAATAAGATGGGTCCAATTCAGCCGGCTATAGCGGCAATGTTTTCTTCTCCATGAATATTTTGCCAGCTGGATGCCATGGGTAACTATGACAGTTGCTAAAACATAACAATTGGAAAAACTATCACTGCTCTCTGGTCACCCGTTACCATGAGGTTTGCTTCTTCATTCTTTGAGCTTAGCTTACTTCAGGATGTTCATTTTATGTTTCGGTAAAACTTTTAAACTTATTTCTTCCGGTGGTACCTCTCTAAGGCCTCGATCGGGTGTTTCTCGTCCTCTATATTTTTTTTTTTGAGGAACCTATGTTCTTCCCCTCGTAGAACTCGCGAGCCTCTATGATTCTTTTATGCAGGGCCGCTCTCTACATCTGCTGTTTGGCAGTGATGTCACTGGTCTTTTTCGTTCGATGGTGGCGTCATTAATTGGTTAAGAGAAACTCAGTCGAAAAAAATCCTCGCGGTCTGCGATTGTAGCCGTTCGACGTTGATCATTCTCACAATGGTTCGCTGGGTTTGGGCTGTTACGGATAACTGTATCCGTATCTTGGCTACAGCAAGATAAAGGTAAGAGTCGATGCCAATAGCTCGGAACGTTCGGACATCTAAAACACTGTAGGAGTACATTGCGTCGACCGCCAGGTCCCTTTATGAATATCTAGGTATGAAAACCTACGTTCTTCCCAGCCCCTAAAGTTAGTAAACGAAGTTAGCACAACCTGAACTGATGAAGGTACAAGCCAACGTCTGAGAACAAGGAGTACTACTTTTATTTATGGTCATCAAACCTTGACAAAGGTAGGCACATTTCGCACTTGGCCACTCTCTATTTTATGAATCTCTCACCTTATTTTGCATGAATCCTTGATTTTTTGAAATTTCGTTCCACTAGGATAAGAGAGCGATAGTGGATGAATTCTTTGCATTCGTGTGATACCGGGGATTCCTCTTTCTGAAGCTCGATATTCGCGGAATCCTTTTATTCATTTGGCTCAAAGCCGTTCACCTTAAAAAGTACTTACGAATCGTCGTCGTTATTCGATGCTTGATCTAAGAGAGTCTGATTGCATTCCTTTAAAAAACTTGACACAAGTATTCATCGGGAATTCCTTTGCTTTCTCGTAAACGAAAACTTTTACTTCTTCCGCTGCACTAGAAAAAGGATCACGGAACACCCTACATTGGGGTAGCTACCGTATCTGTGCCTGACCTATGGAGATGCCATCAATTGGAATAAATCCTCTAACCATTTCGCTGTGAATTGTAGATCCTTTCTGAGAAACACTCTACCCTTAGTTTCGTTGTGTTTAACTCAGACGTGGACTTGAGTGGAAGACATCTGGATGTCAAAATCCCTTTTCTATTTTCCTACCTCTATCTCCTGCAATTTGGGTCACTGAAACCCTTTAGTTAAATAAACTCCTCACAACTATTGGCGCAACTGGGTGACTAAGTAGAGCTAACGCCAGGAACGAGTGCGACCACGGGTAACGCTAAAGGCAAGGGGTAGAGAAAAATAAGTTTTTCCTCAGTCAATGTTCAATTTTATGTGCAGTTCACAGAAGTTTACAACTTTTTGAATTCTTATTGACTAAGAAGCGCTCGTTAAGTTATTTCTTTTTCTTCTTTAACCCTTCTCAGATCAGGCCCCCCTGGGAAGGAAGTTATACTTTCATCACTTTATTCTCACCACAAGACTGAATAAATGACTTTCCTCCTTTACCCCATTTTCAAGGGGCGCAAAACCACTTTATATCACACCCAACCAACTCAGGTTAGAGAAGGGAGGAAATTTTTGAAACAATTTTCCCCATTTTTCCATATTTTGAACGTACCCCCCATGGCCCATGGAGGGAAATAGATGAGAAAAAAAAAAAACTATTTTTCTTTTTTGAAACTTTTTCACTACTTTTCGTTGATTTTTACATATGTTGCCGACTGGGGAGTGTTAAATGGAATCCACCACATGTCCTGCACTTTTTCTGTGTGATTTTCCATCTTTTTTATGGTGACAGATACTTCAGAGGTTAGCATTTGGAAAGGTTTTTCGTTTATCACAGTTAAAAGTTAAAACAGTCCTGGCTCGTGATGTTCGACAGAATTGGTTTCTATAAAAAATTCAAGTGAAAGAACGAGTTTTATAAGCTGTTCTTTAAAAGAAGCCCTACGACGATGGACTTATTTTACGTCAGGAAAAGATATAACTTGTCAAGCGTTAGGGACCTGTTCTTATTGAATATCAGCTCAGTGCAAATGAGGACATTTTCTAGACAGATTTAGGAAATTCTTATTTATTGTTACGTGTTTCATAAAAAAGATTTAGTAAAACATAGAAGGTGCTATAGTGGGACCGCGTACGCGTTACACAGCAAACATAGCATAGCAGAATGTTACGTCACTTATGCACAGCAAATTAAGTTACTTGGCAAAAGCGCAATATGTTCTTACTGAGGAACAGCAGGAAAAGCGCTGACCTCTTAGATACAGCGACAAGTATTTGGTTAGTCTGCCTGTCTGAAGAATCCCCTAGCACGGCCTTAAACAGAGCTTCTCTGTTTGTCATTCATCACCTCCATCGGTTCTTCACAAGATAGTTCGTTGCCATCAGAAACGCGTATACGAAAGACAGGCGCAAGTTTCTCTAACGAGCAGTGAAATCTAACGTCGTCGTACTACAGAAAGACACCAGCCCCGTACTCTGAATCGGCTTAGGAGTCATACGTGAACACCCGACTACATGACATTTGTAGCCAAGGTCTGGACGCAACAATTCTTCAACATTATTTCTGTTGACAAGAGTCAAATGATCATCAAAACTCCAGTGCGTGCTGCACCACTTCTTTTTAAACGGTAGATGGCTATAAGAGGGCAGCCCATGATATGAACATCAATTGGAGGAGCATTCATCGGTATATCTACAGCAAATCCAGGCATGTTAGGGAAACCCCATGTAGTCGAGTTAGACGACTGGAGTATAGTAACAGCAGCAGTAATGTATTTTCCTAGCTGTCTAATAGCCGTATAAATTCAGACGCGTCCCATATCGTTGTGAAAGTTTCTTTGCAATTCCAGAAAACCGACAGCGCATTCGAGGTTTTCCACGTGACAATTTTTGCTACTCAGAATGACACCCAAATACTTAACTTCGTTGGAGAGGCGGATGATGATACATTCAAGCACTAGATCATTAAGACTAGTCAGATTCCTAATTCTTGTAAAGAGAACAGGCTTAGTTTTGAGAGGATTGACTGAAAAGTCGTTTCAAATGCACCAATCGTCGATCAAGCCTGAAACTCCCCGCGCCTTAGGGACAGTCAAAAAAATGCAATAATCAGGTCAAATTAAATTGCACTTTTCACAGATGGCTCAAAAACAGAGGAAGGAACAGATTCGGGCATCTTCTCAGAAAACCCAGAACTAAGATTTTCTATAAGACTATTGGACGGATGCAGTGTTTTCCAATAAGGGGTTCTGGCAGACCTCAGGGAGGCTGAGCTAATACAGATGAGATCGGTATCTGATAGAGATATCGCTAACTACAATAATAGCCAGGCCGCACTTAAGGCAATGAAATCGATTAACATCAACTCTGATACAGTGAGGGGCTGTCGCACAATGCTCAAGGCACTATGCAGCTAGAACCGGGTGAAACTGTGCTGGGTACCAGGACACTGCGGTATTAAAGTAAATGAACAACCGGATGAGCTTGCAAGAAAAGAAGGACTTTGCATAGTGAGGGTCACTATCGAAGAAAAATTACAAAGACTGCTAACCTACGGCGGTCAAGTCTTGAAGGACACGGGGTATCCAAGGCTCTTTGGTCGCTCTTTGACGGCAAACATCTAGGAAGTTAATAAAATTAAAAAGGGAAACGCTTAGGACAGTAATAGCAATCCTGACAGGACACTGTCTCCTCAGGAAACACGCAAAGAGACTCAAATTGTCAGATAACGATATTTGCAGATTCTGCGGTGATCTACACGCTTTTGAGGACATAACACACATACTGTATGTATGCGAGGCAATACCGCGTAGTCGAAGAAAACTTTTTCAAAAACCTAGAGGAAATAGACGGCACGAACTTCAAAGGCCTTCTTGGTTTTTGCAGGAAAATTGGGTGTTTCACCAGGGCGATTGTTTAGGTTTCCACCACTTGAAGACAAATTCAATTGGTTCCACAGGGATCCCGATGGGCCCATTTTGGTGCCTGATGTCCGTGTGATGGCTTATCCACTATACCTCTATTTTAAACAAATCTAACCTAGGGACCGCCACTTGGAATGACCCAACAAACAGTACAGCTACCTTATCTGCATAAGACTGAGAGAAGACGTTAGAACTATTGAGAACCTTAAGCAGTGAACAGACCAACATGCACCATATCAGTACGACAGTACGCAGCCCCTAAATACCGCCGCCATCATACCATATATTGGCCGCAGTAAGAAAGCGTTCGCAGGGTCCAACTCACTAGCATTGCTCTCATCTCCACAACTATTCGATTCATCTACTCTGTGTTGTCTGGCCGACTTACACACGCCGTCGTTATTCGCATGCCAAGTACGTACTTCTTGTCAAGTGCACATCAAATTCTGTAGCGCAGTCACGTAGGATCTTTCGCATGTTGCATTTCAGACAAAGGATGTATTCCCAAAGCAATTTTGGGCGAAAAAGGCTTAATAATTCCATCTTAGCGCTTCAATCTATAGAAAGTCAGACTTACATATTGGAGTGGTTGGTCTGAAGCGGTCGTCTTCTTTTCCCCAGAGTTTCAGTATGTATACCACGACCAGGCTAGCATTGAAGATTCTCTTTAGAGTCACCAGCAGTTGGTCTATACTTTTTTACTTTTTTGTAGCATCAATGGATATACTCGTATATAGTACATGCTACCGGTGGCAGGGCCTTGAACCCCTTAGACACAATGTTGTATACCCTCGTCCGTCACCACAATCAATGATAGTTACCAGCTACCTTTTGTTGTGTTACTCAGTTGAGTTGTCGCTTCGTTAATAGGGACTGCCTGTGAGCTTGCTCTGATTGGATTACCTGGGAAGTGAGTTTCAATCATGAGACGGAGAGTTTCTGCTTTCGACTCAGTGTAGATGTCATCAAATTTTCTGAGTGATTCCAGTTTGGCTGATTTTCCTCTTCTGGGGACCTTAACTAGCCTACTGGCTATTGTTTCACCGAGTATTAAGTTCTTGTCGACTCTTGGAAATCTGAATTAGCGACTTGTTTAAAAGTTTTCTGGTTTCCTTAAATAGTCGCTGTAAATCTGCATTCCACCATGAAACGGGCGCTCAGAAGGAGCGCTTCCTGAATGAATACATATTTGGTGTTCGTTCAGATTCTAAGCCACTTACTCTACTTTTTGTTTCGTTCTGAGTTTAGGTGGAGCTATAACAGATTTGTCGAGCTCCCCCTCAAAGCCGGTTCAGTCAGTTTTCCGCGGATTCCTCCTTTTTAATAAACCTGAGACCTCGCACTCAAAAATTACAAATTTAGGATTTGGATCTGCATCGAAACCTAAAATACGTAAAGGGTGTTTTTTTTAAGAAGTTTGGTTTTTAAACTGGCAACACAGGTTCTACAGATTGTCAATTTGACAGTTGAAAATTGATTTGTGGTAAGTACATTTTGCCATTTTACGATGAATAGATTAACACCAGAACAACACTTGCAAATTGTACAAACTTATTTTGAAAACCATGGTTCGGTTTGCCAAACTTATCGCGCGCTACGTCCATTTTACGGTCGTCATAATCGTCCATCTGGGCAAGTTATTTGAAACACGATGAATCGTTTTCGTACCACGTACACTCTGGTGGATAATACGCATCCCCAAAGACGACAAATAGTGCGAACAGAAGAAGTTATTGCCGTTGTGGACCGCAATATTGAGAAGAATCCGAATGAGTCGATTCGCCATCGTGCACAGCAATTGGAGCTATGCCCACCCATTTTGTGGAAGATTTTACGAAAAGTTATTGGCTTAAAAGCTTATAAGATCCAGCTTGCGCAAGAATTGAAGCCGCGTGACCATTATACGCGTCGTAGGTTCTGTGAATGGGCCGAAAACACGATTCAGCTTGATCCTCATTTTCAACGCTAAATTCTCTTCTGGAAATGTAAACCAGCAAAATTGCCGAATTTGTAGTGGAGAAAACCCAGAAGGCTTTGCCGAGGCGCGCTTACAACCATTAAAACTCACTGTTAGGTGTGCTTTATGGGCTGGTGGAATCATCGGCCCATATTTCTGTCAGGACGATGCCGGCCAGAATGTTACCGTCAATGGAGAGCGCTATAGAAACATGATTTCTAACTTCTTCGTTTCTCAATTGAATGGCATTGACGTGACAGTGCTTTGGTTTCAACAAGATGGCACAACTTGCCACATGACGCGCGACAACATCAATTTATTTCGGGAAACATTTGCCGAGCGCATAATTTCGCGTAATGGACCTGTGAACTAGCCTCCACGATCCTGTGATCTCACAACTTTAGATTACTTTGTTTGGGGGAAGGTCACCAGTCTACGCCGATAAGCCAGAGACGTTGGACCATTTGGAAGTCACCATCGCCATGTTATTGCTGATATACGGCCCCAATTGCTCGATAAAGTTGTCGAAAATTGGACTTCACGATTGCGCTTCATTCGCGCTAGCTGTGGCGCGCATATGCCCGATATCATATTTAAACACTAATGGCATAAAATTATCTAATACTACTCACACTTTTTTCAATGCACCCGGCCGGTCGCAAGCGCCGAACATAACCTTCAAAATATTTGACATATCACAATTGCAATGTACGAATTATTAACGGTCCGTTTTACGATGAAACTCTGGTTTTGATGCAATTTAGTTTTTTGTGATAACAAAATCATAAATTTCGGAGTCCAAATATGGCTTCGTATGCGGTAAAGGGTTAAATTGCTATTGCTAAGAGACAATTTGGGTTAGGAAAGCCCTTTGAAAGATTTGTACGAGTATTTAGTGAATGATGCAACGACACATGATGCACATGAACGGAACAACCAGCCCACAGCCGCAAATATGTACCTACGAGGACGAGTACTACACAGTGCATCACTATTAAGCACTGTCCCTTAACATACTCGTAACTATCAGTCCAGCTCCAATTAGATTTTCACAGGAAAACCACATCGCTTTGACTTCATTTCCGCTTTATTTCATTAAACCAGTCATGGTTCTGGCAGAGGAATTTAATCTCATTGAAATTTACCCCAGGTTTCTGGATTTTTTTTCCAATATCTCAATCATCGGTCTCCGCGCCAGTGTTTTGCATATTTTTAAAAATTATTTTCGTCCAAATTTAATTTCTTATTTCAAATGCCAGGAATTGGTGTCATGCAAAAATCACACTGAAAATATCCACTTCCGTCACATGCAACGACGGAAAAATAAAAGAAAATCCAACAACAAATTACGAGTAAATCTGTTGCTCTGATGGTTTATGGATGCTGATTCACCTCTTCTACTTGTAGACAGGAAAACACATTTTGTGGGGCGACAGATACTGATCAGGAGAGTAAAGAAAAAATTCAAATTAATTCACCGGTGGAGAAAGAGGGGCATAATTCTATGTTATTCGCAGATTGCTTATTCTGCACAAAAGCCAGTTGTTGCCAAGTATTATAGTTAAAGAAGAGAAATTCCAATGAAAAGTAATTTTCCTCTCACATCCGTTTTGCCATTTTGCTGTTTTGCTGTTTTGCCGTCTTTGTGCCTGAAGCTGGCTGAATGCAAGATTCTCCTTAGCTTCCTGCATAACGATTCAAATTCAAACAAATGAATCCCAAGCTATCAGCACTGGTGCTAGTTTGTTTCAAATTAATCAAGCGCAACACACAGATGAGATGAGAGAGTTGGTTGGGAGTCACCCCATCTGTTGGTAAAGGGTTGATTAGCATTTATTACAAACTCACAAGAGAGGGCGCTAACTAAAAAAAAAAAACTTGGCATATGGTAGGGAAGCAAACCACCACTTACCCATAAGTGGCATGCTATCATTTTTGAATTGCAAATGTAGAAATACACTGAAGTGTTGAGTTGAGGGGGTGGGTTAAAAGAAAACACTAAATACGAGCACATCCTACCCTCAATCGCTCAAAATCTCGGCAAATGTACACAGATCCATCCCCGGGGAGGATTACGAATGTCTGTGTTGTGAAAATTTATTCTTTGCTTCAATCAACTCGAGGCCTATTGTTGTCATCATCATTACTGTGATGTGGTTTAGATGATAGTCCAGCCCACAACAGAAAAGATACGGATTACAACAAACGAACTAGCAAGTCTTCATAGTTATAAAAATGAGCAGATTTAAATGCTTATTTGAAAAAATCAGCTTCTAACAACAATACTCGTATAATGGGAATAATAATCTTTTGAAATGGGTGAGTCCTTATTACTGAAAATAGATGTCAGAAACTAACTGGGGTATGGGATGGGTGTAAGTTTTATTCATATGAGTTGTAGGATTATGCCCTGAGGATAAGGATTATTGGATTGTTCGATTGAAAGTTTTTCTAAGAACGGATTATCCACTGGATTCTTGTGGGGCAAGGCAAATGCTCTTATTTGTTGCAGATGATAATTACCATGATTGTCCATTACATACCTGAAACGAAAAAAAAAACAGTGATTTTAGTAAAAATGGAGTTTAAAGGAGGACCTTACAAATATTTAAATTTAAATGCTCTAATATTTTGGAGAAACGAACTAAGTATATGTTACTATAGGAATAGCTGAAGTTCTCATTTAGATATCGGTCCATCCACCAGCTTTCACACGCTATTTGTTTGGTGTTTTTTGAAGTCTCAGTTTCTTAAGTGTCGATGTTTTTTGCTTTCAGAAACGTCAAACAGTTCATCGTGGATACATTACCACCACAGGAACTTCATCAAATCTTTGAATATCATTTCCAAAATCAGTATTCAGTTATACAAACTTATGGAGCACCCCGACAATATTATGGACAGAATGATCGATCATCTGGACCTCCTACTCGCAACATGGACAAATTTCACACTTCTTCAATGCACGAATGAGACTGGTGCGTTTCGAATAAAATGTCGCCACAGTTAAGGCCAGTGTTAATAAAGACCCGAATTAGGCTTCTTCGATTTTGTCCGCCTACAACTTGGAACATTTTGCGAAAGATCTACCCCTAAACCCTTACAAGATTCAATTGTTGCAATAATTTAAGCCATTTGATCATGGCATTCGTCGCAACTTCGCTAAATGAATTCAAAACCCATTGCAACATGATCCGAAATTGTATGGCAATAGCAATGAGGCTCACTTTTCTTTCAACGTAGACGTCAATAAAAAAAACTTGCTACTACTTAAGTTTTTGAGATATGGCAATACCGGTACAGATACGTCAAATCTTTTGTCATACGAGTGTTATTTGGGTCTTTTGAAGAGACTTGAAAAACTCATCTCAGCCAAAAATGGAATTAAATCGTGAACTAACTTAACAACAGTGTTTCGATCAACTCGCTTCGACTTTTGGTGATTAACTTCCATCACTCCAAAAAGGCCTCGGACGCACTCAGTCCGTGATTATCTAAAGACACAGCAGACATCATCCTAATCCAGGAACCATGGACTGTAGACGGCGTGGTTCTTGAACTTGGGACACCAGAATACGTTCCGCTCCATACAAAAGACAAAGGCCAGATCAGAAACGTAGCCTTAATGTACTCTTACTTCCTAATCTCAGCGACCCCGACATAACTGTTGATAGACTGGAAACTGCCAAAGGTTCCTACTGGTTGGCATCGGCATATCTAGGCCACGACTATGTGGGCTCTCTTTCTGGTGACAATCTATGTAGAAAGGATGACCTCGGAAGCTGGAAAGCAAAAAACTGGCCTCATCGTCGGTTGTGATACCAACGCACATCACACCGTACGGGGTAGTACCGACATTAACGAAAGATGTAAATAACTTTTTGATTATACGAGTATTTACAATATATCGTATCGTAAGTAGTAACCTCATTGTTTCCAATACGGGCAATGAGCCCACCTCTATAACTAAGAACCGACAAGAAGAGCTAGATATTACTCTTGTCTCCGACTCAAATGATAACGAACAGGTACATCCAGTCTCCCCGCTAACTAGCATTGCTGAATTAAAAGAAAACTGATTGGCCAAAATACAGAGGAACATTTTTAAATCTACTCCCCTCTGAACTCTTAAGTCTGGAGCTTTGATGACCTTTCGCGTCGGCTGTCTTATGACTCTGATCTTATGGACACCATGAACTCCTGTTGCGACAAAAAAATGAAATCGATTGTGTCCAAGACTGGTTTCGGCCGGAATCTGAGCCAGGAAAAAAGTGCAGTAGGGTCTTCACGGAAGGCTCCAAAACTAGGATGTGGCGTTGGTGTCTTTCTGGAGGACGACAACGTTAGATTTAACTTCGCGTTAGGAAAGCTTGCATCTGTCTTCCAAACGGAGATTTACGCAATTCTGATGGCAGCGAACTATATTGCCGAGAACCGATGGACGGGGCGAAGCATTTGCATCTGTAGCGACAGCCAAGCAGCGCTTACAGCCTTGCTGAACCCTCTTACGACTTCCAAAGTAGTTCGAGAATGCAAGAGATTACTGAACGCAGTCGGAAGGCTAAATCCAGTGACCCTTGTCTGGGTCGCAGGTCACAATGGGATCACGGGAAATGAAATCGCCGATGAACTTGCCAGGCAAAGATCAGAGGAGAGTTTTTCAGGACCCGAGCCCACGTTGGGTCTGCTTGCGACCTCGGTTAAGGCTTCCATTGACAGTTGGGTCTCATATGAACACAACTGCAGATGGCATACCTTTCCGGGATGCAGGGAGACAAAACGAATGGTTCCCAACGTTTCTATGAGGTCAGCGGCCTTTCTGCTCACCCTCAGCAGTAGAGACTGTAGGTTGCTTAGTGGCGTCGTGACAGGGCATTACACTTTTGCAAAGTACTTAAATATGCTGGGCATAAGTGACACAACATCCTGCAATTCGGAGCACTATCTCTATGAATGTCCGGCTAATGCTCGTATTAGGCTGCAGGTACTCCGTGCTGACGTGTTAGGTGCTGATACTGTAGGTACCTTGTCGCTGAAGCGCTTACTTATCTTTTTTTGCAAAACTGAAAGATTTCATTAAAAGGAACGTTACGAAGAGTACGATGGATAAGTCCCCCATGTAACACCATTGAGCTGGACATGAATGGCAAGGAGTTTACCCTGTTTCTCAATCAATGCTTCCTGCCCTCTTATTCAACCTAGAGGCAATAAAAAGCCGCACTGCTGGGTATCAGCTCTGGGACAGCTTAGAAGTATTTGCAGGAAACTTACTTGGACTCACATAAGGAATCCCTCAAAATATATAAAAAAAAAAAGGACGGAGGAAAGCAAAGCGACAATTCTGGAGATCATTCTGTGGCAAAATAAGAGTAACCTCGGTGGCATCGCGTCTAAGAAAAATGCTTTCTACCAATCCTACGATGCATAGCTGTTTGAAAACAACCGATGGCTCTTGCACGAATCACTCAACCTGCTATTAGACACACACTTTCCAGATAGCTGCCTTTTTATGGCCAGTATCAGCCCAAGCACCACTACTACAGCTGCGACTGAAATTCATGGTCTGATTACAAGAAACAAGCTGCTCTGGGCGCTGCATAGCTTTAAACCATACAAGTCTGCTCTGCCGGACAGTATAATACCTGCCGAGCTACAAATGTCCTCAGATATTATCCTGCTGATGCTAGTAAATATTATGAGGAGTTGCATACAAGTGATCCACATTACCCTGCCATGGAGAGAAGTCAATGTAGTTTTCATTCCCAAAGCCGGAAAATGTCTATCACTTTTGCTTCTGAAAACCCTAGAACGACTGATTGAAGTCCATATACGATCCAGAAGTGATCCAAGACATTTGTCTACGGCTCTGCATGCCTATTGTAAAGGAAAGTTGGTGTAAAAGTTTCTACATCCAGTGGGTTGCCATATTGAACAATCCCCACATTATAGGGAGTACACAAAGGTTGCGTTTCTGGACATGTATTAGATAGAATGTGCCATCCGCAATCACAACTGCACTGTCAACTCAGTGGTATGTTACTCACTTGGGGGGACTTATGGTAAATATAAGGATTGTCAACCCCAAACTGGATGGGGCTTCTATTAAAAAAATGTGTCAGCAGAAGTACGTCGCAAGGCGGTGTCCTTTCATTCCTTCACTGGAACTTAGTGATAAAAGAACTGCTTATACCATATACCTGGAAGCCGGTGGTAGCAGGGTGGATGACTATGCGGATGACGTTGCCATAGCCGTTTCAGGAAAGAATCTCATCACCATATTAATCCGTTGGGTGGATCGCTGTGGATTGTTAGTAAATTTATAAAATTCCAATTACCACCAGCTTAGTCTTTCCCCATACAGCGAAATATCTGGATCTCACTTTTGACAGGAAACTAAACTGCGAACCTAATATTCGAGAAAGAGTAAACAAATGGGAACTCCAACCTCGCATTACGCACTGGTTACACTTCTCGGTTATAAGACCGATACTCACCTATGGGGTTGTTGTCTGGTGGACGGCCTTAAACAATGCAGTCAACTGCAGCAAACTAAGCAAAGCCAAAAGGACAGCATACGCTTAAGCGGAACCTTACGTACTGCTCCCTCCGCGACACTGGATATTCTGTTTTACTTGACACCTCTCGGTACGAGTATTTTCAGCAGGAGAATAACAGCTAACGCAGCTATTCGTTTTGAAACGACTACACAGTGGTCTTAATACACTAGGAATCATTCCAGAGAACATCGGCTATATTATGCCCAAACATTGGTTTGACAGCGACTTTCATGCAAGCATCCCTCTAGATCGTTCTGGGTGGAAGATGCTTTCACGGACGACAAGTCAATCCAGTTCTGCACAGACTGATAACGGGGTTGGTGGCGATGCTTTCTCAGATAATATTAACGTAAGCCTCTCCTTCCACCTTCCACATCACTGTAGCGTATTCCCTACGGAAATTTTGGCGGCTAAAGAAGTCCTGTCCTGGCTGAAGAAAAACGTGACATCTGCAAAGGATATTCGCATCTTCTCCGATAGTCAGGCCACTATCAAATCCTACCAGAGAAAATTATCTTCGGTATGCCAATCGCTACGTGGGTTTGATTTTTCAAAATAGGAAACATCTCAGTGCTATCATGCAAGAAGGCATGGCGTTTTTACAAATACTCTCTCCCAAAGAAGGAAAGTCTACTTAGGAGCTTTCTGCTATAATGATTTAAGCCATCTAAACAATATAGACGTTAACAGTCTCCTAATCTTCGTCAGAAGCTCAAATTGGTTCCAAGAGTTTTTGTCATTTTAATTTTAATTGACGGCAGATCAGAGGGAGTAAAGAATTTCTTAAATGGCTTCCTGAAACTTAGATATTTCGCAGCAGTTTTGGGGACATTGAATTTGTAATCGTTTAAACCCAGGCTGTCATCGACACACACCGAGAATGGACAGTTTTTCAGTTTCGACTTGCCATCCGTGGATAACGGCTGGGTGTCCAGATTGCGTTTAACCAACAGCATTGTGTCTACGAAGCAATAATTTACACTTGGTTGGTGGTTCCTCAATTAGATATGCTGGCAATGTCGGAGTGCAATGAGGTCAACATATTCAGAGACGTTCCCGTTTTACAGCCAAAGAGCAAGGACATGGGCTCTCTTACAAATGTGAAAAGAAATTATTGTGCAAAAAGAGTGTCGGAGACAGAACTGAACCCTGGGGCACACCAGCATTTATTTGCTTTCTTCTAAAACAAAATGAACTGAACGCTCTGTGACGTGAATTCTAGTCCATTGAAGAAGAAGCCACTATGAGCGCTGGCGATTATCACCGTTCCCATGATTTTGGAAAGAATGCATGATTTCTAGAGAAATGTATAATTAACAAAACGATGACTGTAGTTTCTTTTTTAGCGAGGAACAGTAACCCATAGAATGCGGGTATACCAGCTGGACCAGCGGATGTTCATATACTTTAAGTGCTCTTGCTCAGTTAATCAAGATGAATTACCGTGTCAAATTTGGCAACATCCATTTGGCACAATATGAAATTACTTTTTCAATTACTAACCGGATTGCGATATCTAATTTCTTTGCAAAAATATTTGTAAAAGGTAATGGTCTATTGAGACATTAAAACCAGTTAACCACTTTAACATACCAAGACGATGACACTCATTGTTTCTCCAATTAAACAATCGTGACTGTGTATCCTAACACGTTTCATATTACCATTAAGTGCGCATCTCATTTAACATGAGTCATTTTATGATAAAATAATTTTTGTTTTACAGAATCATTCATCAAATTGAAGCTCGTAAGACCGTCAACTGAACTTGTTATTCGCACCTCTTGCCAATAATTGTAAGCATCGTCTCGAAATCATTTTCAACGATCCTCCATCATACGAGTATTAACCGCACCTGATGCCTCGTATAAATTTGAGAGAACAAAAGCCAACCTCCATCGAATCAAAATCCAATAAGTTTATTAAAAAAATTCAAAAAATTGAAAATTTTTCATAAATTTATGACACGCAAAGGTAAAACATTTCAACGAGGATAACTCCCTCGCCGATTTTTGGGTGGGAAATGATGCGCACGATGAAAGCTTTTGGCCATTACGGGCGAAGTGATTGGATTTACATCTGCCGGTTCTGATCGCATGAATGTTAAGGTGGCTGCGACTGAAGCCACCAGGTGCTCGAGGATTCCCCCACAGTAACAACTTCCATAATATGTCTAACGTAAGTTCACGGCTAGATACACGTCGTACGTTCTCGTAATTTATATGCGTGTACGAGTGCTTAGTGTCGGTACGCAACTTGTGTTCCCAGAGATACTCGTACATTTCGACCGCAAATGCTTATTCACTGTCGGATATGTAAATTAAGTAAATTAAGCGTAACTCAGTTTAGTTTGTAGTCAGTATCTCAACGATACGTTCTACTTGTACATAGTCAATACTGAATGCACTGAGGATGGTCATGAAGACCTCCAGGTCGTAAATTCGATATCCTTTCCATTGTCGTTGTCGTTGTTGTTGTTGTTGTTGTTGTTGTTTATCTATTACTTGACTAATATTCAGTGATACGAAAACGAGACATTTAATGTTTGTGGAACATGCAATTGTGGCATTGAATTGTTGTTGCTGGATAAGGCAAAACAAATGTCTACACCGAGATGTATTTAATTAACAGTCGGTAACGGTCGACGTCGGGGACCAAGCTGCCGAGCTACTTACTTAAATACAATTAAAATATATGGAGTGAAAAATGAGGACTTTCAGGTGTATCCAAGAGATAGAAATGACTACTGACAGCTGAACAACACGCAGCTCAAAGACCATACATTCACTCAGAGTTGAGTGAACTTAACAGCATTCGTGTGAATGGGAGTGGAAAATTCCTCGTCATCATGCATGATGGGGCTTAAGTCGGGGCGGTTTGATAGCTAACACCAAAGTGATAGTTGCTTTACATTCGTTTACACTTTGAGTGTCGTTGAATGCTCTCCAAGTTGATTTATTGTTATCAATAATAAGTGGGAGTGACTTTTTCCATGCGTTGCCTGTAATTTGTTGTAAACGGCAGCTTTTTTGCGGCCACGTTTTGACCATAATCTGCTTGATAGTGATACCTAGAATGAACTTTTTACTGACACTGATAGTGGAATTGAATTGCAACAAGTTATTCACCCGGTGAGTCGTAAATTATTCATATATTCATTGCGGTTTCGGTTTGCTATATTTCTGGCTTTTGATTGCTTAGATACAACTTGTGATTTTATTATAAGCAAGACCGTCACAGACGCAGCAATGGAACAACATCCAGACGGCAGAATCTGAAAACTGTTTAGGACCTAGTGTGAGTCTCATATCACAGCGCTTCAATGGTAAGATCTACGAGGGCTGTCTGAAAAGTTTCCGACCGAACAATTTTTCTACATAGTCGCCTTGTAACTCTACACAATTCTCCATGCGATGCTCCCATCTCTCTAACCCGTACAAATAGTACTTGGCGTTTTTCTCTGCAAACAAATTGTTCACGAAGGTGATTGCCTCCTCATTTGACGAAAATCTTTGTCCTCCGAGCGCAGTTTTTATATAAGGGAACACAAAGCAGTCGCTTGGGGCTAGATCTAGTGAATAAGGCGGATGGTTAAGCAGTTCAAACCGTAATTCATGGATTTTCGCCATGGCACCCTCTGAGGTGTGAGACGGCGCGTTATCTTGGTAAAACAGGATTTTCTTTTTCTGCAAATGTGGCCGTTTTTCCGCAATTTCTGCCTTCAGCTTGGCAAGTAATGATGCGTAGTATGCTCCTGTAATGGTTTTTCCTTTTTGAAGATAATCGATTAAGATAACTCCTTTACTATCCCAAAAAAGAGTCGCCATCACTTTCCCAGCCGAAAAAACAGTTTTTGCTTTTTTTAGAGCCGGCTCGCCCTTTGCTGTTTTGACTGAATTTTTGGAGTATCCTCTGGTGTTTCATCTACAGTAATTAATCGGCGCCAAAACTCGGATTTATTGCGCCTAAACTGCGCCAACAGAGCGTTAGAAATGTTCATTCGAACACGTTTTTGATCTAACTTAAGCAAACGCGGCACCCAACGCGCGGACAGCTTTCTCATGCCGAAATCTTGATTTACTATGTAACAAACACGTTCTTTGGACATTTTCATAACCTCTACTATATCTCTCACTTTGATTCGGCGGTCGTCTAACACCATTTGGTGAACTTTAGCAATGTTATCCTCAGTGGTTGCAGTTTTTGGCCGTTCCGAACGTTCATCATCTACCAAGCTCTTACGGCTACGTTTAAATTCAGCTGCCCAAAATTGTGGTAAATGATGGTGCAGTCCCCATACACCGAGATGCACAACTAGCATTCACTAACTTTTATTGACAAGTGCCGCAATCTTTACGTTGCGATCCATTTCCACATTTCCAAAATTAAAGCAAACAATGCATTGAATCTTAAGTAAAGCGCAACACATATTGTCATTGAAGAAAAGAACACAATGCCAAAATGCAATTTAGAGAACAAAATTAGATTTTATGAAAAGAATAAAGAAAGAAAAAAGAACGAAACACCGATTCATCAGAAACATCATCATCAGACTACGAATGAGAACTAAAGACTCTAAGGACTCTAAACGTTTAATATCATGGGCTAGAAGCCAATATCTTACATGCTTCAAAAATATATTGATAGGACTAAGATAGGACTAATCCAAAAAGGAAGCTCATTAAAGAGGCTGCGCGATGAAACTGTATAAAAATTCCTATAGGTTGTGGTTAGAAATTTAGGAACAGGTACTAGATTCAAGTGATTTGGACGTATATTTTGTAATTTTCAAGAACTCTAATATTTAAATTACCAGATCTATATATTTCTTATAATTTCTGTAAAACTAGAAGTGGTTGGATTCAAAATACGACGGTTTAAAGAGCAGATATTCTTCAGAAAAAAGAAACTTCTAAGCGTCATGCGAAAATATTGCCTTAAGTTATCAATGTGATTTTCAAAGCACATTCTAGAGTCAATAATTAGCCTCAGGTATTTAAATTCTTTAACGCTTTCAATTTGAAAGCACTTTTCGCTGCAGTTGATATGGCTAGAAAAAGTATTAGCGGAAGGGCTGGTGCTACAGAAGCAGCTCAACAATTTAAATCTTTGACACTCAGGTGCACGAAAAAAAAACTTCTGCGTCAAACGACTTTTGAGATGTCATATTGTAGTACATTATTTCTGTTTTTGAACTGATTATCAGTCTGTGTGCAGCAAACCATGTCTTAAACATTTCTAAATTTGCATTGATATCAGCAATTAAATTTAGACGGCTTACAGAACGATATGTTAAACCAACATCTTCTGCAAAGTCGGTGATAAGGCCTTTGAAATTTTGCTCAAACAATGAGTTGATGTAAATCAGGAATAGAATTGGTCCCAATACAGAGCCCTAAAGTATCCCTAGATTCATATACCTAGTATTAGTTCTGGACACTTCAATCTTTACTCTTTGAGATCTATTTACAAGATATGATTTGAACCATTCAAGAACAAAACCTCGACAACCGGCATTTTGTAATTTCCGCAACAAAATGTAATGGTTAACCATACGAGGGCGGATCAAAAGGTCCGTGACTTTTGGATTAAAACACAGATTTTTTGATAAAAAAATAATTTTATTTTTCAACGTAGTCTCCCTTGAGCTCTATACACTTTGTCCAACGCTTCTCCAATTTTTTTATCCCTTCCAAAAAAAATGATTTGTCGAGGTCCCCAAAATAGGCCTTTGTTTGCGAGATGACTTCATCATTGGAGTCAAATCTTTTTCCACCAAGCCATTTCTTCAGGTTTGGGAACAAGAAGTAGTCGCTCGGAGCCAAATCTGGAGAATAGGGTGGATGAGGGAGCAATTCATAGCCCAATTCATGGATTTTTGCCATGGCAACTGCACATGTGTGCACCCTTGCATTGTCTTGGTGGAAAAGAACTTTTTTCTTGGCCAATTGAGGTCGTTTTTTTTTTCAAATCGTCATTGAATCGGTCCAATAAGTTGGCATAATATTCCCCATTGATTGTTCTTCCCTTTTGAAGATAGTCAATGTGGATTATCCCGCGTGCATCCCAAAAAACAGTCGCCATAACTTTATTGGCTGACAAACCCACCTTGGCCTTCTTTGGCGCCGATTCACCCTTAGAAACCCACTGTTTTGATTGTTGTTTGTTCTCTGGTGTGTTGTGATGGATCCATGTTTCGTCCACGGTTACAAAACGGCGCAAAAACTCCTCCACATTGCGATTAAACAACGCCAAACCTTCCTGTGAAGTTGTTACACGATTGCGTTTGTGGTCGACTGTGAGCAAACGCGGCACCCATCTTGCGGAAAGCTTTCTCATGGCCAAGTGATCATTCAAAATTGAAACCACTGAGCCATGCGAGATCCCTACGGCTTCCACAATCTCTCGCACTTTCAATCTTCGGTCGGCCAACACCATATCGTGAATTTTTTCGATTGTTTCGGGTGTAGAGACCTCAACTGGGCGTCCAGGACGTTCGGCATCTTCAGTGCTTGTACGGCCACAACGAAATTCAGTAAACCATGGTGCAGAGTCCCCATAGTATTTATCAAGCTTAGCCTTGGTCTCGGTAATGGTTTTTTTTCGCAAGAAATAATGCTTAATAAGCACACGAAAACGAAATTCACTTTTTTCCATTTTCTCCTCAAATTAGTGAGTAGTCTGATAAAAATAGCTGTCAAACACAAACTAACTGACGCAGCAAGATTAAACTTTAACAGGAGTCAACTGACAGATGCCTGTTGACAGGAGCAGTGTTGCTGTTTCAGTAAAGAGGTCAGAAATTCAAAAAGTCACTGACTTATTGACCCGCCCTCGTATCAAATGCTTTGGAAATGTCGACGAACAAACTTGCTGTAAAGTTTTTATTATCCAAACTATCGAAAATTTGTGAGATAAAATTTAGCAGTGCATCCTCCGTACTTTTGACTATTTGAAACCCATATTGAAGTGAACTGAAAAAACTTGCTTTATTAAAAAAGTTAACAATCCTATTTTTCATAACTTTTTCAAAAACTTTGCTTACTGAGGGAAGAAGCGAAATACTCGTAGGTCTGTAGTTGCTTAAATCATTTGTGGCATCTTTTTTATACAGTGGAACTACATCCGCAGATTTAAGAGCCAGATAATACGCTTTAATTAAAAATATGTGTGCTAGGACATCCACAACAAAACAAGCAACATTCTTCAACAACCGATTTGAAATGCCATCTATTCACAGGAATTTAAGTTTTTTAGAGAGCCTATAGTTTTCAACAACTCTAAGCCTGTAATGGGCTTAAAGAAAAAAACTACACCTCTGAGCAGTTTCGTAAGGAGTACATAAAAAACTAGAATTCCTGCAATCGAATGTAGTTGAAATCGGATCGATAATGTTGGCAAAATAGTTATTGAAAGTATCAGCAACCTCAAGACTATCAGTGACAATGCGATCATTACACAGAATCGTGGTAGGACTTTTAGAGGAAGCGGGCTTATTGAGAATGCTATTAACGAGTTTCCATTCTCTTTTTATATTTTCTCTATTTAAGCTAAAATGATTTTTGTAAAATGTATCACGGCAAATTGGAACTTTATTTTTTACTTCCAAGCATAGCCTTTTGTCGCGCCTTTTCAGATTTGAATTGCTAGGGTGTTTATAACATTTCTGTCGCAGTTTATTTATTTTTATTAATTAATTGTACAAGCTCAGTAGTTATCCAAGGTTAGAGCCTTTTAGACGAGCTTTTAATATTTTTCGTACAACTACAAATTTTATATGATTTGTAAGGCATTTTCTAAAAATATCATACGATTTAGATGGATCTGGCTCCATAAAAACATATTCCCATGACTCAAAGCTGAGAATAGACTTTAATTTAGAAAAATCCATTCTGGTTACCTCATTGTGAGAACTAGGCTTATTTTTATTAATTTTAATAATCAGACTTACTAGTAAGCCTGTCATTAAGAGATCAGTAATTGCAAAATCTAAGCCACATTTTTCACATGTGTCAAGTGAAATATTGGAAAAACGCCCGTAAATATGGTCTACACAGCTACCCGATGGCAAATCTTGTCGGTTCATTTATAACAGACTCCAACCAATGAGAAGCCAGTAGGGCCAAATATTCTGCAACTGTGTCAGTTTTTTTCAAGAATATTAAAATTGAAATCACCCAATATTATCGAAATTCTTGACTTGTCATTATCTAATAAATTGAAGAATTCTTCCACAAATACCGAAAAATCATATTTGTGAAGCCGGTAGATACGAGGGTATCGGTTGAAAAACTGTGACACACACCACGGGTACAGAAGCAGTGTCTATTTGAGTCCAGATTTATTGTAAACGACAAACTGAGCAAGAAGATTTGAGCTTTCTGCATGTGACAATCCGCATCAAGGCTACTCTTGCCAACATCAGCCTAGAGAGAAGAAATAGACCAAAAGACTTGAATATGATATCAAAGAATATTGCAACGAGCTCCTGGGTAGAAGGGAGAACATTTTTGGCAGCACAGCCGAAAAATGGACTAATGGCGTCTTACATTGGCCAGCAGAAGCCTTTTTTTTGCGCGGCGGGGAGTAAATAATGACATAAAATTGTTCCATTGCCACTTCTGTGGCAATTCAGTCAACTGTTACAGAGCTTTTCTCTAAATATGATCCAGAAAACCTATTCGACGTCGTTAAAGAGAACTAATTTTGTCCCACCACTGCCGAAGTTCGAAAAATTAAACATTATTACTATAGTGCCAAACTTGATGTCAACTATTGGGTCTACAAGTAAGTTTCCAGCGTTTTTTTTTCCAAAATTTGAAGTATTATTATGAAAACATAGTTACAATGCTTTATTCAAAGTATCGTCCATCGGAAGCTACAACTCTCCCCCATCTTTCTGGCAATTTATGAATTCCGAACCAAAAAAATTTCTCGTCTTTCGAGCCCAAGAACGTATCGAGCCAATTTTTGATTTCTTCTACTGAGCTGAAGCGTATTCCCGTAAGCGTTCTGCATCGAACGAAACAAGTGGTAGTCAGATGGTGCCAAGTCTGGACTGTAAGGCGGGTGAGGCAGAATTTCCCATCCACTATTTTCCAAATAGTTTTTCACCGAAACCGCAACATGTGGCCGAGTGTTGTCGTGATGAAAAATGACGGACTCATTCCTGGTCCCATATTCTGGCCGTTTTTCTTTTAATGTCCGCTTCAAACGAATTAGTTGGGTTCGATATAATGGTCCTTTGATGGTTTCACCACTCGGAAGCAGTTCGTAGTATACGACACCCTTTTGATCCCACCATATACAGAGCATGACCTTATTCACGTGAGTATTTCGTTTCGGCGTCGATTGGGCGGGCTCGCCGGGCTTTGTATACGATTTTCTGCGTTTAGGATTATCATAATAAATCCATTTCTCATCACCAGTGACAATACGATGCAAAAATGATTTATTTTTATACCGCTGCAGTAACACTTCGGACATGCAAAATCGCCGTTCGACGTCTCTTGGCTTCAATTCGTACGGCACCCAGTTTCCAACCTTTTGAATGAATCCCAGTGCTTTTAGGCGCAGGGAAACGGCTTGTTGCGTGACGCCCAATGATGCAGCAAGTTCTTCTTGAATCTGACACGGATCCTCATCCAGTAAAGCGTCCAATTCTTCGTCTTCAAAACTTTTCGGCTTTCCGGGGCGATCTTTGTCTTCAACTCCAAAATCACCACTTTTGTACCGTTTGAACAATTCGCGGCGCGTCGATTCACCAATACATTCCGCCCCATAAGTTTCCGAAAGCAAACGATAGGCCTCAGCCGCACTTTTCTTCATATTAACGAATAAAAGCAGCGCTTCCCGCAAATGACGTTTATTTGACTGGAAATTTGCCATGATTTTGCTCGATAAAATGTACGACATCGATAGAACTGCTCAAATATAACGCTGCAAAGTTGTTGACAAATACAAAACCTACAAATAAAACACATGGGGTCTGACATTTCTGCCCTGGATCCACTGGTGGCGCCATCTCTGACAAACGCTGGAAACTTACTTGTAGACCCAATATAATATATATAACTTGGAAAAATCTGCGTAAGCTCGCCATCGTCAATAAGAAGTCGTCTTTACCTTGCTACATCTGTACCAGACATCACTCTTCCCTTTGACGAATCTGAGAGTAGTCCACTTCTCCAGCATGTTTAGGTCCTAAATTTGTTTTCAAAATGGTAACTAGGGCTGACATTATATAGCATTGGACGGAATACTTAGAAATTCATCAGACTAAGACTGTCATTTGTGATTGACATGCTCACGCATATTTATAATTGCCGCCTAGTTACATCTGGCTAGAGGAAAAGAAGCTTCATTTCTGGAGACAAAGCGAAGGAAACAGACGAGCCAAAAAAAGCCACAAAAAAAAAAAAAAAAAAACGTAGCTGCCCCTTCCAGACAAATTGCAGCATCTTGAATAAGCTTTAAATGGAGGATATCACAATAGGCCCATTTGTGGCCGCAGTGAACTGAGATTTTTTATACCACCTCCCACAACAATCTAAATCTAGATCCCGCTATCCCGCGTCTTGGAAACTCGCGGAAATAACATCAATTGCAAGGAAGTCAAACGCTTCGGAATGCTCCGACTTTGGTCCAATTAGCGAAGCTTTCAGCTTATCAAGGGTTTTAGAAATCATTATTAAGCTTCAGGTGCAAGTACATCTTGTCACATAAAATTTAGTAAGCCCACACCAATCTGCATATCGAGAAAGGACATTGCTGCACCACTGCACTCATAAAAATGGTTGACGACATGAGTTTGAGCTTTTGATTCGGTGAATCACAGTAAACTCTGTCGGAAGCTTGTTTCTAGGTTCGGTTTAGACAAGGAAGCCGTCGAACTGATCCAAAACTACCTCAGTGAAAGATTTCAACCAGTTTCTTTAAACCGAGATGTTTCTAACATGTTGGGACTTGGTAAAGGCATTCCACAAGGCTCAATCCTTCGACCACTGCTCTTCGTTTTATACATTTATGCGGATGATGTCCAAATATACTCGTCGACTGGGTTACTTCAAGAGCGGTGGTTTCAGACATGGCACGGTCCTATCATTTGCAATAATCAGGTCAAATGAAATTGCACTTTTCACAGATGGCTCAAAAACAGAGGAAGGAACAGATTCTGGAATCTTCTCAAAAGACACAGAATTAAGAGTGTCAATAAGACTACCGAACGCAAGCAGTGTCTTCCAATCAGAGGCTGTCCTCAGGACGGCTGAGCTAATGCAGATAAGATCATTATCCGAAAGAGATATCGCTATCTACATCGATAGGCAGGTCGCACTCAAGGCAATAGAATCACCCAACATCAACTCTGATACAGTCAGGGGTTGTCGCACAGTGTTCAAGGAACTATGCAGTCAGAACCCGCTAAAACTGTGCTGGGTGTAAGGACACTGCAATATTAAAGGAATCGAACAAGCGGATGAGCTTGCAAGAAAAGGATGGCTACTGGACAATAGTGAAGTTGCCAACATCAAACCACCCCTTTGCATAGAGAGGGGCACTATCGAGAAAAAAATCACAAAGACTTCCAACCTAAGGTGGTCAAGTCTTGAAGGACACAGGGTATCCAAGGCTCTCTAGCCTCTTTTTGACGGCAAAAATCTAGGAAATTAATAAAATTAAATAGGGATAAGCTTAGGGCAGTAATAGGAATCCTGACAGGACATTGTCTCCTGCGGAAACACGCAAAGAGACTTAAATTTTCAGATACGTATATTTGCAAATTCTGCGGCGATCTGCAAGCTGTTAAGGACATAACACACATGCTGTGCGAATGCGAGTCAATATCGCGTAGCCGAAGAAAATTTTTAGGAAAATACTTTTTGGAAAACCTGGAGGAAATAGACAGCACGAAGATCAACATGTGGCTTCTGTAAAGAAATTGGGTATTTCACCAGGGCGATTGCTTAGGTTTTTGCCATTTGAAGACAAATTCAATTGGTTCCACAGGGATCGCGATGGGACCGTTTTGGTGTCTGGTGTCTGTATGATGGTATATGCATAACACCCCTGTTTAACCTAACCTAACATAACATGAAGTGGGTTGTTGAAGAGAATAGAATCACCTAATAGCATTGCCGGACATATGTTTGAGTGGTTTATGCTATCGGCGGGCAACGGCTCCTCAAGTGAAAGAAATTAGTATGGAAAGATACTACTGGCACGCAGACAAAGCCATGAAAACATTCTTCTGATTGATGAGAAAATGTTTACTGCGTAGGAAATTTTCAACAAACAATGCAATAATCTGAGAAAGCCCCCAAAAAACATGCTCTAATGGTCCATCCTGTATTCAAGATACCAAGACGCCACATCCCATCATTTCTACGAAAAATGAGTGAAAGTGGCACAAAATCACGCAGGAATGTCTCAGGGTCAATGTTCTTGACTTTATAGGAGCAGATGATTGCCATTCACTTTCGTGGCCAGGATTAGGCAGCATGGCCTACAGGTCTCAAACAGCATTAACCGTAGCATCATCAAACCTTGCGTGCCGCTATAGCCTGATGGTTACAAACAATGTGTAAAAGCAAAAGTCAGTCGTTTTGAGGGAAAACGGCTTTTTCTTTTAGTACTCAATATTATGGTCCAATAACTGAAGCAATATTGAATACAAAATGTTCTCGTTCTTATTTTTTTTTGCTGTCCAGTATGTCAAGTACATATTACAGGTATCCATGGCATCATGTCTAGCGAATGTTTGCTTTAAATAAACCTTGACGTAAACGACAACTGGTGTTTTCAAAACGAACTGTTGATCAATCCTGAAGTTGTTCTCTTCACGAGAAGGACAAAGTTGACGGGTCTTGCTCATCTTGTGGTAAAAGACGTCACCATTCTCCACTCCAGCGAAGATTTGTCTGTGAATGTCATCCTAGATAGCAAAATTCTTTAAACTATACACGTTATATCGAAACTTCTCAAGGCGCTGTCGACGTTTTGGCGGTGTAAGGAACCTCACGAGGAGCATCCAATCGGCTACGATAAGACGTACAATATTGTATCCCATGAGTTGTTTGTCTGTTGGAATCAGCTTTCATAAAAATACGACACAGCCGCTTTTACCAGAGTCCAAAGAACGGCCTGTCTCGGCTGAATGTGGGTTTTGCCCTAGCACGCCTCACTCTGCTCTGATGAATCTTTCTCCTCTTGGTATTCATATCATAGACTGCACTCTCAAAGCCATCTTTCATTTAAAAATAAGTGCTCTTCGGTACAACACGCACTGGAGTTTTGATCACCTGGTGGGCAAGGACTGTCTTTTGACAGATATTATGGACATGCCGCATGGTGTAATAACACCTGAACTCCTGTGCCTAATAATGTGCTCGGCTAGAATCTGAGGCAGGAGTGGAATATAGTCATGTCTTCACTGAAGGCTCAAAGACCGATTTATAATGCGGCGCTGGCGTCCGTCTCATTCGGAAAATACCTGTCTTCCAGGTGTAGTGTAGAGAATCGGTGCAAGTGGCGAAGTATCTGCATCTGTAGCGACAGTGAAGCTACGCTTCAAGCCTCACTAATTCCTCTCACGACTTCCAACCAAGATTTACCTGAACGGAGTCGGAAGGTTGGATTCACTGAGTCTTTTTGTTGTGTCCCAGATCACAATGGGATCACGGAAAATTAACTTGATAGGCAACTTCCGAATTTTCGTTAGGTTTCATATGAGCATAAGTGCATATAGCATAACCGTTTAAGTTGCTGGCAGACCAAACGAATGTTTGCCGATGTTTCTAAGAGGTCAGCGACTTTTCTGCTGTCCCTCAGTAGAAAAGACCTCAGACTGCCACTGACAGCGTGACGGAGCACTACGATGTTGCTAAGCACTTAAAGTGTGCTGGGCATAAGTGACACAACATCCTGCGACGATTGCTATAAAAGTGCTGACGACATTCACTACTGTGAATGTCCGGCCTACGGGCCCTATCCTGCTGCAGATATTCGGCGCTAATGTGATGGAGTGTTGCTACTGTACACTTTACCCTTGAAGCGATTAATCATCTTTCTTCGAAGGACTAAGAAATCTAATTCAAAGCAACACCTCGATTAGGAGCTCAGTAAGTCAAGATAGATAATAGAGAGGTGGAAAGTCAAGAGTGCCTGGTAGACCTCAAAGTCTTTTAGGTGTGATTATAAGACTTTGCCTGGAGAATTTCGATTACAATTTTGAGTGAAACGAAATCCGGTCTTTGTTTCAATTTTAATTTAAAAAAAAAAAAAAAAAAAAACACCAGAACGGTGGAAAATATTTCACTCTACGCCACTTGAACTTTGCTTCCATAAATCCGATAACGACTTTCATCTACGGTGCTCATTCTTTTCCCCCTTCCAAATTCAAAATTCATCGCTTTCCATCCGCACATTCACTCATTTATTTACAAAATAACATCAACATTTTTCCATTAAAATGCAAACAAGCCGATTAAATTCGCCTTGCCTGCCATAACAATATCCAATATCCTATTCACCGCATTGAGTTACTCGTACTGAATGTTTTCGGTTCTCCTAAAAATACTCGCTACACTCTAACCGACACAAACAGATCAAAAGAAGCAAAAAAAAGAACAGAAATAAATACTCCAACTCATTCCACGCGCACTCGTAAGTCCTTTAAATCCCTCATCATGACAAAAATAACAAAAAAAAGAGGAAAAAACAAGGAGACTGGAAAATGCACAATATACGTATCAGCACATGAATGATTTAGCAATGCAAATATTGACAATTGAATTATTCATATTAAATTTTATTGATTTTCTCTTTGTGTTTTTGGTTTTTTGCTCAGTCGGGTTTTGTATTGTATTGTATTTGGCAGCACTTATTTATGTACGACATGCAATCTGTCATCGCAAAATGCCTAAATAAATGCCAGCCCATGAAATATTCACAACAAAGTTTCACCCTTTAAAACAGCCCCATCGGGAATACTGGCAATTTTGCTGTATTGTCTCCACCCTTTTGTTGTTGCGCAAAGGATGAGGGGTTATTAAAATTAAGCAAGTTTTTCAGTTACGGTTTCGCCCAACATTATTCGAAAATCATTTTTCAGATTCATACTGGGAATAGTGAATTGGCAAAGTAGTGTTGCCATTTAGACAAATTTTTTATTTGTCAGTGTCAGATGTTATATTCAACTAAAACGGTTTGGAAGTCAAGTTCACTATTGTGTGCAATGGTATTGTTCCGACTGCCCGGAAAACAGTATGGCATGCAGTAACCTATTCCCTATTTATCCATCTGTTAACTCCTGAAATTCCCGTGAAACTGCTATGTGGAGTGATCAGCATATTATGGTGGCATGGATATTATATTACAGAGAGACACCAGCTGGAAGTGGTAGATAGAGGCCACAAATTTTGACCTTTGGCGTTAGATAGGAACGATTACTTTAGGCCTCGTAAAAGTAACATTTTCCGAGTAGCGTTCGCTAGATAACAGGAAACCATCGCGCGCGTGTGTAAAAACAAAAATTAACGTGCAGTGCAATTTACTTCAAAAAAATAAAAAAATATTACACTCCCGCTCCTGGTCGTAGTACTAGTACAGTTACTAGCACTCGGTCACTGCCGTTACTGTATTTATCATACGGTACGGGCAGTGACTAAGTATATGTAACAACTGATGGATAGCGGGATGTGAGTGAAGATTTTGTTGGTGCACTGTTTCACATTGTTGTAAGGGCATACCACCTACAGCAATTTGACTCGGGAAACCAACGTCGGAATTTTCACTTCGCAGCCTTACTTAGTATCGTTGGTGTTTGTGTTTACTGTGTTTGTTTGTAATAATGACCAGAGAATTTAAAGTGGACGTAGCCAATATACGCGTGCTAAAAAGTAATCACTTTTCTGCGTACGTCCACGTCTGTTTTGGCACTTAGTGAAACACTGGTAGATCCCCGCCCACACCTCTTAGATCCCATTGATCAGAAGCTACCTGGCTACCAATTAGTGCCACTATTCTTTCCTCATCGCGGTTTCGCCATCTATGTGCGTAGTGATGTAGCTTACCAAATTCCACCACAATGTAGTCCCCGTTCCAATCCGGAATTCAATTTCACGTGGTTAAAATTCCATATCCGTAAACAAATTATCCACTACTGCTTTATTTACAGAGCCCCAAACTGGACAGCAACTCGACCTTTAATGAGTTTGATGCGCTGTCTGACTCCATACAAAGAATTGTATCCCTGTATCGGGCATCCTCATACTGAAATGGTCATTACGGGCGATTTCAATAACAATTCTGGTTGGCTTCGACATTCTGGACAGACAACACCCGAAGGACAGTGTGTTGCAAATGAGCCCACACGAATACCAGACGTTGATAGTCATACTGCCAACACCCGGGACTTGTTTTTAACTTCTAACCCTGACAAGTACTGCGTTGATGTCATCTCCCCTCTAGGCTCGACGGACCATTGTATCATATCAGCTAAATTCTCGTATACCCACCACACAGTTAGAGAAAAGATTCCTAAAAGAACCGTATGGCAATTGAAACGGACTTAACAACTTCTTTAGGAATTTTAACTGGTCGTTATATTTCCTCGATAACGACGTGGAGGCCGCTGCTGACATGATCACAGAAACTATTCTCTCTGGAATGAGATGCTTTATCCCTCATCGGGTAGAGAGTATCAAACCAAAAGAAGACATGGTACGACTCGAGCTGTAAAGAGGCTGTTAGGGTTAGAAAAATGTTTTTTCGATCTTAAAAGACCACTCCGACAAAGGAAAACCGAACAAAGTTTAAACGGGCCTGAAATGACTGCAACGTCTTTCTCAAGCGTGTGAAATTTCAATACGATCAAAAACTGAGGCAAAAAATACTGCAATGTCCTAATGGTAGTAAAAGCTTTTGGTCATTTGTCAGAAACATTTGAAACTCTGCCTCATCCTCCATCCCAACGCTCACTCCATTCCAGCTGTCAGCTCTTTGGACAAGGCTAATCTGCTTGCTGCACACTTTGCGGCCAGCTCAACACTTCCAGATTGTGCTTTATCCCCGCCTGCACTTGAGTGCGTCGAATCTTCAATGGGACGAATCCATTTTCACACTCGTGTAATAGAAAGAGCACTTAAAGATCTTAACATTCACAAATCCGCTGGTCCAGATGGTATATCTCCCCTTCTTCTAAAGAGGTGTTCATGCTCGCTGGCAAAACCACTGCGTTAGCTTTTTCATCAATCCTACTCTTTAGGACTTTTTCCGAGCAGATGGAAAACAGCATTTTTCCAACCCGTCCCTAAAAAAGGCGAATCTTCTTCTCTTTCCTCCTACAGACCCATTGCACTCACGTCCCTTCTTTCCAAGGTCATGGAAACGCTGATAAACCGTCAGCTCATGAAATATCTCGAAACACGAAAACTTCGCAATGACTGACTCAATGGTTTTCGTAGCAACAGGTTCGCTGGCGATTTGATGGCATGTCTCACCGAAAAGCGTACATCAATCTGGCGAAAGCAAGTTCCATACGATATTTCTAAGGCATTTGACAGAGTTTGGCATCAGGCTCTTTTGTCGAAAATACGTGCTTTTGAGATCGATGACTCTTTTTTTCAATGGATTAGAAATTACCTTTCGGAACGTTCAATTCAAGTTGTCTTGGACGGTTTCAAGTCTGATATTCACAAGATAAATGCTGGTGTGCCCCAGGGCTCCGATCTGTCTCCGACACTCTTTTTAATTTTCATCAACGATCTCTTGTTTGTTACTTCTAGTCCAATATATGGTATTCCTTTGCTGACAACAGTACTCTCTGCTTTTCATATTCGCTCCCGGACTCACGTCCCTGCTCTTCGGCTGTAGAACGGGAACGGCAGCGTATGTTAAGCTCATTAAATTCTGATATCAATAGCATAACTAATTGGGGAACCACTAGCAGAGTAGAATTTAGTGCTTCCAAAACGCAATGCTGTCTGCTGTCATTAAAGCGAAATTCAAATACCCAGCCATTATCCATGAATGGCACTTGCATCGTCGAAACCAAAAACCTTTCCATTCTCGGTATGTGTGTCAGTGACAACTTACGTTGGAATGACCACATATTCGGTGTCGTCAAAAATGCTGCGAAATGTCTAGATTTCCTCAAGCGATGTAAGAAATATTTTACCCCCTCTGATCTGGCCACAATTTATAAGGCATTCATCCGCCCAAAATTGGAGTACAATGCCCACATCTGGGCAGGTGCTCCTCAAACATCTCTGCACCTGATAGATAGCATTCAAAACCGTGCGATAAAACTCGTTGGTGATACTAATATTAGTCAATCAAGTGACACCCTCGAACACCAACGTAATGTCTCCTGTCTCACTCTGTTTTATCGCTATTTCTACCACCAGTGCTCCATAGAAATCGCCAGTAAAATATCATGATTCTTTCCTAAGCCGTACAACTCGCTCATGGAATGCCCTGCCGATCTCAATGTTTCCTGGTCGTTATAACTTACAAACATTTAAAAACAATGTACATCGGTACCTGTCTTTTCGACCTCCCTAAATTTCGTTCGCCCGCGCTGCGTACAAACATTTTAAGGGTACAAATACCCCTTGAGCGGGCTCATTATAAAACAAAAAAAAAGCAGGAAAGCTCCCCTAAAGTCGATCATGTGGGCTTGCCTTAGGGCTTGCCTTCGCTTGTACAGAAAACCAGAGTCGGAGTACAATAATTTTTATACTAATGAGGTTCTTTACAACAGAGCGAACCTAATACGAGTGGACAACTTCGTAATTAAGCTGACTCGAAGGCACATTGCAAGAGCAATGGCCTCGACGAATAACCTGATATCTGGGGCTTACTACCCCAATTACCTTTACCACGAGAGTGTGCGCTCTGACGGCTTCGTTCCACCGGAAGCATTCCTCTACCTAGATCAGATAGGGTTGATCCAGGATAGATCAGCGGTCCCGTTAATCTTCCATGTCGCTCGGAAAGCTGGGGACTGGCGACTCAACTACGGCAGAGACGTCGCACACGGCAGTGTGGATCGTCTCAGGTTCAATAGGGCGGTGGGGAATCGCGATAAGATGTCGTTCGGCAGCACCAGCATTTCTGGTGTATGAATAAGGGAGAAGATGTTTCGTCGTCGTTTCCGTCAATTACTGGCCAGCCTCACTAATGGGGCAGAGCTGACCAATCTATTTGCTCTGTGAATAGCGATGGCCAGCTTACATAGGTTTAGGTTAGCATTTAAGAAATTGTGTATTATATATATGTGTGTATATTGTGTATGTAGGTTAGGTAGACTAAGGTTTATTTTAAGTTAGACATTAAGTTTTATAGAAAATTAAGTCCATATGCTAAGTTTTTGTTAACAATTTTTTTCTTAGCCTTAAGTTTCTTAGCCTTAGAATTGGAACGAACACAATCCACAAGTTTTTGGCCAAGAATCAACGCATCCACAAGCATTGACTGTTTGGGGAGGTTTATGGGATGGCAGCATCATCCGACCTTGTTTCTTTCGAAATAAAGAAGGAGACACCGTTGCCGTCAGTGGTCTCCGGTATAGAACGAAGTTAACCGACTTTCTATGGTCAGAGCTCGACAACATCGATATACCCGAGCTGTGCTTCCAACAAGACGGCGCTACATGCTATACAAGCGACACAACGCACGACGTTGTGAAGGAGAAATTTAGTGGCTAGGTATTCTCACGGCGAGCGTTCATCAGTTGACCGCCGCGATCATTCGATTTGACACCACTCGGTTATTTTCTCTGGGGCTACGTCAAGTCCTTAGTCTACGCTAACAAGTCAACCACTTTTGACGAGCTTGAAGCCAATATTCGACTGGCTATTGCCGTAATAACGTCACACATATTAGACCGAGTAATCAAAAATTGGCCCGACCGCTTGAAGCACTGCCAGCGAAGCCGAGTCAGCCATTTGAATGATGTGTTATTCCATACATAACGGCATGAAAGTAGTTTCAAAATAAAGCCAAAATCACTCTTATATCTCACACCGTTGTTGTTTTATTTAAATTTGTTTTCCTTTCCGTCTTATCGGTTCACCCTATATAAGCATCACCGGCACGTTAGGAATATCTTCAAGACGGCTCTCCAAACATTGCCCCATTTGGTGCTCTATCTGCTCATGCTGCATTGGAGCCAATCAACCCACCTTCAATGGTATGGAAGTGGCTTCAATGTCGATTTCAATCACCTGATTTCAGAATGCAACAAATGGACACAAAACAAAGTTTTCCTTAGTGAGTCAATTTCCATCTTCACAGACGGCTCTAAGTCAGTTGCAGGCGTTGGGGCAGGGGTGTTCTCTGAGGAGCTTCGCATCCACAAATCCTTCAGTCTGCCTAGAACTTGCACCGTCTTCCAACCTGAAGTGGCAGCTATTCATCAGACTGCTGCTTGATTGAGCATGAATCCAATAGCCGCATTGGATATTGCATTGTATTGTACATGTCAAGCTGAGATCAGATCCCTAACTTCGAACACCACGAAGACTGACGCGCATCTTTCAATGAGCTTAGAAGCAACGCGTACACTCTGTTCAATGCCGTGAAACTCGGACGTCCCAGGAAACTGACCAGAATCGGATTGGATCCCTATGAACAAACAGCAGGCAGCTTGAGAACATCAAGCTTCCATTATCCTATGACAAACAAATGACCCACTCTTATGCGCTCTTTAAGACCAGACCATCATCGGGATACCTATAAGACATCTAGACTTGTATGCCACAGATTCGATTCTAAACCTGTTAGCCTCAGGAGAAGAAGAAGGAGAAGAACCTGTGAGTATCCCTCACAATGATTTCTGCGGCAGTTGCTGAGACGAAGAGGAAGAGGAACTTGTGGAACACTTTCTTTGCAACTTTTCTCTGCTTTGCATGCATCGGAACGCAGTTTCTATGCAGTTCTATGGGCAGTTTCAATGCCCAAATCTAAATGATTTCAGAAATGTGAGTTGGTTTAAACTCTCTATAAGTCATTCCCATGCACCTATGTAGTTCCGTCCTCGACTGTTTTGCGTCAAGTGTGCCTACAGTGGTCCCCCGTCCCATCAGAGTAGAGTAGGCTAAGTAAGACATCTGTTAATAAAGATTTGCAGCTTAGTAGTAACCAATCACAGAGCAAACCACTTGAAGCTTAGCAAGCTGATAAAACTGCTTTTGCAAATTTTAGATAGCATACTGAACACAGGTTTTGCTTTTCCAACTTTGGCGAAAGGCAAGGCGAAACCGCGCTTACCCAAAGTATTCCAAGTACAATTCCGGTTAGCGTTTTCAAATTCTTTGTCGTAGTCAAGATGCATTGAGGATCTGTATTACATTGAGGATGATTCACAGACTATCATATTTATGTGGTCGATGCAGAAGGATCCCGAACCTAAGCCTGTTTGTTTTCTGATGCATTGCATTGCATAATTGGTATTTTATCAATTGTTGGAAAAGATTTCTATTTTCCACGATTGTGTAATGAGCTCATCTGCCGTTATATTTGCAGCCGATCAGAAAAGATTAGCAGGAGTGCCATCACACCCGAGTTCGCCAGCATGACAAAGGGTTTCACCTTTAAATTCACTTGTCTTCCTGAATGCCATGGCATGTTCTTAAAGCGGTCAACTGATGATAATTGCTTTGAATTCATATTGAATGAAAGAGGTGCCACAAGGTTCCGTTTGAGGTGGCAAACTTTTTTCATTTTCTCATAAATAATTTAAACAGTGATGTGGCAACTCTTTCACCAATTGCTATGCTGCGGCTGCACAAAAATGATAACACTCCAACCAGAAACGCAGCCAGAACCAGCCCATCGAAGGACACAAAAACAAACAAAACTATAACATCGTGTCCTTCTTTATCTCCTTTGGGAATAAGTTTTTCCAATTTTTTCTTTTCCTCCTTTTTTAAATTTCATTTCAGAAACTGTTAACTAAAAAACTTTTCCTCGTGGTTTTTGTGTTGGGATACAAAAGCAAAATATTTTTGCCGAAACTGGTTGTAGTTGCAGTGGCATGTACAATTTTATTTAATTTTTATTATTTTTTTTTTTGTTTTTCTACTCAGGGCTTTCGGAGAAAAGAGGAACTGAACACATTTTCAAGTGCAAGTGCATTTCTAATGAGAGAGGGACCAGGGAAAATATGTATATAAAGAACCAGATAAAGGCGGATATAATAAAATGGAAGCGCATTTCATTATATCCGTAACTGGAGCTGCAGTTATAAAGTATTTCAAAAACACAACACAACAGAAGAAGATAGAGTGATAGAGATACAAAGAGATAAAAGGGAAAAGTGTGCTTGTAATTTTTAATGCAGCCTGGAGGAACCCCCTGGTGACGTCCTCCAGATAGTATCGATTCCGGTCATAACACTCTGAAACAAGGAGGTAGCATCAAAAATTCTTGTCCTACTTTTACCATACTTAATTGCCATGCGATTTTCTAGAAAATTTAATTTATGAATCACAAAGGGAGGATAATGGAGCAAGGATTGTTTGGTGAGGGAAGACTTTTTTTTTGGTTAGGAGTCTGTCGGGATAAATTGTAAACCCCTGAGGCAATGTGAATTAGATTTTCTCTTCGTTTAATGAAGTTGGAATATTGAAGGAAGTTTGCATTGCTTTATGATTTGTAAACTCTTTAGGTCGGAGGTTGTGCCTAGGGGCTGTCTGGCCGACCATGTATACTAGTACTGTAAACTTAAAGAAAAATAAGTAAGTAGCTCTTAAGTATGTCCATGTCCCAAAGGACAATGGAGGCGAACCAAAAAAAAAACAGAAAACAAACGAATAGAATGTCAAGTTTACCAAAGTAGACCATTTTAGTCTTAAAAAGGTCTACACGAAAGTCTTTGGAGAGCGAATACGGCGCAATGAAAAGGAAAATTGATGCCGAAAGTGCATCTGTCCAAATAGGTTTCAGCCGTGGAAAACCTCAGTCTGCGGTAGGAGTGGTAACTACTTTGGGGCATTTTTTGTTTTTGTTTTTGTAAAAAAATAACTTAACACTCAAAAGGATACGAGTTACTTTTTTTTAAAAAAAATTGGATATAGAGGGACAGGAAAGATGTTTGGGTTCAGTAGTTATTCCGCTCCATGGGTGGCATACAACATTTATTGGGGAGACTAAATTGTTAGTGTAATTGACTCATTTCACATAATTTTAGTTGCCTGAAAAAAAGAATGTCTTTCGGACGGGGTTGAACCAGGGCCGCCTACATTGATTAGGAAGTAAGCTCAAACCATTGGCGTGGAAGCCGATGACACTCAGTCCCGACTTAATCTATCCGATAATACAAGAAAGGAATCTCGTTAGTCTTTCATCAGAAAAAGGCATACGAAGGTCTACCCAATACTAGGTGGGGTGAAAAGTAACCTCCTTGTGAATTAAAAAAATAATTTTTTTTAAATGTTTTTTTTATTTTATTCAATATAATCCCCTTTTAGTTTGATACACATATTCCAGCGATTTTCGAACTTCCTGATCCCGTCCGAAAAGTAATTTTCCGGAAGATCTGCAAAATACTCCTCCGTGACGTCGATGATTTCCTCGCGTGAGCTGAATTTTTTATTGATGAGCCATCTTTTGAGGTTCGGGAAGTGATAATAGTCCGAGGGAGCCAAATCGGGTGAATACGGTGGATGCGACAGCAATTGGAGCCGTAAGTCTTTGATTTTAACCGTGGTTGCTATGCTCTTGTGCGCCGGCGCATTGCAAAAACAAAATTTGTTTTCGCTTCATGTGAGGCCGTTTTGCAGCGATTTCGACCTTCAACCGCTCCAATAATGCACAGTAATACTCGCTGTTGATGGTTTTTCCTTTTTCGAGGTAGTCCATGAAGAGCATGCCATGAAAATCCCAGAAAACCGACGCCATAACCTTTCCGACCCATCGAACCTCCCTCGGCCGTTTCGGAGCACTCGTGCCGGCTTCAGTCCATTGCCGGGCACTCATTCTGTTCTCTGGTGTGTAGTTTCATCAACAGTTACCAATCGACGCCAAAAGTCCGCCCGATTCCGCATCAGCAAGTCCAAACACTCTTTCGAAGTGCTCTCGGGTTCGTGTTTTTGGTGAAGAGTGAGCATGCGCGGCACTCAGCGGCAGGATAACTTTTTCATATGCAGAATATTGCCCAAAATATTGCGTGTGCGCTCAGTACTAATCTTTGTGGTATCTGCTAGCTCGCGCACCTTCACTTTCCGGTCAGCCAACACCATTTCATGTATTTTTTTGACATTGTCCTCTGTAACCGCATCGGAGGGCCTGCCGCTGCGGACTTGATCGGTAGTGAAGTTGCGGCCACCACGAAACTCTCGAAACCAATATTTGACGGTGTAGTTTGACGGAGCATTAGCGCCATAATATTTATCCAACTTTTCTTTTGTTTCCTTCGCCGTTTTGCCTCTCAAAAAATAATGTTTTATGAGAGAACGAAAATCGTTTTTGTCCATACTCAACATGATGCCAAACACGTCAACAACAATCAGCTGTCAAAACTGCAAGCTGCAAGCGGAGTCATGGGATACGGACGATGATAAAACTGTTTCAGTTTATCTTGGTTTTCAAAACTATTTTCAAACACATTCCGTGCAGAACGCTGCACAGGAGGTTTAGTGGGATCATATCAGGTTTAACTTGCACTTCTGAATGGTGCTCGGGATGTAAAATCAATAGAGCACCGCGAACGGAGCCCTCCGGATACCTGGCGTCCTCTGGTTGTAACGTAGCCTTACCGCATTACAGGGGTCTCTGATGCGGTGGAAATCACTTCCCCCATACTCGTGGGATCTAAATATGAATCTAGACAAAAACAAAACAAATAAAACAAATAATACAAACTACGCAAATAACGCAGTAACTTCAACGAATTTACCGCAGTCGTTTGATCCCTTCTCTAAAAGTTGAAGGGTATCACGATCTCCACCACCAAGATTGAATTTTTCCGGGAAAAGAGAAGCAAAGCGCCTACGCGCGAAAAAACGGACTCAGTGACAAATAAAATCTTGGAGGACAAAAACAACACACTCCGTACGAAGCTTAAGAGCTACTTTTTCAAGAGCTTAAAAAAGAAGTAGACATACTCCGAGAGGAAAACAAGACTCTGAAAACAAAGCATATAAACGAATCCCAAAAAAACAGTCCACTCCGCTCAACTAGTCGCGAACACCATACGGACGAAGAAGAGCTTACGCGCGAAACAAATTAGACCGTAAAGAAAAGACCGCCTAAGAAACGTAAAGCTGGTTCTTCACCTGAAGTCATTCCAGATAAGAGCCTGGAGTCACAAAAAAAGCAACTCCCAACAAAATTACGTCTTCCACCTCCAATCAACGTTGTTGGGGTTTCAGACTATAGCAAGTTGGATTGCTTTCTCAAAGATACGCTTAAATGTAAGTATAAGATTACATCACTGCGCAACAATGTGTGGAAAGTTAACGTTTAAACACCGAGAAGATCCAATAGTACACTTTCGAAAATAAGTCAGAAAGAACATTACGTGTAAGCGACCTCCATGCAAAGGGCTTTAAAGTTCTAGACGTCGTAAATATTATTAAAAAAGAAAAGAGAAAAACAGAGGAAGACGTGGAAATCTTGGTTAAGCGGGGACTTCCACTGTTTATGCTTAGTTTCGATAAGTCCGAAAATAGAGAAGATATCTATAGAATCAAAACTATTCTAAATATCGTAGTCAAAATCGAACCTGTGCGAAAGAACACAAGATCGATCCCGCAATATAAGCGTTGCCAAGGCTTCAATCATACGCAGACTTACTGCCAAAAAGAACCGCGTTGCGTAAAATGTGCCGGTAAACATCTTTCAGAAGAGTGCAACTTAAATAAAGAACTCCCACCGTTTTGCATAAATTGCCAAGGAAAGCACCCAGCAAACTATCGCAGATGTGAAGTGGCGAAAGAACTCCAAAAAAAGGCGTGATACGCTTAAAAAAACCTTACGTCCAAACCGAAACGCAACTACAAATAAACCTAATATTGCTAAAGAACAGACAGTGAAAGAAAGAAAATCCGTCGTGGTAAAGTCGAAGGATATACAAAAAAAAAGAACGCAAAGGAAAAGCCGCCACCAATTGACGCTCTAACGTATGCACAAGCTGCGTCGCAAGGAAATAAAAAAAGCGGTGTTACGCCAGATCCAGTGGCTCACGTTTTCTCCCTAATTCTCACGACTCTTGAGGAGCAAAGCAGAACAAATAAACTTTTAGTTGAAAAATTGAGCAATCTCGGGAAAGAAATACGTAAAACTCGATTTCAAGCCTGAATTATATCAACAAGTGCTTAAAATATTGACGTGGAACGCAAACGGCCTTATTAAAAAAACTCGACGAACTGGAAGTGTTCTTACAAAAAGCCGTCAATATTGGCTTTTGAAACTCACTTGAGGATTTCTGAAACTCACTTGAGGAAAGGACTTCGTGTGGAACTAAAGGTATACTGTGCTTATCAGGCATACCACCCATCAAACAATGCCAGAGGCGGATCCTCATTGTTCATTAAAGATTGTATTGAGCACTCTAAAAATATGAAGATTGAATGCGTAAAATATAACCACCTGCACTACAACATTGCGTCCATTTATTGTCCTCCGCGATGCAAGCTAGCAAAGAATGACTTTAAAGGTATCTTTGATTCACTCGGACCGAAACATACCTTCTGGGGCTCAAGATGTAATACAAAGAAAGGCAGACAACTCTATAAAGCCGGTATGCAGTGTAAAGTTGACTTTTTCTCAACAGGAAAACCAACATATTGGCCTTCGGATATAACAAAGACACCCGATCTTGCAGACTTCTTTGCCACAAAGGGAGCAGCCAAAATTTCTACAAACATCGAGGAAAGTTATGATCTCTCCTCAGATCACTCACCAGTCATTTTAACACTAAGCATACTCTTAATTAAGAAAGAAGTGGCGCCTAGATTAACTAATAACAAGACTAACTGGGACGGTTTTAGAAGCTACTGCAATGAACATATTGTTCTAAACGTTTCGCTAAAAACACAAAACGAAATAGAAGACGAAGTCGACAGATTCATCAAAGTCCTGCAGAACGCTGCCTGGAACAACACTCCAACTCCAACAAGAAAAGAGAAAGCAAGTAGTGAAATAAAATATCCGCCGGAAATAATTGAACTGGTAAGAGAAAAGAGGAGAGCGCGAAAAAGATGTCAACAATCCCGTGCTCCCCAGCATAAAACATACGTAAATCACTTATGCAACAAATTGAAAGAAGCAATACGAGATTACAAAAATCGGAATATCTCTACATATCTCGAAGGTCTGACTGCCGAAAGAAGTTCAAATTACTCCCTCTGGAAGGCCATGAAGGGAATCAAAAAGCCTCAAATGCAGTTTCCTGCCATAAGAAAAAATAATGGCAAATGGGCAAAAGGAGATAAAGAGAAGGCGGATCTATTTGCCGAGCACCTAGAAGAAACGTTTAAGCCTTTTGATGGACAGGCGTTTTTAGAATAAAAACAGTGTCGCTACGAGAACTTAACCAAGCTATTAAAAAATTGAAAAATAACAAAGCCCCTGGTTATGATTTAATAACTGCTCAAATTCTCAAGGAGCTGCCAAAGAAAGCCGTGATCAAACTGCTCCAACTTATAAATGCCGCGCTAAGACTATTAAACGTTCCAAGCCAATGGAAAGTTGAAAAAAAGTCCTACAGAGCCATATCGCTTCTGCCGATAATATATATTGGGTCTACAAGTAAGTTTCCAGCGTTTGTCAGAGATGGCGCCACCAGTGGATCCCGGGCAGAAATGTCAGAACCCCATGTGTTTTATTTGTAGGTTTTGTATCTGTCAACAACTTTGCAGTGTTATATTTGAGCAGTTCTATCGGTGTTGTACATTTTATCGAGCAAAATCATGGCAAGTTTCCAGCCAAATAAACGTCATTTGCGGGAAGCGCTGCTTTTATTCTTTAATATGAAGAAAAGTGCGGCTGAGGCCTATCGTTTGCTTTCGGAAACTTATGGGCCGGAATGTATTGGTGAATCGACGTGCCGCGAGTGGTTCAAACGGTTCACAAGTGGTGATTTTGGAGTTGAAGACAAAGATCGCCCCGGAAAGTTGAAAAGTTTTGAAGGCGAGGAATTGGACGCTTTACTGGAAGAGGATCCGTGTCAGATTCAAGAAGAACTTGCTGCATCATTGGGCGTCACGCAACAAGCCGTTTCCCTGCGCCTAAAAGCACTGGGATTCATTCAAAAGGTTGGAAACTGGGTGAAGTACGAATTGAAATCAAGAGCATTCGAACGGCGATTTTGCATGTCCGAAATGTTACTGCAGCGGTATAAAAATAAATCATTTTTGCATCGTATTGTCACTGGTGATGAGAAATGGATTTATTATGATAATCCTAAACGCAGAAAATCGTATACAAAGCCCGGCGAGCCCGCCCAATCTGCGCCGAAACGAAATATTCACGTGAATAAGGTCATGCTCTGCATATGGTGGGATCAAAAGGGTGTCGTATACTACGAACTGCTTCCGAGTGGTGAAACCATCAAAGGACCTTTATATCGAACCCAACTAATTCGTTTGAAGCGGGCATTAAAAGAAAAACGGCCAGAATATGAGACCAGGCATGAGTCCGTCATTTTTCATCACGACAACGCTCGGCCACATGTTGCGGTTTCGGTGAAAAACTTGGCACCATCTGACTATCACTTGTTTCGTTCGATGCAGAACGCTCTTACGGGAATACGCTTCAGCTCAGTAGAGGAAATCAAAAATTGGCTCGATACGTTCTTGGGCTCGAAAGACGAGAAATTTTTTTGGTCCGGAATTCATAAATTGCCAGAAAGATGGGGGAAAGTTGTAGCTTCCGATGGACAATACTTTGAATAAAGCATACTTTGAAAACATAGTTCATAATAAAACTTCAAATTTTGGAAAAAAACGCTGAAAACTTACTTGTAGACCCAATAAAATATTTGAAAAAAACTCCTATTGAAGCGCTTGCAGCCGATCATTGAAGAGAGACGTCTAATTCCTGAACATCAATTCGGTTTTAGAACTAAGCACTCCACAATTGACCAGGTTTTTAGAATCACGAATGAATTTGAGAAAGCCTTAGAGGGGAAAAAGATATGTTCTAGTGTGTTTCTTGACGTGTCTCAAGCCTTCGATAAGGTATGGCACGAGGGCTTAAATTTTAAGCGAAGCCAGATTCTTCCGAGAGAGCTGCATACGAGTCTGAAATCGTACCTAGAAAACAGAATTTTTCGTGTTAAACATGGCACCGAATACTCGGAATTTAAAGAGATAGCTGCTGGAGTTCCGTAAGGAAGTGTACTTGGACCGGTATTGTTTTTACTCTATACTCGAGACATACCGGAAGAATCAGGTACCATAGTAGCCACGTTCGCGGACGACACGGCGATACTAGCTACAGATACTTCAGTCGAGTTAGCTACTGGATAGCTACAAACGGCATCTACGAATGGACAAAGATATGGCGAATTATTCTCAATGAGACCAAATCTACTCATGCTAATTTTACTTACCGGAAAATAAACAACCTTCCCATTTTCATTAACTCGGTACAAATACCATGTTCAAATGAAGCAAAGTATCTGGGAATGACCCTAGATGTAAAACTGAAATGGAAGCCGCATGTTAAGAAGAAACGTGATGAACTTGAAAATAAATTCAGACAAATGTACTGGCTACTAGGAAAACATTCCAAGTTAAGCATACATAACAAACTGCTCATCTATAAGCAAGTGCTTAAACCTGTTTGGACGTACGGTATACAACTTTGGGGCTGTACTAAACCTAAACAAAGCTTTAAGACAAATCGTGAACGCCCCATGGTATATCAGAAACAGTGATATCCACAGAGACTTAGGAGTAGTTACCGTCGGGGACGAAATAATGAACTTTGCTCGCAAACTCCGTATTCGTTTTCATGGTCATTGAAACAATGAAATACTCCAAATTCTGGACGAGACAAACTTAGTGCGTCGATTACAAAGAATGAGACCATTCGATCTGGCGCGATAAGGACTATCCGCATATAATAGCGGTACTAGCAGGTGCTTTTGCTGGAAAGCTACCTTAGTTAGTTGTAGTCGATAAGAAGGAAGGCGTGTTTTTATGAGCAACGGGTTCATAGCGTCATAGTGTCAAAAAAAAAATAAAATTTATTGATCGATTACCCGCTGGTAAGAGACATCCTGTGCCGTGTGCTGTTATTATACGAAGCTGCAGGCTAGAAGAATGTGATCAGAATTAAAGGAGAGTACATAGAATGTGTCATCCCTCCTTCAAACAGCCTTAAATACTCCTCATCCATTTGAGACTTGAAAATCTGCAGTGAATTCTTTGCTTGCTCGTGAGTTTTTCTATTTCTAAACGGTTGTCGACTGACGTGATCCTTTCGATTACGTTTAACTCCTCTCTTTGCAATGCTGACAAATGACGGCGTAATACTCTTTAACTCAAAAACTCTAGCTAAATCTGACTGGTTTCTCCTTCACTGTGTTTAGATTTAAGAAGTCGTTCACATCTATCCATTTCCTAAGCTGGCTTGCTAACTTCAGGTCTTCCGTTTGGTTGACATTAACTGGACACTTTTGATCACTATCTGTAGTTGTAGTCTGATTACCAAAACTTTTTAAAAACTCTGCCGAATTTGAAATATTCCATTTGTTAGTTTAGTTTCATCAACCCACAAAAGTCCACGAAATATGTATGGAAACCACAAAAGTTTATAGAAACCATAAACACCATTGCCAGCAGAACTGCGGTATTCTTTTTCATATTCGACCCGAGAAGACGAGTCCTTTTGTTTCTGTTCTTTGGACAGTTGGTTTCGATAATATTCCCACTAAATTCGTTCGAAATAAATTCACTGTGCTTATGGTGGTTGCAGTGGCAGGTCTGAGCAAAAGAAATTAATTGAGATCGAAGATTTGTGTTCTCGCCTTCAATGTGGTGTTTTTCTTTTCTAAATCGGTCTTATGTGTCTCTAGGGACACGACATATGGTATTCTTTCTTCTTTCTCCGAGACAGCGAGGTTGATTCGCTGCTGCTTGTTTAGGTATCTTTCATCTTATTGGGTATATAATTCGTGCGGTTTTTTTAAAAATTTGAACGTTTATTTAAGAAAAACATGTACAATAGTATTATTCAAAGTATTGCCCATCTGAAGCTATGGCTTTTTCCCATCTTTCTGGCAATTTGTGGATCCCATCTCAAAAAAACTGCGCCGGCTTGGCAGCCAAGAATGAATCAAGCCAATTTTTGATATTCTGCTCTGATGTGAACCGTATTTCAGTGAGGGCGTTCTGCATCGACCGGAACAAATGGTAATCAGAAGGGGCAAGGTCTGGGCTATAAGGCGGGTGGGGTAAGACTTCCCATCCACTGTTTTCCAAATAGTTCTTAACCGAAATAGCAACGTAGGGCCGGGTGTTGTCATGATGGAAAATTATTGCCTTGTGTCTGGTCGCATATTCCGGGCGTTTTTCGGTCATTGCTCTCTTCAAACGGATTAATTGTAGCGTTGTCCATTGATGGTTTCACCCGGTTTTAGCAGCTCATAATACAGCACACCCATCTAATCCCACCATATACAGAGCATTACCTTCGCGCCATGGATATTCGGCTTTGCCGTTGATTTGGCTGGTTGGCTGGTTGGCCGGGTTTCACATATGATTTTTTGCGCTTGGGGTTGTCTTAATGGATCCATTTTTCATCACCAGTAACAATCATGCAACTTCTTTTTGTGGCGTTCCAGCAGCATTTCGGACATGCAAAACCGCCTTTCGACGTCTCTCGGCTTGAGTTCCTGTGGAATCCAATTTCCTTGCTTTTGAATATATCCAGCTGCTTTTAAACGTTTTGAAATGGCTGCTTGAGTAACACCCAAAGATTCTGCGAGCTCTTCTTGTGTTTGGCAACAATCTTCATAGAGTAATGCTTCCAGTTCTTCATCTTCAAACTTTTTTGGCTGCCCAGGACGTTCATCGTCTTCCAAGCCAAAATCACCACTTTTAAATCGTGCAAACCACTTTTGGCACGTTCGCTCAGCTAGCGCATGTTCATCATAAGCTTCCACCAAAATACAATGACTTTCGGCAGCAGTTTTGTTCATATTAAAGTAGGGAAGAAGAACTCCCCGCAAAAACACTTTTTCAGGCACAAAGTTCGACATATTTGAGTGAAAAAAATTTATGGTTGTTAACGCTTCAAATGAATGACATATACTGAAATGACGTACAAAGACAGTAGCTTTCTAACGCATGTTCCAATGGAATAATACAAGTTACGCCATCTCTTAGCAAACCGCACGAGTTAAGTTATAAACCCAATAGATTCCCTTCAATAAGCCCACATCTTTGCGGGTTTTCTGCTCGTATTGAATTGAACTGATAGGCTCCATCTTCGGTAGCACCGAGGGCTTATTCTGTTGAGATGGTTTGGCGATAGACTTCATAATTATTTTGGGCACGGTTGCTGCTCTGAATCTTTTGCATCAGTGCCTTGAAATCTTTGCTTGACAAAACGATTGTTTTGGGTTTTAAAACAGCACTTGGACCCTCTGGAGGCTTTGGATTAATATTTACTGGGGTTTTGAAATTTTGCAATTGCACTGTACTCCAGGGAACAGTCTGAATAGGTATAAGAGTCCCATGTAGAAGGTTAATTGGTGCACAGTTTGCGGTCATCGGCAGTAAATTCGCTGGCAATTGACAGACATTTGGAGAATCAGCCAGCATTCCATGACTCACGGATTCTAGAGTTGTCCTTAAGCTGGAACATAAACTATTAGTTCAGTTTAGTTTATTTAGTTTAGTTTATTCAGTTTTCATTTTCAACTTAAAATAAAAACAATTAAAATTTTTAAAGAAATAAATAATAGATATCATTCTGTAACTAGGAAGTTAGTGTTGAATGGTGCATTTGCAAATTAAAATTTCCAATAATAATAAATTGTAAACTGTTATGGGGTGACAATCAGCAATATATATTGTAATACATAGTATACTCGTAGAATTTGCAATTCCTTGTATAACGGCCAACTTTTGCTATAACGATTTTTGTTGCAGATTATTCGAATAAGATGCTTTTGAGCATCTTTTGAGTCTAAAAGTATTTGCATAGGATCCACCCCAACTAGATAACCCATACTGTAGTTTAGAGTTTGCAAGGCCATAATATATTGTTTTGAGAATCTTTTTAGAGCAGAATCGCCTTAAGAGATACATTTTTCGTGTTATAAGCATCAAATGATTTTGAATATTTTTGCCATGATCTCTCCAATTAAGGTTAGAATCAATTGTAACACCTAAATATTTGAAATTCTTCACTAAATTGATTTTGAAACACGAATCCGAACAAGAATTTTTACAATATGTTGAAAGTTACATATACCACAATCATGAATTGGAAAGCTAAATTGCCTACAATTCGAAGCATGAAAAAACAGGTTGTAATTACAAACTGGATGACCAGGGGTTTTAAAAGTCATGAATTTAGTTTTTTTCATTAATTATTAGTTTATGGTTTGAAAACCAAGTTCTTAGATTTTCTAAGTCCTATTCAATTAGTAAAATAAAATTAAGATCAGAATTTGACTGATAGGTAAATGATATATCATATGCAAATGCTGTCGAAAGACCGTTTAACGGCAGTTCAAAGATTGAGTTGATGTATACTAAAAAAAAAAAAAAAACAAAGGGCCGAGTACAGACCCCTGTGGTACTCCATTTTTTAAAAGCCGAGTTTCACTTTGTGTGCCGTTTATAATAACTTTTTTTAAACTCTCTCTTTTAAATATGATTTCAACCATTGAAAAATCACTCCTCTAAATCCTGCACTATATATATTGTAGTTTGCCTAGTAGTATATCGTGATCAACCAAGTCAAACGCTTTTGTCATATCAACGAAGAGGGTCATAGTAGATTTATTATCATTTAAGCTGCCATAAAGCTGGTTGCATAGCCTAAGAATTGCATCTTCGGTTGACTTCCCCGAACGGAACCCAAATTGTTTATCGCTAAAAAATCCTATTTTATTTAGAAAAAAAGTAATTTTATTGACCATAAGTTTTTCAAATATTTTTGAAAAAGTACTCGTAGGAAGGATTGAAATAGGTCTATAGTTAGCCATATTTGTTTTAACTTCTTTTTTAAAGAGTGGAATAATCTCAGCACATTTAAATTGTTGTGGGAAACAGTCCTGTTCCACACTTAAATAAAAATATATAACTCAAAACATCTGAAACATAAAAGGCAATTTTTTTAAGAAAATTACTAGATATTCCATCTGACGTGCAAGAGTTTTTATTTTTTAAATATAAAATAGATTTGTATGTATCAAAAGAGGTGATAGGATTAAAAGCAAAACTATTTGGATGTGAGAATTCAGTATTTATACACTGTTGATTAAAGCAATTACAATCATCACTACAATTAATAGACTGATTCAATGTTGCAGGTATTTCTGTAAAATATTCATTAAATTTGTTGGATATCTTTTAAGATCTGGTTTCTATTATATAGAAATTTTACCTAAAATGCTGTCGATGGCTTTCCATTCTTTTTAAATATTGCCCTTTAATTTTCAAACAAGTTAAAATAATACCTTTCTCGAGTCCCATTCATCCAAGGCTTGAGAAACTTATTTTTATTAGATTTTTTTTTAGGGATATGGAAGTGCATGACTGTTTTGCTGAATTGAAATAAAGAAAGCGTATGAAGTAGATGGATCCTTTTCCGAATAAACCTGATCCTAAAATTCATTTTTCAAAATATTTTTTAATGAAGTATAATCTATTGTATTGGGTCTACAAGTAAGTTTCCAGCGTTTGTCAGAGATGGCGCCACCAGTGGATCCCGGGCAGAAATGTCAGACCCCATGTGTTTTATTTGTAGGTTTTGTATCTGTCAACAACTTTACAGCGTTATATTTGAGCAGTTCTATCGATGTGGTACATTTTATCGAGCAAAATCATGGCAAGTTTCCAGCCAAATAAACGTCATTTGCGGGAAGCGCTACTTTTATTCTTTAATATGAAGAAAAGTGCGGCTGAAGCCTATCGTTTGCTTTCGGAAACTTATGGGGCGGAATGTATTGGTGAATCGACGTGCCGCGAGTGGTTCAAACGGTTCAAAAGTGGTGATTTTGGAGTTGAAGACAAAGATCGCCCCGGAAAGCCGAAAAGTTTTGAAGACGTGGAATTGGACGCTTTACTGGATGAGGATCCATGTCAGATTCAAGATGAACTTGCTGGATCATTGGGCGTCACGCAACAAGCCGTTTCCCTGCGCCTAAAAGCACTGGGATTCATTCAAAAGGTTGGAAACTGGGTGCCGTACGAATTGAAGCCAAGAGACGTCGAACGGCGATTTTGCATGTCCGAAATGTTACTGCAGCGGTATAAAAATAAATCATTTTTGCATCGTATTGTCACTGGTGATGAGAAATGGATTTAATATGATAATCCTAAACGCAGAAAATCATATACAAAGCCCGGCGAGCCCGCCCAATCGACGCTGAAACGAAATATTCACGTGAATAAGGTCATGCTCTGCATATGATGGGATCAAAAGGGTGTCGTATACTACGAACTGCTTCCGAGTGGTGAAACCATCAAAGGACTATTATATCGAACCCAACTAATTCGTTTGAAGCGGGCATTAAAAGAAAAACGGCCAGAATATGAGACCAGGAATGAGTCCGTCATTTTTCATCACGACAACGGTCGGCCACATGTTGCGGTTTCGGTGAAAAACTATTTGGAAAATAGTGGATGGGAAATTCTGCCTCACCCGCCTTACAGTCCAGACTTGGCACCATCTGACTAACACTTGTTTCGTTCGATGCAGAACGCTCTTACGGGAATACGCTTCAGCTCAGTAGAGGAAATCAAAAATTGGCTCGATACGTTCTTGGGCTCGAAAGACGAGAAATTTTTTTGGCCGGGAATTCATAAATTGCCAGAAAGATGGAGCAAAGTTGTAGCTTCCGATGGACGATACTTTGAATAAAGCATTGTAACTATGTTTTCATAATAAAACTTCAAATTTTGGAAAAAAAACGCTGGAAACTTACTTGTAGACCCAATAGATTATATTTGAGACCATGTGAAGCCATAAGGAACAAATACTTATCAGTGTCAATATTGGGCTCATTAGAAATATCAATATTAATATCATCAATTAAAATTAAATTACAAGTTTTGTTCATACAAAGAATTTTGCCAAATTCCTCTATGAACAAACTTTTATTAAAGACAAGCACAACATTGTATAGTTTTCGTTTTGATAACAAAACGATAATTGCAACACCACCTGACGAATAAGATTCATTGCAACAACTGAAAGGAGTATAACCCGGTATTTTGTATAATTTCATTTCATTCTCATAAACCCAAATCTCTGTTAGAACTATTATGGCTGGCAATTTATTAAGTGACTCAATATGAGCCATGCCTTAGACTGCGGATATTTTGGTGCACACAACAGCAATTATCGATAAAACTACGACAAATTGGCATATCACATACATTTTGAACTGAAGAAGGAATAGGATTAACAATATTCATATTTTATCAAAATCAGAGTTACAATTGATTCTTACTGAATTGTCACCCTCGTTCTTTCTTATAAAAATGTTCCCATTTCTAGTCCAAGTGTATTTGACTCTTTGTATTTTTTAGTGCTAGCGCAGTATTAGTGGACGACAGTTCCATCTTCGCCAGAAAAGAAATTAATAAAATCGTCTGGATTGAGATTAGTTGGTGTATTCGCATTCACTTTCTACATTGTCACTGGTCGAGGAGCTCGTAGGCGATGGAAATGCCTGAAACCGTTCAATAGTCGCAGTTGAAAGCTACAGTCGATTCCAGAAGACAACTTTGCATCGGTACTACGAAATATCTCGTATAATTCATCACTGTTTCCCTCTGGCGTCACCAATGACGGAAAATCATCATAAAAATGTGTGCAGGAATCAAAGTCCCTATTTCTGGATTTTAGCTTACAAACATGCCACTGTAGAGCATACAGGTTATCAAGTTCGTTAATACAGGTTGAGCTCCAGCATTTCCAAAGTTTCTACTTATGTTATATGTTTAACCTTATTGAAGGCTCTTTCGATGTCAAGGAAGGCAGGCTGCTAATGTGTGGTCTTCGTCATGAAAACTTTTTCCAATTGTGCTGACAACTTGATGTAGGGACGTTTCCGTGCCTTTACCTTTTTTATAAGCTGAGGCTAAGTCTTCAGGGTGTAGATTATGAGTTTCAAGCGGTTTTTCTAAAGTTTTTGAGATGTATGATGTTAGGCTTATGGGGCTAAGTAAGGCCTTTGAATGGGTATGGCTAAGTTTACCTGCCTTGGGAATGAAAATTACCTTATTTCCCTCCAGCATTTTGACACATATCCATACTTGATGCTACTGCTGAATGGTCTATTTTTAGGAACAGTATCACAGGCTGCTTTGTTTTTTGAAGCATGATTTGTCTGATTCCGTCCAGCCCAGGGGATTTGTAAGCGGAAAATGGGTCTATAACCCAGCTTATTTTCTTTTCTTCTAGTATCCCCTCGGGATTTCATATCGGCTAGGAAAATATGTGTCTGTATTTACTACTGGTAGAGTAAGTAACGCGTTAAGGTAACCTTTCCAACTGTTGCAAATATCGTTGTACCCCATTAACGCCTGCTAGTTCTGTTCGCCTTCAATATACTTTGGCGGTTGAAACTCTCGCGAGTTTTTAGTTCGATGTGCCGCAATCTTAAAAATTTTATCCCGTTGTACTTTTTCTATTGCTTGCCGCCTGTCTTGAGGGTACGAACTTTAATTCCACTGCTATCACAAGTATTCTAACTACCATTTTCTTCGTGTCTTCTTTGCAACATTCGTAGTTTAACCAAGATGCACTTATCGGTTTCGCTATTTCAGCTGTACCTAGGTTACGCTCTAAAGACTTGGGTTTTGCTCTTTACCATTTGTGTCCCACCACCGAGTTTCTTTATTTATACAGAGCCGGTCTTTACTTGATCCGTTGTGGCTTAGCTCTTCTTTTTTGTTTATGGCATTTTGGACACATTCTCGCAATGTGGATTTATTTAGCGCCCAGAGCTGTTTAATTTTTGCCAATTTTGGTTTCTTCACAAAAGTCGGTGCTGACTTGTTTGTGGTTCGCCCAAGACCATTTAAATATGCTTTGCTCATCATTTTGTGCTATCGCAGAAAAATCGTAATCTCTCTAGGTTTGGTGGCCACAGCTGCAACATGTGATCAAGTGCTGCTGCTCTTGCTTAATAAATAGCGTATTGAGTATACTTGTAGTTGGACTGCGTATCCCACGGAATTTGTCCTTCCGAAATCGTTTCCTCCATGGCAGCATTCATATTCGCAGTTCCCCAAAGCGTCATTATTTTTCTGGTTGCTCACCGTATGAGTTGACAAGGCTGATGCTCGGCTAGTCTTGCCAGTTACCAGCATATTTGTTTTTAACGCAACTGAGAGCCGAGGTGCTATCCTGAATAACACTTTAGACGAAAACTGTCTATCAATTTACTAGCAGCGAAAGGAAGTTTTCGATATACTTGCGGAGCCTTGCCCTCTAGATCCACATGCCTAATTTTAACCCCCCCCGTGCTATGCGTAGGTTGTATGATTCAAAAAAGTTCTCACCTAAACATCACACTTTTACTTTCACTAGAATCTAAAAAAAAATAGGCTTCCTCAGCTGTAGAGGGGCTTGCCTCAGTACTAGGCACCTTATCTAGCGAACTCCGTCATCAATTATTGCCTTGCGGGTATTATCCCACTGAACATAGTCTTTTTGAGGAACATTTTCTAAGACTGTTAATCATTACTTTCGAGTGCTTGTAGTGTTTTGCGTAGTACTCGGGTTTTTGTAATGCTGTTTCTGATGGGTAATCATGGAGAGCGGAGACCTCGTCACTATTCAATCTATCCAATCACTTAAGAGAACTTCTAAAGTAGAAAGCTATCAGTGCGCTAATTAAAGCCATTCCATTCAATTAACTCCCTACAGCCTCGCACAAATGGACAGCACTCGTAATCTTTCAATTGATTTCCAAGAGTCTACTGATTGAACTATAAAATAACACATTCGAAGAAGGAACCTTAGTTTCAAGCAATTTACAACTTCCCTACCTCATGATCCCGAAGGCGCTTTTTGATATCGACTCAGGTTCAGATCCATTCCATACCGACTGCAACCTCACCCTAACAAGTATCAACAATCCTAAAAGTGAAGTCGAAATTCAACAAATAAAAACTCACTCTTCCCGCCATTAATCTCATGGCAGCCCTGAGCAGAAAATTAAGTTACGTATACGCCCGGAGTAAGTGTAAACGTCAGTGCGATATTTACATTTTGACAAGTGACATATGAGGGTATGTTCAGTAAGTAGGAGCCCAAGTATAAACTTAATTAAATCGAAGGGGGGAAAATAATCGAACAGCAGAATGACTTGGTTAAGTAGTATGAGTAGGAGCAAAAGTTCCACTACCCTTAGCATTGTAGGGATAGAAATGAAACGTCCCTTTATCGCTGTCACATGAAACACGAAAGACTAATTGCAGCTCAGAGGAAGCACTTAAGTTCATCTCCAACGCTTCGGTACTATTTGACATGTCGTCCTTTACTCCAACGATAATTCTACCTATACTCGTGCATCGTACCTACAGACGAGACAGGGATGGGTTTGGATGTTAAAAAGATGGAATGGGCGAGACGACGGCCAAAAAGAGCAGCAAATAAAAAGTCTGCAAAGACGAAAACCAGTGACGTCGAAGAAAAGTGATGCGGATTAAGAAATTAGAACGCGCGAAGAAAAGAAGCAAAAAAAAGCCAAAAAAAGCCAACAACAAAAACAAGCAACACAAAATTAAGATAGAAAAGCCAAGTCAAGGATAGGACAATTTATTTACACCAAGACGGATTCATTTCCTCACTGGCTGCTAGTCTAATTTTAAATCATTCAGCCAAAGATACGAACACACAGATACGAGTACTAGCCAGATTCGTCGGGAACGGGGTTATATCGGTAAGGCTACATGCTGGATCTGTCTAGAGCTTTTATGGGAAAATTAATTTCTGCTGCTAATGAATTTAATCTTGCCGCTGTTTTATTGTTTCTGTTTCGAATTGCATTTTATTAAGATGTTGTTGAAGATAATAAAAAGAGATGTGGATCAAATGCGGCATAGAATTTACAATTTGTTTTTCTGTTGTTTTTGCTTCTATCTGCAGCGATACGTGACTGGGTATTAGATGAGGATTTTTGGTTTTTATTGGTTTTGTCATATTTTTTTTCCCCCCATTGGTTTGAAGTGAGCCAGAAACGGGGGTCAAAGCAAATTAGCACGATTTGTGTGACACTCAATTTTGTACGGAAATCAAGAGGGCAATAATGTAACTCATAAAATTTAGTACATGATTTGGAATGACATTATGGTATGTCCGGAAGCATGGTGACGATGGAATTCAACATCAAAGGCAATCGAAGAGAGGCACAAGATGTATTCGGAGGCTATTTAAATGCCTCCTCGACGTTGTTACATGACGAATCAACCGGCTGATTATTTGAAATATGTCTTGAAAGTCGTAAAGAGAGTTTATGGGAAAATTGGTTGTTTGTTCGGGCTGTGCTGTCGGAAACGGGTTTTTAACGAGCTGCATCCGCTGGAAAATAGCAGCCCATTAAACAGCAGCGTCTTTCACCAGGTTCGTTTGAATTTTTCCACCTCAATGAACTTGATCTCAACTCGATGATAATGACAATCAACATTCATTGTTTATGCCGCTGATTCGAATTCGAAATAACTCAATTTTCTCATATAATCTCGCTTTGATGGCTCAAGCTCTTCCTCATTTCCTTCTCTCCTTCTCCCTACTCCTATTAAAACAGAGGTAAATTCTACATTTCTCAGAATTCAGTAGACAGATGGGTAAACTCATAAACAAGAAAGTCGCTGAACTCTAGAGACCTCGAGAAGCATTCGCTTGGTCCCAGTTATATGTATTTATAGTCAACTGTCAATAGAAATTCAGGCCGAGGAAGCAGGCTATCCTAAGGTTCCGGTCCTGTGGAACTATACCTTGAGACTTGGCTGGCAACTTCAGTGGCATTTTCATTACCCATTGTGATCTGCAACCCAAACAAGACTCAGTGAATTCAGACAGATTCGTAGTATCTAAAGTTGTCGTCCTCGAAAAGAGACGCATCCCACATCGGCACTGATCCAGACAAACAAATCCATTGGTGACAAGCCCCATGTCTTCCTGAAAACCTCCTTACACTGCACGAAAAAACTAATTGGAGGGCATACTCCAATTACGAGTAGATAAGCGATAACATGGAACCATTGATTCTGCCGTACACCATGTAACTTCAAACCTAAGGAAAGCTTTCATTTAGCGCTGTCCCACAAGCCCTGTCAGCTCAAGCCCTTCATACTTCCTTGGTGGACAAGCGAACGAAACAGACACAGAACAGAGGTCAGAACGCTTCATAGAGAAGCAAAACACAATAGAAGTTGGGAGGATTGGATCAAATATAGGTCTGAACTCAACTTCTACACAATAAACGTAAGAATCTTGGGGTCTTTTTTGCGAAGCGGTAGAAAGTACCAACGAAGCAGCTAGGTTAAAGAACGTCCTATCCAAAAATCCAATAGCCCCGCGATATCTGAAAGACCCTAATGGAGTCTGGACTGAGAATAGTCGGGAATCTTATGGAAACTCACTTCCCAGGCTGTAAGCATATCGATAAACAAATATTAACTGGCACCACCACCAACATCAATTCCCAACGAACTCCTAGCTTGATCGCAGACGAAAGAATAAAAATTAATCACTTTTCTGCGTACGTCCACGTCTGTAAATTCAGGCCAGTTATTTTGGCACTTAGTGAAACATAGGTAGATCCCCGCCCACACCTCTCAGATCACTCTGATCTGAAGCTACCTGGCTACCAACTAGTGCCACTATTCTTTCCTCATCGCGGTCTCGCCATTTACGTGCGTAGTAATGTAACTCACAAAATTCCATCACAATGTAGTCTCTGTTGCAAACCGGATTTCAATTTCATGTGGTTAAAATTTCATCTCCGTAAGCAAATTATCCGCTATTGCTTTATTTACAGAAGCCCCAAACTGGACAGCAACTCGATGCGCTGTCTGACTCCATACAAAGAATTGTATCCCTGTATCGGGCATCCTAATACTGAAATAGTCATTACGGGCGATTTCAATAACAATTCTGGTTGGCTTCGACATTCTGGACAGACAACACCCGACGGTGTGTTGAGATCTTCGCTGCGGAAAATAATTTAACCCAGCTTGTAAATGAGCCCACACGAATACCAGACGTTGATAGTCATACCGCCAAAACCCTGGACTTGTTTTTAAATTCTTACCCTCATAAGTACTGCGTTGATGTGCTCTCCCCTCTAGGCTCGTCGGACCATTGTGTCATATCAGCTAAATTCTCGTATACCCACCACACAGTTAGAGAAAAGATTCCTAAAAGTACCGTATGGCAATTGAAGCGGACTTAACAACTTCTTTAGGAATTTTAACTGGTCGTTATATTTCCTCGATAACGACGTGGACGCCGCTGCTGAATGATCACAGAAACTATTCTCTTTGGGATGAGATGCTTTATCCCTCATCGGATAGGGAGTATCAAAACAAAAGAAAATAGTATCAAAATGGCATGACTTGAGCTATAAAGAGGCTGTCAGGCCGTCAGGGTTGGAGAAAAGTTGTTTCGGTCCTGCAAGGCCAACACGACAGAGGAAAACCGAAAAAAGTTCAAATGAACTAGGAACGACTGCAACGTCTTTCTCAAGCGCGTGAAATTTCTATACGCCCAAAAACTAAGGCGAAAAACACTACAATGTCCTAATGGTAGTAAAAGCTTTTGGTCATTTGTCAGAAACATTTGAAACTCTGCCTCATTCCATTCCAGCTGTCAGCTTTTTGGACAAGGCCAATCTGCTTGTGGCACACATTGCGGCCAGCTCAATACTCCCGGATTGTGCTCTGTCTCCGCCTACCCTTGAGTGGGTAGAATCTTCAATGGGACGAATCTACTTTCGCACTCGTGTAGTAGCAAGAGTACTTAAAGACCTTAACATTCACAAGTCCGCTGGTCCAGTGGTCCTACCATCTATCTCCCCTTTTTCTGAAGAGGTGTTCTTCCTCGCTGGCAAAACCACTGTGTAAGCTTTTTCATCAATGCCACCCTTTAAGACTCTTTCCGAGCAGATGGAAAACAGCATTTGTCCAGCCCGTCTCTAAAAAAGGGGAATCTACCTCTCTCTCCTCATACAGACCCATTGCACTTACGTCCCTTCTTACCAAGGTCATGGAAACGCTGATAAACCGTCAGCTCATGAAATATCTCGAAACACGAAAACTTCGCAATGACTGACTCAATGGTTTTCATAGCAACAGGTCCACTGGTAATTTAATGGCATGTCTCACCGAAAAGTGGAACAAAAGCGTACATCAATCTGGCGAAAGCAAGTTCCATTCGATATTTCTAAGACATTTGACAGAGTTTGGCATCAGGCTCTTTTGTCGAAATTGTGTGCTTTTGGGATCGATGACTCTCTTCTTCAATGGATTAGAAATTACCTTTCGGAACGTTCAATTCAAGTTGCCTTGGATGGTTTCAAGTCTGATATTCACAAAATAAATGCTGGTGTGCCCCAGGGCTCCATTCTGTCTCCGACACTCTTTTTAATTTTCATCAACGATCTCTTTGCTGATGACAGTACTCTCTGCTTTTCATATTCCTTGCCGGACTCACGCTCTGTTAAGCTCATTAAATTCCGATATTAACAGCATAAATATCAATCGAGTGGAATTTAATGCTTCCAAACCACAATGTTGTCTGCTATCGTTAAAGCGAAATTAAAACACCCAGCCATTATCCATGAATGGCACTTGCATCGTCGAAACCGATAAACTTTCCATTCTCGGTATGTGTGTCAATGGCAACTTACGTTGGAATGACCACATATTCGGTGTCGTCAAAAATGCTGCGAAATGTCTAGATTTCCTCAAGCGATGTAAGAAATATTTTACCCCCTCTGATCTGGCGTCAATATACTAGATGGAGTGAAAAGTGACCTCCTTTGGAATTAAAATGTTTTTTTTTTTAATGTTTTTCTATAGTATTCAATATAGTCCCCTTTTAGTTTGATACACTTATTCCAGCGATTTTCCAACTTCTTGATCCCGTCCGAAAAGTAATTTTCCGGAAGGTCTGCAAAATACTCCTCCGTGGCGTCGATGACTTCCTCGAGTGAGCTGAATTTTTTATTGACGAGACATCCTTTGATTTTTTGGGAAGAGATAGTAAGTCGGAGGGATCCAAATCCAGTTACCAATCGACGCCAAGAGTCCGCCCGATTCCGCATCAGCAAGTGAAAACACTCTTTCGAAGTGCTGTCGCGTTCGTGTTTTTGGTCAGTAGTCAGTCAGTCAGTATCGCTCTGAAATTTGGCATATCTGCCTAAATATGAATGGACCACAAGGCACCATAACCTTTTTTGCAGTAACAGCGCATTCTGGCGGTCAAGGATGTCACTTTTCACTCCGTCTAGAATAATGCATCCATGTGCCCAAAATTGGAGTACAATGCCCACATCTGGTCAGGTGTTCCTAAAATATCTTTGCACCTGCTAGATAGGATTCAAAACTGTGCGATAAAACTCATTGGTGATACTAATATCAGTCAATGAATTGACACCCTCGAACACCGACCTAATGTCTCCTGTCTCACTCTGTTTTATCGCTATTTCCACCACCAGTGCTCCATTGAAATCGTCAGTAGCATTCCGCTATGAATGCTCATAAGTATACCCTCAAGCCCAATTTCGGACGTACTCTAAAATATCGTGATTTGTTTCTAAGCCGCACAACTCGCTTATAGAATGCCCTGCCAATCTATGTGTTTCCTGGTCGTTATACCTTACAAACATTTAAAAAACAATGTAATATTTAAGCAGTATAATCTAGAATATAAAAGCAACCTAGAGTGCTTGAAAGAAAAGCTCCACTGTAAGAAAAACAGCTGCAGACTTTTGTAAACAAAAGCCTGTGCTTTATCCTGAGAATTTTCTGGCCAAATCGCCTCTCAACCGGACATGAGCTGAAAGCCTTCACTACCAGACGAGAATTTAACGTGGGAAGTTTAACAGCTCTGCAGATTTGAATATTTTTATTAAATATATCAGTCTACGCAGAATGCCCAATATTAAGTGAAGGAAGGACAACGGGCTTAATCTTTCAAAAGTATATCCAACTTTTAGTGTACGTAAACTTCATTGACTTTATTCGGAGAACGTAGAAAGTTGTCATGTTGTGTTTCCTAATATGAAAACAAAGTAAAAAGCGATACAACAATGAACGAGCTATTTAAGAAAAGACATAGACTTGGCCACAAAGTTGCGTTTAACAACTACAATTACGAGCAAGCTTTGCTGTCTAACTCGCCTCTGCAGTTACTTCAGAACATCCTCTTACAACATCTGTGTAAACGGTGAGTACAGAAGAAGATAGATTGGCAAACTGTGAACACCGGACCACGGCATGAAACTTCTTAAGAATTTGACTCAAGCTATCCAAGCTATCCCTTGGACACGAATGGCTACTACCCGAGCAAATTGGAAAAATTCCTTGACTGGGATTTAGGTTTCTGGATTTGTAGCATCACCTTAGCAACTAAGTTAAGGAAGCTGTTATCGAGCGTAAATTTGCAAATTCTATAAACAAAATTGAACTTTTCCTTATAGTCAATACATACCAAGGCCTTAACACACATTTTACGAGTATTGCACGTCAAGTCTTATGAAGAAGTTAGATGGTCCAGAGCTTTACAATCTGCTTTTCCTCTAGTTGATAACAGCCCGCCTTTATATAACCTTGATCAAAAAGTTCCCGGGGGACCCCACCGTGTGGCGCTCCCGTTTTTCCGATTTGAGTTCTGTTTTTTTTTTGTTAAGTTGGTAAATCTGTTGTTGACATTTGCAAAAGTTACGTAGCCATGAGTGCATCAACGTATCTGAGTGTGTGTTGGCGATTTTTTACAATTTTAGAAATGGATTTCAATTTGCAACAACGAACTTGTATTCAGCGTAAAAAACGGATTTAATGGTGCGCGAACGTTGGAAAAGTGTTTCGGCAACGATTCTCTAAAGAAAACGGTCGTTTACTAGTGGCACGAGCGGTTCAAAAGTGGTCGTGAGTCAATCGAAGATGATGAACGCAGTGGCAGACCATCGACATCGAAAACCGACGAAAACATTGATGAAGTACGAGTAAAAGAAATGTTGGCCAATAACCGCAAATTAACCATCAGAGAGATAGCGGAGGACTTGAACATTGCCTATGGATTCGTCCAAGACATTTTGGTTAATGATTTGGGTTTCCGTCGTGTTGCAGCAAAGTTGGTGCCAAAAGACCTCAATTTCATGCAAAAAAGAGACCGTGTTGACGTCGCAAAAGAGAAGATTTGAGAGGCTGAATCCGATCCCACATTCAGCAAAAGCATCATTACCGGAGACGAGACGTGGGTTTATGAGTACGACACGCAATCCAGACATCAGGCAAGTGAATGGCGTTCACCAAATGAGCCGAGACCAAAAAAAACACGTCGTTTTCAGTCAAAAAAGAAGGCGATGCTCACGGTTTCCATGGACTACAGCGGTGTAGTGCATAATGAATTTTTGCCAGAAGGCCAGACAGTAGACAAAGAGTATTATTTGGGCGCTATGAGACGTTTGCGTGAAGCAATTCGCTGAAGGAGACCAGAATTGTGGGCAGAAAACTAGTGTATTTTGCACCATGATAACGTACCGTCGCACAGTGCCATCATTATTCGCAATTTTTTGACGAAAAATGCAACAAATACCATCCAACAGCCACCGAATTCACCTGATTTGGCTCCCTGTGACATCTTTCTGTTCAAACGAATTGAAAAACCATTACGGGGAAAGCGTTTCAGCAGCCGAGAGGAAGTAATCTAAAAATCGCAGGAAGCACTGATGGACATACCGAAAATCGAATGTAAAAAATGTTTCGAGGACTGGATCAAGCGCTGGCATAAGTGTGTTGTAGTCGATGGGGATTACTCTGAAGGGGACAATATATGTAGATTTAGATGAATAAGCTTGTATTTCGAATTTTCTGAATACATTCCGGGAACGGATTATACGGCAGGTTCGCTTGTTGGCGATCTCTGAGGATTTCTTCTATCTGATCGATCTCACTTTAAACTCAAATGTCATGCTAGAAGTTGGTGCTACGTATGATAATTCTTTCTGCCTACCCACCGGAGAAGCAATTGTCAATTGCTGATTCAAAAATTTAATTCAAAACCTGTTGCCCCTTAGGGATCAAAGGATTCTTGCCGAAGGGTCTCATACCAGTGAGCAGAAACTTTAAGGTTTTTAAGGTACGCCAACCCAATCCGAACAGATACTTAGTATTGTTCACTTCTGTGGGCCAGTGAGAGTAGTCGATTTTACAGGGTGCACCTTGACGCACAACCGCACTTGTAATGATCTCTATGTTGAAAGTATGGATTTTTTTTTAAGACGTCTGTAGCATCCCAATTTTCGTTCCGGATTTACCCGTCCATAAAAAAATTCTAAAAAATCGTTAACTTATACGACTTTGGGTCACTCTGGCGTATCCAAGAGAAGTGGCAACACAAGAAGTGCTGCATTGCGCAACGTTGACCCCCACCCATCGCTTAATTTGTTTGGATATTCCTTCGGCGGTAAGTATCACAAAACTCATCGCATCACAAGGAGGTGATGATACGATCTTAGAGGATTAGCTTCTAATTTAATGCAATTTCAGTTAAAATTCTCTGAAAAAAAAAAAACACACGAACAGAAACACTGCAGAACCTCAAGGAAAGAAAACTCCTGGTATGACAATTTCTAACGATTCAAAATTCCCAATGTCTGAAGTCATAGTGTGTGTGAGTGGGTGGGTGGTTGCAAAGTCGAAAATTGTGGAAGTGGAAGTGGAAGTTATTTGCAAGGATTACCCCATCCTGTAGACAGTTGGGCTCACTGATGCTTGAATAACTGCCACCGCATGCTCCATCAACTATACCATATACCACTTCCGGCAATCAAAATTTTGGCTCAAAATCCAAACTTTTCGCAACCGAAATTGTGTGACTTCGCCCAGTGGAGGGTGACCATGAATGGGAAGTGGAGAGAGTAAATGCAGGAATTTATATCTGCAAAATCGCTTAAGCAGTCGCAGCTGCCCCTTGTGTGTACTTTGCAGTGGTGAACATTTGTCGCATATTTGCTACATACTTTGACCGAGTCGGGATGGCCTAAGCCGATTTCAAAGAGCTGTGTATGTTCAGTTGGCAATTGGGATGGAGGAACAACAGTAGGGTAGATTGGAATTTCGTTTGCTCTCCCCTTTATTGGTGTTGAGGGTTGGGAGAGTTCTTAAATCAAACTGACAGCTGTCTCAATATTTCGAAAAGGCATTACCTCTTGCTCAGGACCTGTACAAATGCGGATCGAATTCAATTCCACACGAAAAATTTCAACAATAAAAGGAATACAAAGGACCAAACAAACCAACGGACAGTGGCCCTAATGTCAAATAAAAAGAAGAATCATTACAAATTATAACGACCATGATGACAAATTGTCTCACGTTTTGATGGTTCCATGGAGGAGTCGGAGACCGGTTTGGGGAACATTTATGATTTCTGTTTTCATTCGTTTATGTGGTCTATTGACCAGCCCCTGGTACACAGTGTGTTGGCACAACAGATGGAATGGTTCGTTGGTTTCAGATGGCATGCACAGAATTTTAACTTTTCCAAATCGATTTTTCGGTATGTCCCACATGCGAATACACATCGGCATTCTCTGACTTTTGCCAATTCAGCATGGCTGAATATGATGATTTTTTTATTAATTATTAAATATTTCTTTAGCTGAGAGTTATCCAGCAGGCAGACTCCTCTGGCATTCTCCGGTAAAATGGAGAGAATTCTTGACCTGAAGGATGTAAGGCGAATCGAGTAATTGCTTGAAAGGGAATTTTAGAAATTCCCTTTGGGGCGGTAGTCCTGTCTACTGGGTTGCTGGGTGTGGATGGGGATGTTCATGATGGGATATCTTTCCTACCTTTGGGAATGATAGATGAAAAGTTAAAAGGTTATTAAATACCTTTTATGAGCTTAACAAATATATTTATTTTATTACGGGTTAAATACGAGTACTATACAGAGATGTTTTCGTATTATTTCCGTTGCTAAGTGATGTGACATGGAATGTTGATTTGATGGGCGTCTTTATGGATTAATGGATGTTCAGATTGTGGGATGGATTCGAACTTCATGTTTTAAAATTTCAGATATTATTGGGCGGGGAAGAGCAGCATTGCAAATGAATGCTGATTCGCCAAAAGAAACGAGATGATGTCTCTGCAGGCGAACAGTACTACAAATAAGCCCTCGCTCATCACCTCCTGGAGGTTCCTTATGAAAGTATCCCGGATCACATGATACACAGCGTGGCTCCAAAACGAAAACACGGATTTTGGTTACTACGTTCTTAAAATTCTAGATTTCTCACTAGAGCGGGAGTGAATACGGTTCAAGTTGGCTATCCTAGAAGAAAGAAGGTGGGAACACGCCATCGAACCCACCGAAACCTCCAAGAGCTTTTTTGTTTTAATCTGGGAAACCAATGAACACCTCTCGCGGATATGGAGTGTAAGACTCTTACTTATCCCTAAAGCTAAAAACGGCTTTACATTATATTCACCTTATAGTCAGAGGATGTGTTGTCGATGAGGTTCAATGCCACGGTCCGGAACATAAATATTAGACGGTGATACGCTCCGCTAATGTACATGAGGATGATGAGAGGGACAGCATATTGAGCACACCCTCAACTCAATAACTAGTGGAGGTATCGTGATCGTGACGGGAAATTTAAACGCGAAGGTAGTCAACGATAACACAACACAGCACCGCGAACAGCAGACCTTTATTGGAAGCACTCTGTCTGATCACAAGGACTGCCACACGATCAGATGGCTCTCGACTGATTGGCAGCAAACCTCGAACGAGATCGATCACTTTAGCAATAGCCGATGCTTAAGGAATTTCATTCACGAAGTCTGCAACAAACGTGGAGCTAACATTGGAATAGAAATGGACCGCAATTTAGTGGCAGCTACAGTACCACGGCTAAAACCAACGTTCATCGGTTACTCTCTTTTCTACCTGATTTTCCTTCATCCACGCTGTGTGCAAGCATTTTAAGGATACTTAAATCCCTTGAGCGCGCGCTAATTATACAAAAAAAACAGCAAATAGGTGCAGGACGGCAGAACCGTCTGCAGTATTACTAAGAAACTCGCTGGTAACACTAAAAAAAACGCCGGATTATGCGCCCTGAAGACAAACTCTTTCAAACCCCCTCTAATTCTTCGACGGAAACCTTATAAGGGGGATCCCCAATAAGGGGATCATGAGAAACCGAAGTCTTACCCTGAGATTGCAAGAGAAGAATGATTGCTAAGCTGCCCTAAAAAAGAATGCGGTATTTGGAGATGTAAATGCGTTCCTCCGATTAATAGCTAAAATAATTCTGGATCGAGTGATTGATTCAACACTCGATATCGACCAGGCAGACTTTGAGCTGGATTCACCTGCATCGACGACATCAACACCTTGCGGATTATCATTAAATAATGCGTCGAATATAGATCTCCGATACATTTGTTGCTCATCGGTTTCGAGAAGACCTGCGACAGATTGAATCGAGATATTGATGCACAGTCTTGTGCAGGAGAGGTATAACAGAAAGACGTAAATACTCGTATCATGTCTTACAAACGGAAAAAACTTGACGTTAGCAGTTCGGTACGAAAAGGCTGATTCCGTTTGCCACTGATCCGGACAGTGCTGTCTGGAGGAAACATGGGGCTAAGACAGACCATGACATCATATTTTGAACATCTCTACTACGCTGATGACGTTTGCTTGCTTTTACGCAGATGACCAACAAATTGGAGTCAGAATCGAACAAAGTAGGACCTAAAACAAATACGGCTAAAACAAAGACCCCTAATGCTTTAATTTTTGAGGAAACACCAACTCAAATTTGCAGAGCAGGTTTCGGCATGATATCTAAAATCCGGAGATCCGATCAAACGTGGAAACAGTGGCGCTTTATGGGTGTACATATACGTGGAAAGTGATCAACACTGTCACAAGGAAATGGCAAACCTTTGTAAATAGATTCGCAATTTCTAAAGAATCTTCTGGACAAACTGTATATCGAAAGACCAATTACAGTCAAATACGGTATAAGAACCAATAGACGTCAGAATATAGACGAGGGAAGACAATTCTATTGCGAAGTACGCCATGCAATTGAATCCACTCACTTAATAAGCCAAATGAGTGGACCGCCCTAGAAAAGCATGTACAGGGTCTTCCAATAGGGACTTCCGAACTTTGACGGTTGATAGCGGCAATATTGTTAAAGCTACATCTGTGAAATTGACTGTCATTTATTCGGTCGGTTTTGCCATGGACGGACATAGCGTTCAACAACACGTGCAAATGATAAAATTTTATCAAAATAGGTGTTCTGTTCGGGGCAATGTTCCGCGCGCTTCATCCATTTTACGGTCCTACCGAGAAGACTATTCACACTGTGGTGGATAAATTTGAGTCCACTGGTTCAGTAAACAATAAACCAACACCCATACGTCCACGAAACGCAAGATCTGCCGAAATCATCGCCGCTGTCCGCTGAGAGTGTGCAAGAGAATCCGAAGCAGTCGATTTCGCATCGCTCACAAGAACTTGGCCTTTCGCAGACCCCAACTTGGCGAATTTTGCCTCGTACAAAATTCAACTTACCCAGGAGCTGAATGTAAACGAACATAGACAACGACGTGTGTTATTTTAATGGCCTCTGGAGCAGTTGGAAACTCATCCTAATTTTCATCGAAAAATCATCTTCAGCGATGAGGCCCATTTCTGGATGAATGGGTACGTCAACAAACAAAATTGTCGAATTTGGGACGATACCAATCCACATAAGATCCAAGAGCGTCCAATGCATCCGAAAAAGTCACTGTTTGGTGTGGATTTTGGCCTGGCGGCGTCATCGGTCCATATTTTTTTAAGATCGACGTTAGCCAGGCCATCACCGTCAACGGCGAGCGCTATAGGTTAATGATTGCCAAGTTCTTTTGGCCTGAATTGGATGATATGGACACCAACGACATGTGGTTTCAACAGGACGGCGCTACGTGACTTACAGCTCACGCCACATTGGAAATTCTGCACAAGTGATTCGAGGGCATGGTCATCTCACGTGGAGGTGATGTGAACTGGCCACCGAGATCGTGCGATTTGACCCCGTTAGACTTTTTCTTGTGAGGTTTTCTGAAGGCGCAGGTCTATGCGAATAAGTCACAAATTACAGCGGCCCTCAAAGCATTGCATAACTTACCGATTGTTCCAGATGCATGATTAGTCAAAGGTAATGTCTCATTAAAGACTAAGCCCAGATCCTTAGCAGAATGAGCGGCTTAATTTCATTGGTGGGAAGCTAAATGTATTTGACTTGTGTTTGTAACTAGCACTAACAAATGTTTTAGTGCACGGTTTATTGGATCATTCAATGGTTACAAATTGCAGAACAACAAAGTTGTCTGGCCACTCATCGATTGCAGTACGCACCTCATGGATTGGAAAATGTTCCACTGCTCGCACAAGGGCGCGCTTCAAAGACTCAATATTTGAATGTCGAGTAGTGCAGCCATATTGTCCAGAACGGACCAAGGTTTATAGTCTAGTGGATGGAGGTCTGAGAAAATGAAGTTGGGAAGGGAACGTGGTTTTTCAACTATTGTATGTTTGAGTCGCCTTTGCCTTATGAGCTGGAGCGGAGTCTTATTGAAAGGACCACGATTTATTTGCGAATAGTGTTTTGTCCGTTTGATATACTTTCGTCGGGGTTTTGGCATTTTTCTCATAGAAATGGATTTCGGTGACCACATCGTAGGCGAATCCCAACCGAACTATCACAGAAGCTGAGTGGTTGAATTTTTGGAGCGAGTTCAGACGCATGACTTGTTGGAAGAGCATACACTCTATCATTGTTTATTGAACAATTCTTCAACGGTGAAGGTGAACATTTTTTCGTCAGTAAAAAGAATTCGTCTGTGACCGTTCTTCGCATACTGGCGAAGCATTCTTTCGATTTTGACTTACGTTTCTGTTTCAATGCTCCTGTGAGTAAGTGGCCGGTGTGTCTCTTGTATACGCTGAGTCCCAAATCACTTTTTAAAATGTGCGACATGCTCTTCCTGCTGATATCCATCTCCCGAAAGCAGATTTTCTTCTGGAGCAGCGGATTTCGACAATTTCGATTATCCACGGTTTTGATGACTTGTGGCGTTTGCACAGTATACGGACGGTCGGATTTTTCTCGATCGACTATACCACCGGTATCCTCAAATAACGTCACGGTACGATACACTAGGATGGATCTGATGGATGAAAGAAAAGAGGACATGTGATTTCTCACAGAACACACATTGCTGGCGACCTACTGTCGCTTTGCGAATATCGTCTACAACAAGTAAAAATGCTCCTTTTGGCATGAAAGCCAGCTTAACTTAAAATGCTGTTACAAGCGAAGTGTGCCTATGTCTGCCTTAAAATGGACTTTTCATATACTTTCGACAAGAAAGGCAAGATATCAATAGGTCGGTAGTCAGGGCTAAAACTGTTCTGCAACTTGGGTAACTTGGATTTTAGCAATTCCCCATAAATTCGGATACTCACAGAAGGTTAGGATTGAATTGAAAATGTGGGCAAACAAATTAAGAATTAAGGAAAAAGGATTTTCACTTATTCCATCCAGGCCAATCTCATTCGATTTGACTTGACTAACAGCAATGCTTCAACTATAATCTCATCTGTAAACCGCGTAAAGGGGTCAGAGGACGAATACTCGCGCTTCTTGTTAACTGATGCGGGTACGAAGTTGCAATCTAGTGGTTGGAAAGTTGCAGGTCAGTGGGTGCCTCCAATCGTTTTTTTCCACTTCCAAGTCTATGTAACTGCTAGATCTAGGATCTAACGAATTCTCATAAAAGCGTCGTTTTTCAATCTTTATACGCAGCACTACTAAGTGAACGATATCTTCCATAGAGTACATCCAGTTTATATCGCTCCCATCAGCTGTAGGCAATATTACGCCTCTGAATCAAATCAACAATATACCAATGCGGAGAAGTGTTATACTTAAGTCGAACATGGCTATCTATCCGAGACGTTTGGCGTACTTTCCAGTCAACAGCATTTAAATTGGTTTTACCCTCATCTTTCCAGCTTCTGCTTCAATGGCTGCAAACACTCCGGTGACGGTTTGTTTATTATCATTTGGTTCAATAGAAATGTCATTAGCGTTTGGTCTTTTAAGTTTCGCTAAAAGGTCAAAGAAAACACCTGATAGCGCCTCACCTTGTCGAAGTATTGTTTTGACATCAAATGCCTCAGTAGGGCTATTATCGTCTGAATTAGCGAGTGTTCCACATTGTTATTATAAACCGGAGGACGCGATTGGCAGGTATGTCAAAACTTTATATGGCTCTGCATAGCTGTCACATGGTATGTCGCTTCAATAATAAATAAACAGATGCTGGGTGGGTATTTGAAGTTCGTAGTTTATCCACGATTTAATAAAAACAAAAAAATATTGTACGAGTACTGCTACACTGATGAGGACCTATGTATCCTATCTTACCCTGTAGGCAATTTAGACGGATTTCTTAATGGACATTTGGATGCTGAGATTCCATTCGCCGCGCACATTTTACAAATGAGCTCATGTATGTCCTTATCAACTCATTCCTCGCGGTGTTAAATAGTTCGACATGTGATCTATCTGGTCCTACAGCTTTATCAGTTATCGGCGTTTGACTAAGACATCGCTATCTAGACATCTTCTTGGTGGGGTGGATGTTATTGGGTCTACAAGTAAGTTTCCAGCGTTTGTCAGAGATGGCGCCACCATTGGATCCCGGGCAGAAATGTCAGACCCCATGTGTTTTATTTGTAGGTTTTGTATCTGTCAACAACTTTGCAGCGTTATATTTGAGCAGTTCTATCGGTGTCGTACATTTTATCGAGCAAAATCATGGCAAGTTTCCAGCCAAATAAACGTCATTTGCGGGAAGCGCTGCCTTTATTCTTTAATATGAAGAAAAGTGCGGCTGAGGCCTATCGTTTGCTTTCGGAAACTTATGGGGCGGAATGTATTGGTGAATCGACGTGCCGCGAGTGGTTCAAACGGTTCAAAAGTGGTGATTTTGGAGTTGAAGACAAAGATCGCCCCGGAAAGCCGAAAAGTTTTGAAGACGAGGAATTGGACGCTTTACTGGATGAGGATCCGTGTCAGATTCAAGAAGAATTTGCTGCATCATTGGGCGTCACGTAACAAGCCGTTTCCCTGCGCCTAAAAGCACTGGGATTCATTCAAAAGGTTGGAAACTGGGTGCCGTACGAATTGAAGCCAAGAGACGTCGAACGGCGATTTTGCATGTCCGAAATGTTACTGCAGCGGTATAAAAATAAATCATTTTTGCATCGTATTGTCACTGGTGATAAGAAATGGATTTATTATGATAATCCTAAACGCAGAAAATCGTATACAAAGCCCGGCGAGCCCGCCCAATCGACGCCGAAACGAAATATTCACGTGAATAAGGTCATGCACTGCATATGGTGGGATCAAAAGGGTGTCGTATACTACGAACTGCTTCCGAGTGGTGAAACCATCAAAGGACCATTATATCGAACCCAACTAATTCGTTTGAAGTTTGCATTAAAAGAAAAACGGCCAGAATATGAGACCAGGCATGAGTCCGTCATTTTTCATTACGACAACGCTCGGCCACATGTTGCGGTTTCGGTGAAAAACTATTTGGAAGATAGTGGATGGGAAATTCTGCCTCACCCGCCTTACAGTCCAGACTTGGCACCATCTGACTACCACTTGTTTCGTTCGATACAGAACGCTCTTACGGGAATACGCTTCAGCTCAGTAGAGGAAATCAAAAATTGGCTCGATACGTTCTTGGGCTCGAAAGACGAGAAATTTTTTTGGTCCGGAATTCATAAATTGCCAAAAAGATGGGGGAAAGTTGTAGCTTCCGATGGACGATACTTTGAATAAAGCATTGTAACTATGTTTTCATAATAAAACTTCAAATTTTGGAAAAAAAAACGCTGGAAACTTACTTGTAGACCCAATATTATTATCGATCTTCAATTATTTTAAACGGTTCATGAGTGATCTCTTGCAATCTATAGCACTAGCTATTACTCGTATGTTACCACCCTTATTCCTGCATGCTGTTCTTTTCAAATGGTCCCTAAGTCTCCATCGAGTACTTTTCAGTGTCATAATTTTTCTTACCAGGAACCAAATGTTACTATTGTTCCATTTGCTTACAGAATACGTAAACCGCCTTATATACCTCCGGTTTTGGTGCAGGCGCTTGCCGACACTCCTCGAGAATCGGCGGTTTCATTGTCGGGTGAAAACTAGTACATCAGCGCCATCTTTTATGGCAATGTCATCACTGGTTCTCTGAGCTTCTTTTGTACTTCCCAAGGGTTTTGGGAAACTCGATCAGAAAAGACTCTAGTCGACTCAGACGGCTTGTAGCTGTTCGACGACGAATTCGCACCTTGGCTCCAACCAGGAAGTTGTTTCAGTCGATATTGGCTCTTCTACGTTCGAACAATCAGATAACTATAGCTATGTCTTGCTACCACAGATGGTTGAACAGAAATAGATATCTAGGACGAGGCAACACTCATAAGTGAACTATTTTTTTTATAGGATTGAAATCAGACTTTGTGTATTTTTAAAGCAAAAGAGTTTTACCTCAGAGCTGATAAAAATCATAAAGACCGTAATGGTCGCATAATTTAAGAAATAGAGACTATTCTAAGTTAGAAAAATAATTTTACTTACGAAGCTCGAATACGGGAATTAATCAACTTACCTGTAAAGAAAATAAAAGCAATTAATTAAAGTATAAGCTAACCGTTAATTATAACATAAATAAATTAAATATTAAAAATGTCCTCATACCGAAATTGGCCAACTAAAATACACCTTAAGCCATTTTAAGCGCGACTTTAGCACAAATGGATAGTTGCAAACTACAAACATGATCGCTTCCTAAAAAATGTTAAGAAACACCCTTAAATTTACCGTTTGGACTGCAAGAAAACCTGATCGCCCAAACACAGAATTCGCAGAATCCAGTGACCGATTCAAGCGAAGAAAAACTACGGGTTTAAGGGATAAAGTTCCTGCAGATAACAGATGAGCCAACGGGCCGAAGGTAATAAAGATGCGTCTAAAATAATAAAACCCATCACTTTGACACCAACTAGAGCAACTAAACTTTAAAAGATTATGTCTTCGACAGATCTAAATAAAATAAAAAAAACACACTCCATCTGTGGCCTCGGCTATTTTCGTGGAAGGTGTTTTTAGTAGAAGACAATGGGAAATCCTACATAGTGCAAACAAGAATATATATCCTCGCTACTCTCTTATAAAAAAAGCGAAGATGGATTGCTATCCAGACGAGTAATCTACGAGAGTGACTAAAACGTACACGGAAGCAGGACTTACTTGCTAATACGTTTTTGCGGTTGTGTAAGTATTTGGAGTCAGTTTTAGGAACCATTTCCGAAAATTTACAACTTGTAGAATGGGGCTGTGATCGTCACAACAATCGCAATATAAACAGAACGAACATATTTCAAAGTTCTTTCGTACCATTAGGTCTGCAGTCAGCTACTAAAGGCCAAAACAAAATCGTGTGGCAGAATCCCTTGCAGTCCTCTCCTAGATTTTGTAGACCTCCAAGGATACGTTTCATTCACGAAACTAAAGATGTCACTAATGATGAAATGAGGACCAGGCAAAGAATTTAAACAGAAGTGAAGTATCTACCACTAACGACGCCATTTACCACTTCTACCAACAATGGTGGACGCCAAATTATGTAATGCAGCTACAAACACATCTTTGACTATGAGATGCTATATTTATGGACTGACTTCCAAAGACTTCAATGATTTGACGAAACGAAATGAAGTAGATCGATCCCGATAGCCTTAAGTTCCGGCTTTCAATTCTCCACGCAAGGATAAGATTTTTCGAGTCTTGGCTTCATCTATCCTACAAGCTTACCATTAAGGAATCGCAAATAAGGTTAGCTGAAGGCAATAAAAAAACGCTAAAAGACCGGAAAGAAAACATCCAAAAGGCATTTCGTGGACATACCAAAAGCAAGATTCGTTTTTGATTCTGAAGCTTCTGCCCGAATCACTGGAATAGACAGGACATTGATCCACAAGTTCAAAGTGATCTTAGAAAAAATTTCAAGTGGCCATGTGAATGAGACAAAAAAAATCGAAGAGTATACATTTAAAGCTGCTACTCTATACATCCAGCTGTACGGGTGGCATTCAATGTCTCCCACTGTATATAAAATATTAATACACGATGCAACAGTGATTTCGCACTCTATTTTGCCAATCGGGCAACTCTCTTAAGCATTTCAGGCTTTATAGACAGAACTTCTGCGGAAAATTTAACAGAGTCAAATGCAATAGAGACATATTAAACAGACATTTGCTTGCGTCTGACCCACTGATAAGTAGCAGTCGAAAACAGTCACATAAGAAAAGCAAGCCATTCTGCTCGGAAACTTTACGTCCACTGGTTCCTGAAACGCAGAAAAGTACAAATGGAACGCAGCGATGTCGAAGAAAATGATGAAATGGATGAAACAGACTTGGAAATAAATTTGGCCATGTACGATTTCTTGTTGAAATCTTATTCGCAGACATAAACACTAGAAATGTCTTAAATTCCTGATGGGCTTCCTTCCACCAATGGTATATCTTATGAGGCACATCCGGAAGAACAACATGTAAAAAGATCTTTGCGGGCCATGTCACTTGGCTTTAAGTGAGACGCAGGAGGTGCACAAGGTTGTATAACAAACATTGGCGAAGGCAAGGGATTCGAAAATGTAGTGCGCAGTACAAATCTTATAGAAGGTTTACAAAAGTACAAGAGTAAACTCTTTTGGATCTTAAGCCACCACCAACCAGACAGAGATTGGTGCGAAATGAAGAAAACATAGCCGCGGTAACGCCCAACATCGAAGAAGACTCAGAAATGTCGATTCGGAGTCGATCAACTGTATTGGGCATCCTCAGAGACTCAACCCGACTTATTTTGCGGTTGGATTTGGGCCTACATCCGTATAAGATTGTGCTGATGCAAGAGTTGAAGCCGGACGACCATAGACAACGCCATGATTTCGGTAATTGACCGCAGGAAATGTTGGCCGGAAATCCGGATTTTAGCCAAAAAATCATCTTCTCGAACGAGACCCATTTTTGGCTCAGAGGCTGTGTCAACATGGAAAATTTCCGTTATTTGAGCGAACACAATCCACAAGTATTCCGCCAAGCATCAATGCAAAGGTTGACAGTTTAGTGCGGTTTATGCCATGGCGGCATCATCGGACCTTATTCCTTCTAAAATGAGGAAGGAGACATCGTTACCATTAACGGTCTCAGGTATAGAGTGATGTTAACCGATTTTCTGTGGTCAGAGCTCGACAACATCGATGTATCGGAGCTGAGGTTCCAACAAGACGGCGACACATGATATACAAGCAACGCAACACTCAAAGTTGTGAAGGAGAAATTTGCCGACTGGATCATCTCACGGCGAGCGTTCATCAATTGACCGACGCGCCGCAATCATGCGATTTGCCACCACTCGATTATTTTCTCTGGGGCTACGTCAAGTCCTTAGTCAGCGCTAACAAGCCAAACACTTTGGACAAGCTTGAGGCCAACATTCGACTAGCTAGTGCCGTAATAACGCCGAACATATTAGGCCGAGTAATCAAAAATTGAACCGACCGCTTAAAGCACTGCCAGCGAAGCCTAGTCAGCCATTTAAATGATGTGCTATTCCACATATAATAGCATGAACGTAGCTTCTTATCTGGTCACCCTTTAGTAGTAGTAGTTAGTACTACTAAGTAGGGTACGAAGTCCTGCCGCCCTACACTGGGCGTTAAATTGTTAAAAAGTGTGTAGGGATGTGAATACGTACGAGCATATAGTATGTACTCCAGGTGATACTGGCAATAGAGAAAATCAGCCCGTAATCCTTTCCGGGGCATGGATTCTAGAGACCTCAACTAACATACTACCAAACCACGCGTTCATATTTCTTCTGCGCACCAGATTCCAATCACCGAATCACAAAAAGCTGCAGTTCGGATGCACGGGAATTGGAATTCACAACAAAAACTATAAAGAGGGGGAAGTCGACTTACCGACAAGAGTGCCTCCATGCACAGCTTCACGCTTTGAATCGCGAGGGCTTGCAATGGCAATAGACTAAATGACTTCGAATGCAAGCACGTTGAAGACCTACGGTAGGAGCTTATCAGAGCATTTCTGCTTTTGAATTCAAGCAGAGAGATGCAATATGAAGACCGCAACTCTTAAGCTGAAGATGGCTAAGCACTTCTTTGCAGATTTTAAGTCTAGCCAAACTTATGCGTCTAATATACCGATCTAGCATATGAAGGACTTACCTGAAGCGTCTCCATATTCCAAATTGAAAAGTAGGGAGATCAGGAGTAGCGAAAACGAGTAGGAAGAGCCTACACTGTGGGTCTAAGCAGAAGTCTGATTTACATAAGTCATCCGTACTTTTGTGTGTTAATTTCCACCTCATAGCCAAATTTACGAACGTTAAAACGTATTTGCAATGCTAACCCTCACAATACATTTTGGAGCAGTAAGAAGTGTAACATGAGGGAAAATTATCTAATTGATGTTGCACTATCATCTGACTTTGTCTCAGCAAGCTCCAGTTACTACAGCTCCCGCCAGCCAACATTTTCTATGAAAGGAAGATGGCAAATAACCGATTCAATCATATTCGACGACTACCAAACTTTAGGTAGACATTACCAGCAGCAATGCACTATTAGGCGTTTCCATGTCATACAACAGATGCTCGTACATCGAATTCCAATTCAAGATCATAGCTGAAGAAGTTAAATCTGAGAAAAAACTACCGGACACAATTTAAGCACGTACATAGCATAGCCATGTATGCAACATCATAACTAGCGACTGTTTGCTCTAATCCGTAAGTAACCCTAGACATCACGGCCACTAGAAATGAGTCAATCCTGTTTAAACTCAAGTTGCGAAAGAAAACTGACTGGCTTGCTTATTTGTCGTCACCATTGGTCCCTCCATCAAAGCGAACCATCTGGTGCCAACTTGGATAGCAAAATTCTTGCGACTAAATATATCGCTTCGAAAGTTTCTAACCCGCTGACGGCTTTCTAGCGTCAGTTGTTCAGTGGAATACGGTCTACGCACATACGTCACTGTTGCTTTCACCAGACTCTAAAATAAGATTTGTCACATATGACAGGCTGAACTATCAAGGAAATCGTTCGTCTTGGATACATAATCATGTCGATCTTGTGGACAGATGTCTCTTGTGTTTTACGTAGGTACCTGTCGTGAGGGCTTAAGCCGACACAAGATATCAAAACAATGCGTTGATAAGCGTCTTTCGGGTAGTATATGTACTACCACCAGTACCAGATTCGAAGTCGTGTGTAAGGCACGAGGCCTATCTAATACCTCAGTCATTCTGTGGGTCATGGCACCCGGTTGCATTGCAACTCCACATCGAGCAGACCAATTGGTTCCATAGCAATCCCATGGTTTAGCACAGGTCGTAGTACACTAAACAAATGCTAAGCCATGAGATGTCCAAGCACCATTAGTTCTATTCTCCCCGCGATTTTGGGTGCAAACCTACAGCCACCACGATACTCCCACAAGGGGGCCAACTCCTTGATCAGGCCGGAACTCCTGGCCTCCCGTGGTACCAGAATATAGCTTCCGGTCGAGCATCACAACCTTGCGGTAACTTCTAGTTGGGCACCTCATGCCCTGGACTGGCGGCCTTTCAACACATTTAAAAATTCCTATGTACCACCCGCTAGTTGCCTACTGCGTCTTCTATTAAATACCTCTATTGCAAAACTATGGGTTCTTTCGAACCGTACGGTATCAGTGATAATTCCACTGACATCGTAGGCCTCACCACTAAGCCCACTCTTATGCAAGAATGCATTTAGAGAGTCATGCCCGGTCAACAAAAAGCCCAGGCTGAGGTTAAAATTCCGTTTAGGAAAAATTCTCATGGTTAGCACATCCCTTAGGAAGCCGTAAATGACCCTGCCATTTTCGCTAGCATCCCATCTAGATAGCCATGAAGATAGAACACATGCGTGTAGCAAGGTTTTACGCTACTTCAGGGATAGGCCATCCACTTCTTCCGGGAAAACCCAATCGCGCCCATTTAGAGCGAGACCTTTTCTGATCTTGAAAGCAATACCACGACGTATCGCTTCCTGTTCCGGAGATGGCACTCCAAGCAACACCTACATTGCCTCTGTGGAGACAGTGTGGCAAACCGGTAAACATCAAAGCAAGGCTACTCCTTGGCAAGTCAAGATCCGTACCATACCGATGCGCCATATGTTGCACAAGCAACAAAAAGGCCATCGTATATGATACGAACAGAACGCCTGTTGAGTCCCCAGCCAGATCGCAAAATGCGCCTTACCTGGCCTACAGCACTCAGCATGCGTTGTCTGATTCGAACCAGGTGATGCATGAAGTTCATACACTCACCCAACGTTATGCCCAGATATGTGACCTCAGTCACACATCTAATGCCAACGGTGTTCAAACGTATCGCAGGAGCCCGACGTCTTACATTCAATTTGCCCTTGAGCTTCATTGAAACAGTCTTATCCTGCGACACACTTACCCCAACGTTTTCTCCCCATTCAGCAACGACTGCTAGAGTTCTTCCTCCTAATACCTCGATTTCGGCCCTAGACTGGCCTTCGAGGATGAGGAGCAGGTCATCTGCGTAGGCACACCACCCACAGAGCTCATTTAATCGCCGCAAGAGTGGATCCATCATCAGGTTCCAAATAAAAGGACCACAGATGGGCCCCTGGGGGCAACCTCTCTCAACATTAATTGAGACGCTGTCGTGCGTACTTACCGCACTCGCTTTTCTGTCGGAAAAGTAAATTCCCCAAAGCCCAATTTCCCGACAGCCCAATTCCTGCAACCTGGTTACTATTTTCTGCCAGTTCACGTTATCAAAGGCACCTTTAAAATCAATAAAGATGCCTATAACCACACTGGCCCTGCTTCTGAGGACTCTGTCTTTTAGGAAAGACCATGCATCCTCGACACACTTGCCTCTTGTGAAGCCGAATTGGAAGGGGGACATTGGTTCCGCCATGCTCTCCGAAACCCTTTCCACCATAACCCTTTCCAGTACTTTTCCTAGTACCGGAAGCAGGCTATTGCCCCGATAAGGGTCAGACCTATTCTTATTAGTGGGCTTCAGGAGCACAACCACCCTTGCCACCTTCCAATCCTTGGGGAAGTAGCTGCCAGCAATATATTTGCTATGAAGGCCTTCCAGATGGTTCTCACCATCTCTCCGGTCATTCCATCAGCTCCAGGAGATCTCCTGGAGCGAAGACGTGAAACACCATACTCGACTTCTTCAGTCCTTAACTCTGGAGGGACCGGAGGCTTTTCATATGAAGAGTCCTCAAAGCGCTCCTCTCTCGGGAAGAACTGACCAAGCAATGCAGTAAGGCAATCTTTCCATGTTTCCGTATTATCCACACGAATGCCTTCAATGTCAGCAGTCTTTTTAGTACTACGGCAAATCTTATAGAGTTTGCCCCAGGGATCATCTCTATTGTTAGAGGCAATTTTCTCCAGTGAGACTCCTTTGTGCTGACAATGAGACGCTTGTACTCAACGAGCCCTTGCCGAAAGGCAATGCCCACTTCCTTAGGTTTCTGACCACCTCGGCAGCGGTTCTACCAACTTACCCTTTTTTGATTTGCCCTACGGCTCGTCTCAAAGAGTTCGTCGCTAACCCGCCATACGCACTCATTGATGTGCGCGATTTGCCGGTCAATGCTTAAGCTACCGTACACTTGCGGTGTCAGGGAAGAAACCTCCGCAAGTATACGCGCACCATAAACACTCCTGTGTGCGCCTCGCATACATCATCTCCTGTCGGAAACTGTATTGTTTCCTTCTATTGCGTGAGCGATCTCAAACTAAATCCAGTTGTGATCACTCACCTCTATACTAACACGCCACCTAAAGCTAAACGCCCTAAAAGCTGCCTCGTTGGCAAAAGTAACGTCAATGTTACTCTTGCCACCGTTGACCGCATCAAAGGTATACACGTCACTCGGCTCGTTGATAACATGGGCATTGCGCGTGTCGACCCATTCACCAAGAACATTCCCCCGATTGTGGCTCCTGTTACCCGTTAGGGGTCCGGATTCCCGATCTTCTGGACAGCGAAATTCTAGTTGCTGCGGGGGTACAAAGTGAACTTTGCCCGTACGCAGGTCTAGTTTTTGGCAGAATTTAAGTTGTATGTTCGCCGGCGCCTTTCGAAGTAGATGGAGGCAACCTTAGATTCGCCATTCATAAGGCTACTTTCCGTGTGTTTTTCAAGTGGAGACATACTCAATCCTAATGGCAATAAACTGTATTGTGATGAACAGGTGGAGGAGGCAAAGTGTCCACATCTGTAGTCACAAACAAGTTGTGTTTAAGTCCGTATTATGGCCTTATACTCACTAACTTCCAAACTACCTCGAGGATGAAAGGCTTCTTTGTACGCAATTAGAAGGCTGAATGCAATGAGATCTGCCTGAGTCCAGAGTCACAATGAGGTTACGGACATGAGATCGCCGATGAATTTTTGTGTCAAGGGGTTGTCTTTCCAAGATTTTAGCCATGAATTTCCAGGTTGCAGGCAGACTGATGGAATGCTTCCGGACGTCTCGAAAAGTGAGCGGCTTTTCAGTTATCAATTTGCAGGAAAGACTGTACAAATCTTACTGACATCTGTGGGTCACTACGCTTTTGTTGAGCCTCTAAGTGTGTTAGACATAAGTCATGTCATCTCCTGCGCCGCTTGATGTAAATGTAGAGCACTTCCTCTGCAAATGTCCAGGTTAAGCTCGCATTAGACTGCATATACCATACTTCGATATGGTGGTATGCACGTATGACAATCGAATCGATCGATCGAAACAGGCAAAAGTCTCGGCTCGGCGCATGAACCCGTATTGAAGTCGGTCAGGTAGATAGCGTCCTCTCGATAACCGCTCATTGGAAGTATCTATTACAAATAGATCCCATTAGAAACTCTACACCTATGTAAACACACACTAACCCATCACTTTAACTTGGGATACCACGTCTACAATTGAAAACTAAAACCCAATCCAGACCATTCTCTGAACTTTAAATTAAGTTTTTCAATTCCCTTGACCCGTCATCTCTTCTCTGCCCAAATACGGAATGTGCAGTCCCACAGAGAAGAAAACAGCGCAAAGGACAGAGAGAGCCATGAGAAAATCCTGCCAAAAGCACTAAAATTCGTTAGAAATGTTTTCCGAGGACCAACACGAAATTACCGATTCCTAAGCACTGACCTATTCCAATCCAATTATCACGCATAAAAGCCACACCACCACCCCACACACCCCACCTTCAAATGCAGTGTCCACAAGTATTCTCATTAAAAATCACCCTCTCCCACACAGCCATATGTACATGTGTACGAGTATCTACCACCACCACAAGGTCGGTTTTCACATAAATTTCACGTAGGAGCATTTTTCTCTCTCGGTACCAACTTCCGGACGAATAAAATGAAATGTCGAATCCAACTTCAGCGTCATTGAAATATGTGTCCTGACAAACCGAAGCACACCGACCATCTAAGCTCATTCCATCACAAGAGAGGCGGTTAATCCCTTTAAAACTTCAGCAGCCATCCCTGCATTAATATTTCAGAAATTATGAGGGGTAATTGAAAGATGGAAACGGGAGACCGGAGCTAATTGAGAGCAATTAGAACACAGATCACATCTCTGGGCGTTTTAGTGATATCCCCGTTGGCGGCAACACACATCAGGATATTAAAATGACCAAAGGCAGGTCAGATGAATTCATACAAACACACACGCGCAAATAACTTTTAGTCGAAGGCACTGACAGACAAGCAGACGAAGGCACTACAAGCACAAGGTACGAAATTAAATTCCAAAATGGATGCGTGTTTCTGTTTATAGCTCTATCCCAGGATTATAGACAAATAACTGCTAAAAGGGATCCCAGAGAAGGGTTCAAATTGAAATGCTAGTAAGGGATACCGATTTGAATAGATAATTCATTTTTTTTTTTCCATTCCCTACTCCTGCAGGCTAGTTGGGTCGGTTAAAGACAGCTTCAAGGAAGCCAAGTCAAACAATTGGATGAGGGAAAAAAGGACGAACTACGAGTATGTATGATAATTCGCCTAGGAATGCCAGTTGACTTTATCAGTTTAATTGGTGCTCCAAGGAAATTTTCCTATCGACTTTGAAGGTTAAAAGGAGTGTACGAACTACGAGTAGATGCAGATAACCAGTTACTTGTTATTTCAATCTAACCAAGGTTAAGGTTGTCATAAAAGGAGGAGGGAGACAAATAATATGGACTTGTCCTTATTTTAGCAAATGAATGTCATGTCGTTTTCGAGCCGGGAGCTAAGAGTTGGAGCTGGAATTGGACTGGAGTCACCAATTACTGTAAGCGGAACTCTCTTTGTTGTCCGAGAATTGGAAGTTCTCCGGATTTATTTTCAATGGTCCCATAGAGTCATTTTGAACTTTCGGTGGAAAAGTTTTGCGTGCGAATGGCTTTGTTTGTCGATGGATGTGATGGGCGAGGTGAAACGGGTTTTGGTGGGTTCTTCCGCCTTATGGCGTGATTATTGAGCACGTGGTGATACTAAAACTGACACGGGTGGCTCATTAGATAAAGAGACAACAGCTAAACAGGGTTTCATAAATAATCAGCAAATGGCATGCGATAGCAGGAGTATAATGCTGAGATATGGAATCCAGTTAGTGGCGATTGGGGACTCTCCAAGGGGCGGTGAATTTTATAGAATTCTCAAAGTTTTCCACCCGAAGAGAGTTGGTTTTTGAAGAAATTACAATGAAAAATCTGGCTGGTAGAAGCAGCTTCTTTTGATGTCCATCAAATCGGTTTAGGGTCATACTCTTGCTCATTCTCAGAACTTTATGCGAAGGATTCTTTTGTAATTACGTAGCAGAGGTGTCACATGACAATCCTCTTCTTTCGTGACTTAAGGTTTTCGTAGCCCAAGGATTGAGAACTAAGTATAGAGGTAGGTCTGGCTAAAAAAAAAAAAAAGACATACGAAATCATGCCACGCTTACGTGATGTTACATAGGCCTCTACGGAAGCCACCACCAAAAACTCTTGCAACTTCGGTCTGAAAAGACGAACGGTGAACAGTCTAAGTCTAAGCCCAGGTCTCCGAATGAACAAGGCGAACGATAATCAGAAAAATTGCATAGAGGGGCGATTGAAAGACACGATAAAACCGCCAATTCTGTAGACTGCATTTTTGCTTGCTCTTTTGGATTTGGATTTTTAAGTCCCAGCTCACGTAGCCACTTATCGAGGATACCAGTACGACTCATTCATGTAAATACGAATATGGTGCCCAGGATCGACAAGTATTGAAAGCTTCTGAGTCTCAAGAAAGAGAGTCTTCAAATGTTAAGAGCCTAAATGTCCTTCCAAAAGTTACGAACCCAAATGTGCCCCTGTTTATCACCGTTGAGGAGAACATTGATTCGACCACTTTGCATAAATATATGAGCAGCTTACACCTGGTCGGCAGATTTAAATGAATTTCCAACCAAGTGCTTCAACATACGAGTACTCGTACAAACGACTACATTGAAGTATATCAAGCCTAAGGATAATCGACCACTTGAAAACATTTAAGATCAGCAGAGCAGATTATACCGACCACATCCTTTCCCTACTAGTGAGCTAATAGCCAGTGAGACACACGAATTCAGGTCAGTAACAGAGCGATTCAGACACAGTTCCATGGCTCGACTTACAAAACCTTTTGGCTTCTATGGTTTTTTCCAACAGCCACTAGTAAACGAGATAGAACTTTGCAGAATCAGAGGCAAATGTGAACTGAAATTGCTGACTATGGAGCAGGATTTTGTTCAAAGTTAAGCAATGGCAATACCCAACTACAGAGATGAAGTTCATCCGTCTAACGTCTTCTACATAGAATCATCGACTGAATGTAAAAATCCCATTCATACATCCCAGCTAGAGCTTGGCGAACTTAACACCAAACTCACTTCCTACATGAATAACGCATAAGAGAGTAAGCGCTCACAGTGGCGAACCAAAGAAGGAAGGGCTTGAACTCTGCTAAATCCACAAGTACAGCCTTACGTAGGCCCTGGCGTAAGCACCATCAGTACAAATGAATCGTCGAGACTCTGGCAAGTCCAGTTCAAAACAACGCAAATCTCAAACTTACTTAGGCTCCTGGAGGTAAGTGTATTGACTCTAAGAAATAATCCATGGATCTGCTTAAGAGGCCTCATTTCCCTGACTGCACTCTCGAAATCGCCGTCACACCTACTTTGGCAAAATCTTCCAATCTGCAGAGGAACCCATGCACCATCGACCAGATCATAGCTTCCCTAAACAATAGCAAAACGCTTTTCAGAGCGTCAGAGATATCCTGACGTGCATTCTTACTTTAGTTTACCATACAACACCCACAGCCTGAACGGAGTTTTCATACCCAAAGAAGGTTGGACCTATCAAATTACATATCTCAACACGCCTACCGATTGAGACCGATACCACGAATTATTTAAAAATCACTCCCTCTCAGGGTGGAGATCCTTGACTTCCCTTTTAGACCTAAAGGTAAATGTCTCTGTCTGTACCTTGATCCACTTAATTCTAAATAGCGACATTCGTCGCTGCTCCAAAAGGAGACGACCGCAAAGAGGTGTACTCCTTTTGGGGGCTTGCATAACGATTGATCGGGGAACTATAACTTGGATTGGGTCAGCAGCGCAACAATCAATTTCGTAGCAAAGTGCTTAAATTACCTCCCGGTGGTGGTCCTCGGTAATTGCATAAGTAAGGCTAACACGGCAAGAGCATGCCCGGTCAGTAGCATTATACTGGCCTAAGCCATAAGACGTATAGCCCCATACGGAAAGGATTAAAATATGTGACGAACCAACTAATGGCCTCGGATAAAAATTAAGTCACGACCCTAGCACACGATAAAGGATCTTCGGATCTCCACGTGGAACGCTCGGCCCCTATCACGTAGATATCACCGCCATCCACGAAATGCGATGGGAGAATGAAGAACTGTGATATATACTCGTGCTATGGTGATTGCTATAGGGAAAAGAAACAGCGCTCATTTGAATGGGAATTTCTCACATACGGCAGACATCTAGAGCTTCCGATACGAGAGCGAGCCTCTTAAGACAACCGCATCAAGGCTAAATTCGACAACTTAAGCTTAATATCCACAGATGTCCCTACGAAAGACAAGGACGACATCACATAAAATGTGGGCACGAGCTTCTCGACAAGGCCTATGATTTTAACGTCAGGATAGGAAAGCGGGATATCTTCGACAGGACAGTTCGTAGGCATAGCCTGCACGAAGCCACATCTGGCAACGGACTTAGGCTTATTGACTTTGAGGCGGGACGATATACCATATTACTGTAGCAAGCACACTGGGTGCTGTGACGCTAAGAACAGTAAGAGGTTTTAGGTCGGCCTCGACTCATACCAAGTGTGGGACTTTTGCCTCCGACACAGTTCCAAATTGGTATTACAGGATTGCCGGAGAGCGATGGCAAGGCGTCTCCTTGCTAAAGAGACCATAGACTATGTAGGAAGCACATGGTTTCCTCATCTCCATATACTCAAGGGGACATGGCGGTCTCCGAATCATCAAACTCTAAATCAAATTGACCACACTGCGATAACATAGAAAAGCTGCAACCGCCAGAGACCATAAGAACCGAAGATCATTGGCAACGCTGCGAACGTGGCATCAGAGTTCTGCTACTGATGTTCTGGGTTTCACACGACTACCACCAACAAATCCCTGGTATGACGAAGAATGCCGGCAAGCACATGCAGCTAAACAAGAAGCCTACAAAGCGGAGCTGCAACGAAGGTCGAAAGCTGCTTGGGGTCTTTAAAAGCAGAACTGACGGGAAGATCATCAACTTCTCTAGAAAAAGAAAAAATAGCACGCGATCAAAGATATTGAGAGGGGTACACCCCAGGAATAACCTGGGTGATGAAGAAGGAAATCTCGTACTAGAGTCACAGTCGGTGCTTAGAATATGGAACAACTTTTTCTGCAGACTGAATAATGGCAGAGAAGCCCAACATCTCGCCGTCCCGCATAATGAACTTAGCCGATGGTAGCCAAAACTTTCGGACACCTGAGCGAAGTAAGGATCATGTCAGGTCCACCCGACATGGCTTACCGACCGACCTATTCAAAGCTGCTGGAAATGACTTTGTGAACAGTATGCACCAACTCATTTCTCAGATCTGGTGAGAAGAGTTGTATGCCTGATGAATGGAATCTCAGCACCACATGACCGATCCACTTTCAAAAGTCTATGCAACTATTATACTAGCGTACGCCGATGGTATCGACATATGGTAATTGGGAGAACTCAGTTCACAAGCATTGAAACCGAACCTGCCAACAAGGGTTAGGGTAAAAACAAACTGACAGCATCAGCAGGAAATGACACACAACATCGACGAATTGGACAGATTCGCCACAGTCGACAGCTATAATTTCGAGGTAGCAAGGGACTTTGTCTACGTCGACTCTGCTCTAAATTCCGCCAACAACATCGCAACAGAAATAAAACGAAGAACCACTCTTGCCAATCGCTGTTTCTTTGGGCTAAGAAGGCAATTGAGTAGTATGGCCCTAACCCGAAAGACTAGGAAGACTCTATATAAGACCTTGATGAACCAGTCCTTCTTTGTGGCGCAGAAAAATGGGCAGCATCGAAGGCCGATGAAGATATCCTCAATCGTTTCGTGAGAAAAGTCCTATTGGGTCCCGTTTGCATTGACGAGTTTTGGAGGAGAAGATTCAACGACGAACTATACGAGTTGTACAGCGACATCGACCTAGTCAGAAAACAGCCCATCAGTCGCCTGAGATGTACAGCGAATGGAAACCAATGTTCCGGCCAGCAGAGTCTTCGAATATAGCCCGGAGGGACAACGCAGTCCACCCTACGTTGCGCGCACAAGTAGAACTGGAGCTAAAGATCGGACTAATTGGATGGAGTTGTTAGTTGAGGCCCAGGTTCACCCGGAACTGTAGTACCACCTACGTAAGTAAGTAATAACGTGTATCTTTAGTCCATTAATTAGATAGGCAGAAGTTTCCCTTCGATTAATCGGCATCTAGAGCAGCCTGTGTGAGCACTGGATATCAGTAGCAGCCAGTGTGAACCATGTTGTCAGAAACATCACAACTTTTGACCTAGCTTTAAGGCGACTGACAAAACCCTTGACTAGATAAGGAATGTAGAGAAGGTTCTTGAAAGCGACGCTGGAAGAACGGACAAGACCTCCCAAAGAACTTTACGAGTTAAACGGCAATAATAGGTTTCTTCAGAGAATGAGTTACTGGCCACAGAACATTTTGCTCGTTTAAACCGAACAAATTGCGTACAGAAACTTGTGAAACCGAACTAGAAAACCTCTTAGTGGTTGAATTACCAGTGCCGAAATTTAGAGCGCACTATTTCGCCAAACCGTCAGGCGAACAAGCCGTTCAATTTATACGATAAAAGTTAAATCTGACGAAGACATTGAACCTTTAACTCAACTCAGCAAGGCTACGGGTCCTGACAGTTTTTCGTCCAATCTATTTGGATTAGCTCATTTTTAAGATTTGGTCTGGGGAGCATATGGCCGATAATTTGAATCTCGGCATGACTTGCCTGATGCAGCACCAACTTGAAGCATTCATCTCTTACCCTATTGTGTGTATGTACAGGTACTACCAATCGGATGCGTCTGACGCTACGGCAGATCATAGAAAAAACCTTAGAAGTCTAAATCAGTACTTATCCTCTCTTCAACGACTAGCGTACTGGTTCAACTATTCAACATGCAGACAGACATCCTTCTTTGTGGTACCTAATTTAGAATTTTACTCGTACATACAGTTGCAAAGCCCGGTATTCAGTCGATTTTCGAACATAAACTGCACAGTATGTAGCCAGTACTTTGGCACTTACAGCGCCCGTGATGAAAATAGGCACTACTGTGTCGTATTATAGGATATTTACGAATACTCTAGCAATGTTCGTTGCGCCTCTTTTAGATTTATTGACGTCGTAATTTTAACTCACGTAAAGTATCCCTGTCATACTACTACCAACTCCTGTGTGACAATCGGATAAAGCCCAAATACGTACGCCTGTCGGGTTATTTTTGGTTCAATGTCAAACTTTTAGCCGAAGGCCTTCTTTACGAATAAGAAGGCCACAGAAAGTACTGTTCATTTTGAATAGAAATGGATCGATTACAGCTACACTGGACACTGCCTGGTTACAAAAGAATATGACCTTCGTCAATCCAGATGACCATCAGAAACATCCAAATTACGTAAGATGACATCAGCGAAAGTGTTCAAATAATAGATGTACAGGGACGTACAGTCGAACTGGATCACATCCCTTCCGAAGTAAGGGCGGCGACCGGAAATCTTGGACTAAAAGGGTTAGCTAGTTTGTTTGATAAAATGAAAAGAAGCAATCGAATGGCGAATCAGTGGAGGAAGAGTTTTCTTGTTTCATTGTATAAAGGCAAAGCGACACGCGAAACTGTAACAATTAACGACCGGTGAAGCTACGAGGGTTGTCTGAAAAGTTTCCGACCGAACAATGATACAAGAAATTTTTTGTCAAATTTTTTTTTTTTATGTTTCTACATAGTCGCCTTGTAACTCTACACACTTCTCCCAGCGATGCTCTCATATCTCTAACCCGTCCAAATAGTACTTGGCGTTTTTCTCTGCAAAATAATTGTTCACGAAGGTGATTGCCTCCTCATTTGACGAAAATCTCTGTCCTCCAAGCGCAGTTTTTAGATGAGAGAACAAAAAGAAGTCGGTTGGGGCTAGATCTGGTGAATAAGGCGGATGATCAAGCAGTTCAAACCGTAATTCATGGATTTTCGCCATGGCAACCGCTGAGGTGTGAGACGGCGCGTTGCCTTGGTGAAACAGGATTTTATTTTACTGCAAATGTGGCCGTTTTTCTGCAATTTCTGCCTTCAGCTTGGCAAGTAATGATGCGTAGTATGCTCCTGTAATGGTTTCTCCTTTTTGAAGATAATCGATTAAGATAACTCCTTTACTATCCCAAAAAACAGTCGCCATCACTTTCCCAGCCGAAAAAACAGTTTTTGCTTTTTTTGGAGCCGGCTCGCCCTTTGCAGTCCACTGTTTTGACTGAATTTTTGTTTCGGGCATATAATGGTGTATCCAAGTTTCATCTACAGTAATTAATCGGCGCAAAACTCGGATTTATTCCGCCTAAACTGCGCCAACAGAGCGTAGGAAATGTTCATTGGAACACGTTTTTGGTCTAACGTAAGCAAACGCGGCACCCAACGCGCGGACAGCTTTCTCATGCCTAAATCTTGATCTAATATGTAACAAACACGTTCCTTGGACATTTTCATAACCTCTACTATCTCTCTCACTTTAATTCGGCGGTCGTCTAACACTATTTGGTGAACTTTAGCAATGCTATCGTCAGTGGTTGCAGTTTTTGGACGTCCCGAACGTTCATCATCTCCCAAGCTCTTACGGCGACGGCCACGTTTAAATTCAGCTGCCCAACATTTCACTGTGGTAAATGATGGTGCAGAGTCCCCATACACAGAGTCCAATTCATTCTTGATTTGCGTAGGCGTATTGCCTTTCAAAAACAAGAATTTAAAAACAGCTCGATACTCAATTTATTCCATTTTCACAAAAAACACTCACATCAACTCACTCAAATGACTGTCAACTAAAAAGTGCGCCTCCAAAATGACTGAAACTTCGGTAACTAACTGTCAAAAGATGCACAACTAGCATTCACTAGCTTTTATTGACGAGTACCGCTATCTTTATGTTGCGGTCGGAAACTTTTCAGACAACCCTCGTGTAATAAAATTATTGAACTTCATGACAGTCAATGAGGCTTTTCGGGAGCCTTTCATACAGCCCAGGCGATGCAAAGTTAATGGACAATGGAGGATTCGAAAGATCTACATAACCGTCTCCTTAGATTTGGAAAAAGCGTTTGAAAAAGTTCCGAGAGACTTAACAAGAATATGTAGCATAGCGTTAAAACGAAAGTTAAATGAACAGCGGGCATGATCTTCAAATACCAAGATGAAGTTGGACTATATCGATGATTCTCTACTTTCGCAGGTGATGGAGGATTTTCTACTGAAACATTAAATTGACAAACCCAGAACGACTTATCTCACTTTTCCCTACAAGGCAACTCTGAATGGTTGAATAAACGCCTCAGAAGGTGATAGTTTAGCATAAAGGCGGAATGTTGGCGCTTTTTAGAAGCCGCAGACCCAACTTCAGAAATCTATTTAGAAGACATTTTTATACTGAGGCACAAACAATTAAGGGATCATACTTAGGCCCTGTTGTAAACCATTAGGGAAATTAACAAGACGATGTTGCACGAGTTAGAGTAGAGTCGCTCAAATAGCTGAAAAACAAGTGTTCTACAAAGCAACTTAGTCTTAAGGGTTTGTCATACACTACAGGCGAACGTCTGGATTAAATATACGAGGTGTGTTCAGAAAATAACGGGAATTTTTTAAATTTCGCGGATTTGCAGAGTCCGATTGTCAAAGTTTGGGTATACCTGCGCCTGAAGTATGATACAATTTTCATGTTTACTTTGTCTGTAGCAACCGCTAAGTTTAGACGTCTTTTTATGAGCTCGGCGATTTTTGTTTGTTAAAAGAAATGGATCAAAGAATTTGTGTTACATTTTGCGTAAAAAATGCAAATGGTGAGTCTGCTCTGAGTAAGCCAAGGGTTTACGAGTGGTATAAAAGTCTCCAAGATGGCCGTGAAGACGTTGAAGATGAATGTTGAACGCCCCGGACGCCCCAGCAGATCAACAACCGTCGAATCACAATCAGAGAAGTCGCTGATGATGTTGGCTTATCGGTTGGCTCATCCCATGAAATATCCGATTTTATAGTAAAAATCTAAAAGCCAATATTATTTTTCCGTAAATTTTTCGATCAAAATAGAACGGCATCTATGACATTCTTCCAACGCGATACAAGGTCAAATATTCCTCCTTCGTAGAAGTGCTGACTCTTTGAGGCAATGAAATCTTCAAAGGCTTTTATGACGGGAAGATCTTCTGCCGGCAAAATGAGTCCAGATTCCGGAAAAGATGGTATCCGTTGGGGAAATATCAGGAGAGTACAGTGGATGCGGAAGAATTGCAAACCCCAATTGCAACAGTTTTTGCACAGTTGCTTGTGAGGTATGGGGTCTAGCACTGTCATGCAAAAGGGTAGGACCGTGCCTATTGACCAACGCAGGTTGCTTTTCAGCCAATTTGGCATTCAATATGTCGATTTCCTCACAATATTTGATAGCGTTTAGCGTTTCTCCTGGTTGAAGAAATGAAAAGTGGATTGGTCCTTTCGATGTCCACCAGATTGTCACCATAACCTTTTGTGGGTAAAGATCGGGCGGCTTGGGGCTGTGTTTTGGTTTTTCATCTGCATCCAACCACTGTCCAGATCTTTTACGATTATCATACAGTATCCACTAACCGGTGCAAAAACGGTTCAGTTTGGTTGCTTAATGCACCTAAGCGATGCGCAGATTTCCAGGCGCCGTAGTTTTTGGGATTCATTCAGTTCGTGGGACACCCACTTATCGAGTTTTTGTACCTTTCCTATGAGAGAAAGGTGTCGATTTATTGTCATTCGGGATACTCCCATGCTTTGTGCAATCTCCCTCACCAATTTGGTTGGATCCGCATCCACCGTTGCTCTTAAAACATCGTCGTCAATTAACGTTTCTGGCTTCCCACGTGGTTAATTTTCGAGGCTGAAATCTCCCGAACGGAGCTTTCCTATCCAACGTCGGTTGGATTATTGCGTCATTAATATTTTTCATTCTTAAAAAAAAAAATAACGAAGCCTGAAACTCTGACACGTCAAGCCCACGTACCACTTTATTTCATAAAAAATCAAATTTAACGTTCTGGCACAGATGTTCACTCGAGTAGTTCTTATTCCCGACTGAGCGAAAATCGGACATTTCATGTGGTACGATCCAATATTTTCGAATGTTTTTGATGTGAAACGCGTGGCTGTAAAATTTGGTCCTAAATTGTTTAACTATGAACAAAATCAGCTGCTCAGGACTCACTAAATAAAGTCAACGACGATGCAGAATTACCGAAACGTGTTATAACAGGTGACAAAACATGGGTTTACGGATATGACGTCGAAACTAAGGCTCAATCGTCCCAGTGGAGGCATTCTGGTTCGCCAAGACCGAAAAAGGCTCGCATTGCTGAAAGAGCTAAAGGTTATCTCAAAGATCGATTTCGAGAAGTGTTTCGAGAGTTGGTAGAAGCGCTGGCACAAGTGCATAATATCTAATGGGGACTAAAAACTAAAATTTCCGTTATTTTCTGAACACACCTCGTACAAATATGGAGTGCTGCTGAGGTTATCGCCGATTAATCCCCTAGATGGGTGTTTGGTCAATCCTCTCATATCTGAGGTAAAAGCTGACAATTCTGACGCTTACGTAGGTTCCAACTTACGAGAATATCATCGAAAAAGGCAAAGCACTCTTTACGAACATACTTTTGAATGTGTTTGAACCAATTTTCGAGGCACTTTTTCAACTACAAACGAGGTAACTCAAAACCATGCATTTTAAACGCATCAACCGCTTTTTCAGGCGTCGAAAAACGTTGAACTCGCAATTTACTTTGGCCAAGGAGACCATTAGGTGCCAAATCAGAGCTGTACTGTACGGCCGATGACCCATCAATCCGATGTTTTGAGTGCTCAAAAAGTCACTAGTTTGAGACGACATGTGAGAGCTCGCTTTCGGTGGTTGCTTTTCTTAATTTTTCCATTCCGAAATGACCGCTCTACGTTGCTCTGATTGCATGGCGGCGACATGTTAGGTTTTTCCGAAGAAACGGAAAAGCACTTCGCAGTGCTTCGTGCGCGACCATGGGTCTGGAAAGACCAATATAGTCGACTGCTGTTTGGTTTCGGGTTTATATGCATACATCCGTGATTCGTTGCTTGTCACGAACTTATAGCCGTCTTTTGACGCATCACGATCGAGTTTTTTCAACATTTCTTTGGCCAAATAAACAAGAGCCTTATTGCGAGTCGAACTAATGCCAAAGCATGCCTCAATTTCCCGATAAGTCACATGAGAATATTGCAATATCAGTTCCCGAACAGCATCGATGTTTTTCGGCGCAACAATCGATTTTGGACGACCTTTATGAAATTCGCCTCGGAGCAAACGACATCCAAGATTGAATTCGGAAAACCAGCGAAGCACGGTGGCCCAGGATGATGTTTCATCACCAAATATCTCACGAAAATCTTCACGATTTAAGTCCATTTTTTGGCCGAGATGGATTTTTCAAGTCCCTGTAAAAAACGTCAATAGCACTCGTGGGGCAAAACGTTCCGAGCACGTGTACCATTAAAAACGTCAAGCATCACGAGGTTGATGACAGATTTGACGTATGTACATCGGCATTGCCATATTTCAAAACTGAAGTAGCAGCCTATATATTGTGCTATAAGGCATTACCATCCGTTCCTCAACGAAGCTAAATATTTCTGTGTTACTCGTATTCTTTTTAACTAAAAGGGAATATAAAGGAGCTTTCGGCAAGATATCGGTCTTAATACTAAGGAGGATCCTTTCGATCAACACGGCTATGATAAGACCAACTACATCCTATCCGTAGGATAGATGATAGCTCTCCTTAGCATGCCTAGCTCTGGCCGAGTGGCTGCCCGTGGCTCAAGTGGTAGTGTATTGGCTTCCCAATCGGACGGTTCAGGGTTCAATACCAGCCGTACTCGAAAGACTCTTTTCAGCCCATTTATACAACATCACGTCAATTTACACTAACAATTTAGTGTCTCCATTAAATGTCGGAGCCACCCATGGAGCGAAATAACTCTCCCTCTATCCAATTTTCCGCCATTTTCAGAGTAGTCATACCCTCTCGCGTCTTAGATCGTTTAAAAAAAAAAAAATCAAATTATCAACTGTACGCTCAAAGCCTCCTTTCGCGTCCTGGGTAACACGCACTCTCTTGTGACTCTGGTTATATATCTGATACAATGACACCAGAACATCTGTTGTAACATTCTTCTCTGTGGCTAAGAATGATTTCGGTCAGAATCGGGTCTTCACAAATAATTTCAAAACTAATCTGGGCAACAGCGTTGATATCGATAACATTGAGGACAAAGCTAAATTTCGCTCCTCACAACAACAACTTACGTCAGTCTTCTAAGCGAAGATATTCTTACACGCAGTCCTGATGGCAATAAACTATATCGTGAATATTTAGGGGAGTGGGCGATGCATCGGGATCTGTAGCGACAGCTACGCTATCCTTAAGGCCTTGCTAAACCCTGTCACTACTTTCACGCTTCGTCGAAATGTAAGGCTCCTCTGAACGCAGGCGTAAGGCTAAATTCAAAAGTCGTATTGGGGTCCCAGGTCACAATGGGATCATGAAAAATGAGATCGCTGACGAACTGGCTGGCAAGACTCAGAGGAGAGTTTTTCAGGACTCGAGCCTCTGTTACAACTGTCAGGGTCCTCGAATAGAACTTACATTGTGGGTGGGTGCTGCTACTGTAAGCACTTTATGACCGAAGAGTTCATTCATTTTTGTACGATTTACATGAAGTACAATGGACAAGTTCTATGTCTAACAGCTCTGTTCCGACAGAGAGGAAATAGAGATCTGCAAATTTGGCCAACTCCAGTAGCGCAGTAGCAAACACGTAGGAGACGTTTGTAGGAAGATTAGATGTTTTTTCAGACTTTACACGTTGAGGACCAAAGGATGTCTAGATACTGAAACTAGGCTTTTCAAGACTTAAACTTCACTCTTAGACCAGTTTTTCTATTTTTTAGGTGCGTCCCAAAGTAAATCGGGCTTTTTAAAAATAAGAACACCAACAAGTTTTTTTGGCACAACCGATTTGTTTTGTTCAAAATAGTCCCCTTACGACTAAATATAGCGATATGCACGGTCTAAAAACATGTCTTTTAGGGTGTCGGTACAAGCCTTTTGGATGGGTTCTACGTCCAGAAAACGCTTTCCTTTCATCGGCAAATGCATTTTTCTGAAAAGATAAAGGGCGCACGGTGTCAACTCAGGCGAATACGGGGAGTAGTTGGCAGTTAAAATGCGACTTTTAGCCAAAAAAATCGGTCATAAGTGTCGATCGACGAGATGGAGCATTATCGTTCAACAAACGCCAACTTGTTTCTGCGCGATATTCTGGCAGAATACCTAGTCCTGCCATAAGTTCTGTTACACAATTTCCAGCGCTTATCACTCAAAACTTCTTGCGGGAATAGAACCGTTAACTTTTTTTTCATTACACATGCACTAATCAGTGAAGAATTCTAGTCCGTTTGGTTTCACTTTGCAAACTATTAACATGGCGCGGGGCGTTAAAGAGAATCGAGTCGCGGTAATAGCGTTGCATAAGTGCAAAAAGAATGCTGGTCAAATTTTCAAGTTGCTAAAACCACTCACAATATCGAGAATATTCGTCTATCGGGCTATTGCTCGCTTCGGCGAATTGTGGTCGTCCGCGCCTGTCCAGATCTGAATTCACTGGATTATGGTTTCTGGTCAGAATAGGAGAACATGGTCTGCAAGACATCCCATGGAAATTTGGAAAGCCTTAAAACAGCATTAACCAAAGCAGCGTCCACGATCTCAATATTTGAGTGTCGAGTAGAGCAAGCCATGCCCTCTAATACGGACCAAAACTTGTAATCAAACGGGTTGAGGTCTGGACTACCAGCTGGCCAATCATCCGTTGATATGAAGCCCGGAACGTTGTTTTTGAGCCACAGTTGAGGCGTTTTTGCTTTGTGAGCTGCAGCAGAGTCTTGCTGGAAAGTCCATGGCTTGTTGTTGAATATTGATTGGTTGAGAGACTTCACAATGGGTTCCAAGACGGTCGATTGATATACATACTTTGGCCGATATTTTCACTCCTTTCTCGCAAAAATGGAGCTTGGTAACGCCATCGTAGCACACTCCCCACCATACCATTACAGACGCGGGATGGTGGCTTCTTTGAACCTTTGGGATGAGTTGGGATGCTTGTCTTGATGACCGAGCATTCACACGATGCTTATTGCACGATTCTGCCACGGTGAAGATTTTCTCGTCAGTAAACAGAATTTGTTTATGAGCGTTCTTCGTGTACCGGCTGAGTAATGCTTTCGATCTTCGCTTGCGTTTTTCCTTCAATACGGCCATGAGCAGGTGTCCAGCGTGTCGCTTGTACGCGCTGAGTCCTAAATTTTCTTTGATAATGCGAGACATGGATTTTTGCGAAATTTGCATTTCCCGCGACAAGATTTTCTGCTTTCGCAGCGGTTGTCGGTCGATTCGTTTCTTCACGGCTTTAATCGCTTTCGGAGTTCTCACAGTGCGCGGACGGCCGGATCTTTGACGGTCTCGTACTCCACCAGTATCCTCAAACAACTTCACAGCACGATACACAAAATTGCGAGTGATTCCAAGCGGTCGCAACGTCCTAAATATATCGCCTTTTTCCATGTTGCACTACTATAAGTAGGCCAACTACAACAATACGATTTTCGATGCCGCCCCATTCCATGATTGTAAGCAATTAATGTCAAAAACTTGTCAAATCGCAATCAATACGAAGTGGATGCGCCCAGTGTTGCATTCGTAATGAGTGAGTTCAGTTGTGTACCAATTTTTATGACTTAACTAGGTATGTTATATTTCTTACGTGTTGTTTTTTTAAAATATGTTTTGAATCTAAGCTTTTACTCATATTTGTAGGATTGCATTTGGTACCAAAATGTAGCTTAAAACTTCTATGTTTTGGGATAATTAAACTTTGTTGCCTTCTCCTGCCTTTTAAGGAGTTAGTCAGGGTCTACTCAACCATCGTAGCGTAATTTTTTTGGCAAAGAAAAAACCTTAGTTCTCCCTTTTGGCAGAGTTCCTTTTTCCGGGAGTTTTTCACGTAAATTCTTTAAGGGAAATTCATAGCGCAATAAATACCGAAAAAATGTGGTTCTAGCTGTGCTTGCCTAATTAGTAAACAATTATCGAATATATCTGCATACCAAGAGCAGATATATTCATTGCACAGTTAAAATTGTGGAAAAAAACGAGAAACCGAAGAGGAAGAAAAGAGCAGCAGGCAAAATGTCTGTGGCATATACGCAGCAGCAGCAACCACCGCCTGCGCCGCCACAACAGTCGTCTGCACAGCAGGGCGGTCCACCGCAGCAAACGCTGCAGCCAATGCAGCATGGTCCACCTAGTGAATCGCCCAATAGAGGTGTACCTCCACCGCCCAGTCCGGCGCATATACAGAAAATTTTGGACGAAAATTGTGGCATAATTCAGACGATACAAGATTTTCAGAATATGGGCAAATCACAGGAATGCATTTCGTATCATGCAGCGTTACATCGTAACTTGGTGCACTTGGCACAGTTGGCTGATCCGTCGATGAATATGGCTCAAATATTGCCGCCACCGCATGTATTGGCTTCACAGTTGCAAGGTCCACCGCATGGCATGATGGGTGGTCCGCCCCACGGTCATGGTCCTTCAGAACCGGCGGTACTATCACCTCAAAATAGCGCCCAATTTCCATACCCGAATGCCAATCAGCAGCCCCCGACATCGCATGCAAACATGCCGCAACCTAACTCGCAGCAATCTCAGTCGCCGGCTGGACAACCACACCAGCAGCAACAACAACAACAACAACAATAGCCACAGCCACAAGGAGGAAGAGCTATACCACCTCCAGCCGGGGCCCAACAACAGCCAGGGAATGTTCCGTATCGTGGTGTCCCAGGATCTGGTTAACAGCCACCTCCATCAACTCAGAACAGCCAACAGCCAACAACCACAACGAACTATAGGGCAACCACAACAACCACCGCCGCAGTCGCAGTACCGCGGAGGATATCAACAGCACGGCCACTATCCTGGATATCCGCCCCAAACGCAACCTTATCAACCACAGACTGGTTATCCAGGTATGCCGCCGACATCTTCGACCGGTGGGCCGCCTCACCAAATCATCCCTATCCGAATACTTCGCAGCACCAAGGCCCGATACCGGGATCATATCCTCCTCCTCCTCCTAATCAACAATCGCAACCGCCACCACAAATGTACGGACCTCCGGCAGGAGCGCAGGCGCCACCAGATCAATATCCCCCGCAGAATGCCGGCGGTCCACCGCCATCCATGGGCTATGGGTATGGTGCCCCAAATGCTAGTCCGAAAAAAGTTAGAGTCGAAAGAGCGAAGGAGTTGCTACGCTTGCACGAAAGTGGTGAGTTGCCGAATTTGGTTTTTTCCGATGAGTCGCCATTTGTTATCGAGCAATATGTCAACAAACAAAATGACCGAGTTTACTTGCCAGAGAGGTCCTTCGAAAATTTACACCTTCGGACGGCCACCAGAAAGCAGGCAGCACCGATGGTGATGGTTTGGGCCGCCATAACTGCCATAACCGCCATAACCGCCATAACCGCCGATGGTTGCTCTCCACTCGTATTTTTGGACCGTGGCGTCAAAATTAATGCGATCGTATACCGTGAAACTGTCTTAGAGGCAGTATTGCAGCCTTGGGCAAGCAATCATTTCGGTAGGAGACCGTGGATATTTCAACAAGACTCGGCACCGTCTCACAAAGCGCGCGTCAACCAAGATTGGTTAAAAAACAATGTTCCACACTTCATTTCTTCGACACAATGGATTGCAAGTTCTCCGGATGCAAATCCGTTGGATTTCTCTGTCTGGGGTATTTTGAAGGCGAAGGTTGGCACTAAAAAATACCAAAGTTTGCACCACCTCAAACAAGCACTTCGCCGGGAATGGGTCAAAATACCGCAGAGCCACTTGCGTGTAGCGTGCGATGCTTTCTTCGGCCATCTCAAGGCCATTATTCGCGCCAAAGGTGGACATATTGAAAACTACTGATACAATTTGAAAATTGATGTATTTTCCAACATTTTTTGCTTTGGCACAATAAAATTTATCAAAAAATAAAAAAAATTATAGCATTTTAAAAAGTTGGAGTTCGAGTCAGGTCAGGCACCCTGTAGAAGGAGTAGTAAATTTTGTAGTAGATTAGTTATAGTTACGATAGCATTTAGTTTTGGATTAGGTCGGTATTTCCACAAAAATCGGCCCTTCACACGAAAACGAAAAATATATTTAAAGTCAAAAAAATGTCAGTAAAATATCAACAAAGGTTCAGTGCTTCAGTTTCAGAACGTAGTATTATTTTAATTGGTTTCTTTGTTTTTCGTACCTCGAACTTTATGGCTGTTAATCAGCCTAAAAAACCTTTTTTTATTGCAAATTTAGCAACTGTGTAATTGCTGTAGGTCTAATAGCAAATATCTTATCCCCTATGACCGGCTTTCTTAGGAAGCGGAACCACTGTGCGATGACACAATCATACTGTCACTTCAGAAGCAATAACTCCGCTTGTATTCGTTCAGATGTCCTGAAATTTTGACAGTACATCACTGAAGGATCCACCTTTTCGACGCATGGTCTCAATAGATGGTCTCACCAGAAATACTCATGTTTAAAACGTCCTGTTTATTTTGGAACGCACTTTGTATGACTAACTACTATTATAGATCGAGTAGTAAAAAAGTGAGTCACTGTGAAATATATGGTACTCCCTTTGAGAGGCCACCTCAAGGTTTCTGGTACATATAAACTAGACCATGACCTGTCTACATGCGTCACAATTTTCACTCATTTCTTGAGATTTTATTGCAATTTTGGGCTTTACCGACGGCTCTTCTATGATAAAGTTTATTTTTTATTTTGTTTTATGGACACAATATCCTGGGAGAGTACATAAAAAGTGTAATTTATTAAATGGCCAAGTGATGATGTCGACTAAGTAGTCAATGAGCTGTAGACCAACTAATGGGTTTCTAAACTCCTTGAAGTAAACTGTCTTGATATGGTCAAAATTAGCCTTCATTTCCGAAGAGAGTATAATTATTCGTTTCTATTTTCTTTACACGCCAGACCGTTTATGACTTTGCAACTGACATGAGAACAGAAGACGTAGTTGCCTGATGTTTCAAAATTGTGAAAAAGATTCTTTTCCAATTCGTTTTGAAGCGGCCAAATGAGTCCATTTGCCTATTTGAACTGACGCCACATTAACTCAGACAGCTGCGTTTCTTCACTAATAGAACGCCTGACAGGTGAGATTTTAAACAAATTTTTTGAAATATTTTTAGCAAATTATTTAAAAATTAAGAAAAATTTCTTTTGTAAGAAAAAAAAAAATGCAAATTTGTACTAATCTATGGCTTTGGCTGTGACCTATTATTCATTTTCACATATCTAATGGTCAAATGTCTTTCGAACAGACAGATTCTTCTCCCCATGGAATACGTAGAGCATAAATCACATCTCACTGCGAGAATACATTCCGAGATTGTCACCCAAGGTTGCACACAGTAGCTGAATATTTTCATTGCTTTGCTCTGTTGCGAGTACGTTTCGTTCTGTTCTTCTTCTTCTCAAAATTCGTATTCGTCTGTCTGTGGGGTGGTTTTTTGTTTTTTTTTTCATAAATTTATTCCCAACCGCAAATCATGATTCAGTGTCACAGTTAACAGATTACTACAGAGCACTCAACAGGCGAACGAATTGACAAAACAGTCACTCCTACCACTGACAGTTGACAGTTCGAAGAACTGCTCTGCGAACTGTCATCTTTCTTGTAATACTATATGTTCCTTTTTCGGTGTGTTATAGAGTGTTCCCCTTTGTCCCATTTAAGGAGAGAGACAAGGCTGGATGTGATGTCTTCGTCTTCTGCTCAATTGGTGGAAACGTGTCACCACAATTTTTGGAACAACAATGTTGCGCTTGGCGCTCGACTTCTTGAAGATTATCATCTACTTGGTAGGTTTTGTGTCGAGTGCAATACTTGGATGTCGTTCTGTCATTTTCCATGTTGACACTCTCACCGCCTTTCATCCGGTAAAAAGCTATTAAAACGATTTTTTTTTTTTGGGTGGAGAACAAAATTGGCTCGTCACGTTTTTGGCAGCGTCACTGCAAAGTTTTAGATTTGATTGCTCTCCACTTACCCTTCGAATCGTATCCGTTCCGTATCTTCTCTATTCTCATTGTTTGTGATGGCAACAACAATAAAAAAAAAAAAAATAAATGTAAAATGAAGAATGACTTATGGTCATTTACGATGACAGGATTAGTTATGGTTGGTCTTGGATTTTATTTTTTTTTTTTTCGTTTAGAACATTTTTTCCAAGGACGCTTGTCGTGTGAAATTTTTTTCTTAAAAAAAAAAAAAAAAAAAAAACGAAAAAACAACTCAATTTTCAGTTTTAGAAAAAAATGGGAATTTTTTCGAAAATTTTATGTTGAGACGATAATTTTGCTTGACGAGTCACCATTGGAAAATGTGAAGGATAGCAAATTACGTGGGATTTGGAGTGAGCCCGTGTGGTAACAACACAAATAGTCGTACTTCGATGATTGTTTTATGGCATCCGGAGATTTATTTTGGGTTATTCTGACCGATCAACTACTAGTGTTTGATGTGGAATGAGGGGATTTGCAATTTGTCCAAAATTTTGGGATGGAAATTTATTTGGCGATGATGTATAGAGTGGTACTAAACCGCGAAAAAATGTAGTCACTTAGGCAGGGTTTGAATGATTGAGAGCTTCCTGAATTTATTCGGCGCCAGTGGTTTGCAATGGTTTTTTTGTATAATTTATTTTAAGAAAGCTATTAAGAACATGAAGAGATGAAGATAAATTTTCTGAACCAACCAACGTTCGAAATTTCTAGTGCAGAAAATATTTATTATGATGCGGTTGGCTGTTATAATTAAAATTTAATTGATGATTTGGATGGTCTAATGTCTTTTTCTAGGTCAAAGAAGACTACCAACTAGATGCGACAGAAATCAAATTGTTTTCGTACTCTATCCCTATGGTTGGGTGTTTGCACATTTAGGTTAGGCGTTGAATGGCGTCAACCCAGCGATGCATAGTGCTATAATAGATCAACTGTGATTACCTCCTGACAGTAAGCGGGTACTGGTCTCGGATTGCCAAATTTATAAGAGCGTGTGTTTAGCAGGAGAAAATTGCAAAAATATTGTGTCCTGTCAGAAATAATCGAACCTCGCGTGACTGAATCGACAATGGCGTTAACAGTCAGCATAGCAATAAGGATCTTTCATGATTAGTTAGGGTGCTGAGGTAGAGATGGTGGAGGATGCGCAATTAATAGGCCAACGGCAGCTCTTCTATTGCTGAAACGGGTTACTGGTTTCGGATTATCCGACACCTTTTGTTCGCAGAAACAGAATGGCCATCCAAGTCGCGGGCTGTGCCTGAGTTTACTATCCGACCATGTGAAAAACCTAAAGCTGCAACAAAGAGTGGAACCCCTGGACTGAAGGAGAAAAGACCTTCACAAACACTTCGGAAACTGATACAGAGATCAGAAGTTAAAACAAGAAATTTTCAGCTTTCAACATATGAGTATATGCGTCGTATTAATACGACAATGTGAGGATGGTACATATTATGACAAAGCCCTTACCGAAAAGACAATGATATCGGTTCTATGAGCTCTTCAATATAACCTATGAGCAATGCCCTAAGTACGATGTGAAACTTTCTGGTGATTTAAAAAGATAGCGTCTTAAGACTTAAGCTAATAGCTAACACACGTTTCTTTATCCAAACATTCACAACGTAGCATGAACCCAATTGTTCATGTTGCGATCAACGCACACTCCTTCAATATTAGATCCGTCCGTACCATACCCCTACCTAGCTCCAGGGCCCAGGCACGGTGCGTCTACGGATACCCCTCAAACGCCACAACAACGGACGAATAGTATGATGAAATTTAACGTTAAATGGTTGCAATTGCAAGCCCCAATAACCTTTTCCGTTGGCATATCTCAGCCACTCCAACAAGAGCTATATAAATTAAATTGAGTGCTGAAGATTAGTGACATCAATGCCGGGACCACCCGTAAGAAAGCCTGGTTTAACAGAAAGTGCGAACAAGCCCATATAGCAAAACAACTTTCCTATAAAGCGTCACATCAAATAATGATGAGAACCGCTCGTGCGTTCTACGAGAAAAAAAAGTAGAACAGAGTATCGATTTGTCGACATGAGAAGGACAAGATCACGAAATTAGAGAGGGGTAGAGGGGTCACATTCGGTGCTGATGATATAACAAAGACTGTTAAAAAACCGAGACGACCGAAATTCCTCTATCGGACACAACGAACCATTTAGCCAGCGAGATAAGAGTCAAAATTCCTGTTCACCCAACCAAAACGAAGTAAAGATAACAACATTTAATCGTGACACCCGTCTCGCTATGAATGTTCATCAGTATACCCTCAAGCCCACTTTCGGACGTACTCTAAAATATCGTGATTCGTTCCTAAGCCGGACAACTCGCTTATGGAATGTCCTGCCTAGCTCATTATTTCCTAGTCATTATAACCTTCAAACATTTAAAACCAACGTTCATAGGTACTTCTCTTTCTACCCTCCCTAACATCTAAAATTATTAAAAGGTCATCAGAAATTAAACAGACTTCTCACACTTGCCAACCGCTGTTTCTTGTCGGCCTAAGTAATAAGACCTTGCTAGGAAAAACTAATGAAACCTTACATGAGCTCCTGGGATAATGAGGGTGATGATGATGACATACTATAGAAGCATGGGCGGATGAACATATCCTTGGTTGCTTTGTGCCCAACAGTCTTCGGATGATTTTTGGTTCCGTTTGATGGGCTTTGGGAGAGGAGATTCGACGCCGATTCATATGAGTTGAACAAGACATCCACTCATTCAGAAAAATTTGCATGAGTCGCCTGAAATGCCTTGGACATGTACAAATATACATATATGGATTATCAACGGTCCGGGCCGAAGGATCTCCAATTTTTACCCAATGGAACAACGTGGTAGAGGAAGACTTCGCCTTTAAAGTGCAAAATATCGGAGCCAATTAATATCATTGGTTGAAGCTCAGGTCCAACCTGGACAATAACTCCATCTAAGTAAGTAAGGAAGGAACTAGTCTCTATTCTTTGGATGCATTCATCGGTTATATCTTTAGTTAGAACAGCGCAGACAAGCAAGTCCGCATTTAAAACACCTATGCCCCCTTTCTTTTTTTTTTCGGTTTTTGGAAAGACGACTTCAGTACAAAATACAATAGGCACATTCGAATCTTACTCATGACAAGCCAGCAAACTCTACGTCAGTACACCGTGGCTGTGCCAAGTACAAATCTAGGAATAAATATTCACAGGAGGCGTCGGAAGACAAATTATGTAAGGAAACCAGAAAGCTCCTAAACGGATAGCTCAATAGCAATTTGGAAGATGACTGAGAACACAGACGAATCTCTTTCCCCTCGATATTCATATCATAGGCTACATTCTCAAAGTCATCTGCCGTTTAAAATGAAGTGGCCTTCCACTATAGTTTCGTGGAGCATTTGACTGCTATGGAATGACGCATTGACATCAGAACTTCAGTCGATTGTGCTCAGCACTGGAATAAAATCTGAGCCATTAGTCGACTGGTACATAGCCAAGTTGCGCTTAAAGTCTTATTTAAGCTGCTCATCACCTGCAAGCAAGGATTTTGTGCAAGGATTTTTTAAACGCAATTGAAAACCTGAGTTCAATGAGTCATGTCTAGACGCTAGGACATAATGTCAATGGTTGCTAATATAAAACGCCCATGAAACTCCGCTGGCAGTTTGGAACTAAAATACTAGCCTTGAGTACGGTGCAAGTTTTGACAGATCCATCCCTCTAAATCACTGATTCCGTTGTGAAAGCAGGTCTGTTATGAAGTGGAACACCTTTGCTTACTCGGTTTAAGCCACATTTACTTGGGAGTAGCTCAAAACATGTCGATTAAATAGCTGTTGGGCACTATATGGGGTGCGCTGGTTTCAATGTAAGCCGAGCTGATCGTTTAAATGTGACGAACCAGCCCCGGATAACAATGGATCCAATGTTCACGACCCTGGCAGACGATTAAAGGATCACAACATTCGGATCAGCATGCGGAGTCTTCGGACTCTTGACTGCTATCACGCAATTATCGTCATCACACCCCCATTTAGAAAGTGTGTTGTAATTGGTCGAGCACAAAGAGGGTAAAGAGGCGACTGCTATAAGGAAGACAATTAGCGCTCATTCGTATGCGAATTTGCAGCAGACTTAGAAGAGAAATCTTGAGCTTCCGATGCGTGAGCAAGTGGCTGTCTTATGACAATCTGCGTCACGGCTAAATTCGCTAACATAAGCCTACTATGTGACCATGCCCCTACGGAAGACAAAGACGATGCCTTCAAAGAATGTTTCCACGAGCTCCTCGACAAGACATATAAACAATATCCTAAGTAAAGGGTGTGTTTTTTTAGAGGTTTGGTTTTAAACTGGCAACACTGTTTCTACCGATTGTCAATGTGACAGTTGAAAGTTGATTTGTGGTTAGTACATTTTGCCATTTTACGCCAGAACAACCATGGTTCGATTCGCCGAACTTATCCTGCACTACGTCCATTTTACTGTCGACATAATCGTCCATCAGAGCAAGTTGTTCGGAGCACGATGAATCGTTTTCGCACCACAGTACACTCTAGTGGATAGTACACATCCCAAAGACGACAAGTGCGAACAGAAGAAGTTATTGCCGTTGTGGAGGGCAGTATTGAGGAGAATCCGAATGAGTCGCTTCACCATCGTGCACAGCAATTGGAGTTATGACCATCTACTTTGTGGACGATTTTACGGAAAGATCTTGGCTTAAAAGCTTATAAGATCCAGCTCGTGCATGAGTTGAAACCGCCTGACCATTATACGCATCGTAGGTTCGGTGAATAGGCCGAAAACATGAATCAGCTTGATCCTCATTTTCAATGCAAAATTTTGTTCTCCCATTTTGGTTAAAGTGCAGAAAACCCAGAAGCCTTTGCCGAGATACCCTTACAACCATTAAAACTCACTATTTATGGGCTGGTGTAATCTTCGGCCCATATTTCTTTAAGGACGATGCCGACCGGAGAGCGCTAGAGAAAAATGATTACTGACTTCTTCTTTCCTCTGTTCAATGGCATTGACGAGACAGAGCTTTGGTTTCAACCAGATGGTGCAAAATTGCACACGGCGCGCGACACCATCAATTTATTGCGAGAAACATCTGCTGAGCGCATATTTTCGTGTAATGGACCTGTGAACTGGCCTCCACGATCCTGTGATCTCACACGTTTAGATTACATTCTTTGAGGGAAGTCACTAATTTATGCCCATAGATTAGAGACGTGAACGAATTGGATATCAACATTCGCCGTGTTATTGCTAATATACGGCTCCAGTTACTGGATAAAATAGTTGAAAATTGGACTCCACGATTGCGCTTTATTCGAGCGAGCCGTGGCGCGTATATGCCCGGCATCATATTTAAACACTAATGGCATATAATTATCTATTAAACAAAGCTAATATCATAGATATCAACATTAACTTCAAGTATTTTATTTCATATTGAATTTGTATACCTCTAAAAAAAAACAGCCTTTATGACGTTAAAATCGCCTAGTACGATAGGAAAGGAGGACATCTTTGGTAGGACAATTGTTAAGTACAACCTACACAATACCACTGACACGGACTTAGGCTTATTGATTAATCACTATAGGAAGCACATGGCTTTCTCATCACAATATACGAGTACTCTAGGGGATATGGCGGTCTCCGAATCATGAAACGCCAAACCAAATTAATTATTCTGGGATCGATGACTCTAATATCTTTTACGTCCGAATTTTTTGGGAAGCCGACATTGCCTCGAAACTTTACGTCGTTCCAGTCAAGGTATAAGTGAAACAAATTCTATGCTTGAAGACCAGTGGCAACGCTGCCAATGTGATACAAGAGACGCCGCAACTGATGTGCTGCATTTTACCTGACCACCACCAAGAAAAAATGTGTCAAGGGAAGAAGACCCGTACAGAAACCTGTAGAGATGACGAAGGAAACATTCTACTAGAGACACAGTCAGAGCTGAGAATATGTAAAACCTTCCACTGCAGACTGTGTAACGGCGATGAAGATCAACATACCAACATCAGGCAAAATAGGCGATTCAACTTAGACAACGATAGCCAAAACGATAAAAGGAGAGCAATATCTAAGACTTTAAATACAACAAAGCTGCTGGACTTCCATCCTTGCTGACTGAGGTATTCAAAGCTGCTGGAAGTGACTTTGTGGACACCTTGGTGTATGCTCTCATTTCTCAGATCTGGTTGGAAGAGGTTATGAATCTCAGAATCGTGTACGCGGTCCACAAAAAAAGGAGACCCCGAACTGCGCCAAATGTAGTGGTGTAAGTATCCTCAACATTGTATACAGTGCTAACCATTCCTCAACAACTTGATTGTCCCTTATCAGTGCGGTTTGAAACCAGGAAACTCCACAATCAATCGAATCTTCACACTCCGGCAGATCCTGGAAAAAAGCCAAGAAGTCTAAATCGATACCCACTATCTTTTCATCGATTTTAAGGCCGCATATGGCATTTATAGATACGAACTGTGTAGAGCCATATCTACTTTGGGAATTGCCAAACTCATCCGTTCTGTGCAGAATGACAATGGAGAACGAATGCAGCTCCATCAAGGACGATAACGACGTAACCGAGATCTTTGATGGTAAAAAAGTTCTCAGACAGGCGACGTGCTGTCATGTGACTTCTTCAACATCATACTTGAAAGAATTGTACGGAACTCAGAAGCGAACAATGGAGGTACACTCTTTCAAAAGTCTGTGCAACTACTAACGTACGCCGATGATATCGACATAATTGGGAAAACTCTGTTCGGTAGTACGAAAGCAGTCAAAATGAGTTTGGCACTAAATAAAGGCAAAATCAAGTATATGCTCAAAACGAGAAGGGACAGACAACATCTACGAATCGGACAGAACGCCACAGACGACAGCTACAGATAGTAGGAAGCCTTGTCTGATTTGTCTTTCTATTAACTCTGCAACAACACGTCAGTAGAAATGAAACGCAGAATCACTCCTGCCAAACTCTCTTTCTTTCGACTAAAAAGGCAGAGTAGTAAGACTATATCCCGAAGAACGAAGGAGACTCTATATACTCGTAAGACCTTGATCATGCGAGTTCTACGTTATGGCGCTGAAACATGGACTCTATAGAAAGCGGGTGAAGATATCCTCGGTCGTATCAAGTGAAAAAATTTTCCTAAAATATTCGGTCCTGCATTGGCGTGATAATTCAACGACGAACTATACGAGCTGCACAGCGACAAAAAGGTTCTAACCGGGAGGTTTGTTAGTTGGCGACCAGCTTCAACCTATACGGCAACGTCACCTCGAAATGCCAAGTAGTAAGTATTATCATTCAAATAAAAGTATGTCGCGTATTTTTATTGAAATTTATCTTGCGGGTCCTCTAGTCAAACAAATTTTATACGAAAAAACATTTTGTTGTAGAAATCCATAGGCAATAACAATTTATTTTCTTGTATCTTAAGTATGATACAACTGCCTCATCATCATTGTAAATATTTCATCCCAACAACACATAACAAATGAATTACGGCCCTCCTGTTGCGATGTTCTAAATACAAAAGAACAGCCGCAAACAAAACAAAAACTCAAAGCAGACATTTTATTGCACCTTCAATAGTAATTCATCTCCAGACAAATAAATCTATTGTCTCCTTTGACAATAAAAAAAAAAAAACAAGAACAAGAAAATAATAATAACAATATTTTCCGCATGAATCTTTCCCCTCTCCCTCCTCAGCAATTGAATGAATAATCACCAAACAAAGGACTAAGCAAAGAAATGTCACCACCAATTACACCAATTTAAATGTTTTGACACAAATGCATCTAACTTCATCATTTATCGTGTTTTGTTGCTGTCAGTGTGTTGTGCTTATTAGCCTAATGACATATTTAAAAAAAAAAAAAAAGAAAAAAGACCGTCAATAAACTAAAATGGCGTCTCTCTATAGTCTGTCTGGCTGGCTGGCTGTTCATCGAAATTGCTGAAGAAACAATCGGTTAATCAAAAACACATTTTTCTTGCCCCACACCTAGCCAAGGATAACAAGGATAACAAGGATAAAATAGGCTTTGTGCTCGCATAAATACGTGCATATGCTATATGTATGAGTAGATAGTAAAAACAATTTTTGACATGTAATGTACCTGTTTAACTGTATTCCGTTTGTCGTAATCGATCATGGTTGGATCCTTATCCGTGAAATTGACAGCCATTGGTTGCGTTACAGGTACTTCGTTAATATCATTACCCGATGACATTTCACCATGCCACATGACAGCTGCCATCCGTTCTGTCACTAATTCACCATCACCAAAGTGATTCACCTTCGCCAACGACTCTGAATTTGGTGTCGTAGACATGCGATATTCCGTTTCTACCTCCGCAACCGTTGTATCATCACCATCCCCATCACCATCACCATCACCGTAACCATCCCCGTCGCCATCACTGTCACCGTCCTGATGTGATGTCATGTTGTATTTGAAAATATTCTTCGGATGATTATTCATGTAATTCAATTCATTGATGTGACTCTCATGGGCCCCAACCGAGTCGCTTGCCACTTTTTCGTTCAATCGAATGATGTTTGACAGATTTATATTATTGATGAGCGTTATGCCGGTTATCGATACTAAAACGATAACAAAACATACTCCGCCGACCATCAGCAACGGCACTTTCTGTGATTTTTGACACATTTTTCTTAGTTTGACACTTTGACTTTTTACACTTTGGTTTTTGTTTTTTTTTTCGTTTGACGTTTATTTGACAGAACTAAAAATTACACTGTGGCACTCGTTGCAAACAGTTTAAACACTGTGGTGTGGAAGAAAAAGAACCATAAAATGTGGGACACCACAGGAGCACTTCACATGAATTTAGAGCCACAAGCAGTCGCGTAAATTTAACGACAAAGAAAGAGAGGGCTACAGAGAAAAGGAGATTTGGGGGAGCAGCAAAAATGAATAACAAAAAAAGAAATAAAATAAAAGAGAAGCGCAACACAATAGTTAATGCGATGTGATGTGGTGCTTAAAATTATGTGCTGATGTATGAGTATGTCAGTTGAATCCTCTAGCTAGGAGTGTTCCATGAACTGTCAACGTACACTCGTACGATGTTGGATGTTGGATGCTGGATGCTGCTGAATGCACTTACTCCTTAATGCAGGATGGTTGTATGTATAGTGTGTCATAGTACTGACTACTGGCACTCTAGCAAAACCAAGCATGTTGTTCTCAATTATATTTTGTTACCAACAACAATAGGGTGGCACTTAATTTTCCTATTTAACTCGTACCGTATGGCAAGGAGACACAGCAAGACTTTCGTGCATGGGATTGCAGATTTTTCATTCCATATTTGCTGTTGCTTATTCTCTGGGGAAGGTAATTAAAATGCAAACTTCCGGTTTCAACTGTTACACTGGCGTCCGGATGAAAAAAAAGCGCCGTACAGGGATTTCTCTTGACACGAAATATTGTGGTCACCACCAGATATGTACTCGTAATTTCTTCCTCAGAAGAAAACTTTAACACATTTGCCTTTGTCTATGCGGGTTTGTTGTGCACAAACAATTAAACCACTGCGAAGTGGCAATTTTGACAGGCGTCATCTATCAAAAGGCATCATCATTGATCAAAGCACATGATTGGGGAGGCTGGCTGCCTAATTGAAAGCTGCACGAAAATATGTCAAACAGAGAGTGGTGTCTTTGTTTATTTTCCTCTGAATATCAGCGTTTTTTTTGTTTTTTTTTTTTTGTTTTGTTTACGTCACATACTGTAGCGAATTGAAGTTCATGCCATTTTGTCCAATGAAAGTTTACGAGACAGTCAATGACACCCAAAAAGAGTGGAAAGTGTGCAATTTATCATCATTGCTAGTGAGGTGGCAGTTTTGATAAATTTTGTAATTGAACGCGTGTTGAAAATTGAATTTTTTTACGCTTTGAATGATAACCATAGGCTCTTTCAGGAACAACCAGTGACAACCGGTCTTGAAAGCGTTTTATTTTGTTTTTGCGTTCTACGAATAAATAAAAGACGATAATTGGATGACAAAGATGCTGTGTGTCATTAATTGCATTACAATGCCAAGTGATTCGCTTATTATTATTATTACTCGTTGAGAGGGAGCTAACAAAGTCGAGAACGCTAAGAGTTCATCAGTGAAGGAGCATTAGGAAATTATTTTTTAATCTGAGAATATTGTTGCTTATGCTGTTCATTTAGCGCAGTGTTCGTTTGCGGGATTGTCATCGTTTTGTGATCTCGAAATTTCTGGGACAATAACTTTTGATTCCACTGCGTCAACAGAAAAGCATCGTTTGATGAGGTCCATCTCTGCGTGTACCAAAATGTTTCTCGGCACAAAGTGGGTTTAATAGAATGCTGTTGCCATACGCCGACCGATACCGTCGACTTTTACAATTTCACCAGAAGCTGATCCCGAGAAATGGACCGCTTATTTCTCACGGTTCCTGATTCTTCCGATTTGACACCTTCGTTCGAAAATATGGAACAACCATTTAGCGGACTAATGGCCATGACTAACGACCGTGGTAACCCGGTAACTATACGGCCGAGACTATTTGCAAATGTAATGCTGACTGAGATGACTATTTGAATTAAAAAAAAAAATCCGACCACAGAATATTTTTTTTTTTATAATTGGGGAGCGCACAAGGGATTTTGTGTACCCTTAAGATGTTTGCTCATAGCACGGGCGAGGTGAAGTTAGGGAGGGAAAAAAGAGAGATACCGATGTGCGTTGGTTTTAAATGTTTGCAAGTTATAGTGACTAGGGAATAAAGAGCTCGGCAGGGCATTCCATAAGCGAAATCTACGGCTTAGGAACGAATCACGATATTTCAGAGTACGTCCGAAGGTGGGTTTGAGGGTATAGTGATGAACATTCATACCAAGACGGGTGCTGCCGTTAAAAGTTAGAATTGGTGGAATACTACTGGCAATTTCGTTGGAGCACTGGTGGTGACAATAGCGATACAACAAGGTGAGATAGGAGACATTACGTCTGTGTTCGAGGGTATTGAATTACTGTGTGATACTCTCATCACCTATCTAGCAACTGCAAAGAGGGTTTAGGAGCACCTAACCAGATATGAGCTGTACTCTAACGCCTTATAAATTAAGGCAAGGTCAGAGGGGGTAAAATATTTCTTACATCGCTTGAGGAAACCTAGACATTTCGCAGCATTTTTGACGACATCGAATATGTGGTCATTCCCACGTAAGTTATCATTGACAAATATACCGAGAATGGAAAGTTGTTCAGTTTCAACGATGCAAGTGCCTTAAATTTCGCTTTAATGACAGCAGACAGCATTGAGTTCTGGAAGCATTAAACTACACTCTGTTGATAGTTCCCCAATTGGTTATGCTGTGGGTAATGAGTTTAAGATACGCTGCCTTTCCCATTCTACAGCCGAAGAGCAGGGACGTGAATGAATATGAAAAGCAAAGAGTACCGTCGTCAGCAAAGGAGTATATTGGATTAGAGGTAGCAGACAAGGGATCGTTGATGAAAATTAAAAAGAGTGTCGGAGACAGATCGGAGCCCTGGGGCACACTAGGGATTAGGAGTAGCAGACTAGAGATCGTTGATGGAAATTAAAAAAAAGTGTCGGAGGCAGAACGGAGCCCTGGGGTACACCAGCATTTATTTTGTAAATATCAGATTTGAAACCATTCAAGACAAGTTGAATTGAACGTCTCGAAAGGTAATTTCTAATCCATTGAAGAAGAGAGTCCTCGATCCCAAGAGCACGCATTTTCGTCAAAAGAGCCTGATGCCAAACTCTGTCAAATGCCTTAGAAATATCAAGTGCAACTATCTTGATTTCGCCAGATTGATGTACGCCTTGGTTTCACTTTTCAGTGAGATGTACCATCAGATCACCAGTGGACCTGCTGCCAAGAAAACCGTACTGCTGGTCATTAAGAAGTTTTCGTGTTTCGAGATATTTCATGACCTGACGGTTTATCAGCGTTTCCATGACCATGGAAAGAAGGAACGTAAGTGAGATGGGTCTGTAGGAGGAAAATTGTTGTGTTCCATCTGCCCGGAAAGAGTCCCAAAGAGTAGAATCGGTGCAAATGCTTATGCTGTGGTTTTGCGAACGTGGAAAAGATACACTATCTAGACCAGCGGATTTGTGCATGTTAAGATCTTTAACTGCTCTTCCTACTACATGAGTGCGAAAGCGGACACGTCCCAATTAAAATTCGACGCACTTAAGTTTAAGCGGGCACAAAACACAATTTGGAAGTGTTGAGCTGGCCGCGAAGTGTGCAGCAAGCAGATTGGCCTTGTCCAAAGAGCTGACAGCTAGAATGTCCTTATAAATGAGCTTTGGGATGAAGGATGAGACTGAATTTCTAATGCTTTTGACGAACGCATAAAAATTGTTACTACCTTTGGGACATTGTTGTATTTCTTGCCTCAGATTTTGGTCGTATTGAAATTTCAAACATTTGAGAAAAACGTTCCTCGTGCGAACTTTTTTCTGTTTTCCTCTGTGGTGTTGGTCTTATAGGACCGAGAATACATTTCTTTAACCCTGGCAGCCTCTTTACAGCTCGAGTCGTACCACGGCTTTTCTTTTGGTTTGGATGAGGAATAAAACATCTCATTCCAAAGACAACAGCAGCTGTGATCATATCAGCAGCGGTATCTACCTCGTTATCGAGGAAACTTAACGACCAGCTGAAATTCCTAAAGAAGGATTTAAGTCCGCTGCAATTGGCTTTCTCGTATTGCCATACGGTTCTTTTAGGAATCTTTTCTCTAACTCTGTGGTGGGTGTACGAGAAATTAGTTGATATGACACAATGGTCCGACGAGCCTAGAGGGCAAAGAACATCAACAGTGTACTTATCAGGGTAAGATGTCAAAAATATGTTCAGAGTGTTGGTTGTACGGCTATCAACGGATGGTATTCGCGTGGACTCATTTACAAGCGGGGTCAAGTCCTTCGGATGTTTTCTGTTCAGAATGTCGAAGCCACCCACAATTGTGTATATCGAAATCGTCCGTAAAAATAAAGCAGTAGCGGACAATTTGCTTACGGAGATTGAATTTTAACCACGTGAATCGGAATTCCGGATTGGAACAGGGACTACATTGTGATAGAATTTTGTGAGCTACATCACTACTCACGTAAATGGCGAGACCGCGGTGAGAAAAGAATAGTGGTACTAGTTCGTGGCCAGGTAGCTTCAGATCAGAGTGATCTGAGAGGTGTCGGTGGGAATCAACCTGCGTTCCACTATGTGCCAAAACAGCTGGTCTGAATTTACAGATATGGATGTACCCGGAAAAATAATTACTTTTTAGCCCACGTATATTTGCGATGTCCGCTCTAAAGAGAAATTGGTTATTTGATGCGTAATCGTGACCCAATATGCAGCTCTTAGAATTCTGGAAGTTGGATAATACCTTTCATATATTGGGTTGTTCAATAAGTTCTGCGGTTTTTCAAGGCTTAAAAGTAAACACAAATTTTTGGTATAAAAGCTTATTATTTAATCAATCAGATATTGTCCATCTGATTCTTTTACTTTCTTCCAACGTTCTGGAAGAGACATAATATATAATAATGGTTAAATTCAGCAGACTTATCGGTAAAAAAGTTTTCCAGGTACATTTTTATCCCATTTTCGGAATTGAATAGCCTTCCGTCCAAATTGTTTTGGACAGAACGGAACAGATGGTAGTCAGAAGGCACGAGGTCTGGAGAGTATGGTGGTTGCTGCATAATTCCCCAGACAAAGGAATCCGGCGTTTTCATGATGGAAAACAAAGCCCTTCCTCTTCGCCAACACTGGCCGTTTGTCTTCCACTGCCTGCTTCAAAGTATCGAGCTGCGAGCAATATTTAACGGCATTTATTGTCTGATTGCGTGAAAGCAACTCGAAGTAAAGGACACCTCGCCAATCCTATCAGATGCTCAACAAGACCTCTTTGGGGTACAAATCTTATTTACCGACGCATCATGACCTCTTACCACCCATTTTTCGTCTCCCGTACCCATGCTTTTCAGGAAAGCATCAAGCGAGTTCCATCTCAACAAAGACTCACAGACCATTCTGCGATCCATAGTGTTTCTTTCACTTAGTTCGTGAGGAGCCCAAACCTTTTCAACATTCCAAGCCTTTTCAGTCTGTATGAAACGGTTGTATGGGCGTTGTTAAACCGCTGAGCAATCTCCCGTGTCATCAAATGCCTGTCAACAGTAACTGCAGCCAAGATTATATTATCCTCTCTGTGGTGCATACAGCATCAGCAAGATCTGTATTTCCTGAACGAAAGCGTGTAAGCCAACGCTGATAAGTGTCAGCGCTTATAGCCGAATCTCCGTACACCCTGCAAATCTCACGTTGCGCCTCTGTAGCTTTGACACCTTTTTGAAAGGAAAAAAAAGCCAAATATGACGAAAATGCACTTTCTTAACCTATAACCGACTTAGCCTATAAGAGAGACTGTAATCAATCGATTCCGCGCAGTTCTAAAAAGCCTAGCATCCCTCGAACACCCCCGTAGGGTATTTTGCGAAAAGACTTGCCTATACACCCATATAGGAGCGTATTGATCGAAAAGCTAAGGCTGAATGGCCATGGTGCACGTCGAAGTTTCACTGATTGGGCTCTATTAAAGATGGAAGGAAAACCGTGCTCCGTGACGAGGCATTTTTGTGGTTCAATTGCCTAGTTGTCGCATCTGGTCAAGCGAATAATCTGGGGTATTCCAAGGGCAGACATTGTATACGAAACAATTAACCGAGATGATGTTTTTTGGGATAAATTGAAAGTGAAAGGGCTGGAGGTGGTTTCAACAGAATGGTGCTACTGGTGAATGTATCATACAATGGACTAGTTCTTTGACTGAGTGCTCGAACTTATTGAGGACGAAGTTCGGTTATGGCCTTATCGCCAGAAATGACCGCATCAACTTGCCGCTCCGTTCGTGCGATTTAACACCTTGGGCTCTATTCCATACCAACAAGCCAACAAACGAGAAATTGCTGGAATTTTGGTCTACCACGTCCGCTCTTGAAAGTGGTTTCGTGATGTGGCATTTCGTAGGCAATGGTATCATAATTGCACCAAAGCGGGCCTGTATGTTGTCGGGCAACATGTTTTAGAACTAGTTGATGCTGATGCCGAGAAATCCTCATTAATGTCTTTTCTCGATTCGATGGGTTTTTGGTCTTTAAGCACATTTGGATTCAAGCATGCCATCTTTACTTCAGGAACGGCATATATGAGCGATGAACTCAAAAGTTTTTATAACATAGAGGGCGAGGCGCCACTTTCTAAGGCATGATCGGTATATATGTACTTTATGCAGTGGGTTTAATTTGAACCGAACTCGTATAGGTTTTCATGAGGTGTGGTAGAAGCACGATTGACTTTCAAGCATTCAGTTCCGTAGGAATTGTGGCAAAATCATGGCATGGCATGGCATGTTTCCCTGATCTTTAGACCAAAAATGCCGCTCATTTTCATAGCAAAGTCGATTAACTTGAATGAGCATCCGAAGTATGCGTCATATGAATTTTATTAGTCATCTCAAGAAGCATTTTTAATGACTATTTTCGGAATCTCTTACTGCTACCATGTTGGAATTTCCGAACCCGAAGAGGGTTTTAATGTTCCAGAACTCATGTGCAAGATGATGACTTCTATAGCAAAGCAATGTGTCTGTTCTGTAGGCCTTAAAAGTCTGTTTTTCTTTCTCATCATGCAAAGCACGGGGTGGAGCGCGACAGGATATTAACGAGGAACCTAATTTCAGTTGTGCTCAATCTGCACTTGTAAATACGTAATTCAGCCAGGACCGAAATCAATTTTTCTCGATGGATGTAAAGCTCCTTCTTACCAGTATTTGTTTAGTTCGTTCAGAAAAAATTCGAAGAACCGAGAACAAGAATGCCAACCAAGTGGGAACATTTTCCCTCCGTTCGCGCCGGATGTTCAATGGAAAATATTGCCGCAGTAAAAGAAAGCGCCGAAAACGACTCAAAGACCTCCATTCGTCACCGTTCGATGGAGCTTGACGTGGAGCATCGAAAATCCACGAGTGATGTTTGGTGCGGTTTATTGACATGCAGATGTCATAGGCCGTACTTTTTCGAAAATGAGCCCGCAAAAGTCATTATGGTCAATGGACCGGATTACCGAGACAAGATAAACAACTTTTTGTGGCCGGAGCTCCAGAATATGGATACAGACCACCTCTACTGGTGATACGTACCATACAAGTCGTGAAACAATCGAGTTATTGTGCACGAAGTTTCCTGGCCACCCATTAGCCGGTAAAACCATGTGATCTAACACCGTTAGACTTCTGTCTTTGGAGCTATGTTAAAAGCAAGGTTTGCGTCAACCATCCGCAAACAATTCCAACTCTGAAAGCGAATATTGAAGCCGCCATCGCCGATATATAACCCCAATTATGTGAAAGAATGATTGAACATTTCGAGAAAAGGATATGTTTCTTAAGCAGAGCAGAGTCGGTTATTTGGAAGATATTGTGCTCCATAAATATTCCCCATCTGTCAATTTTATAAAGCAATAAAGGTTTCAGAGATATCTGCCTTTTCATGGCAACCATTCACCCGAGAGGCGAAATCTCAGCTCGAGAAAGGCTTCCTGATCGAGTAAATTCCCGAAATGGTGATTACATTTTTCCACTGGGATCATACGATTTAAAACGGTGCGACTTCTTTGTGAAAGAGAAAAAGAAAACAAACATCTGTACTATTTCCGATGAAATAAAAACACAAAACCGCGAAAATGTGATGAACCATTTTACCATAACTGCCCGGATGTGCAACAGAGGTTGTACACGTCATTTAGCTGATATTGTATTTCATAATTAGTGCCAACCCTTCTTCAATTGCTTAAAATAAAAACAGATCTCTTTTTTCCAACTTTTGCTGAACATTACGTTAGCATAAGTTTAGGTCTTCAAGCTTCAACTCAAATTAAACAGTTTGAGAACGACTGTCTTTATACTTATTTCGGCCACTGTACTATATATGGGCTCCGTAGGGACAGGGCCACAATTCAATGATCTCCACTGTATTCGAATTCCCGCAGGTAAATAACTCGCCTTAGCTGGCGCACTTAAGTGGAAGGGGACCTCAGCCAATTTGGTGTGCGAAATTAGAGGCGATTAGCCAAGGCGGAGCTAAATGGAATAAACGCTTGGTTGAGCCTCAGGTCCACTCCGGACTGTAGCGACACCTAACGTCAAGTAACGGGTGACCAGATAGCAATGATAGTTTTTCCAATTGTGATGTTTCAGCAGCTGTCAATGTTACCAATGACATTCAGCTGTCAAAATGTTCAGTAAGGTCTGCCATTTCATCGTGCATCGTCTTACGCTTGCCGAACGTGCGGTAATTATTAAAAAAACGAAATGCCGGCTCAGTTGTAAATACGCAACGTGAATTTCGTCGTAAGGTTGGTCGTCATGATGGCTTCAGTGCGCATGCAAATCCTCGCACCGTAAAAAAATGCGACTTAAGCCACCACCAACCAGACAGAGATTGGTGCGAAATGAAGAAAACAGCTAGCGTAGAGGCCAGTATCGAAGAGGACCCAGAAATGTCGATTCGGCGCCGATTAGCTGAATTGCGCATCGCTAAAGAGTCAAAACGACTTATTTTCCGGTAGGAGGAGCCTACATCCATATAAGATTGTGCTGACGCCAGAATTGAAGCGACTTGAACGACCATAGACAACGCCGTGAGCTCGCTAATTGAGCGTTGAAAATGTTGGCAGGAGATCTGGATTTTGGCCAAAAAGTCATCTTCTCGGATGAGGCCTATTTTTGGCTCAGCGGCTATGGCAACAACCGGTCAAGCATCAATGCATTCACATAGAATGACTTTTTGGTGCTGTTTATGGCATGGTGGCATCATCCGCCCTCATTTCAAAAAAAGGAGACACCGTTACTGTCAATGGTCTCAGGTATAGAGCGATGTTAACCGACTGTGGTTTCAAGAAGACGACGCTACTTGCCATACAAGCGACGCAATGCTCGAAGTTGTGAAGCAGACATTTGACGACCGCCGGCCGCGCCGCGATCATGCGATTTAACACCACTCGATTATTTTCTCTGGGGCTACGTCAAGTCCTTAGTCTACGTAAACAAGCCAACCACTTTGGACGAGTTCGGGGCCAACATTCGACACACTATTGCCGAAATAACGCCGCACATATTGGACCGAGTTCTCAAAAATTGGACCGACCGCTTGAAGCACTGCCAGAGATGCCGAGGCGGCCATTTGAATGGTGTGCTATTCCATACATAATGGCATGAAAGTAGCTTCGAAACAAAGCCGGAATCAATTTTATATCTCACACCGTTGTGGTATTATTTAAATTTTTTTTCCTATCGTTCTTATCTGGTCACCCTACACAAGATAAGTTTTTCTTGATAAATCAAAATGTAATCCCTTATTAGAAAAGTCTTTATTAGGTCTAATCTAGGCTAGACCACTGAACATATGACTCAAATGGCAAGCACATATGACTCAAGTAGATGTAACGATTTCCACAAAAATTCGAATTAGATCTCTCTGGACTGTTGCCATTATCAACCGGTTACTTGTCGAACGTAATCATGCATCCATGGCAGAGTTGGTCGAAATTTATCCGATTGGCGGTTGATGACTACCATGATGTTGACCATCAAGCGTTTGTTACGAGTAAGTTTTTAGTCGTTAGTCGCAACTGGATTTAAAACGATTTTCTGGAAAAATCATATGACTAACTAGCACCTCAGCAGAAATAAAACAAACAATCACTCTTGCCAATCGCTGCTTCTTACGGCTCAGAAGGCAATTGAGTACTAAGGCGCTACTCCGTAAAATTAAGGACACTCTTTATAAGATCTTGATCATCCGAGTCCTAATTTATGGCGCATATGCATGTACCCTATCTGAAGACATCTTCAGTCGTTGCGAGAGAAAAATCCTTTGAAAAATATTCAGTCCCGTTTGCATTAACGGGCTTTGGAGTAGAAGATGACAAGGGCATGTACAGCGAAAGGACAGGAATCTTCCGGCCCGGCCCGCATAGTCTTCGGATCTAACTCGGAGGAACAATGCAGTGGAGGAAGACATCTCCTTAGGTGGCCTGTACAGGTAGAAGATAGTTTCAACCGATTTGGAGTGCGCAAGTGGAGGGCATTAGCTAAAGACCGGACCGGCGATACCCCGAACTGTATTGCTACCGCCGGTCTGTGATAGAAAATGCTGAACTTTATACAAAAGTTCAAATACGCACTTCAACTTGGCGTTGAAGACGAAACGGTACGTTATTTGATAGCTGTTGTGTTATCCACAGATCAGATTTATCATCCCTGAGCTAACATCTTTGTTTGCTGTACCTAACTACTTGTAGTAATAATGAGAATAAGCACTAAAAAACCATAATATCTTCTTGTAAAAATATTGATTTACTACGAAAATATAAAACTCATCAACTATCACAATTGAGGTTACCAGGGAGATTTCCGCACACAATCTTTCGTCAGAGGATTCCTTCTGCGTGTACACCATCATATCGTTTGTGTATACCTCAGAATCCTTTTATCCTTTCCAACTTCATTACAGAGTAATTTAAAAATTTATTTCTTGGTGTTCCTTTCTTAGATTTCATAATCTCCTTATATCCTGATGCACATGAAGCATAACATTTCATATTTGAAATTTCCAATATGGTTTTGTTTTTTTTTAATTATTGATTAATTATTATTTTATATATACAGCAGAGCCTCGATAATCCGAACACCCAAAATTTACACCCTGTTCGAACTAGCGAATCGTTCGGATTATAGTACGAGTATGCAGATATTTTGAAGGCATTTTTCAAAACAAAACAAAGTTTTTCGTAATTTAAAATTGTCAGTGTCTACTTCTGAAAAGCCTCTGTCTACGAAAAATTCTTTATGGGAGATCATCTTCATGATCAAAATCATCTACATCTTGGCTAGACATTTCCCCTGATTCGAATAACAAAGGCCACAAAGGCTGCCTTTGAAGACAATTGCTGCAACCTTTGAGCCAATGAAAACACTGCATCTTTCATTGTGGTCTTTTTAAGCAGTTTAGATACTGCGCATTCTGGAACAACTTCTTGCAATAGGAGTTTTTTCTTGTATATCACTTTAATGTTATGGATCACATTTTGGTCCATGGGTTCAATAAGAGCTGCGCAATTAGGTGTCATGTAAAAAACAGTGAAAATTTCGTCGATCGATTGCAGATCTTCTTCAAGTGGATGCGTTGGTTCATTATCAAGAAGTAAAAGTGCTTTTAGCGGTAGATTTTTTCAATAAAACTTTCTTTACTCTAAAATTATTGGTCTTGTAACCCAAGCATTTCTTTGACCTGTGTAATGGACTGGTAACTTTTGGCAGTTGCAAATGCACGTGGCCATTGTGCTTTGCGAACAACCAGCAAAGGCAGTTTGTGCGTTCCGGTTGCGCTTGCGCATGGCATAAATGTGATCCTCTGCTCCGATAATTTGGAACCTGGTGCCCTACTCTCTGACCCCGACGCCAGCGTTTTGTCTGGTATCAATTTCCAGTACATGCCTGATTCATCAGCATTATAGATTTGATCTGCAATCAGATCTTTTTCCCTATAAACGTCCATAAATTTTTCCTGCGATGGCTTCAAAGCTGTTTCATTATTCGACGATTAGTAAACGCCTTTTTTTAAAATTATTTAACCATCCTCTACAGGCAACAAACTTTCCTTTTTCAAGTCTTTCTTGGAAAAATTTGACCTATTCCATCAATAATTCACTTGACAAAGGCACGTTCTTTCTTCGTTGCTCTAAAAACCACGTAAATAAAGCATCTTCAAGCTGCGAATTTTCAGAAGTTTTTAAGGTTTTTCTGGTGCCTGGACCCTTTTCTGTGTTTACAATTGATTTTATTTTTTTCTCCTTGCTTTTAGTGTCAAAGTGGGTTTTCCAACGTTATACTGCATTGCAAGAACTGATCACGAGATACCTTGCTTAATCTTGTCCAAAATCTCGCACTTTTGTGATATGCTTCCCTTTCTTCGATGTTGAAACCATAATTTAAAAAGCACACGAAATGGTGGAAGAAACACCACGCAACAGTGTCAAATAAAACAAAACAAAACTGCGCGACGATTCAATAAATAAAACAGTTTTTACTGACTTCACTTTTAAGGACAATTGATAATTGATGACTTATGACTTAAGATCCTTCCTATTTATAGTCATCTCATTGCAACTGGTCCACCATGAAGATACGCAGTTACGCCTACGCAGTTAGCCTGTGGTCATACTGCGCAACCAAAAATTTACGACCCCCCTTTTTTGTTGACGATGATGATTGACAGCTAAAGGGTTGCAATGGTCCTGGATTGAGGTGTCATCTTCCACGATTTATGATCCCAATGTTTGTGTCTGCGTATTATTGGGATTGTTGATGTGAAGTGATACCATTCCTGGTCAAGTAAGGTCCGGTGCACACACCATCTTGATCAAAAATTCTGGAATTTATTCAGAAAATTTAAAATACAAGTTTATTCATCTAAATCTATATTGTCCCTTTCAAAGTAATCCCCATTGACTGCAACACACTTATGCCAGCGCTTGATCCAGTCCTCGAAACATTTTTTATATTCGGTTTTCGGTATGTCCATCAGTGCTTCCTACGATTTTTCCATTACTCGTACTTCCTCTCGGCTGCTGAAACGCGTTCCATGTAGTGGCTTGTTAACTCAATTGAACACAAAGAAGTCACAGGGAGCCAAATCAGGTGAGTTCGGTGGCTGATGGATGGTATTTACTGCATTTTTCTTCAAAAAATTACGAATAATGATGGCACTGTGCGACGGTGCGTTATCATGGTGCAAAATCCACGAGTTTTCTGCCCACAATTCTGGCCTCTTTCGGCGAATTACTTCACGCAAACGTTTGTCTCATAACGCCCACATAATACTCTTTGTCTACTGTCTGGCCTTCTGGCAAAAATTCATGATGCACTATACCGTTGTAATCCATGAAAACCGTGCGCATTGCCTTCTTTTTTGACTGAAATCGACGTGGTTTTTTTGGTCTCGGCTCATTTGGTGAACGCCATTCACTTGTCTGATGTCTGGATTGCGTGTCGTACTCATAAACCCACGTCTCGTCTCCAGTCCTTTTGATGAATGTGGGATCGGATTCAGCCTCGCAAATCATCTCTTTTGCGACGTCAACACGGTCTCTTTTTTGCATGAAATTGAGGTCTTTTGGCACCAACTTTGTTGCTATACGACTGAAACTCAAGTCATTAACCAAAATGTCTTGGACGGGTCCATAGGCAATGTTCAAGTCCTCCGCTATCTCTCTGATGGTTAATTTGCGGTAATTGACCAACATGTCTTTTACTTCATTAATGTTTTCGTCGGTTTTCGATGTCGATGGTCTGCCACTGCGTTCATCATCTTCCATTGACTCACGACCACTTTTGAACCGCTCGCGCTCGTGCCACTGGTAAACGATCGTTTTCTTTAGAGAATCGTTGCCGAAACACTTTTCCAACATTTCCAACGCTCGCGCACCATTAAAATTGAATATAAGTTCGTTGTTGCAAATTTAAATCCATTTCTAAAATTGTAAAAAATCGCCAACACACACAGAGATAGATGTACTCTTGGCTACGTAACTTTTGCAAATGTCAAGCTATGACGCTAAGATTTAGAGGGAATGTCAACAACAGATTTACCAACTTAACAAAAAAACAGAACTCAAATCGGAACAATGGGAGCGCCACCCGGTGGTGTGGTGCGGGAACTTTTTAATCAAGGTGGTAAGCTGCAAAATAGATAGAATGAAATACGTTACAGTTCATGTGCAGCGGGCCTAAGGGAACAGACTTTGTACTGCGTGGTGTGTATGGCACTGCGAGTGACAGTAGACTCTTGTTAAATCAACTCTTCGAATTTTCGCTCTCGTTCCCGGACCCCGGGGGATCGTTCGGATTACTGAGGCGTTCGGATTAGCGAGTGTTCGAATTATCGAGGCCCTGCTGTATTCCTTTATCTGATAAAAAAAATATACTTGAAGCGGCGAAATCGTGGTTAAATTGATTTTATATTGGTTGAAATTTTTATAATTAATAGTTTAGATACTGTGTTTAGTATTAATAAAACTTATAGTCGATATAATAGCAGAAAGATTGTCATTTAGATAACTAATTAAATTGTTCGACGCTCAAGTCCAATGTCGTCTTGCCTCATCTGGAAGCGCAGCGGATTAGTGTTTTTATCATTTTAATTATGTTATAAACACGTTGTATAAGTTTCGTGACTTCTGCAATGACTTTGTACAATTAATTTTTTTTTCGGTTTGTGAGGGTAGGTAACTCAGGACATTAGTCCTACAAATTTTCAAGTCTAATGAAAGTACTTTTTGTTCCAGTGCAGCTGGTACGCATATCCTTAAATGACTGCTCGAGAAGGAACATTTGCACTATACATTAAATGTTTTGAAATGATTGTCATTTCCAACGCTGTCTACCGGACTACATACATATAACACATTGGCAGTGCCGTTTCTAAGAGAGGGCACCACTTGAATTAAATCCATACCATTTTCAGTTAGTACCAACCTTCAAAAGATATGTGTATAAATTTGACAGCTGTCGGACGATTAGTTCTCGAGATATAGCGTTGTGAGTGAAGCAACTTTTGTTATTGTGAAAAAAATGGATTCAAAGCAATTTCGTGTGTTGATTTATCATTGCTTTTTGATGGGAAAAAATGCAGCCGATGCAAAGAAATGGCTTGATAAGTGTTACCCGGACTCTGCACCTGCCGAACGAACCATTCGCAAGTGGATTGAAAAATTTAAAAGTGGTCATACAAGCACCGAGGATGATGCAAGCAGTGGACGTCCAAAAGAGGCTGTTTCAGATGAAAACATCAAAAAAGTCCACAAAATGATTACGAATGACCGTAAAGTGAAGTTGATCGAGATAGCTGAGACTCTGAAGATATCAAAAGAGCGTGTTGGATATATCATACACGAATATTTGGACACGCGAAAGCTCTGTTCAAAGTGGGTGCCGCGTTTGCTCACAGTCGACCAAAAACAACAACGTGTTGATGATTCAGAGGAGTGTTTAAAGCTGTTCAACCGCAATAAAGCCGAATTGACATATGAACTATGTGACAATGGATGAAACTTGGCTCCATCACTTTACACCAGAGTCAAGTCGGCAGTCAGCTGAGTGGTCAAACGACCAAAAACTCAATAGTCGGCTGGCAAGGTTATAGCACCCGTATTTTGGGATGCACATGGAATAATTTTCATCGACTATCTCCAAAAGGGGCAGACTATCAACAGCGACTAATACATCGCGTTGTTGAAGCGTTTGAAGGAGGAAATCGCAGAAAAACGGCCGCATTTGAAGAAAAAGAAAGTGCTGTTTCATCAAGACAATGCACCGTGTCACAAGTCGATGAAAACGATGGCAAAATTGAATGAATTCGGCTACGAGTTGCTTCCCCACCCACCGTATTCACCAGATTTGGCCCCCGGCGACTATTTCCTGTTAGCAGACCTCAAAAGAATGCTCGCCAGAAAGAGGTTTAAGACCGAATCGCCGAAACAGAGGCCTCTTTTGAGGCTAAACCGAAATCGTACTACAAAACTGGTATCGAAAGATTGAAAAATCGTTTCAATCAGTGTATCGCCCTCGAAGTCAACTATATTGATAAATAAAGTTGAATTTTGCAAAAAATTTGTATTTTACTATAAAACGGCACGGACTTTTCAGCCCATGTGATAATTGCTATTTTAAACCTTGCTGGGCCGCATTATAAGGCCTAAAAGAGCTCGATTAGACCAATTGCCGATGACTGTGGCAATGTAAAATTTTGACGGTGCAACTTTTTCAAAATAAAAAAAAAAACACGGCGTAAAGGAGAAGTTAGTCTTGAAGACTTAAGCAATGCAAGCCAAACAATAATAGGAGTAAACAGAGTCAAAGACTTTTTCAAAGAGTCTCAAACTTATCTGAGCACATTCGAAAGACTGTGAGTCTTGTCTGAGTTCCAATTCCCACGATAAATGAGGTGCTCAATTAGCTTGATTGACAAAGCTCACGGAAGACCTATGTACATTTCTCAGGATCCAATAAAAAGTCAAATGGATCTAATCTTGACAATTTCGGGTATTTTGTCTCATAAATTTTACTTGACGAATGGGAAAGGGCAACGTATTTTAAAAAGGCCCTTTGCAGAACAAATTGGTCGCAAAAATAAAGATGATCACCCACCATATTCACATCCAAAACCGGAGCAATTTTATTGCTTAATGAAATTAGGTTATTTTCGCAAGTGAAATAGATGATTAGAGACAAGGATGTTTTGCTTACCTGAAGGCAAGGGCCACATTTTGAGTAACTTTACTCATCGAAGGATTCTAAAAGTTTTTAGTTAGTCGACAGGTTAAAGGACGAAGAGCCTCCAATTAGAAAAGATATTCGTATTTCAGTTTCTAAATATAATTCCAGACACGACATACCCAACCAAAATAAACTCAACTTCAACCATGACCTTAAAATCCACTCGACCGAAGAAGATCCTTCTTCGTTGTCATAACCATTTCTCACATGTGTCCGTCATAACAAAATAAATAAGATTTCCTTATATCTCTGTGATGATTACCAGATTCCTATTCCCAAATGCTCAATGTACCCAACGTGATTAGAGTTTCCATGTTTCCATGTTTCCATGTTTCCATGTTTCCATGTTGCCATGAATTACCTTAGTTGACATTCGCTCACGAACACGACCAAAAGTTTGCTCCTTCGTTTTTATTATGTCTGAATGTTTTTTGGTAAAAAATTTCTCGATAATTTATTCGAATAAACTTCCAATTTGCATAAAAAAGTCGACTAAAACACCAACTACCCGTTCCTCTGTCGGGTTTTCAATAAACTTGCCGTCGTCCTATTTCAACACAGAAATAGAAAAATCAACGTGGAACGTGAACTCACTTTTCATTTGGGGGCACAGGATGGCAGCGGGCCAATGTTCCAACCCGTGCAGCGTTAAATTTTTCACTTCTGTTTATTTTGCAAAAGCCCAAAAATACACACGTGTGTGTCTTTTGCTCGAATAGGCATTGCCCAATAGCCCAAAGGACATTTCAAAAAAAAAAATCCTTTCGCCATACCTACTTAAACAAAACGCTGGAACAGAGACTGTGAACAAGTACCTGTAGTCGTAGTTCTAGTCGTATTCGCATTCTGTATCTGAATGTGAATGCTCGGCTTAGGTAGAATATAAAAATTGCCTCCTGCAATTTGCTGGTTTCTCTATGCACGAAGAAAAAAAGTTATTTTCGTTTTAAACTATAAGTATCTCCTTACTACTCTGTCCCGTCCCCCCACCCGATCCCTATTCAGTCACATTCTTTCGCAATATCTGAAGGATCATCAGAAAGTGAAATTAGGGCATGCGATGAGGAAGCCTTCTTCAAGCTTCAAGCAAGCTATCCGTATAGTAAGTATGCCAGAGCGTCTGCCAAAAGCGCACACGTACATTGGTGCACTTAGCATAACATACGAGTACGAGTAAGTACGGATATAGTTGTACGTATCAGCATATGGGGATACAGATACAAATACGTACAACATACATCGCGCACCTACTTACACCGTGGGGTAAGTTGAAAAAGTCAGTTGAGATGCATGCGAATCAAGTTTTCATTTCGAGCCCTTAAGGTGGATTTAGCTTTCGTTCTTTTTTTTTTTTTTTTTTTTGAGTGTATATGCTTCCTGGTAGGGGTGAGTCATTAGGGGGGTTGTTTCTCATATCATTGCAATCTACAAACAAAAACACACGCGCTCCATATAGCTTCTAAGTATGTATGATAGATGTACACGTAACATAGGTGTTTCGTTTGTTTCCTCTCGTTCTATGCACTGCGCTTTAAAAGATTCATCCTTTTCATATGCAGAGTTACGGATACCAGAATCATTGAGTTAATATTTAAATGTGTGCTTGCACCGTCACACATGTGTTTGTGTATCTCAAGAGAGAGAGAGAGAGAAAATAGATGCCTAACACGTTACACAGGACATTCTAAAGGATCAATTTAGGAGTGAAAATTTGCGTATTAATAGAAAATAGTGGACAGATGCTTAGATGTACATTATATCTAGGATCTAGATCTAGGAAGTTCTACTTGTATGTGTTGGAAAGTTCCAAGTCTTTGAGAATGAATAAGAGGTTTTCCTGGGAATCACTACCTCTTTCTGTATCCCTAAAAAAGAGAAGATTGCTTTAATTCTAAATGAAACTTTCAATTGCGAGGACATTTTCATTCGTATACGAGTACTCTACACATCTGCATTGCTTAGTTTGTAAAACTTTAGCACAATGTCTATTGAAAAGCGTGGCTTTAAGTCTTTCATTTCTGTCAGCCAGGACATTCAGCAGTTCTTTAAAAAAACGAAAAAGAGAACTTCCAACAGATTCTTTAGTCGTCCTTAGACGACTTTTCAGTTCAAAAAGAAGCATCCTTTTGACATTTAGCGAGAAAGAAAAGTGGAAAATACTGTAAGGAGGCGTATTTACATCAGTGTAAATGAAAGCATAAGGTCAAATAATAAATATACGTGTCCTGGAACCCAAATTTATTAACATCAGATATTGCCTGACTTATAAAATACCATCTACGTGTATATACTATGAAGAATTAAAGAAAATAGATCCCAGAATGGAACCTTGCAGCACTTCACTTTTCAACTATATATCAAAACAATCCGCGCATCTATCAGTTGAGGTAGATACAAATAAACAAATCTTCCTTAAGTACGTGCATTGTACTCAAAAAAGTGTCCATCCACTTTGTACAAGATTTCCTCCACGTGGTAGGCACCTTATCTTCAGTGACGCTGGTGCCAAGGCTTAAGTCGCAAAGACTCAAGTGACTACGGTTGGCTGAGGAGTGGCGAACTAAGAACTGCCAAACCTGATTCCAGTGGTGGTGTGAGCAAATAGTAAACCATGCCGAAGGATGCAAGGTTGGGGGTCAAACCAGCCGCGAACGAACTCTCTCAGACGCCTTAGCGCGGGCCTGTTATACTTAGCTTTACCCAGGTATGGCGGCGCTGCCTGGGCTGACCTTTTATTTAGGGCCATGCTCGTGGGGACCAAATTAAATTTTTAAAAATAGAGAAACAAAAAACAAAACGCAACACAGATCTTCCCCGTCCAGGAAAAGTTAGCGGTGAGTGAAGACGAAATTTTGACTTCATCCATCTGGAAGAAGTGAAGCTACTGGCTAGCGATAGTGAGGTGCGCGAAAGAACACTCACTAACGAGAGGGACTTCATTGGTTTGCAGGCTGGAACATTCGCTGCCAAAGCAACCACCAAGAGGCAACGAAAAAAGGGCAAGGCTGCGGTGGTGGAAAAAGTGGAACCATCTGTCTCAGCCGCTGTGCCTACCGCTTCCATCAGCTCTGCTAAGAGTGCGAAGAACACACAAAAAAAAAGGCAAGAGCTTTGCCACGTAACACTAGGCGTAAGGTAGCGAAATATGAGAGCTGTGATCCCAGCAGCTTAAGAGAATTGGAAAAAGCCGCCTCTGAGAGAGGCCTGGCCAACAAATCGCTTACTTAACAGGCGGCAAGCAAAGGCGAGAGGGGAAGCCGATCAGACGCCCTCTACCTTACACGCAGCAAAATTAAAAGAGGGGGCTAACTTCTATGGAAGGAAGGCAAATTTGAGCAGCAAGAGGAGCAAATCCGACGATGTCGTGAAGCCGAACTATGTAAAAAGGTTGAAGGCTGGTACTTCATCCACATTGCGTCATATTCAAAGCGACCCAAAAGACGAGCTTGTCGTTGCTGTGATTAACGAGCTGGAGCCTTGCGGTCGTCTAACAATCGACCAGTTGAAAATCCTCGAGGATAAGTTCCAAGACGTCATGTGGAAGGAACTATACACCAAAGTAAACGTGGAACTTCAATTCGAAGGCGCTGGTTGGGAAGGCGGCCGCAAATTTGCAGCTTGTGGGAATAAGTCTTCTGTGGACTTCCTCAGACGCTTCATTCTGGAAGTATGCGATGCTTGGGAAAGCATCAAGCTAAAATGCACGACAGCAGAGTTGGCGAAATACACTCTGCCGACAGCATGGGTATGGGTTCCGTGTCCTTACACGTACCCTGAGAAGCTCCTGGGACTACTGCATGTGCAGAATCTGGAACTAAAAACCGATACATTCAGAGTCCTTGAGGCAGAGCTTAGAAGGCAATACGGACCGCATTTCTGCTGTCCTTTAATAGGTACAGGATTGGTAGGTTGATGGTTAAGCCATTGACCAAGGGAAAGGACGAGCAGGAACACCCCCAAAATGATAGACCTATCTGGTGGAGTACGTCACCAGACAGGACGCTACAGCCGTTCTCATACAGGGGCCATAGAAAATAAGAACAACAAGACTCAAGGTGTTAAACTGAAAAATTACGAGTTGTTCTACAAGGCAGAAGGTAGGATCAGGACCTGCATCCTTATAAAAGACCATAAAGTGGCATTTCTTTTGAATAATTACAGCTCAGGAGATCTGACAGCGGTAACCTCCGAAAGAGAGTGTTGCAAACCGCTCTGTCTGACCTCCGACTATCTCCCCTATGACTCCGAGGTAGTGATCTCGGAGAAGCTAAAGGACTTGGCAAGGCAGAAAAATTGAATTCTGGTACTGGGTTGTCACCCAAACGCACATCATACACAATGGGGAAGCGGTGATATCAACCCAAGAGGTGTGTGTTTGTACGATTTCAATTTGTCTTCCAACCTCAATATTTGTAACAGAGGGAATTCACCCACCTTTGTGGTGAAAAATAGACAGGAGGCGATAGATATCATCCTTGCTACAAATACAGAAGGGTTAGAAATAAGAGAATGGAGAGTAGTCGACGAAGTATCAATGTCGGAGCACCGATGGATACGCTTCAGTCCTAGGAAGACTGATTGGGTCAGATATACAGAAGGGGGAAATATACACCTTCAACCACCTGCGATAATATTGTTAACTTAGATAGGGCGGTAGAAAATATTGATAAGGCACTAACAATGGCGTTTGAGAAAGCTTGCCCGGCTAACAGAACACCTAAAAAGGCTCAACCAAAATGGTGGAACAGGGAGATAGGTTTACAAAGGAAAGAGGTCAGGAAACTCTGTATGTAATAGGGCGAAGCTTCTCAGAAGCGACAGTACATGGAATGAGTACTACGAATGTAGGAAGCGATTCAAGTACCTACAGAGTTAGAAAGTCAAAAAGAGCTTCATGGCAGAAGTACTGCGAATCTATCGCGGCAACAGACGAGGTTTCGAGGTTACGCAAAGTGTTTTCAAAGGAAGCGAGCGTTTCTAGCTACCTCAGTAAAAGTGACGGAAGATGGCTGAAAGTAGCCAATAGGTTATGGCAACACTGATGGAAACCCACTTTCCGGAATGCACAGCATCGGACGACAGTACACTGAGAAGATTGATCTCTCTTTCTCTGAAGAGGAAATAGGTGTTCTTATTAACAGGAAAAAATTACGGTGATTCAGTCCTTTAAGCCGTACAAATCTCCCGGTCCGGATGGTATTCTACCGATCGTGATACAGAAAGCACCGGAGGTAGCAATCGAGAAAATTATGAAAATTCTTAGACACATCCTACCAATAGCTTGGAGGGAAGTTAAGGTGGCCTTTATACCTAAATCTGGCAAACAGGGGCATACAGAAGCAAAAGATTTCAGACCAATAAGTCTGTCCTCATTTATGCTTAAAACTCTAGAGCGATTATTGGAGATTCACGTTAGGAATAGATGCAGTAGTGGCTTTTTGGCTGAGTCACAGCATGCATACGAGTATATGAAGGGAAATCTGTAGAAGACCGGTGAGTTTGCGGCCTTCCTCGATATTGAAGGACCCTTCAATAACGTGGAGTGCACCGCCATTAAAAATGTTCTAGTCGACACTAACATTGAACAGGGCATTACAAACTGAGTTTGCAACATGCTTGCAAGCAGGAAAATAAACTGTTCCATTGGGCAAAGCTCAAAGACTGACCAAAACTATGGTGGTTAGTCAAATTTAGGACCTACAGTTGAGTATGTGCTGAACGATACAGTTTCTACTAAAGTACCATACTTCAGTGATTGTCTATATGATGCTATTTGAGTTTCTATATGTCTTTATGCCACTGGAGTGTATGTACAATGCACATAATCGTACACGTGAAAATTGGCTTAATAATAGGCGCAACTTTAGGGACAAGTGCGAAGTAGACCGGCTAGTTTCCTCAATAAGCCTAAGTTCAATTTCAGCTGAACTTTAAAGTTTACTTTAATTCCTCCCTTTTAAGTACCATCATCCAGGCCTGAGGACTGCTGATAAATAGTTCTCCATCCCAATTGCTTAGTTCCACCAAGTTCATGTTACTCAAGAGATTAGGGATCCAGCAATGCAATTCCATTTGAAATTTCACTCTACAGAACACCAACGAAAAATAAACATATGAAATTTAATATTTCATTCAACGGAAAAACACCAACAACAACAGCACTCTCGTTGAAATCCAATAAGACCCTCAACAAAATTTCGAAAATTTCCGAAGTCAGGAAAAAATCAATATCATGCTCTTCAGCGGCAAGCGAATTCCCAAATAGAACGCTGCTGCCATAAAACAAGTTACAATAAACCGGAAGGAAGGCCAACTGTGTATACACGAAGCTGGATAGATACAGATACGAATATGACTGCAACAGTTTAAGCACTCTGTGGTAGCGAGCATACGAAAATTGCAAACTATTCAATAACAGGAAAAAAAAAAACACTTTTAAAACCGAATTTCAAGGATATGAAATCCATCCGTTCAAGTGCATCCATGCATTCGATTTTAATGGAATGGTGAAATTTAAAACGATTTTATATAAAATTGCTGCAACACTACGTATTGTAGTTGGCGCGGTTGAAAATCCTTTGAAATTTAAAATCCGAATTCAACTGATTGATATTCTCGGCACTCCACGGACACTGAAACACCATCAACAACAACTCCCTTTGAAGACCGTCAATTGTCAACATTAAATTTTTAAGGAGTTTACATTCTAACACATCTTGTTACGATTTTTCACTCAAATCAAGCACTCTAAGCCGGCGCACTACACTAAACAACTGCTCACAACCGAATGAGTTGAACTACACCAATACAACCCAGGCTACGTACGAGAGCTTAATGAAATTCGCGAAATTTTTCTCTCAACACTTTGTTCGACAGCCGTTGTCAGACACAACCGTTAAGGGTTCATGACTCATGACGTATAAAACAGAAAAACAAATTCCCACTGTGAGTAGATACAATTTTCCAAGAAAATTTCGGATTTTCGAAGAATTTTTAGTTTGCCTTTCAACTGGAAAGAGTCGGTATATGACTCTGGGGGGGGGGGATCAAGCGATCTGAGGATCTGTACATCTTACTAATTACGTATCATCTACATATATCAAGTATTCGAAACAACTTCATGTTAGCAGACACGAGCTTAGCCGTACCTAGCACATAATTGATAAGATTTATTCAGATGTTTTTGCCTTTGGAATTCAAATCGATCTTGATGATCTGGTCGAGAGATTTGGGAATTCAAATTTGTGGCTTTCGCAGCCTCATGAATTTTATGTCTATTTTGACCTGGCAGCTGCGCTAATTTACATTATGTAACATATTTCGCAGCAAACGTATACACTTGGATGCCAGATAGAGGAAACAAACAAGTCAGAGGTTATTTCAGAAGTAATTCTCCATTTCAACGAGTGCCCGGATGTGGGCACAGATAACTAAACTTAATTTAATGTCCATAAATCCTGATAGCTCTCATTGGAGAAAGATTAACTGAAGCACACTATATTAATTCCAGGGAAATATTGTAGAACTCTCCCAGAGCTGTATCTGCGATCAGAAGGCCACTCATTTAGACATGCTCGTACAGAAGTCGAATCTCCCTGAAATTGTTTGCTCTTGTCTGTATCTTTCCAGTGAAATGTCGATTGTTAGCTCGTTAAACTTTATCTGGAGCAGATCTAATATGATATGATAGAGTACAGCTCGTAATATGATCACCGGATAGCCATTAACGATGTAATCATACTGACCGACAGGGCTTTTACAACATCGACTAGAGATTAATTTCACTGAAACGTCCATGGGTATCAAATTCCTGGATTCAGTCTCACAAAATTCTAAAACCGCCCGTGGCAGTAAATCATCTCAGAGACATTCCAGAGTCTGATCTTTCAAAATTGGTAATATCTCAGCGCTATCATAGGTCTCACTACTGGACACTGTCTACTATAATAGGCAAGCATGCAAGAAGGCTTGACGTTTTTACAAATGACTTCTATAGGAGCTAGATGGACGGGAAGGAGGAGGAGACAATCCTCCACCCACTCCATACGTGTCCAGTTTTTTTTTTGTGTTTTATAAAGAACTTAACACTCAATTGGGTATGAATACACTTATAATGCCTCAGCATGTGTTAAGTTTGGGGAGACTAGATTCTTAGTGGAAGTTGGCTTGAAGTTGATTTCTAGTCAACTACTCATCTTACTTGACTTTCGTTAACTGTTGGGATTCAAACACCGATTTAGAGGCCAGTCCACTACCACTTGAGCCAAGGCCGCCCACATATGATAGTGATCATCGTCAGGACATATACAGCGATGGCCGAATTCGGGATGCCGGCAAAACTGATCCAAATGTGTTGTGCGACGTTGGAAAATACGCACTTCAATGTACAATTTGGAAGTAGCTCCTCCGAACTATTTCAAATGTGCGCCGGATTTCGCCAAGGAGATGCGCTATCATGTGACTTCTTCAATCTCGTTCTGGAGCAGGGCAGGTGTCAACACGGAAGGCACTATCTTCAACAGGTCCCTTCAGCTACTGCGATATGCGGACGATATTAACATCATTGGTCGTTCTTAGCATGCCGTGATAGAGGTTTTCATGGCGATTGAAGCGAAATTTGTTGGCCTCGAAGTAAACGAGGACAAGACTAAATAAATGCTATCAACAAACAAACCAGCATTTGTCCACCGCCTAGGACAAAACGTCAGTATTGATAGCATACATCGGAGTAAATCAGTAAACGTGAACTCCGACGAAGAATTACCACCTAGGAAACCGTTGCTACTTCGATCTGGTAAAACAATTGGGTTCAAAACTCCTTACTCGAAGGACGAAAGGAATGCTTTTCAAAACCCTTATCCTGCCAGTTTTGCTGTATGGCGCCGACTGCTGGACGATAAGCAAGAAGGGAGAACTGATACTGGGCTCCTTCGAAAGAAAAATTCTTCGACGAGTTTTTTGACCTGCGTGCGAGCAGGGCGAATAGAGAAGAAGATACAGCCCCGAACTCTGCGAGCTGTATCGAGATGTGGATGTAGTCCAAAAAGCCAAAATACGCTGACCACATCGAGTGAATCTTCGACTCCCAGCCCCCAAGTTCGAAACGACAAGGAAGGCCGAATCTCCGTTTTAATGACCAAACCATCGCGGATGCCAGAGTGCTTGGTCTGAATAACTGGAAGCAGCGTACCCAAGATTGCAGAGGATGGAAGACTGCAGTGTCTCAGGCAGAGCCTCTTTACGGGTCGGCAGACCGTAAGTATCGGGGGAAATTTAGCATTTCAGAGACAGAGTGTCTGATGGGTTGTTTCCAGCATTGCCACTGGATTTCAGAACAAATCCGATGACAGGCAGGAAGTTAAAGAGAGGATAAGGCATACTTGATCGGGTAGCGCCCTGTTGGTTTCTTGCGACCTAAGCGAGTCCACTTCAAACTTAATCACAGTATTTCCTACATTCACAATACAGGAGATCTCCAGGGCCCTTCAGGGCCCCTTATTAATTCCGAAGCGAAGTCGATCAATTTGAATCCGTTTTTGGTGGTGGGCATACAAGCTATTGTATATTTACCGACTGGGCGATTTTAATACCATGCTTAAGAGTCTGATCACACGACTTGGCGCTGTGTTAATAAAAGCAGTGTTTACTGCACGCATATTAAGCCAGTGTTGGCGAATTAAGTTTTCATGCCGATTTTCACAAGGCAGTCGTTCACATCTCTGAAACTCAAGATCTCTTGGCAAATCCACATCTATTCCTTGTCTTCTCGGTAGCAATCATCGTAGCATATTTACATATATACTCGTATAGGGTCTCTGCGAGTGGTTTGGTTCCGTTGAGTCTATGAGGCGACCTAACGTCGCACATCCAGGAAAGAAAAACATCTGGCTTTTTCGAGTAGCATGGATGGCCAACAGTGGTATGATTCGTATCCGAGGTTGCCGGTCAACACGTCTAGCGATCAAATAAATCTTCTCGATGCTGGATCCGAACCGATGTAAGGGATTAATTGATACAAAATGCGAAACATCTCAGCACTATTATAAGTGTCATCACTGGACACTGTCTTACAGGCAAGAATGCAAGTAGGCTTGGTATTTTTACAAATGACTTCTGCAGAAGTTGTATGGAGGGAGACAATCCTCCACCTACTCAATACGTGAACAGCTCTCTCCTAAAGAAGAAAACTCCACTTGCAGCGTTGCAAAACGCCATGGAGGTGGTCATAAAAAAACAGCAACATTGGCAGAAATGCTTCGGAAATTGATGGCTCGAATTGAGCGAAATCCGTGTCGAAGTGGAAGAAAAATGGCTCCTGAGCTCAACATATCGTTGGAACGGATGCAACACATACTGAAAAATGAGCTTGGGCTCAAGTCATTGAAGTTCCAAAAAGCACACGATCTTACACCGCAACAGAAAATAGTTAGAGTCTAAAGAGCGAAGGAGTTGCTACGCTTGCACGAAAGTGGTAAATTGCCGAATTTGTTTTTTTCCGATGAGTCACCATTTGTTATCGAGCAATAGGTCAACAAACAAAATGATCGAGTTTACTTGCCAGAGAGGTCCTTCGAAAATTTACACCTTCGGACGGCCACCAGAAAGCAGGCAGCACCGATGGTGATGGTTTGGGCCGCCATATCCGCCGATGGTCGCTCTCCGCTCGTATTTTTGGACCGTGGCCGTAGCGTCAAAATTAATGCGATCGTATACCGTGAAACTGTCTTAGAGGCAGTATTGAAGCCTTGGGCAAACAATCATTTCGCTCGGAGACCGTGGACATTTCAACAAGACTCGGCACCGTCTCACAAAGCGCGCGTCAACGAAGATTGGTTAAAAAACAATGTTCCACACTTCATTTCTTCGACACACTGGATTGCAAATTCTCCGGATGCAAATCCGTTGGATTTCTCTGTCTGGGGTATTTTGAAGGCGATGGTTGGCACTAAAAAGTGCCAAAGTTTGGACCACCTCAAACAAGCACTTCGCCGGGAATGGGCCAAAATACCGCAGAGCCACTTGCGTGCAGCGCGCGATGCTTTCTTCGGCCGTTTCAAGGCCATTATTCGCGCTAAAGGTGGACATATTCAAAACTACTAATACAATTTGAAAACTGATGTATTTTCCAACATTTTTTGCTTTGGCACAATAAAATTTATCAAAAAATAAAAAAAACTATAGCATTTTAAAAAGTTGGAGTTCGAGTCATTCACCCTGTATAATGACTTAAGCGATCTTAACAATATAGACTTGAAGAGTTCAAGTTGGTTCCAAGAATAGGAGGATCATAGATCCACGTGGTATCACAATGAGCCACAATGGGTTTTTCTAACAGTCACTCTTGCCTAACCTAATAACCTTCATAGGTACGTAGACAGAGATTTGAATGGGCGCCCTGTGAATAATTAGGCACAGCACGCTTGGAGCAACATTTGGGGCCATTGTACCATGCAATCACCCATATACCGATTGGGTGTGTAACATAGATCACTTTCTTATGAGTTCCATATGATCTGGTATCTAGCATAGCGTCAACTCAATGTCTCGTATGTAAGACACATGTATCATATTTTCTAGCCTTCATCTTATCACTGAGGAGCTCAAAGCTTAAAAGGCTGCCTGAATGTAGAAAGTACAATTGCAGCCTGAGTAACGCCTGTAATTTCAGCTGATGGAACACTACAGACGTTATCATAATAACTGTAGTGTCCCACAGTAGACTCCCGCTAATGTGCCGACTTGGATCCCTTGGTATAGATGATGACCGGAGACAAATGTTCACTTTTCATCGTTATTATTCCACCTTTATAGGATGAAAGCATGCCCCTAGCACATCGATGAATACAATTCCGCTTGTCGCAGTCTAAATGCGATTTTGGCCGCCAGTCGTCTAATATTCTTTCGGTGTTCGAAGTAGGATGACGTTTAGAGATTCCAAGATCAGGATACGTGCTGTACTTTGTACTTTGGTGAGGTGAGGCATTTCTAACCGAATGCCTTCTGCCAGACTGCCAAGTCATATCTTAAGATGGGTATAGCAATGACCGTATACAGACGGTGTTCCATAGCTGGTTTTCGACTTCACGTGCCACTGAAGGGTTTCTTGCATGTCTTTTTGGTGCAATCGGCAATTTTTTCCTACAAACTTAGTTTGGAATCTAGGACGGGACCAAGTTCCTGTGCTGAACTCGAAAGTGTCAACACAGCGGCCTCTATCATTGATGTCTTGAATGAAGAGTTTGCTCTTTTCTCTGTGAACAGGACTCTGTTTAAGGATGTAATTCGACTACTGGCCAAATTATTTGTGCACCCTTTGCATTATTGGTAGGTGCTTAAGCAAAGTTTCTACTGCAATAAGGAAATAAGTAGTAAGAGAACACCGCCAAATGCGGAATTTATAATACACAGACTTAGTATTATATTGATACATCTGGCATGGGTTTTAAGTGAACACCCGTCGTGTAAAATTAAGTTCACTGAATGGTCATACATTCATGGGAGTAAGGATGCGCCTTGCAATCGCTCGCAGGTATTATGAATACCAAAGCGGAACTCTGTTGAGGGAATAGTTCCATCCTGCGGCAAGGCCTACCAATTAACCTCTCGCTGTTCATAGGGTCCCAGAACCCAGTACTTCTTGGGGTCGAAAGAAACTGGAAGATGCGTCATGCGTTTTTTGTTTTAATCCACAGCCATCATGACTCTATAACTGGGGGGCCTATAAGTCAAGCCTGGACTGAAGTACGGGAGCCCTGATTTTCACGGTACCGTGTTTTAAGTCCTGGTATGGACCGGCACCTTGTAACTGGTCAAAACGTAGCAAAATTCGGTAGCGTCATCTAAAAACCGTCACGATAAGACCACCGTTTGCTCTACCCTAGTTTTTTTTTTACACAGACAGTAGAGTCGACTTAAACGGTTGATAGGTCATTCTTTATCAAAGGACGCCATCAAAGAGCTTGTAGTGGTGGAGTTCCTTTATTTTGAACACTGCTCTATAGAGCCACTTTCACTTTCCTTTTATGAAGGCGGTTTATGACCTGGATAGGTCGTCACCAATCACCTGCCTGACATAAAATTCTAATCTTTCGAGTAGATATGACGATAGAAGCTTTTTGGAAAGGTAGTCACACCTGGGGCTACCCAGTTGATAAAAACAACGCGGAACATCTGCCAATCTATTGCAATGTAGCCTAGCTGCCAACAACTTGTGTAATTCTTCTTAGATCGTAGAGGCGTCCATAAGAATCACTTACCGATCAAGTGACGGAACAGAATTTGGGAGCAACGAGGCGGACGATGCTTCTACCCAAGGAAAACATCTTCATAGTGGTAATTGAAGTCCAAAATCGCACTGAGATAGGAGAATTTATCTGACCAAGATGTGACCAAGATACACTCGTAACTGCAAAGTTCCTACAAGCAGCACCAGAAATTACAGACCAGAGTTTCTTGAAACAAAGACAAATGTCCTTATATGTTGTTAAACCGCTTGAAAGGGCTTTTTTCACAAAGTCAATCAGAGGATGGCTTAGTGGTGGAAATGAGCCAGCAGACACAATAAACACAGGTGGCACAGTCATTCTTAGAAATGTTCATTATTAAAGACAGAAATGGGTATGGGAAATATGATATACATTCTGTCAATATACCATATAACCGGGAATAAGACCCCTTTACATTTTTTCCAATGAACAATCATTATCATCCGTACATTTTTTATAGGCATGTAAAAAAGGCGGAACGCCTTCAGTTCTCTCATCGAATTTTCTTTTATGTCATGAATCGACTCGAAACGGGTCCCATGAAGTGGTTTCGGAAATAGGAAAAAGTCCCAGGGTGCAATATTTGGTGTTTGCTGGATCATATTGGTAGCGTTTTTGGTCAAAAAATCTGCCACAAGGATGGATTTGTGAGATGGTGCATTATCGTGGTGCAAAGTCCAAGAGCTGTTCTGACATAATTCCAGTCTTTTTCGGCGGATATTCTTCCTCAAACGCTTCATGACATTTAAATAATTGTGAAAGCTTGGTGATGGTGGACATTTTCCTCATTGGGTCGATCTTTTCTTCGGTAACTGGCCTTTCAGGTCGTCTCGGACTGGTAAGTTTTCAATAACTCCACGGCCTTCCTTGAACGCTCTGTACCACTCAAATGCTCTTGTTCTCGATACTACAGAGTCCCCGTAGGTTTTTTCCAACGCGTCCGAACAAGAAATTCCGTTCGCAACACAAACTTTCAAACAAACTCTTTGATCAATAATTTTTTCCAAAGTAAAAATCGCCGATTCCACTTGAGGTTAACTAATGTCTTTGGCTACTGACAACAAACTAATTGACAGATGGCGCTCGAGCTCGGCGTCAAAATGGATGACAGTTGTACCAACATAGGAAGCAATTTTTTTAAGAAACCATTGACGCGGTCCGTTTGAATGACTCAGTTCCGGTCATATTTTCGCAGATTGTAGAACAACGAAAACTCTTTGCACTTGATTTCATCGTCACATAAAATGTCTCAAACGCATTCTGAACATGTTCTCACCTTTAGAGTGGAAAGGTGAAACTCTGGACAACGTTCACAGGAAAAACAGCATTAAGAATGCTTCATGAGGTGATTCATAAGATTCATATGACGCATACTTCGAATACGGACTCAGGTTAAACGACTTTGCTATGAAAACGAGTGCCATTTCTGATTCATTTGGGGGGAAAGATCTTTTCGGACTTGGTGTCATGTGTCAATATTCAGCTACGATTTGCCAAGATTTTCGGCAAGATTTCGGTTTAAAATAAATAAAGTGCCTAAAGTACTCGTATATACCGATCAAGCCACCTTTTGAGTGCCTTGTTCGTTCTACGGCATACAATTCTTTTGATTTCATCGCTCTTATTGCTGATTTGGGAAGTGAAGACGGCATGCTTGAATTTCTGCCCTCAATTTTTACAAACATAATAAGTGGAGCCCTCTTAGTTTGAACAATTCCAGGTTCCACTGTGCTGAAAAATGTTGCCCGTGCGAAAGGGGGAGCTCAATTCACCAGTTGATGTTTCAAGGACTGGGTTTCAACAAGGAGGTACTAGTATTTGGGCGTCTGGTATATTTGAAAATATACCAAAAATGTGTAACAAATTCTAAAGCATAACGACAACGGGTCAAATAACTAGTCTCTCTGATCAGAGATTTCGTTCCAATGTAAAAACCCATTGACACAACAATTGGAAATAGCCTCGGCCATACAGACGTCGGGGCTGTTCTTGATGAAGGTCAATGGTCAATGAGGAAAATGTGTTAAATTGAAAGATTTTGAAATCGGAAGAAATTAGACAATTAAGAGGACCATTTCTCGGCATCAATTCGGACGAGGCGGACGGTTTCGATCGTCTTCTTAAATCCACTTCCCGTCAAGTTCATTGTAACTTTAGCTTTGTTTTTGAAAAACTAATATGCAATGATGACATCAGCGGAAGATCCTCTAAATTGCGTCAATTATACAAGCCTTACATTTACTTAACATTGCCTATAAGATCCTATTTGATGTATTGCCTACGACGGTTTTACAACAGCTTGGTTGGTCCTTACTAGTGCGTCTTAAGTCCAACAATGACCACCATATCCCAGATTTTCCCTCCACCACAAACATTAGTTTGGATCGATATACGAGTATACCGCCTTTAATCGATTTTAGAGCTGCGTTTAATCAAACAGTTATACAGAGCACAATAATTTTGGTATCCCTGTTAAACTCGTCTGATTGCGTAAGATGACAAAGTCTTTAAAGACCAGCCCAAGTTTTCGACATCGAAAAAGGATTTAGACAAGAAGATTTATAAAAATCACGCGCTAACATAATTTCCCCATTCATTGCTAAAATTTATTTAATCGGAAGAACGCAGCGTGATGTCGGTAACAGTTTGATGGGAATCACTTCGGAAAGGGCGAAGATGGTTCTAGCAATCGACGGTAGTAGAAGGTGGCGCAAAAGTTGTCACCCGATGTTCTTTCGCTGTAATTTTTTTTATGAATGAAAAACTTTGGTTCTGTTTTTGGATTACATTTACTTGATGTCTTAATTTTTTTTTCCATTAAGTCGAGAAAATGATATCGGCTAAGTAGCGGCCGCAGCCAGAATTGATGATAATTCGGGCCCGATTTGTGGCATTTTCCATCACTTTTCCAGGTTCTCGCATTCTTGACGGATATTCTCTTTGAGGACTTCAAGATCTGAGGCTTATTGACATAGACCCGTGACTTCAAAAAAACCCCACAAAAAGAAGTCCGGAACGATTAAATAAGGCGATCTTGCCGGCCAGTGCAAATCGCCAAACCGAGAACATAGGCGATCCGGAAATGCAGCCCTCAGAATTTCGGTTGTGGCTTGTGCAGTATGTGCCGTTGCTCCATCCTGTTAAAACCACATGTTCTCCAGTACCAATTCATCCAATTGAGGGAGGAGAAAGTCGTTGAGTCAGGTTCTGTAGCGCTCGCCGTACACAGTAGTCGTTTGGCCCGCAGTGTTTTCGAAAAAATAAGGCCCGATGACGCCTCCAGCGTAAACAGCACACTATGCAATAACTTTGAGCGGGCGTAATGGCCCTTCGTGGATTATACGCGGATTTTCGGTGCCCCAAAATCGATAATTTAGCTTATTCATATATCCAGGCCTCATCGCAGACGATGATTTTCGATGAAAAGTTGTCTCCCTCGTGGTCATGATTCAGGATGGCTTGAGCATAGGTTACACGCGCTTGGCGGTCAACAGCTAACAGCTGATGCACTGTCTGCACTCTGTAAGGGAACATCTTACAATTTTTCTGTAAACATCTGCCCAATTGCGTAGCACATCGTCTTATTAATACTCTGGGGTCCTCTGCGACATCTTAAACTACGGGACCGGCCAGACCTGGCAACATCGTAGTGTTAGCCCAGTTGGTATCGGACGACAGGGAAATCTGCGCTGAAATTCACGCTGCGCCAACACCACCGACAAATTATTACGCGAAAAAGTCGTAAAGATTATTCCGCGTCCTTTAGGAGTACAGCGATTCATATCTTGTTCACGTGCATTTTGTATCTATTTACTTAGACATACCATATGTCGCTAGTTGCTAAAGTTATACCATCTGCCGATAGGATGATGACTTTTGCCACACCTTGTATAACGAAATACCTATATATGCTGTCTAAAACAAAGGCCATCCCACACAGACGCCTCGAACCGAACGCCACTCCAGACAGATAAAAATTTGAGGTAGTTAGGGACGTTGACTTCTTACGCTCCGCTGTTAATTATGTCAACGACACTTGCACTGACATCACAGAAGGAATAACTTTGCCAATTGCTGATTTTGAGGGAAAACTTCCTCGATTCCGTCAGCATAGGTGATGGCTGATGAAGAAGATACAACATCATCGATCAGTCAGAACAGTTTGACTACGAACAGAAGGACTACGACAGCTGGACCATATAGAGCGGACGAATACCTTCGGCTTTTTAAAGAATCTATTTCAGAAAAAACGGCGCTGTAAAGGAAAACCTCGACTCAGATGTATCGACATCTAAATCAACAAGAAATTTAACTCAAAATAGAGCATCGGTCAATATAGGTGTGATCGCTTGCCAACTTGCCACTGCTTCAGAGTCTAATCAACGAAAGAACGAAGCAAATAGTGGTGCTGTTGCTTTCATTTCCGATAAAGTTAGAGCATATCACTTCGGACTTAGGAGGAATACCATGTATCTTCATAGTGTTGAATGTACCTTCTCTATTTCTTACTTTTTTTAACAGCGGTTATCTTTTGAACAGTGCAATCAAAATAATATGGACTAAAACGCTATCTAAAACCAGCGACTCGAACTTGTTTTCCCTTAAGACATTCAGAGCAAATTTAAAATAAATGGAGTGCCACCGGTTTCTAGTTTAGGGCCCCAACTATGCCAAAGAATATTCTTCGGCGCCCTGCGAATCGAATGAATGAAATAATCCGGAATTAAAGGTGTGGTAGAAGACATGATAACAATTATGTCAATAATGTATCTGTTAGTAGATACGAGTACAATGACATCTGAGATATTTATACGGAATTACTGCTGATATGAAATGTAACCCCCATTGGGACGAGCTTATCAACAAGGTTTTAAGTGTAAATTACAGGAAATCTTTCGTCAAAAGCCAGGCTGATAAAATAATTGAAATGTTGAAGTTTCGAATACTCGTCCCACGGTGCAAGACTACCTTACCTTGAATAGAAGCAAAAAGCAAGTTTTGAACAACAACAGTCTCCGTTTCATCACTGTAAATTAGGAGTATTGAAATCCTTTTGCTGGATTACAGATCTTCTTGGGTTTACAGCAGGTTGAATCGCCGAGAGAAGAACTTCTCAAAGCTAGGACCTACCTACGTTAACACATATTCCGTCCTTGTACAGGGATTAAATTGACATTGACAGTTCCTCATCGCCATAGTTCAGAATGGAGCTGTAGGAGTAATTTTCCAAAAAGAAAATTTTTAAGCTGTCACTGACTGATCATGGTAAATCTTAACGAGGACAGATATACTCGTACATACTGCGCTATATCTACATTTTTGAAAGTCATAATCGGATAGTCTTCACAGTCTAAAAAAAAAAAAAAAAAAAACAGAAAGTCATGCAATAAATGTGCTGTGCTTATTAATGAGGCACATCATCTGCGGCTGTTTCTATAAGAAAGTAAATCCACTATCATTAGCGAATGAGGCAAGAAATCCAATAAAGTATGAGCTGTACATGCACTTACAAGTGACATGACACAAAACATACAACATGCACAACTACGTACATAGGCTCCGCTGTGAATACTTAAATATTGCCATTTGTGTAAATTAGGTATTCTGGCCAGATGCTGTTTCTTTGCCTCGAAACATTGACCCTGGTCAGAACCTTAAATTTATTATTTAGGACAGGATATCTGTGAATAATTGGGAAATAGCGGTCTTGTGTCTGTGCAATGTCTGGTTAGGGTGAAACCTTTTTCCATTTCGTTAAATCTAATGTAGATACCGACATCCAGGACTGGTTACGGAACAAACTCTATTCACTTCCGAGGATAAGAACACGAGTTAAAATACTGTAAAGCTAAATAAAGTGGCATTCCACAAGGGTAACGTTTAAGGCCTATTGTAACAAACTAAATTTACAAAAAGTTCCAAACTTTCATTATTGAAGAGCCAAGACGGAGTGAAATTAAGGCTTATGTTACGCTACAGACGCTCTGAATTGTTCATCATCTGTGTGAGAAGCTTACTGCTCTTCAGCTCATAGTTGAATTAACTGTTGAAAAAAAAAAAACAACAGCATCAGATGAGATGACGAGGATGCACTTCAAATGTGAAGAATTTGGCCAGGTCTGCAAGGCTAGCTACCATCGAACAAATGAGACGGGACGAGCTGGACAAGAATACGATGAAAAAGTCAGTCATCTGCGACTAGTTAGTACGCAATAGCAAACGCGTGCACTCCAAATTTGGATGTGGATTTGAAAAGGGAAGCAGACTTAAGAATTCACTAATGTGCTTTAGACATAATAAGCACAAGCGAGCGGTAAGTGTCAAGCAAAGCATTTAGGAAAATAAGACACCTTTGGCAGTGCCGTAAGTTTGCAGAGGTTACCCGGCATTATATCTGGAAACGGCCACAAGCTGCTTGATTTCGGAAGTGAACGGAACCTCGGATCGCAAGGGCGAGACTATACCAGCCACATTGATAATATTGCGATGGATGGTAGACACCGATGCAGTAGTCTAGACGTCTGCACATTCCATGATGTCAAAATTGATTTAAAGCACTATCTATACGTATTCAAGGTACGAATGTGGATGTAGAAGCCAGTAAACTCCGGGTTACGACCTGTAAAATGATTTGAGGTCGAACAATCACAAAAGATTCAAAGAGGCTTTACCGACTGCATTTCCTTGAATCTCTCTCATACTATCGCATTGCCAGCGTAAAGTGCAGAAGGTCAATGGTGATGCTGCCAAGAGACTATCATGTTCTAGGTATCACAAGGCGACCTGTAAGGACGGGATTAAAGTAGTAGAGATGCAGTTGGTGCTGAGAATTCCACTTTTAAAGACTGTTTAACGTCGAAGACCACGGACATACCGCTTTCGGCCAGACTGCGCCAGACTTGGACGAAGACCGCAAAACCTATACAGCAATATCCGATATCCGATCCGACTCTTTTGAGGAGCATCCCAAATCTCGTCTGCTGGGATCATCTATCTCGTCCTGAAAAAAGAAGATCCACTGAACTGCTCATATCGCATGGAAGATTCTTGCTGATGTGCAATTTGAGCTTTGAAAGTCGATAGTCAATAGCTTGATAGGTGGCTCTGATTAGTCTACCATTGATCAAGTATTCGCTCTGCCGAAGATCTAGGAGAAGCCCCAATGATCTCAAAGCGTAGCCGATTTTAACATTGCTTATGACATTGTCTATAGAGACGGGCGATAATGTGTTATTTAGGGTTTTTGTCATCCTTGCCTGTGCAGGATGTCAATGGAAAATTTTGATGAGAAACACTGTCTTAGAAAGCGCCACACGTTATTATAGGACTTCAGAATTATTGTGCTTGAAGGAATTAGACACAACAGCGGCACTACAGTAGAAGTCTTTGGACTGCCAGGAGAGCATTTGTGCATTAGCAAAATTTGATCCGATGGTCAATGAAAATTAAGAAAAATATACGCTGTCATAAGAAAAGGACAATCAACCCCGACAGACAACCACAATTTTGAGGTGGAAAGGAATTAGTATGCCTATGCTCTGCAATGAGCTCCAGTAATGACAACAGAGCGGAGATTAAGCGGAGAAAAAGTCTTGGTAAACGGGGTTTCTATGGGAAACTGAGTAGCAAGATCTTTCCTAGGACAACGAAGAGGTCGCAACGAGTATATGGTATAAGAAGCCCCCGGGGTAGAGACGTGTACATTTTTATCACAGAAGGACCCTATCTTGGCTGCTTTGAGCAAACATAGCTTGGCAGCTGACTAGAGAACGAGCTGCCGGTCTCTACGCTGCCGCCGAAGGTAAGTTTGCTTAATGAAAGGCAGACATGAGTTGACTTTTTCCGGATAGGAGTTTGCAAGGACTAAACCATGTCTCTATAGGTAGTCGGCTTTCCGATTTCGCGCTATGGTACTCTGTTAAGAAGTCCAGGAGAAAGAGATCCTTATACGGGTTATTCCTTTATTTCATTGATCAGTAACGAATGCAGAGGACACCTTCGCTGAGTCGCGAGTTTTGATTGCATCTGTTATCAAATCCACAACGTAATGTATACTTACTCAACAACTGGATTGATACTATGTAGCTTCGGGGCTCTTCTTAGTTCGTACTTCCATCTAAAAGAATTTTTCGATATTCAGGTTAGACGAGAAATAAGCAGTCTGCTATTTGCGCCTTGAGAACCAAGCAAAAACTACGCCATTGGCAAAAATCGAACTATACACGCTTCACGAACGCAGTTGCTCAGCAATTGCTAAAGTGGTTCAGAAGTTTAAGCTATTGGAACACATCAGCGATGTGAAGAATCGAAATCGTGCCAGTTGCGCAAGAACAACTAGGTATACTGCTTTTGTTGCTAGAAGTGGAAGTGTACCTAGAATTGGGCATTCACAACAACACTCCACCGAATTAGGCATACAGAATTGGGTCATCGAGCTTACAAAATTCAATTGACGCAAGAATTTAATGTTGCCGACCACAAGCAGGGTCATAACAGGGTCAGGTGTTGGGAGTGCATGAAACTGATCATGAATTCAACCGAAGAAACATTTTGAGCGGCGAGACACATTGTCATCTTTAAGATTGTGTTCGTTCTTAAGCTTTCCATCCACAACGTGTTACTTTTTGTTCGGGTTTTTGAGCAGGGGGCATCCTTGAAGCGTGTGTGTCTGTTACCGCCAATGATCAATGGATTGTTATGGATGGAATTTGAGAATATGGATGCGGGGGATATTTCAGTACAAGAAGGCGGCGTGAGTGGCAGGACTCAAATGCCGAAGCCATTGCTCTTAAGCGAAAAAGTTTCCTGGCTGGGCCAGACATGTAGAACAAATGGTCACCAACTGCCCGAAGAATCTTCGATTCCAATCCGGACAGACAATATAGAATATAGATAGAAGAAAACCTCTCTTTAGTTCCTTTGGTACGCAACACGCAGGTACAGGCAGTTAGCTTCGAGGCAACTGGAGAGGCTTGTTGCTTGAAACCAATCTAAATAAGTCGATGAAAAAAAAAACACTGGCAGACAAAGTGAAAGCATGTCTTGTCTCTCTGCAGTCTTTGAATCTAGCTCTCTCAGGCAACTATTCTGACTGTCAGAATTTTGTTAGTACCGAGCGAACCGTCACCAGTTGTATTGGCTTACTCTAGAGGCAATCGTTACAGCTCAAATGGATCCCTTCAACACGACAACTCCCTGGGCATAACTTACGGAGCAAATCAGATTGCATATCATACCAATAACAACTATGTGCATTGGTAGAAAGTTGGCTACATAAACCAAGAAGGGTGGATCATCAGAAATACAGCACTAGGCCTAAACGATACATGAGAAAGTGGTGGAATAACTTATTTTTTTCAGAAAACATCTTAGAGTATCGTGTCTAGAAAATAGCACTTGAAAAGAAGTTCATCAAAACGAATTCAAAAAAAGTTCATGTTAAACAGACTACGAGTATGCCTAAAGACCATCCTTACCAAGGCCAGAAAGACGATAATTGTGCAATAGACGCTATTGTAATCACAAAGAAACACTTCTCAAACTCAATAGTCATAGTAGTAGCAGCATCACAATAGACCCGACTGTCAAAGTATCATCAGTTCTCTTACCCTTTACACTTCCAGAGTTGCAGGGTAATTTGTGTCCTCCGAAAGGTGTTTCTATTCTCTTGTAACACAACCGATAGACATGACACAAAGTCCCAAGTAAGGAGAACTAGTCACTCAGCTGAACAATATGAAAATTCCTTGAGGTTTATCCAATTTGGGTTGCTGGAGTGCATGTCTGGCTGTGTTTGTACTATACTCACCTCTCTCTAACTACTTTTGTAAGTTTTTTTCTATCAACTGTTAGAGGTTTACAAGAGGAATTCGTGCAATTTCTAAACAGCCTCTGTATAGAGCCAATGATGTCTCACACGCAATTATAAAGGATCACAATGGAATGTAATATATCATAAAGAAGAGCGGAAAAAAACTGTATGAGAGATTGATTGATAGATTGACAGGCCTAGCACCTGTGACAGTCTGTTTTAAAAGGCGACAAACATGCTTCCTCCATGTGGTGCCATACGACACAGCATATGTTTCGCCTTTAACAAGCAACACTTGTCTGTCTTCTTTTTTTTTTTTTTTTTTTTTTTAATGAAACCATAAGCAGTGTCTCACTTTTGGAAACAGTACAAATTATGGTCCTGCGCCAGGAAAAGAAAAGACAAAAAAAAAACACCCCTACCAAGGAGCACCATACATAAAAAAAAAAATATAAAAACATAAAAATCAATCCCCAAGGATCAAGTCAACACATACGCCAACAATGTATAGTAAACATCATTGCCTGCCGCATCCATCCGCATCAATCCGCACACTCAGCGTAATTACATCTCAGATAAATTTTCAAGTACGAGTATAGATGTTTTTTAAAAAAGACAATACAAAGAAAAAAATAAAAATAAAAATAAAAAGTGGAGACGGGTTGTATCCAAGCCACCCACTGTCAAGGGTTAGGGATGAAAATGTAAACAAGGAGCCACCACTACCACTACACTTCAATATCCTACAATTGCTGTTGCTTTACTCTCTCTTTCTGTACTCCGTATGCCGTACACCTCAGGCTTAGTTTTCCGTTCTCGTATATCGAAAAATTTGCACTTTTTTTGGAAAAAAAATAAAAAAAAAACAAAAAAAAATCCCGTACCTCAATTTATCACATCGGAGTTTCTGTTATCACTTTTTTTTTTCTTTTATTTTGCAACGAAATGGAAATGGAAAAATTTACACAAAAGGAAACGGAAAACAAGTGCGTTTGGTGGAGTTTTTTTTTTTTTTTTTTTTTAGTAAAACCGCTTTTGCAGAAGGAAACTGCAGGCACTACTAGATCGAGGATATTGACAAAGTTGGACGCGTATGTACACCAGCAACCTGTTCATGGTTGCTGCGCGATGTCGACTGTCTCGCCGATGATGTCGCGCGTCGTTGCAAGTGGAACAAAATGGAATTGTGCTCCTTCTCTGCGTGTATCCGACGACAACGACGACGACGACTCTTTTTGTTGGTGCTTTCGTTGCCAATCGTTGTATGATTTTTAATTTTTTTAATTTTTCTTTTTTTTTTTTAAATTCTCTCCCCTAGATATGCTGAATGCACATCCATCGGGGAACGCAGCTACATCACAAACCCTCCCTAAAGAGCTCTAAGAGCTCTGAGCACCACTAGATGCCATTGTATCCGTGTCCAAAGTTGAAACGTTTTCGCACTACTCGTATTCTAAACACAAATGTCATGCCAGTGGAGAGATTGGAGAGATTCGAGAACTACCTCATCTCAGAGGGGGGTGTGATGATTGGATGAAATCATATTTTCCAATGGAGGCCTCATGCTCATAGCGCCAGCGCAATGTAGGGTGGTATTTCGAGAGCTAAAAAAGCTCTACCAACAAAGCTTTTATGGGGTAAGTATCTGAATCCAAATCCGACTCTGACTCGTATCTGTGCTGAAAAAAGTACGACAAACGAAAACTCGTGTTTATGCAGCCGCTGTCAGTGTAGAACGTGAGCTCCACCGCCATGGATGCATACCTCTGTATCCGACATGGACAACGTTGACGTTTTTCTTAGAATATGCACTTGTGCGTGCGATGTTTTTATTCTGCTTCTCCTCTAAATTACAACCGTTTTACTGAGCACATTTCACGATGCAGATGTTAAAATGCAGACATACATATTTTATTTCTTCCTTGCAACTTGTCGTCGGCTTAGAGAACACGCCATACACATGCCACATCCTCTTAAGAGTGTTTCTTCTGCTGGATGCCTGTCAGAGTGTACGATAATGAATTTGTTACTTAGAGAAAGTGGACGCAGGAGGTTTCCAACAACTAGCAGCAAGACGGGTAGCCACTTGAGCTATTTTTCTATTTTCTATCCTGACCATAAAAAGTTGCTTGAATACTACGAGGACAAGTGGAGGATAGCGTTGTTGACCTGCAGAGCGTTTTAAACAGAAAAAAAAAAAAAGTTGTGAGAAAGGTGCATGGAACCTATGTATCTTTGCATGGCGTGCACTGCACACTGACACATACTGTCGACCAGCAAACATTGCATGATAGTACGCAATTACTTTTGGTTCATTGTTTTCGCATGAGTTAATTGGCTTGCAGATGGGGCATTCTTGGCGCCCAGCAACTAAGCATTTACTATCGTATTATTATGCAAACGGTTATTCATGAACTGTGGCATATTTTAAGACTTTCAGATGTACAAAAGTCTATGTGATAACCATGTGTGCCACGTGAGAGAAATCCCATGTGACCTGGGGGTGTACGTCTTCATTTGTGGGCTTAAATTGAGTGCATTCACAAGAGAATAACCACACGAACTGTCAATAATATTTAAAAATTGTGCTGATTTCACAACTGTCTGCGTGTAAAGGAGTCTGCAATGTATTCACGGAACAAGCGAAATACGCTTGCCTTTCTTCGAACAGACAAATTAGGCTGCTACAAATCCAAACAACTTACGTCAACATGTGAACACATACCTGTCACAAAAGTACATGCGCTCACCTCATCAGATAGTGTCTTCCCAAGGAACACAAGTGGCAACATAAGAATGGTAGCGAGCCCTTTTTTTATCATTTGAGGTGAAGACCAGGTATTCGTGTTTGTTCTATCTATATTCAGAGAAATACTGGTAGTAACAGGCAAATTACTAGTAACCGAAAGCATTTATCCAGAACATTCGCAGCTGGCAAAATATCTAGCCGTCTATGCATCAAGAACAAATTACATCCGAGTATCGTAAGCGTTCGAATCCATTGTATGAAACATACCGAGAATAGTGGCAGACTTACCAGTCTGCCGGTCGAATTACTAGATTTATGCAACACCAACTGACTGAGAGTCCCACAGTGTGCCAGTATTTTAAGCCCAATCTTGGGATGTTGTGAGAAAACCTTTTACATTTGCCAAAGCAAATTTTATGAATCTCAAGGCAGACGTACTCGTATACTATGTTTAAGGTTGAAGATTTCCAAGATGAACAAAAACAGAACCACGAGTCCTCACTTCTCAATCGCGTTAAACGCCACTGGTTGCAGATGAAAGACGGGGTGTGGTATCATTGATTGCACACTAAGGATTTCTCGTAGCAACAACTACCTAGAGAAATTTCACTGTGAAGTTTAACAAGGAAATTGATTTTAGCTTACTCACGGTGATTAAAGAGCGTCGACAGACGTCACACCCATCATCAAAGTCCGATGGGATGGACAGGACAAAAAAATTAATTAAAAAATGTGACATATCACTCTTACGGGGATTTGCGAATGTTAGGTTTCATTGTAATCTCTGGATTTCCATCTTCTCCAAACTTCGCGCCTTTCAGAATAACTCTCAGGACGCGCAACGAGCAGGCATTGAAGTTGGAAAAAGAAGTAGAGCTACAGCCACCCGTAAAGGTATTCTCGTCATTTTGTTCTCATTTCGTAAATGTTCCCATCCATACGAAGCACCCTAAGCACCTGGGTTATATTGCGTGTGGAAGCTGGATTGAATATTTGTCTTATCTCACCAAAACCATGGACCTAGATCTCAGGATGCTAAAGGCTTCAAATAATTGAGATAAAATTGGATTTCAAATAAGATGTGGCCTGCAGAATGGCCAAAGTACAAGCTACGTTTGGTAAGCTATCAAGAGTTAACTGAAACTACAGTCCAGCATGGACCCGGCCTTAAGCAATATGACACTCCAACCATCGCCGTTGATCGTAAGCTGCTTTCTATTTCGCACCCAAATTGGCTGAGGCCAGCCATCTAGACCGACGAATTCTGACTCTTTTAGCTTAGTCCATATCGCTTCACAGCCTGTGCAGTGGTTGGTTAAATCTCCCCCTTCATCCTCCGTCGATGCAGACAGGGCCGTAGATTACTTGAAGTTTTTTTTCTCGTGAGTGCTGTTTATACCGAAGGTAGGCAAACGACGGTCTGAGTACTCGAAGGACTTCAGGCCAATTAGTTTAACTTCCTTAGTACTTAGAGGGTGTCTTAGACATCCACATGCGAAGCATTTTAGAAGAATCATCGCTATCCGACTCACAGCACACCTAACTCAAGGCAAAATCCACGAAAACGGCTTGCACGAGGTAGTGCAAACAGTTGAAAAATCCATGAGCTACAAAGAATATACCACCTTGATCAAAAATTTTCCGGAATTTATTCAGAAAATTTAAAATACAAGTTTATTCTTCTAAATCTATATTGTCTCCTTCAAAGTAGTCCCCATCGACTATAACACACTAATGCCAGCGCTTGATCCAATCCTCGAAACATTTTTCATATTCGGTTTTCGGTATGTCCATCAGTCCTTCCTACGATTTTTCCATTACTCGTACTTCCTCTCGGCTGCTGAAACGCGTTCCCCGTTGTGGTTTTTTAACTCAATTGAACACAAAGAAGTCACAGGGAGCCCAATCAGGTGAGTTCGGTGGCTGATGGATGGTATTTGCTGCAATTTTCTTCAAAAAATTACGAATAATGATGGCATGGTGCAAAATCCACGAGTTTTCTGCTCACAATTCTGGCCTCTTTCGGCGAATTGCTTCACGCAAACGTCTGTCTCATAACGCCCACATAATACTCTTTGTCTACTGTCTGGTCTTCTGGCAAAAATTCATGATGCACTACACCGCTGTAATCCATGAAAACCGTGAGCATTGCCTTCTTTTTTGACTGAAAACGACGTGGTTTTTGTTGGTCTTGACTCATTTGGTGAACGCAATTCACTTGTCTGATGTCTGGATTGCGTACTCATAAACCCACGTCTCGTCACTAGTAATGATCCTTTTGATGAATATGGAATCGGATTCAGCCTCTCAAATCATCTCTTTTGCGACGTCAACACGGTCTCTTTTTTGCATGAAATTGAAGTCTTTTGGCACCAACTTTGCTGCTATACGACTGAAATTCAAATCATTAACCAAAATGTCGTGGACGAATCCATAGGCAATGTTCAAGTCCTCCGCTATCTCTCTGATGGTTAATTTGCGGTTATTGAGCAACATTTCTTGTACTTCATCAAAGTTTTCGTCGGTTTTCGATGTCGATGGTCTGCCACTGCGTTCATCATCTTCGATTGACTCACGACCACTTTTGAACGGCTCGCTCGTGCCACTGGTAAACGACCGTTTTCTTTAGAGAATCGTTGCCGAAACACTTTTCCAACATTTCCAACGTTCGCGCACCATTAAATCCGTTTTTTACGCAAAATTTACTACGAGTACTCGTACAAGTTCGTTGCTGCAAATAGTAAAAAATCGCCAACACACACAGAGATAGATGTACTCTTGGTTACGTAACTTTTGCAAATGTCAAGCTATGACGCTAAGATTTAGAGGGAATGTCAACAACAGATTTACCAACTTAACAAAAAAACAGAACTCAAATCGGAACAATGGGAGCGCCACACAGTAGGTGTGTCCGGTAACTTTTTGATCGAGGTGGTATACATACATCCCCTACAAGTGTCATATTTCATTCTTGGAACTAATCCACCATCGTTCGTAACATGCTCTTCTTCCTGAGTAGAGTAGACATTTATAAAAGACTTTTGTTTCACGTAAAAGGTTAACATAAAGAATAACTTTCCTTGTCTTGATTGGTTTGGCATAACGCAGCCTACCAGATTAACAGCTGTTTGTGTGCTTTATTTAAAGGTAAGTGGAAAATGGAAATAAAGCTTAAAAATCTTCCTCGATGATACGCCTTCTGTAGCGGAAGGCATTTACAGCATAGTAGTATAAAACATCCCAGAATTGTTGTCCATTCAAAATATAAATTACTTCGCCAGCAGATAGGACCTCGGGTCTGAAGTATCTTTTGCGAAACTCCTTTAAAATTGAGCATTCTCCTAGGAAATGTAAAACATCCTCTCTCGCTTTCTGGTTACAGAGACTACACAAAATTGGAGGTTCGGGTTGGTGTCAATTTGTCAATTGAATTTTGGTTCAAGAAATAAGACTTATCCTGAAGATTGTAGCTGAATCAACTATAGTACAAGCGATATTGAGAAGCTCGAGCTTCAGCAGCATATTTTTCGTAAGTGACTACACTAATTTTCTCCAATAAAGTGTCAAATTGTCTTCTTAATGATATGAGCTCCTCTGCCGGTGTTAATGAAAGTTCATGTCCGCAGTTAGCCGCTAGGTGCCTTCATTCTTGGATGAGGTTTCCGCATGTTGTACTATCCTGGGCAACCCTCTTCGTCCATCGCCATCACTCTAACGACATAGACGAAATGCATCCTTAAAGTTTATAAAACCGGTGGTGCCGTCCCGGTTTCGAGGTGCAGCATGTAATTGGGTGTGCTTATTGGCAACTGAAAAGTGCACTTAAGAAAATAACGAAGAAACTTCTTCACTTCATCGAATGAGCGGTATCTCCACGCCTGAGCACCATACAAAAGAATTGAGCGATATACATAATTTTTGCTTGGCGCTATCAGCTATGCACAAGGGTTCCCAAAAAGTTTCCGACCGAACAATGATACCAGACATTTTTTCTCAAATTTTTTTTTATTTTTCTACATAGTCTCCCATCTCTCTAACCCGTCATCCAAATAATACTTGTCGTTTTTCTCTGCAAAATAATTGTTCACGAAGGTGACTGCCTCCACATTTGATGAAAACCTCTGTCCTCCGAGCGCAGTTTTTAGATGAGAGAACAAAAAGAAGTCGGTTGGGGCTAGATCTGGTGAATAAGGCGGATGATCAAGCAGTTCAAACCGTAATTCATGGATTTTCACCATGGCAACCGCTGAGGTGTGAGACGGCGCGTTGTCTTGGTGAAACAGGATTTTTTTTTTCTGCAAATGTGGCCGTTTTTCCGCAATTTCTGTCTTCAGCTTGGCAAGTAATGATGCGTAGTATGCTCCTGTAATGGGTTCTCCTTTTTGAAGATAATCGATGAAGACAACTCCTTTACTATGCCAAAAACCAGTCGCCATCACTTTCCCAGCCGAAAAAACAGTTTTTGCTTTTTTTGGAGCCGGCTCGCCCTTTGCAGTCCACTGTTTTGACTTAATTTTTGTTCCGGGCGTATAGTGGTGTATCCAAGTTTCATCTACAGTAATTAATCGGCGCCAAAACTCGGATTTATTGCGCCTAAACTGCACCAACAGAGCATTGGAAATGTTCATTCGAACACGTTTTTGATCTAACTTAAGCAAACGCGGCACCCATCTTGCGGAAAGCTTTCTCATGCCCAAGTGATCATTCAAAATTGAAACCACTGAGCCATGCGAGATCCCTACGGCTTCCACAATCTCTCGCACTTTCAATCTTCGGTCGGCCAACACCATATCGTGAATTTTTTCGATTGTTTCGGGTGTAGAGACCTCAACTGGGCGTCCAGGACGTTCGGCATCTTCAGTGCTTGTACGGCCACAACGAAATTCAGTAAACCACTTTTTTACCATTAAAATCGATGGTGCAGAGTCCCCATAGTATTTATCAAGCTTAGCCTTGGTCTCGGTAATGGTTTTTTTTCGCAAGAAATAATGCTTAATAAGCACACGAAATTCACTTTTTTCCATTTTCTCCTCAAATTAGTGAGTAGTCTGATAAAAATAGCTGTCAAACACAAACTAACTGACGCAGCAAGTTTAAATTTTGACAGGAGTCAACTGACAGATGCCTGTTGACAGGAGCAGTGTTGCTGTTTCAGTAAAGAGGTCAGAAATTCAAAAAGTCACTGACTTATTGATCCGCCCTCGTATTATAAGATGCGATGACACCTAGACTGATTTCCATAAAGGGGCTCTAGATATACCAAAAATTGGCACTGACTTTTCGGAAGTCACCCCCGGATCCAGGGAATCTGAGGAAGGCTTGTTCGGTGGAAATCTCTAAAATAATCGACATCACATGTAGCTTCACCCTACAACGCAACAGGAATGGATAACTTTCGTTCCGTGATGGAAATCATTATTCCATGACTAAAACAGATTTTCAAAGCCTGTCTGAACTAGACTTTCTTCGTTCAATACGAAGGTTGTCTGAAAATGATACAAGACATTTTTTCTCAAATTTTTTTTTCTATTTTTCTACATAGTCTCCCTGTAACTCTATATACTTCTCCCAGCGATGCTCCCATCTCTCTAACCCGTCCAAATAGTACTTGGCGTTTTTCTCTGCAAAATAATTGTTCACGAAGGTGATTGCCTCCTCATTTGACGAAAACCTCTGTCCTCCGACCGAAGTTTTTAGATGAGAGAACAAAAAGAATGCGGTTGGGGCTAGATCTGGTGAATAAGGCGGATGATCAAGCAGTTCAAACCGTATTTCATGGATTTTCACCATGGCAACCGCTAAGGTGTGAGACGGCGCGTTGTCTTTTCTGCAAATGTGGCCGTTTTTCCGCAATTTCTGCCTTCAGCTTGGCAAGTAATGATGCGTAGTATGCTCCTGTAATGGTTTTTCCTTTGTGAAGATAATCGATTAAGATAACTCCTTTACTATCCATCACTTTCCCAGCCGAAAAAACAGTTTTTGCATTTTTTTGGAGTCGGCTCGCCCTTTGCAGTCCACTGTTTTGACTGAATTTTTGTTCCAGGTGTAGAATGGTGTGTCCAAGTTTCATCTACAGTAATTAATCGGCGCCAAAACTCGGATTTATTGCGCCTAAACTGCACCAACAGAGCATTGGAAATGTTCATTCGAACACGTTTTTGATCTAACTTAAGCAAACGCGACACCCAACGCGCGGGCAGCTTTCTCATGCCTAAATCTTGATTTAATATGTAACAAACACGTTCTTTGGACATTTTCATAGCCTCTACTATCTCTCTCACTTTAATTCGGCGGTCGTCTAACACCATTCGGTGAACTTGCAGTTGGTTGCAGTTTTTGGACGTCCCGAACGTTCATCATCTCCCAAGCTCTTACGGCGACGGCCACGTTTAAATTCAGCTGCCCAAAATTTCACTGTGGTAAGTGATGGTGCAGAGTCCATATACACAGAGTCCAACTCATTTTTGATTTGTGTAGGCGTATTGCCTTTCAAAAACAAGAATTTAATAACAGCTCGGTACTCAATTTTTTCCATTTTCCCAAAAAAACATCGACTCACTCGAACGACTGTCAACTAAAAACTGCGAGTCCAAAATGACTGAAACTTCGGTAAGTAACTGTCAAAAGATGCACAACTAGCATTCACTAGCTTTTTGTGACAAGTGCCAATATCTTTACGTTTCGGACGGAAACATTTCAGACAACCCTCGTACATTCACGAAACGAACGAAAAAGCGTTTTCATATCTTTTAGTGCAAACGAACAAAAAACGGAAAAAACAGAGAAAATGTTAAAAACGAAAAAAACTATAGCGATCGGCGAAGCAGTTAAACTCTAACAATCAGGGAAGTAGTTAAACGAAAAACACGACAACGATCAGGGAAGTAGTTTAACTTTTCTGCGTTTTTTCCGTTTTTTGTTCATTTGCACTACTAGATGGAGTGAAAAGTGACCTCCTTGGGAATTAAAAAATAATTTTTTTTTAAATGTTTTTTTTATATTATTCAATATAGTCCCCTTTTAGTATGATACACTTATTCCAGCGATTTTCCAACTTCTTGATCCCGTCCGAAAAGTAATTTTCCGGAAGGTCTGCAAAATAGTCCTCCGTGGCATCGATGATTTCCTCGTGTGAGCTGAATTTTTTATTGATGAGCCATCTTTTGAGGTCCGAAGGATCCAATTCCAGTTACCAATCGACGCCAAAAGTCCGCCCGATTCCGCATCAGCAAGTGCAAACACTCTTTCGAAGTGCTCTCGCGTTCGTGTTTTTGGTCAGGAGTGAGCATGCGCGGCACCCAGTGGCAGGATAACTTTTTCATATGCAGAATAGTGCCCAAAATATGGCGTGTGTGCTCAGTACTAATCTTTGTGGTATCTGCTAGCTGGCGCACCCTTACTTTCCGGTCAGCCAACACCATTTCATGTATTTTTTTGACATTGTCCTCTGTAACCGCATCGGAGGGCCTGCCGCTGCGGACTTGATCGGTAGTGGAGTTGCGGCCACCACGAAACTCTCGAAACCAATATTTGACGGTGTAATCTGACGGAGCATTAGCCCCATAATATTTATCCAATTTTTCTTTTATTTCCTTCGCCTCTCGACGCCTCTCAAAAAATAATGTTTTATGAGAGAACGAAAATCGTTTTTGTCCATACTCAACATGATGCCAAACACGTCAACAACAATCAGCTGTCAAACCAAAACTAAAGACAGTATCGCACTGAAATTTGGCATGTCTGCCTAAATATGAACGGACTTCAAGGCACCATAACCTTTTTTGCAGTAGCAGCGCATTCTGGCGGTCAAGGAGGTCACTTTTCACTCCATCTAGTAGAAGATATGAAAACGCTTTTTCGTTCGTTTCGTGAACGTACATAGTTACTGTCAGCCAGGAGTGAAATCAACAAGGAAAAGTTGGGCTTATTTTACATTGAAAACAACGATTTCATTTGGGTGGATGAGACGAAAATTGTTTTTGGTTTTCTCGCAGTACATGGTTATAATTTCTCGTTAGTGCTTCTTATTAGTTAGTTAACTAGTTTTTTAACTAGTTACATTTCTTTAAATAACAGTTTCGTTTCGTTAACACAAAAACCGAAAACGACCCACCTCTAATATGTACAGCAACTTGAAGAAGCAAAATTGAAAATGAAAGAAAAGAGTCGGCGATTTAATAAATTATTCCTAAGTTTCTTAGCTTGTTTCACAATGAGGGTGGATCTGATCTAGAGCCCGAAACATTCCTCACAGTACGATGAACCTGTACTACTCTTACAAGAAACTCAGAATCTAAATTCTTCAGATTTTCAATCAACTTCAAGGACAAGCCATGTCCTTCTGGTATGGCTTCCCAGTCTCGTTGTCTTTCAGTTGTGCGCTCCAAATTTAAAGCTTAAAATACAATACCATCAATGCTATGCTATAGACCATTTCGGATAATACTCGTAACATGCGATTAATATTCTCTGTGGAAGTTTTCCAATCAATATTTAAACAACGCCGACGGTGTTTTAAATCCCTCTTGCCATAAATGTTCCACAAATTGTGAAAATGTTCAATATCTCCGGCAACCTATTGTATCTCGATAAGCTTTACAACAAGCTGGTGGGCGTTACTGATATTTCAATTCTTTGAATTGTTTGAAAAACAAATCCCTTTCCACTCGGCACCCTTCTACCTATATGTATTCGTATTTAAAGGATTAATCCCGTACATACATATAATCACCACCTCGGTTTTCGGCGAATTTATCTGTCAATTGTTAGACATTAAATTGAAGGTTCTACAATAGATCATCAAATGCCTATGCACCAGCAACTGCAACATTTCAAATTGGTACTCGTTTGTTGTTGCAAAAACCGATAATCCTTAAAGCTGTGGTGCACCCTAACATCTAATGAGGCATAATAAGTTTTTTTACTGAAAGATGTTTTAAGGATAACGTGGAATGTTCCATCAGAGATTCTTTGGTTTTCTCGGAAAAGCTTTTAGGGGATTTGTTATTTCATTTAGGGGAATTATCATGGTTGTAAGGCGATTGTCTCTCCAATTTTTCTGTTCAGAAAAATGTGTGATTGAAGTTCTCAGAAATGTGCAGTTTTACTTTTGGGAATGCTTTGATGAAAGTTAAACTTGTTAGGATTTATTTGATTTTGTCGTATTTTTTACGTTCTTTGCTTTTTCTATGAAAATGTTGGTTTCGTCCTTATCCTTATTGTGTCATGTTTTCGCCTACACTTGCAACGAATTTTCAATACTATCTGTTGGTCCTGTTGGTCTGGCCGTCTGCCGTCTGGCAAAACCCCTGCGTAAGCTTTTGCATCAATCCTAATCGTTGAGAGTCTTTTCGAATCGATGGAACATAGCATTTTTCCAGACCGTCCCTATAAAAGGTGAATCTTTCCTCTGTACTTATGTCCCTTCCTTCCTTTCTTTTCCTTTCACGATCAGGGGACGCTGGTAAGCCGTCAGCTCACGAAATATCTCGAAACATGGCCGCAAGCACGGTTCTCATAGCAGCAAGTCTACTGGTAATGGAACCAGAGTTAGAAGTCCACAGAATAAATGCTGATGAATGAATGATGATTTGAGGACGGTTAAAAGCTCCTTCAAAACGTTTTCTGTGGCAGTAAAAGACAGTCTCGTAGTTGTGGTTCTAAGCATGTCCGACCTTGATGGCAATATGATTTTGTCATAGCAAATGGTGACTTGTGGAGTGCTGCACACTAAAGCGCCTCTACAAATGCATCGCAAGATACTCCCTACTACTTTCAATCTTCAAGAACTCAGAGAAGATCAGAGCTCGATGGACTTTATTAAGACTGTCATTGGCGGTCTTGGTGAGATTTGCCCAAGAGCTAAGCTACAAGTCTACGACAGGAGTAACATATATTATAAACCTAGAGCTAAGTCCAACTCGCCGACTGAGTCCTCTGATCCTCAGGCCGTTCTGAAGATACTGGATTACCAAAACCAATGATTAGTTAGAAGCATCTTTCACACCCCTACGCTGCAAGACTTCCGGCAGGGAGAAGGCAATCATGAGTCAGTCCATCGACTTCTCCTTGACAGCCGTATTCAATGTTTTGCTTCGAACAAGGAATTTTACCATTATCTTTGGTGTTACGCTACAACATCTTCTGCCTGCCAGAAAAAGGAGTTACTTAAGCTCTCTTTCTTCCCTTCGCAGGGATCGCAAAAAGCTTGGTTTACATCTTGGCCTCATGATTACCATGAACCCGTACCACCCAAACACTATAAAAACCTGACTGATGGCAGATCTGTTTAAGCTCTTTCTAATGCAGAGATCTATTTCGTGTATCTCAGCTTGAAATACAAAGATGCAACGGTCCATACTTGCGTCCAATGAGGTATTTGTAGTTTCTCTGTATATGCCTGCGCCAATTCCTTCGCCTATTTTAGATCCGTCACAGCGATTGCTGTGTACATCCACAGCGTCGTTTTTGTATCAAGGTCCCATTCCTGGGTAGAATGTTGCTTGGTCCATAGTGAGAATCTGACTTTTTCTACGTTTTTTTTTTGATATGTGGGTTCCAAGTAAGTTTTCGATCCAGGGTAACCCCTATAGTTTCACAAAAAGGTGTTGGATCTTTAAGTTTTTCAAATTGTCTTCTCTTGGTGAAGGCAACTATTTAGCTCTGTGTGGGGTTGACGTTTAGGCCAACCTACTTGCACCAGTTAGGAACAAGTTTGAGTTTTTCTTAGAATTTGTCTCTGATCAGGATCGCAATGTCATCAGTGTATCACTGGACATATTAGAAACTGTCATTGCTGAGTATGTTTAGCAGTTCATTTACTACGATGGACAATAACAGAAGACCACCCTGTGCACCACCTTACGGACTTGTAACTCTGATTCTGTCACAGCCTAATGTGGCGTTGTTATTTCTTAAGCTTGTGTTGTATCCAGTTACATGTATGTAGGTAGCAGTAGCCAGCCTGCTGACGACAGATACTTCCAGTTCAGCATATCAAACAAATAATTAGTCGCCTTCCGCTATCACCAAATGAAATCGTTAAGAGAGCTGTAAACCCAAGACAGGATCCACAACCCAAAGTAATGCACTGAGGCACGGTTGTGAAACCGACGCTTATGATATAGCCGTTTAGGAGCCGGATAGAAAACATCTACAAACAGCAACTGTTGTCTTAGCATCAGGGATGCGTTTAGATCGGCGGCTCTCCAAACTCTGTTCCACTTGCTATTTGTAGACTTTTTCCTCATGCAGATTGCTATTCAATTAACTCTGCCCTTAAGCTGAAAGGTGCTCAGTAAATGGTCTAAAGGACATGCCAGTATACGTACGTACGTACGCCGTAATGCGGATGAATTTCAATTAACTGAAATTTACTTCAGTGTTGACTTCAATCACTTGATTCCAGGAAGGAACGACTGAAGACAACGGGAAGTCTTTCTCAATAAGTCTACTTTCATCTGCACAGACGGCTGGCTCTGGCGTAGTGGTCTTGTCTGAAGACTTCTGGACACACAAAACCTTGAGTTTATTCAAATCACCTGAGGCGAGACTAGTGCTCGCCCTGAATCCAATTATCGCGTCGGCTATTGCAATATATATAGACGGTCAAGCAGCGGTCAGATCGTTAAACTGGAACACCATTAATTAGAAGATGGTTAAGGACAGTCGCGCATCTCTTATCGAGATAGGTAAGCAGCACACGATTAGTATAATTCGGTTACATGACTCTCGAACAATTCAGGGAATTGCATCGCTGATATACAGGCCAGACTCAGATCCCTTGGAAAATACAAGGTGGCGCAAAAGTTGTCACCCGATGTTATTTGGCTTTAATTTTTGTTTATGAATGAAAAACGATGGTTCTGCTTTTGGATTATGTCTATTTGATGTCTTAAATTTTTTTCCATTAAGTCGAGAAAATGATATCACTTAAGTGGCCGCCGCCAGAATTGATGATCATTCGGGCCCGATTTGTGGCCCATCACTTGCGGCGATAGATCCTCGCATTCTTGCCGGATATTCTCTTTGAGGGCTTCAAGAGTCTGAGGCTTGTTGACATAGACTCGTGACTTCAAGAAACCCCACAAATAGAAGTCTGGAACGGTTAAATCAGGGAATCTCGCCGGCCAGTGCAAATCGCCAAAACGAGAGATTAGGCGACGCGGAAATGCGCCGTTGCGAGGAAAGAGAAAGTCACTGGGCATGGCTCTGTAGCGCTTGTGGTCCAAAGTAGTCCTTTGACTCGCTGCGTTTTCGAAAAAATAAGACCCGATGACGCCTCCCGCGTAAAAAGCACACTATGCAGCAACTTTGAGCGAGCGTAATGGCTCTTCGTGGCTTATACGCGGATTTTCGGTGTCCCAGAAGTGTAATTTCGCTTATTCACATCCACAGAGATGGATAGAGATGGACTTCGTCGATCGTGATGATTTTCGATGAAAAGTTGTATCCCTCGTGGTTGAGATTCATAATGACTTGGCGGTCAACAGCTAATAGCTGATGCACTGTCTGCACTTTGTAAGGGAAGATTTAACAGTCTTTTACCAAAATTCTCTGTAAAAATCGCCGATTGATGCCCAATTGCGTGGCACGTCGTCTGATCGATACTCCAGGATCCGACATCTTCAACCACAGCTGCGATATTCTCAGCATAACGGCTGCTCCGGGACCGGCCAGACCCGGCAGCGTTTCATGTTGTTCCATACTCTACTAGGCGAGCGACTAAACGTCGTAGTGTTTACCCAGTTTGTGTCGGGCGACCGGGAAATCTGCGCCGCATTTCATGCTGCGCCAACACCATTGACGAATTATTCTTAGGACTATAGCGATTCATGTCTTGTTGACGTGTATATCTACTTGTATATCCACTTGTAAGAATTACAGCATCTTCCGATGGAGTGATGAGTTTGCGCCACCTTGTATTTTCCCAGGCAGGAGTTAAGTAGCTTAACAGCAGATTCTGGCGCTCTCTAAGACCAGATACATATATGTAAGTGGACTCATCAACACAACTATGAAACATCTATTCGATCCTAAATGATCAAGATCTCCTGTTTAACCTCAGGAGAAGAGATATCTGCACAATTGGAAGCAATGCGGAACGAGAGAGTAATAAGTATCAGTATGTAATAGGAATATATAGACCACCAGGCAACAGCCGAAAAGCATTTATCGAAGAATACAGACACAACGTTGGACAACTGGTAATGGGTGATATGAACATCAATGTGAATGATTTGGATGCGTATGGTGTGAAAGAATATCTTGAGATGCTGGCGTCACTGGGATTGATTAATGTGATTACGGCGTATACCAGAGTAGACCTGGACACTGGAGCTAAATCAACGATTGACCACATTTTAACTAACGCTGCACATAACCAAATCGATTCAGCTGTAATTGAAAGTTGTATCACTGATCATTACCCAATCATGTACTTCCCACAAAGAAAAAACTCTGCTGTTAAAGAAAACTCAAACTGGGATGAAATTTGGAATGAAAGGGATGCTATCTTACTTTATCAGAAGATTCATGATAAAATGAATTATATTTATGACACAACGACATCTATGAAAAAAAATAAAAAAGAGAAGAAAGTTTAGCCCATGGATATCTTCTGAATTAAAAGGAAAATGTAAAAAAAGGGACGAACTTTACAGAAAGTGGAAAAACAATAGACTAAACAAAACATATGAACAAGAATATAAGACCTTCAGAAACAGACTGAATAAGGAAATAACGGCCCAAAAATCAATTTTTTATAAATCCAAGTTCAACCAAATAAGATCTGACCCCAGGAAAACATGGGGCCTAGTAAATGAGATATTGGGAAGGAAAAAGCCTAGTTTGGATGAAACAATAATAAAGAACTTCACGGGTAAAATGTGTCTGAATAACTTAAGTACTGCGTTTGCAAACAACTTCAGCACACAAACAAAAATCCCTATAATCTTAAAAACTGCTGTAATCAGACCGATATACAAAGGAGGTACAAAAAGCGACCTTAAAAATTATCGGCCAATATCAATATTGCCAGTGATAGAAAAGTGCATGGAAGATGTGATAACAAACAGGCTGCAAGGCTTTATCGCAAAAAAATTCCCTGATACACGCAAGCCAGTACGGCTTCCAGAAAAATAAAAGCACTGGTAAGCTGTTAGGAGAATTTGCAAATTGCGTCAAACAAAGTCTAAATAAAAGTCATCATGTTTTAGCCTTATTCGTGGACTTCAGTAAAGCTTTCGATACACTGAACCATGATAAACTAGTAGAAGTACTAGAAAATATTGGTCTACGAGGAATGATGGCAGATTGGCTACGTGAATATCTGACGAACAGGCAATTTTGTGTCAAAATAAACAATGCATACAGCCAAAATGAAAACATTCAATATGGAGTCCCGTAAGAATCAAAACTGGGTCCAATTCTGTTCATATTGTACACCAATGAGCTGTTACGAGTTTTCAAGAAGGCCATTCCATTTGCATATGCAGACGATATGGCGATAGTGGTGCGTCAGAGATCCTTACATACGGAAAAAGAAATTTTGCAGCAGGAGTTTGACAACGCGGTAAAGTGGTGTCACGATCACGGCTTAACGATCAATGCTTCTAAAACAAAAACCCGCAATTCAGGGCTACACAATTGCAAATCCACTTTAAAAAATGAATCCTGCAATAGTTCGGTTGATTGTCCTATCGACACAGTTGAAAGATACAAATATCTGGGAGTTACGATCGACAACAACTTTTTGTGGGATAAGCACATAGATGAGTTGCGAGTGAGCCTCAGAAGAACTTTATATGCACTAAGCCATCTAAAATACCATGCCACAACGGCCGTATTAAGACAAGCCTACTTTGCCCTTGTGGTATCTAAACTTAGGTACGGTCTACTTGCATGGGGCAATGCATCAGCAACACATATGCAGAAAATTCAAAAACTCCAAAACTCGACACTGAAGAAGATAGGCGTACATAACCAGCTCAATATTCCAGAAGAAAGGCGTTTTAAAGTTCTTCAAGTAGAAGATATCTTCAAGATGACCCTTATACTGGAGTACTATGACGACAACAGATTCATAACACCAATTCAACATGGAATCAACACACGAATACGGGCTCAAGGTATGCTTCACGAACTCCGATTGTACAATAACTACGGGAGAAGACAGCTGGAATGCAGAGTACCTGAAGTTCTAAACACAATTCCTCAAGAACTAAAAAATATACAAAATATTAAAAGTAGAAAAAAAATTATAAAAAATTTTTTCTTGAATTCGAACTTACTCGTAAATAGCTAAATTTTAAACTTAATTCACTTATCTTATCTTCTTATCTTATTAATTATCAGTTTTTTTTTTTTGTTTTTTCTTTAATGATCTAATTATTATTAAAAAGATTGTATTATGTTTTAATCTAAGCTTGCTTACCAAAAATTAATCATAAAACTGTGAAAAGCAATCAAAAAATAAAATAAATAAGGATTGAGTATTGCTTACAATGATATCTGCATGAACACACTTTTTCTGCAACTGCCATGTTGTTGTACACATCGCAAAGTAATGTCTCTAAGCTATCCAGCAGAAATTAATAACATTTCTGTGCAGGCTTAGAGTCTGACCACAGAATTGTATGGAACTGCAGAAATTCAACGGCGCCACTACAGTTCCGAGTGTCATTACGTCAGAAAGCAGATCATTAAGACAGATGTCATAGCATCAACAGGGAGTAAACAAAATTTAAGATGTTTAATGCATGAAATAAACAATAATGGGTTCAGGGAAATACCTAAAGAGGGACCAGGCGCGGTAGGCAAGCCATTTGTCAAAAGAGTTCAGTAACATGTCTCGGAGAGAGCTCACGAGTATTTCGATTTCAACTAAACTTGCATAGGGCGGAGAAGTTTATTATCCAGGATTTGACTCCCCAATATTTGCGCTCATTTCACTAGAGTTGAATGTCGAATTGAATTAACTGAATATGCATTCCTGATGCTTTGCTGATAGACAAGTGATATATGCCATGACCGGTTCAGTAGCAGCCCCTGTGTATAAAACAAGTAATGAAGCCCAGTCTTGGCCATGTTGTCCGTACAAGGTTGTGAGACAAATCACAACTAGACGATACGCAGTGACCTCACACTTTGGTACTGCAAGCTGGATATAACATATTCCACCGATGCCGGGCTAATTAAAAACTATGGAATTATGCAATTGAAACTTTGATGATTTAAGTTGGTGGCTGATTTACAGGGCCTAATAGCAGCAGTTCCTGTTCAAGGTCCTGTGAGTCTTCTTAATTCTGTTGGGAATCTTAATTAGCCTACTGATTCCAGCTGATCTATTGTATAAACAGTGGTAAGGGATGAAAACTATTTAACATCATCAGAGGCATTCACTTGATCTGATCGCATCCCACGATATTTCCGATTATGTCCGCTAAAAGTCTATCTACGAGGGCGGGTCAATAAGTCCGTGGATTAAAACACAGATTTTTTGATAAAAAAATAATTTTATTTTTCAACGTAGTCTCCCTTGAGCTCTATACACTTTGTCCAACGCTTCTCCAATTTTTTTTATCCCTTCCAAAAAAAATGATTTGTCGAGGTCCTCAAAATAGGCCTTTGTTTGCGAGATGACTTCATCATTGGAGTCAAATCTTTTTCCACCAAGCCATTTCTTCAGGTTTGGGAACAAGAAGTAGTCGCTCGGAGCCAAATCTGGAGAATAGGGTGGATGAGGGAGCAATTCATAGCCCAATTCATGGATTTTTGCCATGGCAACTGCACATGTGTGCACCCTTGCATTGTCTTGGTGGAAAAGAACTTTTTTCTTGGCCAAATGAGGTCGTTTTTTTTTTCAAATCGTCATTGAATCGGTCCAATAAGTTGGCATAATATTCCCCATTGATTGTTCTTCCCTTTTGAAGGTAGTCAATGTGGATTATCCCGCGTGCATCCCAAAAAACAGTCGCCATAACTTTATTGGCTGACAAACCCACCTTGGCCTTCTTTGGCGCCGATTCACCCTTAGAAACCCACTGTTTTGACTGTTGTTTGTTCTCTGGTGTGTTGTGATGGATCCATGTTTCGTCCACGGTTACAAAACGGCGCAAAAACTCCTCCATATTGCGATTAAACAACGCCAAACCTTCCTGTGAAGTTGTTACACGATTGCGTTTGTGGTCGACTGTGAGCAAACGCGGCACCCATCTTGCGGAAAGCTTTCTCATGCCCAAGTGATCATTCAAAATTGAAACCACTGAGCCATGCGAGATCCCTACGGCTTCCACAATCTCTCGCACTTTCAATCTTCGGTCGGCCAACACCATATCGTGAATTTTTTCGATTGTTTCGGGTGTAGAGACCTCAACTGGGCGTCCAGGACGTTCGGCATCTTCAGTGCTTGTACGGCCACAACGAAATTCAGTAAACCACTTTTTTACCATTGAAATCGATGGTGCAGAGTCCCCATAGTATTTATCAAGCTTAGCCTTGGTCTCGGTAATGGTTTTTTTTCGCAAGAAATAATGCTTAATAAGCACACGAAAACGAAATTCACTTTTTTCCATTTTCTCCTCAAATTAGTGAGTAGTCTGATAAAAATAGCTTTCAAACACAAACTAACTGACGCAGCAAGTTTAAATTTTGACAGGAGTCAACTGACAGATGCCTGTTGACAGGAGCAGTGTTGCTGTTTCAGTAAAGAGGTCAGAAATTCAAAATTATTGACCCGCCCTCGTATCTAAGTATGTGAGTTCTAACAGAGAACTTAAGCAAATCTCGAGCTTCCTAAAATACTTGTTATTGTTCTGAAACATAGCGTTTTGATAGAAATGCCATCAAAACAAGGTTTTCCATTGTTTCAAATGTGATTGCCCTTAAAAATACCAACCTACAAAATTGCATGTACGAGTATCTCGCATCCGTCAGAACCAAGGCAAACACTAGCTCCATTGATAAAGCAAATAACAAACTACATAGCACTCAATATTCTCAAATGCAACATTAAACTTAAGCTCGATAAAGATCTGACCTAAATGTGCAGCGATTGCGGATCGTATTACAAAAGTTGCAAGAGCATAGAGTCAAAGCGAAAAAAAAAAAAAAATTAAGTTTGTAGGCAAATTTGAAGGTTATCCAACGGACAACTACTCAATAGATACGACTACTCGTGATACATCCCCCCAGATATAAGATAAATATGTATCTTTGGCAATGCCTCTATACATAATCAATTAGTACAAGCACCGTTGCATGACATTAATTCTAGAATAACGAAAATTGTTTGTTTGTATGCCGTCGATCTGTGATCTTAGAGAACACCATTGTTTACATACACTGCTGCTGCTGCTGCCACAGATTACCAGTTGCAATAAATCTCAATAATTGGAAAAACAAACCACCGCACCAGCTTCAACTAAAGTCAATTGTGAGTCTAATTTATGAGTTAATCTCAAGTCTCAGAAAGAAGATAACACACTACCGGATCACGATAACAAGCAGATACTCACAACACTATAAGAACTACGTGCCTCTACTCGTATCGTATCTACATATTTACTTTGTCGTAAGCAGAGGTTCAACCCTAAAACGTAATATCAGACAATTTACGAGTATTGCGCAATAATGTTTGTAATGAGATGCATGCAAGGGAAGGCATTCTGAGTGCACTTTGCAATATGCGTGCTGGTAGTGATTTTCTTCTACTTACTCCCCAATCGACGCGCCAGGCCTTACGAGCAACGTAAAACCGTTTAATTGCTTATGTGTGACATGCAATGTCGCAAAATTTTAATTTTCTTAAATTGTAATTGTTGTTCATGTTGAGTTGACAGGTGGCAAACAAAACAATCAAAACTTGATGATTTCGAGATTCGTTTTGAGTGTAGGTTGTGAGAGTCAAAGTGGTTTCATGATACGAGTGAATTGGTGACCCCGAATATGCTTAAAGCAGTTCTCGTATCTAAAGAAATAAATCGTATGTCCTAGCATGGCTAGGTGAGGCAAGGGCAATTACACAGATACTTACAGTATCTGCCTCCAGTGTCGCAAAGTACTCGTAAATTGGTGAGAATCGTCGAGCTCCCTAAAAAAGCCATCAACCGCAGACTCCACCTCTTTACTGTTGGCAAATCTTTTACCGCCGAATCATTTTTTCAAATTCGGAAATAAAAAATCTGGGGGCTAAATCTGACGAAAAGCGTGCATGAGGAGGCAATTCGAACCCTAACTCACTGATTTTGGCCATCGCGATGACGGATGACTGAACTGGTGCATTGTCTTGATGAAACAAAACTTTTTTTCTTCGTTAAATGCGGCCGTTTTTTATTGATTTCATCCTTCAAACGCTGATTGTTTCTCCTTTCTGAAGATAATCAATGAAAATTATCCCACGCCATGGCCTTGCCTGCAGATGGAACTGTCGTCTTCGCCTTCTTTGGAGCCGATTCTCCCCTTTGAGTCCATTGTTTTGACTGTTCCTTCGTCTCGGGTGTGAAGCGATGGATCCATGTTGCATCCACGGTTATGAATCGACGCAAAAACTCGGCGACACTGGATCGAAACATCCTCACGACGCTGTTTTTGTTCCATTGTGAGTAATCGCGGCACCTATCTTGCGCACAGCTTTCTCATGTCCAATTTTTCAGTCAATATGCGCTGTACAGCGCTTTTTGAAATGCCCACCATATCTGCTTAGTTTGTGGACTTTTTTCAACATATCTGGTGAACTCACCTCATTTGGTCGACCACTGCGATGTTCGTCTTGGCACAACTGGTACGGCCTCGCTTGAACTCTGCCACCGAATATTTTATTGTTGTGAACGAAGGAGCAGACTCCCCCAGTTCCGTTTTGATGTTGGTTGGATTGAGGCCTTTCAAATGAAAATATTGTATCACGCAACGAGGACACATTCTTTTCCATATTTAACAATTCATTGAAAACATTTGATGGCTGTAAGCTTCATAAGGTTGGTACTTTCTACAGTTGTCATTGTTTTTAAAAAATAACCACCACCTATCCGTCAGGTCGTGTACTTTTGAGACCACCCTCGTACGCCAAATCTGACATCGGGATCGTAAAGTTTGACATTTTTAAATGGTACACGTACTCCGAACGTTTTGTCAAACGAGTGCGATTTGCGTTTTTGACAGGGACTTGAAAAATTCATCTAAACCAAAAACTGGAATTTAATTGTGAACACATGCGATTGTTGTGTCAAAAAACATCGATTCTGTACGAGAACTGATATTGCAAGATCGTCACGAGACTTATTGTGAAATTGAGCTATGCTTTAGCATTAGTTCCACTCGTATACATTCAATATTGCATGAACATTTGTCCGTCAAAAGGATTTCTTCTCGTTGTATACCGCATAATTTGACAATTGGTCAAAAATAGGCTCTTGCCGATTGGTCCAGATCCACTCAAACAAATTGTAAGGAGTCCGTTGGCCACGTCTTGCTGGTCTTTCGCGTAAAGGTGGTTCGTCAATTACCTCTCTGCTGTTCTACACTCATCGCGCAGGTCTTGAATACTCCGTATGGAGCAACCAAAGATGGGTGTAGCGACACGGTCCTTAATATTGTGTCGCAGTACTCGTATTGTCGACTAGGTCCAGTTAATGCGTTCGGTTGGTCATATGTATAGTCATTGACCGTATGTCGGCGTAAAAATCGTCGAATGTCTCATGAGGCAACTGTTTCCTATCCATGATGGACGTAAGAATTTCGTGATCACGTCGTCCATCTCTAAATTGTTTGATCAGCTCAGCTTTAAGATCGTGGTAGCTGAGCTGTCCATCACTCCCGATTTCTTCTAGATATTCCCAGTACCATCTTTCCCGAAACTAGATGATGGAACTGGGCTAGCAGCTGGTCAGAAGACACCCCATTCTTCCTCTTCGGAGTTTCAATGCGGAATACGAAACTCTCTACCGGCATCGTCTTGGACGTGCAGTCAAATTTGATCCCCCACTTATGGATCGCGGTATCTACACTCCGGGCATCATCGCGACGGTAGTATCCAGGTGTATCCTGGTACCTGTCCGTCCCTGTCGAGTGAGTATTTCGTCATGTTATCGTATGGAGGCGATTCAGATCTGTCTTGTCGTTCCCTAGTTTCGTTTAACCGTGTGTTAGCCGTCGCCATGTTACCCTTAGAAGAAGAGGCAACTGAAAGCTCGAGACAAATGATTTTTTCGCTAATGACGGCAATGCTCTTTTGGAACGTTGCCATCATTGCGCTCATTTTATCGTCGAACTTCGACATTAAGTTGTCTTCGCTTCAGGAGGACAGAGTCGATAGGTATGCGTCTTGTGGTTTGTATGTTGTAGTGTTCGTCTTCGTCCATTGTTCTGCGCCTCGCTCCTGGTCGTCTCTTTCCTTGTTCGTACTCTTCGTACTGTCCAGTAAAAGGTTCGTAGGCGTCTTGGCGTTTCATCGGCACTCGTTTGCTTGTCGATGCTCGTGTTTGTCGGTGCTCGAAGTACTCATCTTCCGAGGCATGGGAGTCAGATTCTTTCCCGGAAATTTGGCTCTGAGGCTTCGGCCTGTTGATTTTGCTGTCGCTGGTCACGCCTCACGATATGTCAACCTAGGGCTAAGTTTACCGGTCAGCAGTCAGCTTATCGATCTCTCTCTTCTAGTCCGCTTTGGATTCTTTACAAAGTGACTTTTTGAGCACTGAAAACATCGAATTGTTGGCCAAACGCAGTACAGCCTTGATTTGGCACCCAATGGCCTCCCTTTATTCCCGCACATCAAAAATAGATTGTGAGTTCAACGTTTCCCGACGACTGACGAAGCGGTTGATGCGTTTAAAACGCATATTTTGGAGTTACCTCGTTCGGAGTTTAAAAAAATGTTTTTATCTTCATGCAGAGCCATTTTCGATGATAAACATTTGTTTTTACTTGTTTTTGTCAAAACTTAAGCACCATGTGTCAACAAACACACAGTTCCGGCGTCTTGATGTGCACGTCACTGTGGACACTTTCGATTTATTCAAAGATTTCGTCTTTCTTGGACTCAGGTTTTACATCAAAAATAACGCCAGCCCTGACATTCCAATTTATTTCAATTTATTTCAATTTGACCGCTGTACAATAAACAAAAAGATAATCTTTGATGAACAGGTTGCGAAGTACAAGATAAATAGGTTGATAAAAGCAGAAGAACAAAGACTTATTGGAGATAATTAGTTTGGACTTTGCAATTTAAGTATGAACAGGATATCGCAAACATAAAGGAAAATTAAATGTGTACGAGTAAGTAAGATATTTCAGCTCGATTGTTTTAAGTGATAAAGGACAGCTACCAAGAAACTCTTTTGTTCAGAAATTCGCCTCATAGATACTGGGAAACATGCCATTCGAACGAAGAATTGTTTGCGGAGGTGAGACAAGTGAAACGGTTTGGTGTTAGTTCCATAGTGCGACGGGACTGAGAAATAGCCATCTATTCATATATTGAGTTCTTCAAAAGGCCATTGTGTTTTTTCCATTTGATTTTCAGGTGCGTTTATTTATTACTCGTGATGAACATAAATTGGCCGGGCAACTTCATAATACCGCGCTGATAAAACTTCCTATTTTTGTCTGCAAAAAAAAAACTTGTGAAGGAGCCGTTTGGTGTAGCCTTCGGGAGCAAGGGTTCTACCATCCAAGGAGTTTTGCAAGGAGCGAAAGAAGTGGAAGTCTGATGACACAAGATCTGGGCTGTACGGTAGATCTGATAACACATCCCAACCAAGCTGCAACAATTTTTGCCGAGTGACCAAACTTGTGGTTGGTCTCCTTACGATTGATCAACTCGGGACGCTTCTCACAATAGACATTGGAATTTGTTTGTTCATTGTCAGCAGCTCATAGAAGAGTGGTCCCTTCTAATCAGATTAGATTGACAGTACTACTTTCTTTTAATGGATGGTCGCTTTCCGTAGCCCGCCTTCTGCAAATTTTAGATCGGCTGATCGCCGACGTTTATGCGTTTTGTCAGATAAATTTCTTTCAACTTATGCGGTACCCAAATATCGAGATTCTTTACGAAGCCATGCGATTGCAAATGGCCATGAACGCTTCCAATGGACACCTTTAGAGCGGTAATAAGCACCCGAAGCGTTGAATATTTATTTACTTACACAAATGCTTTGTCAATTTCGGAAGGCCTACCGGAACAATGAATTCCTCCAACTGAAAAATAACTATCACGGAATCGGGCGAACCAGTTTTGGTACTGACGTTTTTCGATGACACTTCTTCCGAAAACTTTAAGGGGTTAGGCCACTCTAGGATTTTCAAAAAATCGATTTCTTTTATTGCTTTCAATGATCCGTTAGAACCTCAAAAAAGATATCCCAAAATATTGTGGCGGGGAAATATCTCGAAGTACTTATTTTTCAAAGTTTAGTACAAGGCTTTCTTCTTTTAAATGCAAAAGAGGCAGGAACATACAGTAAGAGGCCGAAAATATCTAGAAGAAGACCGGTGAATCGACAACGAGTTAGAGGCACAAAGTGAAAGGAATGCTGGTACATCCGAGAAAAAATTTAAGCAATCGGAAGATACGGACGATATTGAACTGCAATAGCTGTAATTTTTTCATATTTCAAACGTTGTCGTTTGTGAAGTGTGCAAATCGCAAGTGAAATTTACGAAAAGTGGTAAACGTGGTTTGGGATTCAAAATAGTAGTGTCCTATGAAAAATGTGTACAGACTGAGATACCTAGTAGTCCATTTATTGAAAAAGGCTACCAAATAAACCGTAGAATTGTAATTTCCATGCGATTACTTGGAATTGGTTTGCATCGAATACAAAAGTTTTGTGCGTTCATGGAATTACCTCGGCCTATGTTGCACTCTTTCTGTGATAAGGTTGTCAAAGGAAACAGTATGATGAACGCAGCGAAAGATGAGACTACAGTATTTCTATTGAAAAAGGAGAAAATGGAATTATGGTATCAGGCGATGCTTCGTGGAGAAAACGTGGGTCTACGCCCTTGTTTGGCTTAGTGACAATTATAGAGCAAAAATTACAGACTGCGCAGTGAAATCAAAATACTGCAAGGCGTGTGAGTACTGGAAGAATAAACAAGATAATGAAGAGTATACGGAATGGGCACAAAATCATAAAGATACCAACTTGATCAAAAATTTTTCGGAATTTATTCAGAAAATTTAAAATACAAGTTTATTCATCTAAATCTATATACTGCAACACACTTATGCCAGCGCTTGATCCAATCCTCGAAACATTTTCTTATATTCGGTTTTCGGTATGTCCATCAGTGCTTCCTGCGATTTTTCCACTACTTCCCCTCAGCTGCTAAAACGCTTCCCCGTAGTGGTTTTTTAACTCGATTGAACAGAAAGAAGTCACAGGGAGCCAAATCAGGTGAATTCGGTGGCTGTTGGATGGTATTTGTTGTATTTTTCGTCAAAAAACTACGAACCATGATGGCACTGTGCAACGGTGCGTTATCATGGTGCAAAATCCACGAGTTTTCTGCCCACAATTCTAGCCTCTTTCGGCGAATTACTTCACGCAAACGTCTGTCTCATAACGTCCACATAATACTCTTTTGTCTACTGTCTGGCCTTCTGGCAAAAATTCATGATGCACTATACCGTTGTAATCCATGAAAACCGTGAGCATTGCCTTCTTTTTTGACTGAAAACGACGTGGTTTTTTTGGTCTCGGCTCATTTGGTGAACGCCATTCACTTGCCTGATGTCTGGATTGCGTGTCGTCGTCGTACTCATAAACCCACGTCTCGTCTCCAGTAATGATCCTTTTGATGAATGTGGGATCGGATTCAGCCTCGCAAATCATCTCTTTTGCGACGTCAACACGGTCTCTTTTTTGCATGAAATTGAGGTCTTTTGGCACCAACTTTGCTGCTACACGACGGAAACCCAAATCATTAACCAAAATGTCTTGGACGGATCCATAGGCAATGTTCAAGTGGTCCACTATCTCTCTGATGGCTAATTTGCGGTTTTTGACCAACATTTCTTTTGCTTCATCAATGTTTTCGTCGGTTTTCGATGTCGATGGTCTGCCACTGCGTTCATCATCTTCGATTGACTCACGACCACTTTTGAACCGCTGCGCTCGTGCCACTGGGAAACGACCGTTTTCTTTAGAGAATCGTTGCCGAAACACTCTTTCAACATTTCCAACGTTCGAGCACCATTTAATTCGTTTTTTACGCAAAATTTAATACAAGTTCGTTGTTGCAAATTTAAATGCATTTCTAAAATTGTAAAAAAATCGCCAGCACACACAGTGATAGATGTACTCTTGGCTACGTAAATTTTTCCAAATGTCAAGCTATGACGCTAAGATTTAGAGGGAATGTCAATAACAGAGTTACCAACAAACAAACAGAACTCAAATCGGAACAATGGGAGCGCCACGCGATTGTGTCCCCCGGGAACTTTTTGATGAAGGTGGTAAGTGCGATGTGAATTACGATGGATCAGCAAGAAAAATGGAGTTCGATGCAGTTGTTGAGATGTTTCCGCGATCCGAAACTTTGCACCAGGTAAAATACACCCATAATATTGGTGACGGTGATTCTAAGACTATGAGAATGTCACAGTACTCAAGAAAGCGAATGGGTACCCGCCTACGTAATTTGAAAAATAATACAAAAGGTCTCGTTGCAAGGGGCAAGTTACCGGGAAAACTAATAGACGAACTCTCTATTTATTATGGATTAGCCATTCGTAGGAACTGTGATTCAGTTGAAAACACGAGAAACAGTATATGGCCTACACTCGATCATAAATTATCTACCGATGCAAAACCGCAGTACGATAAATTTCCGATCGGAGAGGATTCATGGAGTTCATGGCAAAAGACAAATATTTAGTTTGGCTGAGTACAGACATAAGACAGAAGCTCTTCCAATTGGAGTATATGAAGCTATCAAGCCAGTCTACGAAGAATTGAGCAGAAACGATCTTATTACTCCATGCATCGGCGGTTATACTCAAAAGTTCTAATTCGACATTGGCCCCAAAATCCATGCCTAGTGGTAAAACCGTGTTGGATATAGCTATGGGTATTGCAGTTTGCATGTACAATGACGACTTTGCTTCAATTTTGCGCATAACAGCTACGAAATGTGCTTGGAGATTGAAAAAGGCAGCATAACGCTTGCAGAAAGATCGCTGTCTGAAGCTACAAAAGAGTAGAGGATCGCATTAAAATCCAGTAGAAAAGAAATGAAAGAGCAGGGTCCTAGTCTAGAAGGCCAATTATACGGTGGAGGCATAGTGGATTAAAGGTATTGCAAAAATTTTCATGACCTTCTATAGCTTAAACACGTTTATCTCAAAACTGCATTTTTCAAGTTGGCCACTTCAAACTTTAACTGGATCTTTAAAAATATATTATCTAAATAAGTACGTTGGATTTTTTTTTTATATAGCGTAGTTAACAATTTTCTGGCGATTTTTCTGCGAATTTTGCGAGTTTGACTTTGGAAGAGCCCCATTCGGCCAAAAATCTATATGTCAAAAAAATCCTACGCAAAAAAAAAATTTAGTGACTCATCAAATTCAAAATTTACAGGAACTCTTGCTACGGCCGTAGACCCTTTCAAAAAATAGAGGTCATCTGAGAAACACCGCACAGTCGCTGTTTTTAAATAAATTATTCTATAAAAATTATGTTTTATGGTCAAACATACTCGTATGTACAATAAACTTCTACCTTTGTTAACTCGATTTATTTTATATTTTTAATGAAAACATATCACGGCCTTAACAAACTTTTCCCTTCCTTAATTGCTTTCTTTTTTGAAGTAATAAAGCCAAATATGGCGAATACGCGTTTCAAAATTCACCATGATCGAACCACAACTGCAAAAACACAACTCGAACGAACCGCGCCAACTTTTTTATTGTTTTCCAGTTGTGTCAACAACAAAACGCGCGCAAGTATTTAACATACATACACATATATACGTCAGGCTCAGAACCAAATAAAAATGGGCAAAGCCATTGGAAAAATAAAACGCCATGACTTTTTGAACAACTCAATAAACATTCACGCTTTCGGATGAAAATAATGAGCGCGAGTTGGGAAAGGGTTCGATATTCGATAAGATTTTAGACTGTATCCGACGACCTTCTGGGTGTATGTAGAGATATGGTCAAATTTTTTTAAGTTAAAAGTGTGACGAGCTACAGAATTAAACGCAACGTTTAGATCTCTGTCTTTTTTAGATAGCTTGAGGAAACCTAGACACTTCGCAGTATTTTTGGCGACATCGTGGTCGCATATGTGGTCATTCCACCTTAAGTTGTCATTGACAGACATACCGAGACTGGAAAGTTTTTCGGTTTCGACAATGCAAGTATCAGCAGACAGCGTTGTGTTTTGGAAGCATTCAATTCCACTCTGCTAATAGTTCCCCAATTGGTTATGCCGTTAAAATCGGAATTTAATGAGCTTAACATACCCGTTCTACAGCCGAAGTGCAGGGAAGTGAGTCCAGGAACAAAAATGAAAGGATCCTCGTCTGCAAAGGAATAGTAACGGGTGACCAGATAGCAATGATAGTTTTTCCAATTGTTATGTTTCAGCAGCTGTCAAAGTTAACAATAACAGCCAGCTGTCGAAATATTCAGTAAGGTTTGCCATTTCATCATGCATCGTCTTACGGTTGCCGAACGTGCGGAAATTATTATCGAAACGTGAGTGTGCAGGCAATTCGTCGCACCGTGGAAAAATTTGAGCATGAGTACACCATAAGGCACCAACCGGATGGAGGTTGACGCTATAGAAGAAAACATAGCCGCCATAGCGGCTAGTATCGAAAAAGACCCAGCTGATCGGCGCCCATCTGCTGAATTGGGCGTCGCCAAAGTCAACCCGGCTTATATTGCAGTTGGATTTGGGCCTACATCCGTATAAGATTGTGCTGATGCAAGAATTGCAGCCGGGGATAACGCCGTGAGTTCGCTAATTGGGCGCTGGAAATTTGGGCCTTGAAATCCGGATTTTGGCCAAAAAATCATCTCTTCGGACATTTTTGGCTCAGCGACTATGTCAACAAGCAAAAATTCCATTATTGGAGCGAACACAATTCACAAGTATCCGGTAGGTCTCAATGCATCCATAAAGACTGACTATTTGGTGCTGTTTATGGCAAGGCGGCATCATCGGACCTTATTTCTTTCGAAATGAGGAAGGAGACACCGTTACCGTCAATGGTCTCAGGCATAGAAATGTCGAGACCACGCAACGCTCGAAGTTGTGAAGGAAAAATTTGGCGAGTGGGTCATCTCACGGCGACCGATCATCAATTGACCGCCGCGATCATGCGATTTCACACCACTCGACTATTTTCTCTGGGGCTACGTCAAGTCTTTAGTGTATGCTAACAAGCTAACCACTTCTCTTGTTCTATGGTCTTACAGTATACATTCATCACTTCCATCAGCTCTGTGTGGCATGTAATTTAATTGCATTAGTTCGCCTCTGGCTTTGTGCCGTTTACCTCTAAGCTATTCCGATCATGAAATCAATGAGATCCCAAGGATATGGTTCAAAACTTAATAGATGTTTCTTACTTGGCTTCGTTTGCTTTGCCTTTGAAATTGGTAAGTCCCGCGATTATCCGTCGATCTTGATTAAAAGTTCCTGCAGTGCGTTTCTTATGTTTGTTTTGTTTACGTGTACTTCGTGTGAGGGTATCCTCGTATTGTAAAGGGTGTTTTTTTTTAGAGGTTTGGTTTTTAAACTGGCAACACTTTTTTACAGATTGTCAAGTTGACAGTTGAAAGTTGATTTCTGGTTAGTACGTTTTGCCATTTTACGCCAGAACAACGTGTGCAAATTGTGCAAACTTATTTTGAAAATCATGGTTCGATTCGCCGAACTTATCCTGCACTACGTCCATTTTACTGTCGACATAATCGTCCATCTGAGCAAGTTATTCGGAACACAATGAATCGTTTTCGTACCACGTACACTCTAGTGGATAGTACGCATCCCCAAAGACGACAACTGCGAACAGAAGAAGTTATCGCCGTTGTGGAGAGCAGTGTTCAGGAGAATCCGAATGAGTGGAAGATTTTACGGAAAGATCTTGGCTTAAAAGCTTATAAGAGTTGAAACCGCCTGACCATTATACGCATCGGTAGGTTCGGTGAATCGGCCGAAAACATGATTCAGCTTGTTCCTCATTTTCAATGCAAAATTTTGTTCTCCCATTTTGGTTAAAGTGCAGAAAACCCAGAAGCCTTTGTCGAGATACCCTTACAACCATTAAAACTCACTGTTTGGTGGAATCAACGGCCCATATTTCTTTAAGGACAATGTCGTCCAGAATGTTACCGTCAATGGCGAGCGCTATAGAAACATGATTTCTGGCTTCTTCATTCCTCAGTGGAATGGCATTCACGTGACAGAGCTTTGGTTTCAATAAGAAGGCGCAACATACCACACGGCGCGCGACACCATCAATTTATTGCGGGAAACATTTGATGAGCGCGGCCTCCACGATCTTGTGATCTCACACCTTTAGAGTACTTTCTTTGGAGGTATGTGGAGTCACTAGTCTATACCGATAAACCATAGACGTTGGACGATCTGGAAGTCAACATTTTCCGTTTTATTGATGATATACGGCCCAAGTTGCTTGATAGAGTTGTTGAAAATTAGACTTCACGATTGTGCTTCATTCGAGCTGGCCGTGGCGCGCATATGTCCGATATCATATTTAGACATTAATGCCATAAAATTATCTATTAAATAAAGCTAAATAGCTTCAAGTGTTTTATTTCATATTGAATTTGTACACCTCTAAAAAAACACCCTTTATATGAAATGGAGGTTCTTTGAGGTACTAGTAATTTTACAATATGTGGAAGACAATGACTTGGTTGTGATACAATTTTCAAGACATGGAGCGGTGGCAACCCAATTTCCAGGTACAACATGCAGCTTGGCGTATTTTCTGGCAGTCGGAATTATCTTAAGAGTTTTTCAACCTCCTAAAACTGCCAGATGCCTCTACACTTGTCCCGCATAGCACGTGAGTGACCTTATGACTGCTTCAATTACGTTACACTCGGCGCGATTTTCTTTTATTCTAAGATCCCTTTCCGGTTACAATTAATTGACCTTTTTGATTCTTTCAACTTCTCTTGAAAGTGCTTTCTAAAAAATAACTGTGGGGTGATCAGTACTCCGAGGTATTTGTCGTCGGAAACTTTCTCAAGTTCTTCAGTTTTCCAGGTCCATTTTTCATTCATTGCGTAGCGCCCCCATCCATTACGAAAATGCATAAATTTTGACTTGTTGGTGTTAAGTTGCAAGTTCCATAATTGACAGTATTCTATCACGAGTTTCCGCGAATACTACGATATCATCAGCGTAGCGCAAGAGGTTTGTACGTAATCCATAGAGAAGTATTCCCTCGGGGAAATATACAACGAGATCGTCCAACAACATTGAGAATAGAAGAGGGCTCAGTAGACACACTTGCTTCACTCCAGATTTAGGCTGAAACCAGTTAGACAAAATGTCTCCATCCCATAACGCTATGGTGTTATCTTAGTACATTCTCTGTAGCTTTCTTAGTATTTTTGTTGAAACTCCCAGGGTGCTCAGTTAAAAGAACAGAGCTCTTCTGTCGATGCAATCAAAAGCCGCGTTAAAATCCACAAAGAAGGCATACAGTTTTTTACCATTATCCAAAAACGTTCGAGCGATATTGGTTAGAGAGAAAATGTTGACGACTGTGGAATAATCTTTGCGGAAACCAGCTTGAAACTCACTAAATAAGTCATTTTCACGTATCCAATTTGTTAGGGGTTCCAAGATAATTGCTGTAAAAGTGTTGGTGGTCGCATTTAAGAAAGACATGCCACTGTAGTTGCTTGGTTCATTTGGGCCTCCTTTCTTGAATATCGGGAATATTATATTCTTTTTGAAAAATGATGACACCTCGTAAGTACTGAAAATAACATCATACGTTTCCGTGAGCTTCTGCAGGAAGGCATTGGCTGAATTTTTAAAGAAATCGTAAGAAGTAAAATCTTCTTCTGGAGCCTTATTTGACCAGCATCTATGTGTCACTCTGATGACATCCCGCAAAATTTTAGGTCGTTCTAAAGAGTTTACTTCGATGTGAGGTAGCGCATATTGCATATGGTTTTAATTGTGCGGTGGATTCAGCAGCTTCTCGAAGTATTCGGCTAAAATACGTGATTCAAGTTTGATGCCATTCGCAAGGAGGGCACCATCAAGCGTTTTTGTTATCTTCCAAAAGGACGTAATATCTATTATGTTCGTAAGTGTTGACCGTTCTGAATGTACAGTCTTTGTTTTTTCTTTTCGCAAATGTTTTTGAACTTCTTATTTGCAATCTGACACACACACTTTGCATTTTTGGTGCCCAGGCTTCTCAGGAGCCTTAGAAAGGCAAACGATTTTTTCCTAGCTGCCTCACGTTCCCAGTCATACTAAAGTTGCTGATACATGTCGTAAGCATTTCTACGCCTCAGCAAAGGAATATATTGGGTTAGAAGTAGCAGGCAAGAGCTTAAAAAGAGTGTCGGAGACACAACGGAGCCCTGGGGCACACCAGCATTTATTTTGTAAACATCAGACTTGAAACCGTCCAAGACAACTTGAATTGAACGTTCCGAAAGGTAATTTCTAATCCATTGAAGAAGAGAGTCATCGATCCCAAAAGCACGCATTTTCGACAAAAGAGCCTGATGCCAAACTCTAACAAGTGCCTTAGAAATATCAAGTGCAGCAAGTACGCTTTGGTTCCACTTTTCGGTGAGACATGGCCGGTCTGTATGAGCCGGAATCAGGGGTAGCAAAGAGCTCACAGCCATAAGTTATTATAGGCACGATAAGTGCATTGGATAGTTTCAACTTTACGTCGAAATGATTGTGGTGCCTAGATATTGGTGTATTAACTTAGACGAATTAATAAATAACTGGTTTAGAGATGACCATGATGTCATAGCAAAGCAGTCTTCATTTACCTTTGCTACTGCATCTTCTATCAACCCTTTTGGAGAGCTCAGATAGAGTTGAACGTCGTCAGCATACATATGGAATTTACAATGAGACAAACACATTGGTAAATCATTTATAAACATTGGGAATCATAAGGGTCCGAGGAATCAGCCTTGAGGAACACCATTACGGACATAACATAATGAAGAGAGTTCACTATTTAACGACACAGCTTGCAGACGATCGATCACTTAGGTACGACAAGATAAGTTTAATGGTTGTTTCACTCAGATGTAAAAGGTTAGAGAGCTTACGAGTATTATAGGGTCAACTCAGTCAAGTGCTTTAGAAAAGCCAAGTAGTGTCAGAGGTGTTATATGATTAAGGTCATTTGGAACGCGGATGTCGTCTGTCAATTTCAGTAGTGCTGTAATACATCTGGGGCCTGCATGGAAGCCTGATTGGAAGAGGGATACAAGTTTGTTTTGGAAGGGCAGAGTACAGATGCTGCTAGAGCAATGAAATATAGGAATAAGAAGAAACTGACGGATCCAGAATATATTGTAGAAAAAAAGAAAACGAGAGAGCAAAAAATTATAGAAAATCACTAAAGAAAGGTATGTCTAGAATAGATTTAGAAGAATCAAGGAAGCGAAAAAGAGAACAGAAACGCCGGGAGAGGGAAAGGCAAAGAATACAAAAAACGGAATCGTTACCAACTACTTCCCAAAACGCCAACGTCTCCATAACTACAAATTATTATCCCTATAGGTGTCGTCAAACATATAGCAAAGCCGTTCTTAAATGCTTAAGAAGTCTTCCAACTTGTCTGGAAAAGAAAAAAATGTGTAGTCAAGGGTGTGATGGACCGTATAGGGATACATTTCGCTACAGATATGGATACTAGTTCAAAAACTGAAAAAGGTCATACAGAAGAGGAACAAATTGTGACAGAATTTTTTTACAGGCCTGATATTGTGTATACTTGTCGTGGCCTAAAAGACAGTATAGCTGTTTGGGAAAATGGTCAAAACAGGGTCCTTCAAAAACATTATATGACAATGTTTTCTCAAGGAAGATTTCTTCATTTTCAAAGAAGAGTTTGTAGATATAAGAATTAAGAAATTTTTCCAAATTCTGTAGTTTACGTCCGAAAAACACCTTACTTCTAAAAGATACTCCAAATGAATGTTGTAAATGTCTTATCCACGAAAATTTTATAATGAAGCTCAAAGGACTAAACATCCCTTATTCCCAAAGTTTTTTCAAAGATGTGCTGTGTGATGCAACTCCCAATTCAAACTGCTGGCAAAATATATGTGAAAAATCTAAAAACCTTAGAACAATTAAAAAACCAAATAACCTAGCTAAAGACGTAAATTGGAAAGAGTGGTCTAAGACTGAAAACAACAAATTGAAATAAATTTTAAAGGAAACTAGCGTTGGAGAATTATTAGAAAAAACTGAAGAAGATTTTTGCTAATATTAAAAGAATACAAAATGATGAATTCCTAAAAGATAAAATAGCATCATCAACTCAAATTTTGCAAATCGATCTTGCAATGTCTTACAGTTGTGAATATCAAATTGAAGTACAAAGCGCTTTGTGGTCTAGAGCGAGTGTAACATTGTTCACAGCAGCGGTCTTTTTCCAAAATCAACTGCAATCTTATGCCATATGTTCGGACACACAACAAAAAAATAAAAACGCAATATTTGTATTTGTTAATTATATATTAGACTCTATTATGTCTGAAAGGAGAAGTGAAGATTTAACCAATGTAATATGGAGTGATGGTCCATCTTCCGAATTCACAAACAAGTATATGGCTAAACTCCTCCATTATGTAAGTAAAACTCTTTTAACTCTTCATTCATGTGGAAGTATTTTGCGACTTCGCATGGAAAGGGTATCGTCGATGGAATAGGTGGAAATATTAAACGTTTAGTAAAACAAAAGTCTATGTCTCAAGGCAATGGTTTAATTATGCAGTTTGCCAAAGATTTTGCATCAATGTCGCATGCGTCACACCATACAGAACTATTTTTTATTCTTTTTCTTTTACAGGGAAACATATGATATTTTTGTTTTTAAGTCAATTGATATTACGCTTATAAATAATATCTTTCAATAATCCACAAGTATTGCCGGTGCTATGTTAGAACGATTTAAATATTGAAAAAAATGTTCAAATGTCGCGAACGTCACAGTGGAATTCTCCGGGATATACGGAAGTTGTTATTATTGTATTCAAAATATGTGTTATGTGACAGCTCACAAACGGGAGAAATAGTTTAACAAAATCAGGATTACTTTCATCTAATTCCACGAATTTCGATTTGACTGCAGGGATATCCTCACAAGCTTCTTCAGAATTACTAAGTGTTAATAATTGAGCAAAAATTTTACTGTCGTCGATGTTGCATCAACAAATTTCTTATTCATTTCTTCAACATTTGTATTGACGCTAATGCTTGGAGATGTTTTGCTAATGGAAAGCTTTCGAACTTCGTTCCAGAGCTGCTTAGAGGTTTGATTTGCAGTAAATTTGTTAGCAAAATAAAGACGTCTTGGCTTTTTTAAACGCGTTTCCAACGTGTCCTATCTTCTTAACATTTCATGTTCGTAAAAGCCCAAATTTATCATAGAGATGCTGTATGTTCTTGGTAAGAATCTCGACCTAATTGCTCATGTGCGGGATATAGTAAATCGAGCGGAAGTCTAATTGATACAGTTCGTTAGCAAGATTGGTCAAATGAATGTCTCGGATGTGGCGATATAAATATGTGTCACAGCAGATTTTGTTTGTTAGTTGCAAGGCCAGGGAAACGAGAATAAGGCCGTGGTAGGAAAAGGCAGGAACTGATCGCTGACTATAAAACTATGAAGCTACGAATAAGCTTTATCAACAGGTACTACTTCGAATTAAGTAGGCAACTAGCGGAGACGCCTGCCGACAGACAAAAGTAATGCCCGAAAAACTCTCAATATTTTCTTCATATTGTGTGGAGTCGTCTATCTTAAACCAATATTGATATATCACAGTTAAGTTGATGCATTTTTTTTTTATAACAATAAAGAATGGTTGACGGTAATATGTTTTGAACACTACTTCAGGCATATACCTCGGCTATTTCTTTTGGGCTCCATCCTACCAATAACGAGCTGAATATTGGCTTCCAAAGCCTGAGTAGTTTGCGATTCATCGGCATACACCAAAGATTTTATATGCCCCCAAAAAGTAATCGAGTGGTGTCAAATCGCACCATTTAGGTGGATTGAGTCGCCATAAGTATTGATTTCATGGGGAGTGCGGCATGTATCGCCATCCTGCTGGAGCCAGATATCGTCCGGATCAATATCGTCAATATCTTCGAGGACTTAGCAGAGCCCAGTTACGTTAGCCGTTGATTGTAACGAGAGCTACGTGCTCATTTTTCAAAAAGGAAGGATCGATGAAAACATCAGCGAGAGGACCACACCAACCAGGGTGTGAAATTGAGTCTCAAGAGTCCCTTCTAGATTTGCCTTACTGCAAAAATGGTAATTTTGCTTGATCAAAAGCGTATTGGGACAAAGTGAGTCTTGACATTAAACTGCTAAAGAGCACACTCCGTGAACTCACGTCACGGCCGTGTAGTGGTCACGTAGCTTCAGTTCCTGAACCAGATGGATCCTACATGGATGTAGGCCGAGATTTTTGAGACATAAAATGTCTCTATATTGGACCAACAAAGGACAAATCGCTACGATTGAGTCCGAATGAACAATTTCGGATCCTTCGCCGCACTTTCACTGTACATACATTAAGAGGTTGAAGGTTTTACGTCGTAGAGTGTATGTGGTATGAAATTTATCCAGGAAAAAGGATCTCAGATAGGACCAACAAAACCTACCAAATGTTAAACTTTTTTTTAAAATACGGCAGAGTTTCTGTCTATTCATCTAGCAAAATAGTATGGGCAGACTCATGTCTGAAAATATCCCCAAAGGTCACATATTGGATCTATTCAAATATTAAATGGCATGAAATAATCTTTCGAATGAATTTAATATATCGTCATCCAGTTAATTACTTTATGTTTTATTTAAACAAAAAACTCTGAAGATCTTAGAAAAAACCCAAGAGAGACTGATCTCGCAAGCTTCATCTCAGAGATTCCTGAACTCGACATGTACCAAAACCAGAGGATCTACATAGTGATCTCAAACCGAAAAGCAAGGGAGTTTCAACACAAACGAAAGGTTATAAATGGTATACGGATGGACCCAGAGTAGGTGCAGGTATCCATGGCCCAAAAACAAGCGTTACAAGGCCTCGGTTAATGTTATCCAAAAATGCGCCAGTATCATCCTTGGAACAGGAGTGAAAGACGCTCCCATTCATATACCCACGGACGGTCAAGCAGCATTGAAAGCGTTAAGCTAAGAAATGTTTGACTCCAAACCGTCGCTATACTACTGCAATACTTTCAAGGACTTATCAAGAAGAAACAAAGTCAAGCTCTGGCGGGTACTAGGGTACAAAAATATTGCAGGAAATGCAAAAGCCAATGAACTGGCTAGAAAAATGGCTCCGAGCCATTCTGCGGCATCCCATGTTCAGCAATAAATTCAACGATCACAAGTTGGGAGAGCAAAGTGTGTTTATCCTATTGGGACAATATACCGGGTCTTCGACAGACTAAAAAAGCTATAAAATGTATCCAAAATCCAAGTCCTGTCTTAACTTCAAAAGTGATGGTAGCAGAAGGGTGGGCGGCTTTCTCACAAAACATTACCAGCTTTGATATCATTAAACACAAACTCAGGCTTAGTCAGAAACTGACTTATATTATGCGAATGCGTGGTTCTATGCGCCATAGGGGGTATTACTTTCTCAGAGAAATCTTGCAAAGTATCCCCACCGGAGTGATCCTCAAGTTTATTAATAAGTTGAGGCTCGTCTGGCATCTTAAACTGGATTTGTGTTGCAATAGACCTTTTACGTCGCACTGCCCACCTCCTCAAGTAAAAAAGTCTTTCCATAATGATGGGGCCATTGCAAGATCTATCAAGATCACATCTTATAGCGGACGAACTTGCAGTACGAGACGTCTTTATCTTCGTTAGAAGGACAAAATCAACAAGAACTAAACGCACTTGGTGTCTTCGACATCATTGCGGGCAGAGCAGATGCAAATAGCGCAACTTCTTGGAGACGGTCAAGACTACTCGTATTTGTCGGTTACAGTGCCAGCTAAGAAAATGAAAAGAAGAAGAGGAATCAGAGCACTGTTTCCCAGGAACACCATTAAACTGCTCTATTCTAAATGAACTTATAAGTAATGTTCCTTACATACAGACGCAATCCATCCTACATCAGATTTCGATTGCCATAGGGACGCGTTTTCACAAGAAAACGAAATTCTTGTTTACATAGACAGTGGATGGCTCATTATTTGTGAGATTCAAGGTTCATTTCAAATGTCTTGAGGCCTGTTTATGTTATGTCATTCCACTTACAGAAGTCTACATTTTCCCATCCATCTCTGAATTAATCAGTAAAGTCTTCTCTAAAGCCATTACGGAGCCAAAAAGGAAATTGTTCGTTTTAACTGCAAATACAGAGAGAGAGAGAGAGAAATCCTTAATGTGTTTGCAAGGAGGACTTGTGACATAATTAATCACATTGAATGAAAACAACTCAACCCCTCTCAATACATGCTCTCAACTCAATTATTCCTGTCAAATTTGCACATCATCCCCATCATCCGCCACTCCACACCGAAATTCCCTCAATCGAAAAGCAGCAAAATGTCAATTTCAAGGCAGATGCGTCTTTTGTAAAAGGAAACAAACTCAAACGTGACCTTTTATCCGTTCCCCCTCTCCAAGTATTGTAGTAACATATTGCGATGACTTTGCCGTAACCAAATCTTCACCAAACCATGTCACACAAACTTTCTAACTACCTTCCCGCCGCAACACCATTTATCACTTTAATTTTCCGAAATTAGTCGCACTTGTTGTGGTTAATCGTATTTCGCTTCTCAATGATCTTCCAATCTCCCCTAAAGAATAACGGCATAATCCCTCTATCATGTCACCATTTACACTCGTTCTCTCTTCCTTCATCAGTTGACTGTTGAAAAACCGAAAAGACCAAGAAAATTGTCATGCCCAGAGTTGCACACAAAATAAGGAAACACCAAGACTGGAGCGTTCTGCTCCCAAATGATGTACGCCGCAACGACTCCCTGATGCTGATAATTTATAACCTTCGGATATCTTTCACGCAGAAGACCGTTTTCGGATTCCTTTTTTCCTCTTTTTTTATTTTCTTTTGCCTTAAAGACAATCGTTTATCATGAAGCCGAGGATTTTTGTGCATACGCAAGGACTAGAAAAAAAAAAAAAAAAAAAAAACAGAAAAGCCTCAGTTTTGCCTTAAATGATACTACGTACGAGTACTGCTCGAGGCTCAAATTAAAAATGCTCCTCTTCCGTACTCTATCCACCCTTTAACCGGGGAAAGACATTTAAAAAATTTAAGACGTTCCTGCGCCCCGAAATACGGGAAGACAACATTACAACCACCCCACAGCAAGGGGAAGAAACGATAAACTGACAGATGAACGTACTCGTACATTAACGCTAAAGTCATCCTTTTTTCGACAAACTTTTGGAACAACCCCCTGGCGCTGGAGAACATTAAACCAAAAGTACAAGTTAACTGAAAATTTCACTTAACTTCGGTTACTCTGGAGCAACCCCACCTCCACCCCGCTACACCACTCCTGCACTGACAGTGAGACGAAATTCCTTCACACATAAAACATAAATTGAAACTCGCAGTTTTTTTTTTTTGCTTTTCTGTCTCTTACTCTGTTGCCATTTTTGTTAAGTTGGGGATGGGGGTCCTAATGTCCTGAAATAAAAATGTTCTACTCAAACTCGTCCTTATACTTACGAGTAACTCGCTCGCTCGCTCGTAATTTTGTATATAAGTTGGCGGCACACGAATTATACGAATAGAAAGGATCCCCTTAAGAGTGCGCCGCATAGCAATAACGGTCTTTTTCCTTTATTTTTATGAACACATCCCTTCACGGTTGGTAATGCCTAGTGCTGCCGAGTGCTAAATTAAACGATGTTGCCAGCAGGGGGTGAACTATTGTAGTTAAAGGGTTTTCGGTTTGAATTCTGTTTTTACTCCAGGTTGGCAGGATCTGGCATTTTGGGAGATGGTCGGGTGCCCTTAAATCATTAAAACGTACCAAAGAAGGAGTGTAAATTTGTCGGTCGATAGGGGTCTGTGGGTATGTGGGTCTGTGGGTCGGTATGACCAGGCTAAGAGAGAATTTATTGCAATTTGTCATAAAGGATAATTTGTCCATGTGTAGTGGACCGAAATCAATTGGAGTTTCGTTTTCCTTTTTTTTTTTTTTGTTTTTGGTTTTGTGAAGGCGTTTCCACAAGATGTACGTTTGGGATGTGTGGTTATGTGCTGAAGTCGAAATAGCCCATGAAAATGACCATAAGGGAGGTAGCAGAGTTAGCCAGCAGTTGTTCCATATCCGTGACAATTTTACCATTCATCTTGGATGGAGAAAACAATTAAGGCGCTGGAGGAGGTCGGTCGTAGTCGATCGTAGTTGGTTGTAGGGATTTTCTTCTTTTTTTTTTCCTTATAGAAACAAGGCCAAGGGAAACTAGGACTAATACATTATTGGGCAACGAGCAGACTTACTCATAAATGGTTGGATGATTTTTGAGGTCATACAACTTGATGGTAATGCTCTTGAATTGTTTCTTAAATTTTGTTTCGGAGAATTTTTTTCTTCAGTTTTATTACGCTGTTGACGAACTGTTGATAACTTGTAGGCAGCCAGGCAGGTTGCCCTGAACTCAACCTAAAGTCAGGTTGTGAAGGTAAAGGCGAAGTATAAAAGTGTCGTGTCGTAAAATTGATAATTCATGAGCTGTGGCAGGATGAGTTGATTTGTTACATTTCCTCAGGAGGACTAACTCACTGGTAACGGTGTATTCAAATTTTGAAATTATTGTCTGAGAATTGTTGAAACAATTGTTAATTTTGGAAATTCACGAGATGGAAGTAGAAGTTAAATTTAAATGTTTACATCAACTTTGTAGGGGATAGGCTTGAGGTTGGGTAGGGTTGATGCGGCTGCCATCACGAAGGTCGACCACGTGAATCTAGGAAAAGTCTTCTCCTTACTCGTCAAACCAGTTGGAGCAATTTAATGTTTGTGTTGGTCAAACAATTGAGATCGTTAAGGTAGAAAGTTCGCAGATGGAATTATTTTATGTATGCAGACGGTGGATGATAGTCTCCTCATCATCCTTGTCCATGTAGCTTTTACAAAAATCATTCAGCGTGTATTAGACCTTTGCCCAGGAGACAATACCCAGGGGCTACATTTATTTAAGCGCTAGTATGCTGTCGACGTTTCAGATCCAACTTTGCCCAAATCTGTCGCTTAAGTACTTAAAAAACATTTATTGTATGTATATGGTGGAAAGGAAGTGTAGTTCCATGTTTATCGAGTTCATTAGCTTTACAATTCCATATACTCGGCACCTGCAACAACAGAAGAGAAACTTGACCATGTGCCGTCAATGTCCAACCATAATGCCGCAGGTAACATGTCAGCCCTCACCTGAAAAACGGTTATAGAGGGCTTAATGGGGCTACAAAAGGAACAAGTTACAACAAAACGAACAAGTTATCATTGGGCGATAAAAAATAATGTTGTGATTCATATGCGTCAGAAAACTGGTGTTATCCTGGAGGTAAAAGCGAGGGAATTATGTTTGCAACTTCTGAGTAGCGAGCATTCAACATTAATTGCAGATACACGGTCCGTGTTAATTAAAAACAACATGGCAAACATCACACTTTACTTTACTTTTAAATTCATTTTTATTGATTCTTTCATTATTACTTACATTCTAGACAAAAATGCTTAAATCTAATTTGACAATGATAGTTACTTATTCAAGCTTACTGGCTCTTACCGAGCGCTCTAAACTTTACAATCTTATTCATAGTTTACCTTTCAGCCTTAAAAACTATCTTACAATTAATCTTATCTATCAGTATTACGATCTATGATCTATGAAATTTCTAAGAAAAGGTTTTCGAAAAACTTGGATACCGTATCTTTTAAATTTTTTGTAAAACTTAAAACTATGGCCCTTCCCTACTTAACCTACCTAAGCTACTTAACCTATCTTAACTATAATCGGAGTGGTGAGCAATCGTAGCCTCTCGCATCGAGTGGTCACCATACCAATTGCGATTTCGGGCGCCTGGCATTCGTCAACATCGTGCACAAGCATCCCTGAGATCCAACCAATGCCATAAAGCATCGGTTACTTCTCAGCGGCGCCGCCTTATGTTGACGAACGCGGTCTCTCCACGAAATCCCCCTAACTATCCTTATTCTAACTTACAACTAAGAGGAGTATGTTACCTTAGTAACGTACCGACCTAGGAAAGCGAGCCCACCCTCTCCCCTTCTAGAAGCCACCAGAATTCGGTGTACTGTTTCTCGGCATCGATCCGATCCCTGTCCGCAATCGCGGGACTAAAACGGAAGAGCTCCTGAGCATTGGCGGAATACCCGTCGTAGATGAGCCGCTTGTCCCTCGCACCGCGATGGCGGTGGTATATTACCGGGATACCATCCCTGCTTTGCATTAACCCTTTAGCATCAATATGGAGAAAAGCCTCTGGCGGGATAAAGCCCGATAGAAGCGTGCTCTCGTGGTACATTTCATTGGGGTAATAAGCCCCAAAGATCAGGCTATTATCGTTGGTCATTGCTCGTGCAACGTGTCTTCGGATCACCTTAATCAGGAAATTGTCAATCCTATTCAGATTAGCCCCATCGTAAAGGACTTTGTTGGGATAATATTTTTTGTACTCTGATTCTGGTGTTCTGTATAAGCCGAGACAGGTCCTAAGACACTGCCTTTCAAACACCCGAATCCTTTCCATCTGATACGGCGCTACATTGAACCACACAGGACAACCATAGGCGATGACTGGCCTGATTAGGGCCACATAGCATATGACCTTCACTCTGGAGACAAGCTGACTGCTGTGAAATAGTCTTCTTGTCAGGGCCAAAGCCTTCTTGGCCCCAGCAAGACAAGCATCTATATGTTTGTCAAAATACAAATACTTATCGAGCCAGATACCAAGGTATCTCACTACGCTTCTCACCGCTAATGGCAGTCCGTGCTGTCCAATGATGGCCAAATTTCGCCAGTTATATCTGGTATCCCTAGAAGCCCATCTCAATGGAGTTCTAAACAAGATTGTTTCCGACTTTTGAAAATTGATTTTCAACTTCCAATCGTCGCAATACGCCTTAATATGATCGAAGTCACGTTGCAAAAGAGTGTTAATGACTTCGATTTTTGGACCTGATCTGTACGCCACTAAATCGTCTGCGTACGCTATGGCATGATTGAGGGTACCTACTAGATCACTTGTGTAAATGTTAAACAATATCGGAGAAATCACAGCCCCCTGTTGTAAGCCGTTTTTAATGTCAAAGATCTTGCTCGAAATGACGTTGTTACATTTAACAACGAACTTCTTTCCCATAAGCATGTCGTAAATCATATATAGCAAGGGTTTCGGCATGCCCATGCTGGTTAGTTTATAGAAAAGCCCCTCTAACCATACGGTGTGGAAGGCCTTCTCAAAGTCAACCAGACAAGCACCCGTACACTGATTCTTGCATTTATTCCATTGTATGTCGGAGACCAGTTTTGACGCAGCATGAATAGTGTCATGCCTCGCCCTAAAACCAAACTGGTTTTCCGGAATTATATTATTTTCCTCAACCCACTTTAACAGCGCTCTATTTACCACTTTCTCGAATACCTTGCTAATATTCGGAAGCAAACTAATTGACCGAAGATTAGCAGGGTTAGTTCTAACTTTATCCCTTTTCGGGATTGGGTGTACCACAGCTGTTTTCCAATGCGTCGGATAATATGCATTATTCAGCGCATTGTTAAATAGCGTAGTAAATATATCCACTGCTTCCAGGGGCAGGTGTCTTAATACGACGTTTGGAATACCGTCCACTCCCGACGACTTTTTGTTTTTCAGAGATTCAAAGATGCACAGGAGTTCATCTTTTCGCACGAATAAATGAGAGGAAGCTCGTTCATCGGCGACGATGACGGGCAAACATCACAATTAAGCTGCACAAGACAAAGGATGTCGGGCTTAGCAAAACATCGAAAATCGGGGAAAAAGCATTTTATTTTGACAACAACATTCTGCGATGTGAAGAATGTGTCGATGAGTGCGAAATGTCAATTCTTCAGCAAGTGATTGGTGACAGTTCAGCGATGATAGTTGGAGACAGTGGAATTGATGCGGGTGGATCTACAATGGGTGGAAACGGAAACTCCAGTCCCTCAAATTTAGTGCCCCGGTCTAGTATTTAATTGTAGTGCCGTCTGTCCAGTTTTATGTAGAATTGTCATATAACATAGCGGGTTTAAAAAAGAAGGGTTTAAGGGCCGGTCCCATAATAGTCGCCGTATTCAATGACAGCTGGATGGACTATACGCTTTCTTATCGAAGGAGGTCCATAAGCAGCGGATATAATGGATAGAGTAGGTTAACTTGCTGAAAGTTGACACTTTCACGCATTGAACTTCACGCATTCACAAATTGAGAGGAAGCACTTTCATTGGTAGAGACATTGAGAGAATGGAGAGAAACTGTCATAAACTGAAAAGAAACACTCTCGGCAATAACAAAATGTCATCGGCTGTCTTCTGTTAACATATGCCAAGGCATATGGAACTGTTCTTTCAGTCAATACGTCAAGTCAGTCAACAACGTGAATATAATGGAAATAGGGGACTTAAATCCTCGGGGAGGAAACAAACACGGGGCAGCTAATAATGTGGCTGGTATAAGCCGAAAATCGATGGATCCGTTGTGAAGTGCAAACAGCAAAAAGGTTCTTGAACTCTGTGATACTTTTGGGACGCGCCTGTTAAATGGTACTAGTTTGAGTGATAATTCCGGCAACTTCACATTTGTGGAGAAGCAAGGGACAACTGTTATTGATTCTTGCTAACTAGGAGGTGATTGGAATTTGCCCGTTTCGGGTTTGGATCGCATCCCTATTATGGTTACCTTTGAAAATGACACCACCCAAGTGGAGATGATCTCAAGAGATATAAAGTTCGCACCCAAGCTGGTGTAGAGATTTCAGATAGCACCCATGTTTATGAGACTTTTGAGTAAAAACATTACAATCCATCAGGAGTTGAATCTTAAAAAAGTAGAAGATATTGTAATCGAATCTTATCCTCGTACCGACAGAAACAATGAACAAAAGATGCAGGCCAGGAAGCCATGGTTTCATGGTGAGTGCGAAAGACCCAGACAACTCTCATTTGCCTGGCTTACATTACTAAGACACAGGAATTCAGCAAACTTCTGAAAACTTCAATGGCCCAAGGTACATTATGGGTAGAGAGCAACGCACGCCCAGCATAAGCTTTTGTTACGCGTAGCCTGAATTTGTTAATAATATCCTCAATAGCCAACAACATAACACAAGTCGATGTTAGAGTAGCACTGTGTGGCCTAAAAGATGACAAAACGGCAGGATCGGATGAGACCCTTTCGGAATTCTATAAGTATGGAACTGATGTGATTTACACCTGGCTGACCTGCGTGTATAATAATATTTTGGAGATAGGATGCGTACCGCGGCGATTTACAGAGGCCCTGATTTTTCCCATATATGTAAAGGGCGGTACATTGGTTCCAGGGAATCATCATGGTATTTTCTATCTGAATGGATCACCTATGACAATGTGCCGCTAACAACCTACTGAGCGAAATTCAACCGGGCTACTTAGATTACATATTTGGGATAAGCAACATTGCAATCGACTCTATGGACAGACTCGCTTTGTCATATAAGCTACTCTGCTTAGAAAATTTGGAAGGGTTAAAGGAAATTTGTATGATGATACCACAAAGGGGCAGTTTGCGAAGGAGATATAAATTATTACCGGCAAGGTTTCAAACGCATTCAGGATGTGCGCTAAGCCCAAATCTCTTTTACCTCTGTTTTGCTGAATATTTGTCAGGTGTGGAATATGCGGATATCCACAATAAAGCCCCTTTGTTCGCGGAAAATTCTGTTCTGTTGGTATACTCCTCGAATTCCAACTCATGACCAATTCATTGCATTCCTTTCAAAAGCTCATGGGATCATTTCAGGGAAGGTGGAGGACAAAATTTATTCTACGAAAAATGACGCTTTAAGGGGTTAGGCCACTGTAGGATTATCAAAAAACCGTTCTTCTTTTTTTGTTATTGCTTTCAACGGTCCCCTCAAAAATGATATCAAAAAAGATCCCGGAAGGGAAATATCTCGAAGCACTTGTTTTTCAAAGTATAGTAAAAGATCGCCAGGTAAGCAGCGGCCCTCTTATCAAAAAGTTCCCGGCATGTATTCAGAAAATTGGAAATACAATTTTATTCATCTAAATCCATATTGTCCCCTTCAGAGTAATCCCCATCGACTGCAACACACTTATGCCAGCGCTTGATCCAATCCTCGAAACGTTTTTTATATTCGGATTTCGGGGTATTTCCATTAGTGCTTTCTGTGATTCTTCCATTACTTCCTGTCGGCTGCTGAAACGCGTTCCCCGTTGTGGTTTTTTAACTCGATTGAACAGAAAGAAGTCACAGGGAGCCAAATCAGGTGAATTCGGTGGCTGTGGGATGGCATTTGTTGCATTTTTCGTCAAAAAATTACCAATAATGATGGGGCACTGTGCGACGGTGCGTTATCATGGTGCAAAATCCACAAGTTTTCTGCCCACAATTCTGGTCTCTTTCGCCGAATTGCTTCACGCAAACGTCTCATATCGCCCAAATAATACTCTTTGTCAACTGTCTGCCCTTCTGGCAAAAATTCACGATGCACTACACCGTTGTAATCCATGAAAACCGTGAGCATTGCCTTATTTTTTGACTGAAAACGACGTGGTTTTTTTGGTCTCGGCTCATTTGGTGAACGCCATTCACTTGCCTAATGTCTGGATTGCGTGTCGTACTCATAAACCCACATCTCGTCTCCAGTAATGATCCTTTTGGTGAACGTGGGATCGGATTCAGCCTCGCAAATCATCTCTTTTGCGACGTCAACACGGTCTCTTTTTTGCATGAAATTGAGGTCTTTTGGCACCAACTTTGCTGCTACACGACGGAAACCCAAAACTGTCTTGGACTGATCCATAGGCAATGTTCAAGTCCTCCGCTATCTCTCTGATGGTTAATTTGCGGTAATTGACCAACATGTCTTTTACTTTATCAATGTTTTCGTCGGTTTTCGATGTCGATGGTCTGCCACTGCGTTCATCATCTTCGATTGACTCACGACCACTTTTGAACCGCTCGCGCTCGTGCCACCGGTAAATAACCGTTTTCTTTAGAGAATCGTTGCCGAAACACTTTTCCAACGTTCGCGCACCATTAAATCCCTTTTTTACGCTGAATACAAGTTCGTTGTTGCAAATTTAAATCCATTTCTAAAATTGTAAAAAATCGAAAACACACGCAGAGATAGATGTACTCTTGGCTACGTAACTTTTGCAAATGTCAACAACAGAGTTACCAACTTAATAAAAAAAAGAGAACTGAAATCGGAACAATGGGAGTGCCACACGGCACTCTGTAAATTTTAATACGGGCTATACTTCCAATGCGTAAAAATTGCAATCCCATTTTGTATCCAAATTAGCCTGTATATTCTCTAGTTTCAGTTTGTTATTGATTTTAGTTCGGTGCGGTTTAAAATATTTATAAAACATGAGTCAAGAGGAACGCCGTAAAAAGATCATCGACAAATGGCTCGAAAATACTTCGCGTCCGAACCATTTCATCGCAAAAAATTTAAAAATAGCGCGTCCATAGTACAGTGGATTCTGTTATTAAACGATATTTGGAGACGTTGACAGTTAAGCGAAAACAGAAAAGTGGAGCTAAAATTCGAGCACATGATACAAATTTGGACAGGAAAATAGTGAGCACCATCGTAAAAAACCGGACTATGTCATCCAGAGAAATTGCTCGGAAATGTAATACAAACCAAACAATGGTACAAAGATCTAAAAAACTAAAAACACGAAAAAAAAACAAAAAATACCAAAAGTTACTGAAGAGCAAAAAAAAGTCATAAGAACACGGGCCCGAAAGCTATACGAGTTGATCGGCAACAAGAAAGCGTGCTTGGTTTTGGATGACGAAACTTATGTCAAAGCCGACTTTACTACTCTTCCAGGTGCGCAGTTTTACAACTCGTTTGAAGCTGAGATTCTTCCGCAATCAACAACATCGATTGGGATGGAAAAATTCGGATCAAAATATCTCGTTTGACAGGCCATTTTCCAATGTGGACACAGAGTCTCATCGTTTATTACAACGGGAACAATTAACGGAGAAGTGTACATTAACGAGTGCCTAAAAAAACTGTTGATTCCTTTCTTAAACAAACACGAGGGTTCAACATTATTTTGGCCAGATTTAGCTTCAGTTCACTATGCTCATGCGACGTTGAGCTTTCTTGTTGCTAAAAATGTCGACTTTGTCCCAAAAGACATGAATTCACCCAATGTTTCACAGTGCCGTCCCATTGAAAGGTATTGGGCTTTGGTCAAAGCTGAATTGAGGAAAAGTGAGCAGTGTGCAAAGAACGTAAAAGATTTTAGTGCTAAATGGAAAAGAGCGTCCAAAAAGACCACGGATGTAACTGTCACCACCCCTATGAAGGACATTCGAAAAAGTTGACGAAAGAATCGGAACCCAAATAATTTTGTTTATTTTTTGTAATTGTGAATGAATTTAATAAAAACAGAATTTTAAAGCAAATAAAAAAAATTTACATAAATTATGAAAATATTCTCTTTTTTACTTTGAAGTTTCCAAATTTTATTCGTTTCAGTTCTTAGTAGCAAATACAGTGATTTTGAAGCTGTGTTCGAGTTGACCCCGCTATATGTGGCGCAAGAGTGGGAATAGAAGCAGTATGAAACCGTGGAAAAGCGTATACGATTTTTTGTCAAACGAATGTTAGGAATCTAGGAAGGAAACTAGACAAGCAGTCCAGAACGCGATACATCGAAGAGGCATTAGCATCATTTCACAGTGCGATCTACAGCAGGCGTAACCACAATCTGCAGCAAACGAATTATTTTAGTAACAATTACAAAATAGTAGAAATAGGGATGGTTCTGAGACTGCGTGGGGAACTCCTGAAGATGGATTATGTACTCCACAGAAAGGATCTATTTATAAATGTGCAATTTATCGAGGAGAGACGATGTATTTCTCTTTTTGGGAAGGTGTCTTATTTTGCGTGAAACAAGAGATTGTATACTTGGATTCAGCTCCCTGACGGAGATGGAAATGGCATCACTCCTTAATCAACCTAATGTAAGCAAAAGATATTGGCATTTTAAAATTGCTCTAATTTAGACATTAAATTATAAGCGAACATTTTTAAGAAACAAGAAGGGAGAAAACATATCAAAGGATATTAGGACGTGAATACCTATTTCACTTTTGAATGTAATTTAATCAACCAGGCAGACCATGCTAAATTTTTGATTTTGTGCACCTTATTAGAGAAATCGAAATCTAAAATCGACTTTGGCACCTGACAAAAGTGATTGTTGAACTCCTTAAAAGCGGAAATCATTTTTTTTTCCTTAGCCAAAATATCTTCTGGAACACTCTTCACTGATCAGGAAGCAGACTCTAGAATTTCTAGAATTGATTCTGGAAAAAAAACACAAACAACACCATTCATTAGCTTTTGATCCGCCCGTGTAAAATAGGATCGTCCAGGAATAAATCTTTCTTCCAGAATGACCTGAAGAGGATTGTGTCTTGTGGAAAGTGTAGGTAAGGGTAGGTCCTAGGTTATGTAACCGAGCTACACCGAGCACGCTTACTTAGGCCAAAGAAGACCCTTTGCGATACCATTTAGTGGAGACCAGAAAATCAGCCGATCTGCAAATATCAGACTCAGACAGTGAGGCTTAGAGATCTAACTACATATTTGATGAAATGCAAAACCAAAGAACGTACTGACCATTGTCAAAAAATCACATAGATGAAGCTCATCTTCTTCATCTCTATAGGTCCAGAAGAAATCGTTAAAATTGAGGCCAAGTTTGTTGACAAGTGCTGCAAGTTGCAAGCAATAACTTATAATGATGCCGAATAGGATGACTGCATGTGATCTTCCGTGTTGGGAATTATCTGTCGAGTGAAATTCCAGGTTGTTCATTCTGATCACCTGCAGTTGACATCATCTATTACATCTAGTTTGAGTACGAATTGACATGTGGCAAGTGGCAATTTTATATCCTTTATTTAGAGATTGAAAGAATTTCTATGGTTACGCGACTTTTGGCATGTTCATCCGCATTATATTTTCCGCCGAGTATCTCTATTTAGTCATCTCGTTGAGAGTTGGCGACACCTTTTAACTACTTTCCAGTTACTACCGAGTTGTGGATTTAATAGCTGCTTGAGTATACGTCCTTGACAAAATAGTGCATACTTACCCAGGTTTCTCTGCTTGAGATTATAACACTTAAGTTAGATTCCGGATAGAATAAGTAGAGCTATAAAGGAGATTCTATATTCCCGGTGAAGAACACCAATTCAATTTACAAAGCCATACTTTTGGGTGGAGTTGAATTGTCTGTTTAGAGCTTAAAGCAACCAGGTACTTACTCGTATCATAATGCTCACTGAAATGTTATCCTCATAAACGAACACCTACATTTCTCTCCTTCCAGAAGCCTAAGCAATTTTTCAACTGCCATGCACCATAGAAGTTCAGAAAGAACCCCTTGCGTGGTGCCTCGACTAATAAATTTCTGAGCTGAAGATCCTCATAAATTTCTGTTGATGATACTTCTTGTAAGAAGAACATTTATCAACACGATAAGACAGGTCTTCTCCTCTCAGATCTGACGATGGCACTGTCTTGCATCACCTTGCAGTGAAAAAGTGGCTGGATCTTGTTTTTTTGAGGACGCCGACGGCACCACCACTGGTGAACACTAGGGACAGATGTTAAACGAGTTTTTTTTTTTTTGGCGCTCGGGGACTCGAACATTGCTGGTTCCAGCAGGAGGGAGCAACAGCTTACACAGCTCAGGGAACGTTGGAAATTTTAAATCACCAATTTCCAGGCTGTGCGATCGCCAGATCTTGGGAGCAGCTTTGGGCCTTTTTGAAATCTCGCGTTTACCACAAAGTCACAAACCTTACAGGTCTTGAAAGCCGACATTGAAAAAGAAATCACCAATTTGGAGCCAGACATTTTGCGAACCGTAAAACGAGCACAAATGTGCATCACCTCAGCAGGTGGTCATTTGACCGATATAATTTTTTCAACTTAACGTCGACAATTTTACAAATTCAAATAAACTTTTCGTGAAAACAGAGCCCAATTTTTTGTATTTCTAACAAAATGGCAGCCAATTCACATTATGACATTACTTTCGCCGCATCTTGTATATCGAGAATGTGTACTTATTGGGCTATGAATTGTTTCGGTGAACTGTCAAAAGTAGAGGACAGGTCTAGAAGTGGTCGTCCACGCTTAGTCCGTACAAGTGCGGTAATAAGGGACGTTCAGGAAAACATGTTCAAGAAATTGGAGTGTCAAGACTGATTTGGGATGATCTTCACATGAAAGCCTATCGTCAGTCAATGGGACATCAACTTAAAGCTTTTGCAATGACATGTGCATAATGGCCATGAAAATATTTTGTTCATGGATGAGAAAGTGTTTACCGTGGAAGAAGTTTTCGACAAGGTTTATGCTACGTCATCAAATAATGCAAAAAAAAATTTCCAAGGGTTCAATGTGGCCATTATACTGCTGACGTAATGGTTTGGTGGAGAGTGTTTCACATTCCTCCATTTCTGCGAAAAACGTGTGGAAACGGGTGCAAAAGTTGACCAAGAAGATGTGCTAGAGGGTGTTGTAGAGGATTTAACCAAAACTCTTTTTAATGGAGAAAGACGGATATTTCAACAAGTCTGTGCTCCGGCGCACATAGCAAAAACCACACAAGACTCAGAGTCAATATTTCTAGTTTTATAGGAGCGGAGGATTGGCCTTCGAGAAGTCCATATTTGAATCCACTGGATTATTGTTTGTGGTCAGAACTAAAGAACATGCCCTGCAAGACTCCTCACAGAAATTTGGAAGGCCTCAAAATAGCTTTGGAAGCGGTAGCGTCATCGATATCCATGGATACAGTGCGTGCCACTTTTATTGTATAAATAATTTGAATTTATGGCAGCACTAGGTACAATCTCCCAGCTCGAGGATGTGGATAGATATGTGTCATACGAGCAATCCTTTGTCTTGTTACAATTTCCAACACTAGAACAGCCAATCCGACAGCTAATTTCTGTTCAATGTGGTATGCCATTTCATCATGAATAATTCTAACAACAGGGCAAGGACAATCTACTAATCCCATGGCGTCAGAGCAAACGGCAGATCGACGATAATCTTAATTTTCACACCTTGGTAAAACCTGTCACAATAGTTACTACTTTATCACCGACTTTAAGACCGCAAATGATCGCATTCATCGTTCTTAAACTTTACCTAGGAATACAAGTCAGTAGGAGAATTCGAGATGTCGGATTCATTACTAACTCGCAATACAATTTAATGACACTCTCACTAGGATAAAAGGCTTCAATTTAACGAAAAATTCTTCTAGAAAGCAGTTGCTATTTTAAATTTGCAACACAAGTTGAATGGTCTGAACACTACTGATATTGCCAATTTAACTTCGACGCATGGTTTTGGGTACAATCATGAACTCCATGAGGTGTGTAAAGAGATGGATGTACTCTAGAAAACGTTCACATCAATTCTCCAGCCACGAGGATCTCTGAATCCCTGTCTTAAGCACCGACCTATCGGAGATTATAGTGAACTGGTAGTAACGTATCTCATGATGGTAAGCGGCCGTGTCCCTTCACCAGTCTGAAGTTCGATTAAATTCCGAAAGATACGGACCCTATTTGCCCCCGGAAAAGAAGATCTATAGAACTGATGATCCCTCAACTGATTCTGCATCGTCATTTTGGAAGGGAATGTACACTGTTAGGTAACGTAAGAGAATATCACTTACCAAAAGTGCTAATTGTCTTGGAATACGCTAGAAATCAATTTAAATTTTTGGCTGATAAAACAGGGAGACATTTCTACAATAGACAGTTGCATAGTTGACTTCCTTGTTATTATATTTGAATTGGCCAAGCACAACGTCTATAACAAAAACACCTTTGCCTTCATCTGGAAAACCAAATGGGCAGATTGATGATCTGAAAACACACACTTTACGAAAGCTTTTATTTTGGCCTCTTTCGGCAACAAACGTGCGATATGCAATATTGGCAGCCTCGGTACTCTTTAAAATTAAATTTAAAATTCAATATCCGCCAAAGATAACGTACACCATTTTTATGTTGATGTAGAAAAGCTTATGTACTATGGCTATCTGTAGAAACAAAACTACAAATAGAAGGATGTCTGGTGTTCACTGAACTACTTTCAAATAACTCCCTAAAATTTTATGAATATCTATTTCATGGAATGGACAATAAATTTAGTTTTACATTCATAAATTCCTACATCAACACCGTCAATCGTTTCAATCCTGGAGAGGATGGTTGTTCGACGAAGGCCGGGAATTTGTCTAGACGTTTAAATTGCACATTAGCAGCGCCTGCTGATTAATAAATCGCCAGACAGAAAATTGGTCAGTGGTTGTGAATATATAAAACGTTGGAACATTTCCGGTGCAATAAAGACACAGCTTCCCACGTGCTGGACAGCACTCAGACACTCAATTAACCACATGCTGAGAAGTGCATCTGCATTTAGAGCGGGCAAAAGTCAGTTCTATTCATCGTTTGGCTGCAATTGCCGTGTTAGTTTCAGGGTAACCTTAAGTACGTTTCAAATAACCAGATTTAAGAAAGCGCAATTGCCACCCGCTGGGATAAAACAGTCTGCGGCATAATGTCATTCAAAAATGTGTTCAAATTTAATTAACAATTGAGTTCGTTTGATGATATCCGCGAAAGGCATGGAATATCAAAAATCAGCAAGACAAAATATGAATCGCTTACATCATCCATAAACTAGAAGACATCAACACTGATACACTGTTTTGAATCCGCGCATGAGTTAAGACAAATCACAGTTCTGAAGGATGTTCAGTGGTTGATTTCCATTTCGAATACAAGACAGTAGCTGCCAACATTTAAGAGTGTTACACTCCAATTAAATACAGTGACAGATTCTTTAAGCGCCTTCCTAAAGAAGTTTTACCAATGGTCAACCTCAGGGCTCTGGCTTCGCTACCTTGGTATTTAGGTAACCCAAATTAGAAAACTAATATGCATCCTGGACGACATAGGCTAAAAGTTTGTGAATAAATGGAATTAGTCAGATAGAGACTCTACATTTCACAACGACAAGAGTTTGGCGGAGCTCTCAAAATTAAACTAAGCGAAAGCGGCAACATGACACACAATAACCAAAAAATGACTCGACTCTAAACCATCGATTTAACGAATCACGTTGGGCTCTTGACGGTAGGCGGCAAACAACTTAGTCAAAATTGTTCTCTATAACATCATGTCAACTGTGTACTTGTCACATGATAAAGGAACGATCGTGTTCGATAAATGGAGGCTCATAGAAGGTTATGCATGAGCGCATTCCTTCTGAACCCAAATCTCCACAACTGTTAAGAATACCGATGCTTAGGAAATTCAAAATTCCGTTGATAGACCGACATTTGGCCCAAGCCTAGCCCAACACATTGGACCGCTCTCAAATACCCTATAGATTGAAGAAAAAAATCGGGCTTCCATTCGTACCGTATCATTATGGCAAGGTACCTGCATAGTCTTCCAATAGGGCTTTCCCAATTTTGACAGTTGATAGCGGCCATATTGTTGAAGCTATATCTGTCAAATTGGCTGTCATTTATTCAGCCTGTTTTGCCAAATCACCATGGACGGACATAACGTTCAACAACACGTGCATTGTTTTATCAAAATGGGTGTCCTGTTCGGGCCGCCATAATCGTCCTACCGAGAGGACTATTCTCAGTGTGGTGGATAAATTTGAGTCCACTGGTTTAGTAAACGATAAACCAACACCCGCACGTCGACGAATTGCAAGATCTGCCGAAAACAACGCCGCTGTCCGTGAGAGTCGCCAGAAGAATCCGAGGCAGTCAATTTCGCGTCGCTCACAAGTTGTGGCCTTTCGCAGACCACAACTTGCTGAATTTTGCGTCGTGACTTGGGCCCGCACAGAATTCAACTTACCCAGGAACTGAAGGTAAACGACCATAGACAACGACAACGATCATAGAAAAAAACATGTCGAATTTGGGACGATACCAATCCACATGAGATCCAAGAGCGTCCAGTGCATCCCGAAAAAGTCACTTTTTGGTGTGGATTTTGGGCTGGCGGCATCATTCGTCCATATTTCTTTAAGAACGATGTTGGCCTGGCCATCCCCGTTAACGGCGAGCGCTATAGGTCGATGACTATCAACTTCTTTTAGCCTGAATTGGATGATATGGACATCAACGACATGTGGTTTCAACAGGATGGTGTTACGTGCCATACAGCTCACGCCACATAGGGGTTTTTTGAAATTGCAGGTCTATGCGAATAAGCCACAGATCACAGCGGCCGTCAAAGCCAACATAACCCATGCCATCGGTCAAATTTAGCCTGATTTATGCGCCAGAGTCATGGAAAAGTGGACATTTCGGATGCGCGCCACCCAGAGAAGCCGCGGCGGACATTTTAACGATGTTATATTCCAAACATAATGGCAACGACAGGCCTTTCAAGCGAATAAAAAATTTCGATGATATCTCACACACACTTTGTTTTATTTGAATTTAAAGATAAGAAGCGCTAAATGGAAGACCCTTAATGTACTTAATATACCAGTTATATATTGGAAACTTGTGGAAAGGTTACTGCATTCCAAAAGGGCTTAAAAGTGGCACAGATGATAAATACCTCGCCTTTTGTTGGGGGAACAATAATTCTTTAGCATGTGAATGTGGAGTCCAGCATTTCACTTTCCACCATGTCTCAGCCTCATGTTGACTGACTCATGTGACTGGACTAGAGCAGCCTTAATCAATACGACTGGACTCGAAGCTATTTCGTCATGCCTCATGGAGTTGACCATGCAATAATTCATCATATTTACATGATTTGACTCATTGGCGGTTCATGTGACATGAACGTGGAAATAATGCATGATGATGAGGCATGCAATCTGACATGATGATACGGATACTTAGTTCGACTGCAGGGTTTTGCCGCTCGCCACATAATATGTGCTTTAATGTGCTGACTAATGAATTTATTCAATCACGCACTGCACACTAGGTCCCTTATGCTTTCGAAAATTGTGTTGAACAATAGAGTTGATGAATGGAAAATTCGGTTGTGGACCGAGTAGTGCGAACATGGTTAACAAATGCAGCGAACGCCACTTTTTTTTTTTTGGAACCAATTCAAATTAGAAAAACAGCTTTCAGCCGAATTCTACCGACTTTTCAGTTAAGCAGAAAATTCAATTCAAATGTTATGGACAGTCCTCAAGTTGTGGTAGTTTGTCTAAACTTCAGACTCTTTGATAGTTTCCAAGAAACTTGCAGCAAAAATTCGTATTTTATCAATTTCAAAGGTACAAATTGGTTATTCAGCATTCATGACACTAAAAATGATTCGAATGAAAGGCGAAATTACCGTTGAAATTTATAAGTCAACAGAAGTGCTCTATAGTTTTCAACACGAAGTTACTAAGCAAATTAGCGTCTTCACTAAAGCTAATCAGTAACCCATTCATGGGACAGTTTTCTGTCGCCACAGGGGTGGAAACTATTGAAATATTTGCCGGCCTGGGTTAACCAGGTTATGCTGTTCACAAAAATACACATCACTTCAAAAGATAGATCTGGTAATATATTTCGAAGAGCAGGCGTTACGCTTCCATAAAATACCAGGATTCGGAAACCTCTTGATTTCCTGCTTTGACCTGTATGGTGAATGGCGTTCTTCAATCGCCAACAGACCTAAAAGGCTCAAAACAACTCTAAAACCAATCCTTAATCCTATCTTCCTAAATACCTTTTATCGCTAATTGGAACAGCCATCAAGACGGATACGTTGATGAGGATTGTGGAAAGTTTGAATTAGCCTTTAGAAGCAGCATGGAGCGTAAAAGCAATAAAAGAGCTCTAGCCTAACATTTGACTAGGAAATGCAGTAGATTCAGTCACCAATACCTTACATAAGTACTAAATCAAAAATACAAAAAGTCTTGAAAAAATTAGAATTTACTTTTAGAGCAACATCATCCTCCTCTGACTTGGTTCTGCTTTTCCATCACTCTTGCCAGAACTTTTCTGGCGATAATTCCTCGTCTTTTTAACGGATAGTCTCTTTGAGGGCTTGTTGACATAGGCGCGTGACTTCAAAAACCACACAAAAAGAAGACTGGAACGATTAAATCAGGGGATCTTGCCGGCCAGTGCAAATCCCCAAAACGAGAGATTAGGCGACTCGGAAATGCAGCCCTCAGAATTTTGATTGTGGCTAGTGCAGTATGCGCCGTTGCTCCATCCTGTTGGAACCACATGTTCTCCAGTCCCAATCCATCCAATCGAAGAAGGAGGAAGTCATTGAGCCAGGCTCTGTAGCGCTCGCCTTCCACAGTAGTCGTTTGGCCCGCGGCGTTTTAGAAAAAATAAGACTCGTTGGCGCCTCCAGCGTAAACAGCACACCATACAGTAACTTTGAGCGGGTTTAATGGCCCTTCGTGCGTTATACACGGATTTTCGGTGCCCCAGAAGCGACAATTTTGCTTATTCATATATCCAGGCCTCGTCGCTCATGATGATTTTCGATGAAAATTTGTCTTGTTACATGCGCTTGGCAGCAATAGCTAACAGCTGATGCACTGTCTGCACTTTGTAAGGGAGTATATTACAGTCTTTCACCAAAATTTGTAAAGACCGCCGATTGATGCTCAATTGCGTGGCAAGTCGCGTCATCTGGTCGATATTCCGGGCTCATCTGCGACATCCTCAAAGCTACGATATTTTCAGCAGAACGGATGCTCCGGGACCGGCCAGATCTGGCAGCATGTCTTGTTGCCTCATACTCTTCTAGGTGAGTGGCTAAAGGTCATAGTGTTTGTCCAGTTGGTGTCGGACGACCTAGAAATCCGCGCCGAAATTCACGTTGCTCCATTCTGCGTTCTTTGGAAGTATAGCGATTCATGTCTTATTGACGAGTATTTTGTATCTGTTTGCTTCACAAATGTCAAAGTAAAAGTGACATTTGCCGCCATTGGCAAAAATTATAGCATCTTCCGATAGGGTGATGATTTTTGCGCCTTGTACCTGTCGACTTCCACTTCCACTTGTAAGCAGTTTCGATTTGGCTATGAATTTCTGCAGATCGCTAGTCTTTTCAGCTTCATGTACGCTTCCAAAGATGCCTGTATTCGGTGACAGTTGATCAGCAGTTAGAATTATTTGTTCGGGCATTGGACCCTCAATTCGGGGTACGTCGAGGGGTACTTCACCGTATAATTAATTAATCGTTATTAAATAGGAAGCCACGTAATCCTTCGTAGATTAGGAAACGTATGGAGATGGAATCAAAGTAAATTTGATTGCCTAGTGAAGTGTTCACTATTTTACTATTGTCTTCGACTTATTAGAGCACTTGGTCGTCTGTCGATGTACAATATTTAGCGGGTTTTGAGCATTGTCCTTGCTGTTTAAAACAACCAGCCAGAAATTGAAAAATTTGACTCAATCAGCGAACCAAAAGTGGCATTGCTAATGGTATTTGTAGTGCCAGTAGTTTGTGTGCATGTTGTTGAAAAAGTGGCTGTTCTTTTGCCGTTTGTGACTGCTGGATAAATTAACTAATCTCGGCAATAGCTAGTATTGATGCCAAGAGCAAAACCTACAAATTTCCATTATATGACATTTTAAGGAAAGGAAAATCGAAGGACCGAGGTCAAATAGATTTAGAAAAACGACACTAATGCAAGCCAAAGCAGTTACATATCAATACTGAGGTCGCAAGCTCATCTGAAAGAACACATAGAGGTGAAGTCTTTGATTTCACACTTTTTTGAATAACAGGAGCCTATCCAGAATGTCGTCGGAATGGAGCGCAAGCATACATTAATGGTGTAGCCATTAAGACACCAATGAGCCCATATGGGGCTATACCAATTAAAAAAAAACAAACTTACCAGTGGAATGCAGAATACGCTTTAAGTGTAGCAAAGCTAGGAGCTATGCAATCTAGCTCAATCGCAGTTTTGGAGGTTCTCCTGGAATTGATTCCGTAGGGCACTGAACTGAGGCAATATCTTCACAGTTCCAAAGTCTTTTCCAGTCAAAATGATGTTGCAGAAGGTACAATAATTGAAAGGGAAACTGATGTAGAAGTGTTTGCATTTAAATCAATCTTGTCAAAAACTAAGCTGACTAGATCACCAAAGCTAAGTTTGTTTGGGAATGCCAAATGAAAACAGAAAAACCAATTAACAAGTGCACCTCCTTTAATTGGACTAAATAAGTCCAACATCTGATACAAAATGCTGGTTGTGAGGCAATTCCTGCGCCAACCACCTTACTGTTGACTCAAGGAATAGCCAAGGTAGGTATCAATGTCTCTACAGAATCTGGCATGATGAGCTCACGGAGCATCAGATTGACAAGCGAAAGAAAGTTTAAAATGCAACTATTACATCACGATATATGTATGCACCAACTATAAACATCTTTCTCATTCTGAAACACTTTATAGAAACTGAGCTCGAGAGAGTACTTCAAGTGTAATTTATTCTTCACAGGAATGAGTGAGAAACGATTAGTAATGATCCAACCAAGTTATATTTAGCCACCTCCAGAAAGCCCTGGTTTGATCAAGTCTGTTGGCAAGCACAACCCTCTTTCGAGCATAGAGCTCCAATGTCACCAATTATGCGCTGAATGTTGGCTTCCAAGTCTTGAATAGTTAGCGACTTATTCGCATACACTAAAGAATTCACATAGTCGCAAGAGAAGTAATCAAGTGACGTCCAACTCTGCAAGATCTCGGTGGTCCATGTCGGCCCATATCGTTGAGTCGGGTCCTCAGTAAGACAAGGGTTTCTTGGGCAGTATGGGACGCAACGGCTTTCTGGTGAAACCACATATCATCCGGATGATATCACTAATCATTGTCCCGCAACGTGTGCCAATGACTGTAACACGACTTCGGCCTCAGTAAGGAACGATGATGTCAGCAGCATGAATACCACTACAAACAGCACACTTTTGTGGATGTAATTGATTCTTGTGAGTCTCCTTTCCATTTGACACAATTCAAGACCGACAATTTTGCTCGATTACTAAACACGATTTTTCGATAAAAATAAGGGTCGACTTCAAGTTTTTCAAGAGCTCAATCCGCAAAGTTCTGTTCCTGCTCCTGATAAGATGAGATCTTATCGCAAAATTTTTTCCACAAAGTGGACGGACAAAGGGCAAACTGTTGCGAATTGACAATTTCGGATTTTCCGCTGCAATTTTACTCACAGCGGCTATAGTTTCTCATATGCGCACAGAGCGTTGCGGTATAGATTTACCCATAGCACGGCGAAGAACGCACTCTATAGATCAATAGAGGGCCAAAGAGTCATCAGCAGTCATCGTTGACCATCGCGTACAAGATCTTGTCCGCTATTTGCTGTGAATGTCAGAAACTATTTGTTATCGACCTGATTGCCCTCTATAACTGCAGTTTTAGACCTGGTTAGTCCATAATTTTCCTGGACGTCACATACAGTTGTAGATACGAGTAGGTACCACCACCTTATGGTAGCTACTACTTATATGACGTCGATCTGCATCTGTGAACAGTAACTCCACGAGGTTACTAAAGACACCGAGTTACAACACCTTCGGACTACAAGGCCTCAAAGTGCACAAAAACTTAGAAGAAGATGGTCTTTGGTTTGGTCAAAAAAGCACAAACAATCTGCTGTTTCTCTCCGCAGACAACCATGTGCATGGAAGGTTGTGAGAAATGTTCCTGGTTCTGAAGCAGACACCACTGCCGAGAGAAGACTAACAAGCCAGAGGATATGAAATATAGCTTATCGCTGGCGACAAATTGATGAACGAACGGCGAGTTTACTGCGCCACAAAACAGGATAAGTGTCGGTTGGTTTATGGCCCAGCGAGCCGTAACCGTAAAAAAGATAACTGCTACGAACCGGCAGCAAATGCCTCGGATACGGACTGATAGCTTGTGGACGACCTTTGGCTATCGAATAATGACAACGATTGGATTCTGGAACGTTAAGATCCTCCCCACTCAAGCAAAAGCCTCATAACGCCGGATTACTCCAACAGGAACGCGAGTTCATACGATATAATATCGACATCCTGGGACTGAGTGAGATGGATGGTTCGTTGCTGGGTAATGTCAGTCCCCAACGAAAAGCACTGTCATGCTCTACTCTGGCAAACCAGCTGGAAGAGCTCAGAGGTCTGGAGTAGGATTGATGCTAACTCCAGCTGCGCGAAGAAGCCTCATATTCTGGAAATACGATAGATTCCAGAGTAGAGCAAGAAAAGTCATCATCATACAGTGTTATGCTCCAACTGAAGACGCGACTGAAGATGAAAAGGACGATTTTTACAGCCAATTAGGCGCCACCCACAATCAAATGCCGAATGGGGACATCGTAGTGGTGATGGGAGATTTCAATGGCACGGTAGATAGCGACAACAGTATGCTTAAATACGTGATGGGAGGTCACGGCCTGGGAGTAGGGAATGACAACGGTGAGCGGTTTATGGACTTCAGCAATATCAATCGCCTTGCCATTGGAAGTACGCTGTTTAAGCTTAACACCTGCCACAAGATCAGCTGGGTCTCAATTGACAGGCAGCGAACATCCAACCCGATAGATAACATTGCGATCAGCCTCCGATTTAGAAATTGTCTTCTAGACGTCCGAAATAACGCGATCACCATCTTATGTTAGCTCATACGAGTATACGCTCAAACTTGCTCAAAACAACCAGGTTCAATACCGACAAGCTCAGAGATCCGCAAGTGCGCCAACAGTTCAGAGACCACCTTGCGTTAGAAGTAAAAGCAATCAGCAGCACAACACAGAATAGCGTGAACGACCACTGGAATGCTGTGAAAAATGTGTTTGCAAGCACCTATGTCGGTAAAAGGCAGAAAAGTCACCGCACATGGCGAGGGTGACGAGCGTACAGCAATCAAGGCTCGGATTGCAGCCGCTTAAGCAGTAGAGAGAACCCAACTAGAAGTCCAATAGTGTAAGACGTGACAAGAATCAGTACATCGACACACCGGCTTCAAGGGCGAAAGAAGCAGCAGGTGCGACAGTAGCGCTGTCTGCAAAATCACCAAGGAGCTCACTGGTGGTAGGAACTCCAAACAACATCCAGTGAAAAGTGTAGATGGTAATCAACTGACTTCGGATGAGGAACAACTCACTGGATGGAGAGAACATTTTTCTACTGTCTTAACCCACTTAGATGACGGCGTTATGATCTCGAATTCCCGAATTCGCATCGGGCCTCCCTGTAAAGCCAAAATAATGGTAGGAATCAGGTTTCTCAAGAAAAACAAGGCCGTGGGTTTTGATGGCATCAAGCGGCGCCAAATACATCTGCTGCTCTGCTACAGCCGCTCATATGCAGAGCGTGGGATACTGAAGAATTTCCACAGGAGTGGAAAAGAAGGATGATCATCAAGCTACCACAAAAGGGAAACCACAACGAAACTGGAGAATTACGTTCTTTCAGCCGTAGCCAAAATAATGGCTAGAATAATTCTGGAACAACTCATAGAACATTTAGATTCAACTCTCAATGTCGAACAGGGAAGTTTTTGCGCTGGATCCTCCTGCATCATTATAGAGCAATGCGTTGAGTACAGGTCTCCGCTTCATTTACTGTTGTTTATCGACTTCGAGAAGGCTGTCGACAGTTTGAATCGAGATGCTATATGGTTGGCCTTACGCAGGAGAGGCATCCCAAGAAAACTAATAGCGCTATTATTCAAGTTACATACGAGGGTGGTAAGTGTAAGATGCCTGATGATTTTGAAGCCCAAAGTGGAGTACCTCAGAGGTGTATACTGTCACCACTATTTTTTTTTTTTGATGGTTATCAGCGGTGTACTCCATGCAGCATTGACGGAAGGCAACTGTGGAATTCGATGAACAATGACATCTTACCTTAAACACCTTTGACTACGCTGACGATGCTTGCCTACTTTCACATCGGATAATGGACCTTCATTTGATGGTCCACAATCTAGAAGTGGAGGCGAACAAAGTGGGGCTCAAAATAAACATAGCCAAAACGAAAGCCCTTAGCGCTTCCAACACCCGCGCTCAACATTGACGAACAGGAGATCGAGAAAGTCGACAACTTTCTGTTCTAAGAAAGTGTGGTCTCGGCTAATCGGGGTAGCACCGAACTGGATGTGTACAGCAGAATCGGAAAGGATAAAGCGGCGTTCAGAATGCTATTCAAAATGTGGAAAAGCTATATTTTCAGCTTAAGAACGAAGCTTCGACTGTTCCGCTTTAACGTAGAATCAGTACCGCTTTATGGATGCAGTACTTGGAAGGTGGACACCAATATCACACGCAAGCTGCAAACCTTCGTACACAGTTGTCTAAGAATCATCTTGAGGGTTTTTTTGGCCCAATCGTATCCCTAATGCACAGCTTTATCAGAGTACGAGCCAAGAGAAAGTGACAAAAAATTGGACACACCCTACGACGCGAAGACAATTCCATTGCGAAGTACGCCATGCAATGGAATCCGCTTACTCAAGCAGATAGAACGGCTGGGCGCCCTGGACATCCACGGCGCAGAACAGTCCAGGAAGAATCCAGTTCTTTAAGAATGATTTGGACAGAGCTCATATGCGTTGCAAAACTCCGAACAAGATGGTGCGCAGGCCTTGTTAAATCATTTAGAAGCTGCGTTTTGATTTCAATTTGGCGCAGAAAATACCCAAATTTGCAAGTTTTTTCCAAGTAATGCTAAAAGGAGAGTAACCATCGGTGTCCTAAAGAAAAATTAGGAAGTTCTAACAGACCGCCGCCTGGCGGAAGTCTTCCAATCGTGGAACCACTAAAATGGAAAATAGAAAAAAAGCAGTCTGCAAGAATTTCTACTGAGGGTCAACTGTGAAGTCACTAACGTGTTAGAGACGTTGGGAAGCATTCTTTTGGTCTGTTGGCAACTTTGAGAGTTATGCCATCCGCACTTATGGTCATATAAAACCCAACTGCCTATGAAAGGCCTAACCAAGAGCCCTCGCAGTCTAAAAGGCAGGTTCGAGTTGCCTTATTTGGCAGGTTTATCGACGATTTCATTTCGTTTGATTCCATTGTGACCTGGCACTCAAACAAAACTCAGTGAATTCAATCTTCCGACTACTCGTACGATGAGTGATGTCCAGCATTCTCGAATTAACTTGGAAGTTGTGAGGTTCAGAAAGACTTTAAGCGCAACTTGGCTGTCGCTAAAGATGCAGATGCTTGCTCGCTCCACCGATTCTTCACAATATACAGGGTGAATGACTCAAACTCCAACTTTTTAAAATGCTATAATTTTTTTATTTTTTGATAAATTTTATTGTACCAAAGCAAAAAATGTTGGAAAATACATCAGTTTTCAAATTGTATTAGTAGTTTCAAATATGTCCACCTTTGCCGCGAATAATGGCCTTGAGACGGCCGAAGAAAGCATCGCACGCTACACGCAAGTGGCTCTGCGGTATTTTGGCCCATTCCCGGTGAAGTGCTTGTTTGAGGTGGTCCAAACTTTGGTATTTTTTAGTGCCAACCTTCGCATTCAAAATACCCCAGAGACAAAGAAATCCAACTGGCTTGCATCCGGAGAATTTGCAATAAATTGTGTCGAAGAAATGAAGTGGGGAATATTGTTTTTTAACCAATCTTGGATGACGCGCGCTTTGTGAGACGGTGCCGAGTCTTGTTGAAATGTCCACGGTCTCCGTCCGAAATGATTGTTTGCCGAAGGCTTCAATACTGCCTCTAAGACAGTTTCACGGTATACGATCGCATTAATTTTGACGCCACGGCCACGGTCCAAAAATACGAGCGGAGAGCGACCATCGGCGGTTATGGCCGCCTAAACCATCACCATCGGTGCTGCCTGCTTTCTGGTGGCCGTCCGAAGGTGTAAATTTTCGAAGGACCTCTCTGGCAAGTAAACTCGATCATTTTGTTTGTTGACATATTGCTCGATAACAAATGGCGACTCATCGAAAAAAGCCAAATTCGGCAACTCACCACTTTCGTGCAAGCGTAGCAACTCCTTCGCTCTTTCGACTCTAACTTTTTTCTGTTGCGGTGTAAGATCGTGTGCTTTTTGGAACTTCAATGGCTTGAGCCCAAGCTCATTTTTTAGTATGTGTTGCATCCGTACCAACGATATGTTGAGCTCACGAGCCATTTTTCTTCCACTTCGACGCGGATTTCGCTCAATTCGAGCCTTCACTTTCCGAACCATTTCTGCCGATGTTGCTGTTTTTTTTATGACCGCCTCCATGGCGTTTTGCGACGCTGCCAGTATTACGGTAACGAGCTATGGTTCGAGACACAAATGATTTATTCACGTCAAGGTGCTGGAGGGCTCTAACCATAGCTACTTGTGGTTTTCCAGCCAAATATAAAGCAATCACACTATCACGTTTGAATTCCATCGCGGATAAAAATTTTTCAACACAACTGAGACGCAAATCGTTTAAAAGGCTTGTAAATAATAAAATTATCTGTCATGTGTCAAAATTTGAGCTCACTATCATGAACGGCTTGGAAATTATAGCAGTCTGAAGTTGGTTGCAGTTCGAGTCATTCAGGGTGTAGTTCATTGCCATCAGGATTACATATACAGACAGACATATGGAAGACAGACGTTGATTTTCCTAGAAACTGAAATCGTATATTGTCGTCCTCCAGAAATACTAAATCGGTTTTGGAGCCATACTTACATTCTTTTCCTAGCACAGATTCTGGCCGAAACTATTCCTGGGCCACAAGGAAAGTCGATTTCGTATTTTTTCAGCAAAAAAGTTGTTGTCGTTGCATCAGATCAATATCAAGAGACAGTCGGCGAACTGGGTCGTTTCTGCGTGTTGTACCAAATCACTGTTTTTTAGACTGGGAAGACAAACAAAGTTTGAACCGATTCCACTTTAGGCTTAGCAGTAGACTTGTTGTATGGAGCAAAAGCAATCCAAATCATACGAAAGTTCCGGATAAAGATCGAAGTTGATCTTGTGAGCTCATAGGCTTGGAACAAGTCTCTATATGGATCAAGGAGGGACAAAACCGTCAGGAAAGACTTCGCTTTAGTTGTCATTGAAGTGGGAACAGATACTGACCAAATTGGTGTGCGCAATTCAGGCGGTTAATGTAAAATTGCTTTGATGGGAACTTTAATGGGAAGGACCTGTTGCATGAAGCTTAACTCACATCCTGACTAATAAATTTTGATACTGACTACAGCAAAATTCTTTCCTGCATCGAGCAAGTGAATGTAAGTTCAAACCACATGAGCGTCTTAACACAGCAGGAAATCATTCCATCATTCGGATCTGCATACATGTGTTCATCTTTCTCTGCCTATCACCGAACGTTGAAATAAGATGTGTCTCCTGGCATCAATAAAATATATAAAACTTGTTTTCTTAAAAAAAAAAAAAAGACAGCACCCTACTGAATAATACCTAAAAACCATGTTCGCATCTTCAATTCAATTGTGTAAAACCTATCTGTTACCAAAGATGTCTTCTTCTATCTACTACTTCCTGTTCTTCAATCATTTATGCAACTCATTTCATTCTATTCTAAAATTATCTCTGCTGTATCCTGTTCAATTTAGACAATCGTTTTCTACATAAATAAACTCACAGGAAATAGCTTTTACCTCCATCCCCCATAAATTAGATCCGAAACTCTTCCTTCACAAGTCATCTTTCCATTCAGGATGGCAACTCCACCCACTCCTTCACTGAAATTCCATTAACCCTCTCTGAAGCTGATTCCTATCTGTATCGGCATCGGCATCGGCATCGGCATCGTCATCGTCATCGTCATCGGCATCTTTCATCATCAGAGACGACACCATTACAAGGCTCAGCCCCATCTCTAGTAGTATATCCGCATTTACACAGGCAGGTGTGTATAGTACATCATCACCGTTATACGAGTATTCCCACCATGGCAACACAATCACATTTGATTCCTTTGAAAGTAAACTCCTAGAACGTCATTATGTCAAAAAATTGGAAATAATCTTGACAGCAACGTGACAGTAACTTGACAACCAGTAGGTCGGTCACTCATCTCTAGTACCCCATGTACCGTTGTACCATATTTTAACTCCCTCAAACTGTTTCTTCACCACCTAAAACTGTCTCAAAGTGTTCCTAAAGTGTCATCCCGAGTTTAACTCAATCAAAGCCAGAGATCTGTTTGCTTTAGCATAAAAAAATAAAATAAAATCCACTCACCGAACAAGGACGCTAGATAAAAGTTCTTATCATCTTTTCTTACCTGTAGGCGAGAACCAGAGAGAACGAAAGAAAACAAATTAATTTATTGTGAATAAAAATGTAATTACAAATTTTAATGCAAGTCAAATACAAATAAACTCAACCGCAATGATCAAAAACGAATTTTAATTCAATTAGTGCAATGGATATACGAGTACTCGTACACATGATGACACCGACAGAGCAGTGCACTGAAACAACAAAACAAACAGAACCACACTGCAGGGTGAATGTGTGGATGTGGTGAAATCTGTTGTATCATTCAGCGAATACAAATGATTTTATTTTTTGTGGAACTTTTTGTATCCACCGGCCCCGGCCGCTACTGAGTTGGAAAGAAGGAGCAGCACCAGTTAAAGGGAAACCTTCAACATTTTCATTATAATTGCATTCAAAGGCACATGATGCAGGAATCAGTAAACGAAAGTAAGGCACAAAGTACGAGTGTGACATGGCAGGCGACATGTGCTTTGCTGGTTTGTTGCAAATGACCAATGTCGTCTGTACAGAGACTCGGAGGATTTATCGTGCTCCATTGTTTGCTTTATTTTGGGAGAAAAGAGGATTTTTTTTTAATTATTAAGAAACAAGGACGATGAGAGGTACACGTAAATTACGATAGCACACAGTGACCAAACGTCACTGTCAATTTTGTACGAAGTACTATATGTTTGGCAGCAACTGTTAGGAGTTACTTGTGTCAGAAGAGTTGTTGATGTGCAATGAAAATTTTATGAATTGGACTGTGGTAAAAATGTTGACAGAGACATGTCCTTACTATTTAAGTGGGGATTTATTTTTGCCAGAACTTAATCTGGACCTCTTCAATTGACTGCCGGGAATTAATAATTCCGTAACACCGTAGCTTGAATTAAGAGCTAACCTGCTTGGTTCTTGGAGAAATGAAATGAGCTGTCACCACTTATGTATGTTGGTTGTTAGTGTTCAATTCCTTTTACCATGTCTTGCTTGATTTATCATCTATCTTGTGACCTTCAGTCATACGGGTGTGCAACGCATGCTTCATTTTCTGCAATGTGACTCGTTTGCAGCTACGTCGGAATCTTTTGGAATAAAGTGTTTTGAATAGTCTGTCCCTGGACAGATGATGTCCTGATGGCTTCCCCTTAGGATATGGCATTAAGGGATTACAAGAAGAACTTACCAGCAACTCTACGTTGTAAGCATTATCTGATAGGAAAGCATGAACAGATGAGATGAAGCATTCACAAAACGGCAAAGCCCTGACAAAAGTTAGAAGGCTGAATTATTGTGCTGGGCAAAGTCGAAAACTATGGGGCAAAGCAAGATTGATTGAATAGACGATGGGCCATTGTGTAAAGCCCTACCCAGATATGACGGCGCTCCTTGGATTGACAACCTTTTTCCGGTCATACTCGTAGGAGCAAAAATTTATACGAACAAAAAAAAAACATGGCAACTCCTACCCAGGAGAGGATGAAGGTGAATGAAGTTAAGTTATCGTCTTCAACCACTTCCTCTCTAGATAAGGCGCAAAGGCAGCAAAGAAGGAGTCACTTTTGGGAGATCTAAGGTCAGTCTGGCGGCCGACCAAGAGCTCAACCAACAGATAAGACAGGCAACAGAAGCTGGATGCCGAAATGACATCCTTTAGATGGGAGTCTATGGGCAGAAGGAATCTCCGACGACAGAGACCATCGTAGCAAGAAACGTGAAGGCTGATACCTCATCTGCAACGCATCGTAGCAAGAAATGTGAAGGCTGATACCTCATCTGCAACGCATCGTAGGCAATGCTGTCCTAAAGCTGAGCTCCTCGTTGCTATTTGAAATGAGCCAGAGGCTCAATGTCGTGTGACCCTTCGAAGATAAGTGTCAAGACGCTCCGTGAAAGTATAGTGATAGTGTTGCATGGAAAGGTGGGCGCAAAGCTCTAGGGTTGATTTTTTACGATGCTTCTTCATGAAGGTTCTTGATGTTGGGAAGGCATCAAGTCGAAAAGCGTCAAGATTGTGGAGCTAGCAAAATATACTATGGCGACTGAATGGATATGGATTTCGTGTTACTTTATGCACCTGGAAAGGCCTCAAGGATTTCTTCATGCCCAAAAAAGCGTAGTTTTGCATCTTATGCACAGACTCTGATCTGAAAATTTCTAGACGACTTTTAGACGCAAACACGGTCTTCCAATCAGAAGTTTTATCTGTTCTTAGAGCAACAGAGTTAATGGGAATGGGATCGGTAGTAATATCACCATCTTTATCAATAGTCAGGCTCCAGACAGTGGAATCAATGATCAAATTAGTCGGGAGCTCGCACACAATATTCAAGGCATTATGCAGCCAGAACTAGGTGAGGCTATGTTAGTTACCTAGACACTGAGGTATACGGAGGAAATGAGCTAGCGACAAAAGTAGAGAAACTAGAAAATCAAATATCAAGCCCAATTTTATACGGACAGTGTCAAGATAGATACAATCTTTTTCAGAAAGATGCGTGTAGTGCAAAAAATACATATGAGAGGGGCTTCACTCAAATCTATATTAAGTTTTGAATGTAGCGCACGGTCGAGAAAAATACTGGAAAACTTGGAGAGAGCTTCATTGCCAAAAACCTACTCCCCTTCCATTCAATTTAATTTCATTGCTACACTTGTGATAGGAGTATCAGGTGCGTGCTTACCAAAGTGAGCAATCATCGACAAGTACATCCAAGAGCTTTAGACCAAGAAGAAGGATTTAGCTTATCCAACCAGTTTTTTTTTGATCCAAAAGGAATTGTGTACCTCCAGGCAAAAAACCCTACACATAATCTTGTCAGAAGAACAAGTCTTTAAACGTTTTATTTGACTTTTCACCAAGGAGCGCTTGGCCTGGAGAACCCATGTACGAGTACACCCACCTTTGTGGCGGACAAAATGAAACGAACGCATTGTGCAATGCTGAGTTAACAGAGATGTGAACTAACCACTTTATGAGCTCACACAAGCGGTCAATCGAGAGCTGCGGAGCAAATAGCCGTACTTCGACGGGTAGGCTATGACGGAGCGGTCCATAATTCCAACCAAAATAGATATAAAAAATAAAAACAAATATTCAACAACAGCAGGAACATCCGACCAGGAAATACAGTCGGCGCAAGCCTGTAATCGTGAAGATAAGTTACCTGCAGATGCATCTTCTGAGTTTCATCAAGACAAAACCAAATAGACGATGGAGATCTCTTCAGAAATCATAAAAGAGCAGTTGTTCTGGGAAGAATCTTTACCCTGCTCTCATATTTAAAAAAGGGAAAGAATCCCTTGCTTTGTCACAGTTTAGGACAAGGAAAACACCGGAAAAGAAGAAGACGGTTAGCACGATCCCTTCTGCAACCACCGTTTAGGTAAAGTAAGTGAACGAGGTCAAGACCGTGTGACCCCAACATGCTGTTAATCAAGGACTAGTAGGCCGAAGCCCATGACTTTTAAAAATGCCTCCGAGGAAACGCAAGCGACTGTGGATATTAAAAAGAGTGAGATCTTGTTACGTGCAAATCACACTCCAAAAACCTCCATTCCCCTTGGTCTTGTTGTTGTGTGTTTCATCCCTCTACCCTTTCGCGTTTCGTCGCCGTTCTTTTCTACCCGTCATGCTCTGGATGCCACAGTACAGGTGGGATTTACTGGATTCTCCGGATCCAGTTCCCTCCCTCGGCATACCGCCCCAGAGATGACATATAGGTACCCCGGATAGAGCCAGGCGGACGGCCTGGAAAATCTAGCGGACGGACGGTCTGCCCCCTTGATGACCGAAGATGTCGACACTCCAGCAATGGCCGAGAGCTCACCCTAAATTCTATATTGTTTGCTTCCAGCTACATAAATTGTAAAACCCTCCAAAACCTCTAAACTCAAAAGAAACAATTGTGAAAGAAAGCTCACTATTCTCCACGATCCACCCCCAATCAGTCTTGTCTGCAAAGAGGCTTCTCTACTTGGCGGTCACTATTTGAGCTCCCCTTAATTGTCCCCCAAAAGTGTTTCGGGTCCGAGGGTGTAATATGGACCCAAGCAGTCACTCGACAGATAAAACGAACAGGACGAACACGACAAAACATTGACTGGTGTGATTGGGTGGTTCCACAGGGAGGCTGTCAGAGCTCTGGAAGTGAGTCCCTTTGCTCTTGCAACCGAATTAGTGGAACCACGTATGAATGTGTGTGTGCCGCCATTATTTTTGGAAAAAGCCGAAAGAAAAAAAAAACGAACATTTAACGAAAAACAGAAGAAAAAAGAGGAACAGAATTCAAAAACCAACGAGAAGAAACGCGACAGGAAAACTAACCAACAAACGAACAAAAAAAAAAGCCCACAAACAAAGACGAACAAGGAAAAGAAAACCCCCAGCGAGAAGAAAAGCGAAGCCCAGAAGCCCAGAAAGACAAGACCAGACAGGAGCGACCCCCAAGTAGGCAGGAAAAGAGTGGAGCACCCCTTTTGCATTTTGTTGTTATAAAACGTAAATTTCTGTGTAATCCTCCCTTAAGTGGGGATACTTGTGATTCGGTGATACCGTAAGGCCCCTTACCGTTCACCTGTCAAACACCGTAACCCTTCCGCGGTTACGGTCAAAACTGTTTCGCGACCCCGTTGGCCCCAAAGGGCACCGTCCTCGTGATCGTACAGAATCGTGGGCCTTCTGTTGGCCACTTGACTAAATTGAGTTTTACAAAATTTTAAGGTGGGCAACCCCTCTGGTGCTACACGACACCCTTTACTGGATTATTCCTTTTTGCACTCACACGGCCTTTGTCATCCCCCGCTTAATAAAAAGAAAAAGAAAAAAAAGAAATCCCCATCAGGGAGAAGTTCATCTGTTTTATTTTATCCTGTTTTCCCAATTTTTATAGTGGCGCCCACTTACTTATTGTATACGTTTACTTGCCCCCCCTTTTCGAACTCCCCCGTGCTGAGCAGCCGGTGTGCGCAGCTAGGAACCAGCTGCTGGTTGCAATTCCGGTTTTTTTGCGATCCCCTTTTGGGCCTATCTTCGGTTTTACGCATTCTCTCTCATTCGACTACCAACCTCCATCCGTGTGGTTGCGGGTTTTTTTTTGTGCTCGAGTTTTGGTTTTTTTGTTTTGTTTGGTTGCCCGTAAGACCGGCACCTTTCCAAATAAGTATTTTTTTTTTTTTTTTTTTTTTTTTTTTTTATAATTTACGCGCGCCAAAGGGGTTATGAATACCCTTACACTGTTGCCAGGGCGCGGGCGGAAAGGTAGAAGGAGGAGAAAGGAAAGTCTGTGATGTAGTGGTTTGAAACTCAGGTGTGTTTGGTTTCGATATTGACTCTTCAGGGGTGGGAGTCCGAATAGGACGGAGAGATTTTCTTCACTCGGAATGGTGAGGTTGTGAATTTTAACGGTTGTTTTGTGCTTGAAAACCCTACAACAGCCAAATCTACATGTCAGTATTATGCCTTCACACGCAGATTTTTCTGACTGAGTTCCAATTACACAAATGAAAACTTGCCGTGGCTAGGATTCGAACCTTGACCTTCCGAGTGAGAAGCGATTGCTAGTACCACTAGGCAATACCTCTAGGGGAAGTGCTCAGCAAATCAAAGGCATATCAATGGGTGGATTACGAATTTAGAATCCAGCTATGGATATGAAGAGCTGGGAGGTATAAAAGTGACCTTAAAGAAGCATTCCTAGAGCAAAAGTATGTGCAGCCAAGTTATTGATCCACGGACAACACAGAAACCGTCAAAAGCTGTGCAATAAAACCTACACTACAGTTCAGTTGTCTCTGCGAACCTTCAGCTGTTCCTAAGGGAAGATCAACTACATCTAGCCCTAGTCCAGGGGCTATGGATTCGTAACAATAACATGATTGGAGAGTGGCAAAAAGAATAAAAAGTTAAAGTAGCTTCTCTAAGATAGTTGACTAGAGAGTGTCTGACAAAGCGTCCCTATCTGGCCATCGTTGGGCTCTTTTTACTATTCAACTAGAACTCACGGCCAGGGGCGCATTCAAAAACTGCGTGGAGCCAACTGGTAAAAATTCACCAGTGAGACTAAAAAGTGGGGAGATCACCTTAGCAATCGACTCAGTCGAAGCGCTCGCTGGTGTAAAAGTGAAAGCAGTAGAATTCATGCACCTTTGTGGAGCGGCAAGTGCTTTTTTGATCCCCACGTTTAAACTGGAAACTCGCCAACCAGGAGGCCATCGAATAGTCAATCAGAAAGAGGTTGTCAAATTTCTAATCATGCAATTCATGGAATAACTTCTGCCAATCTACTGAATTAACCATTGCAGTGTCACGGACAGCAAGAAAGTCCCTACTAAGGCACGGATACTTATTAAGAGATGCGATGGCACCTCTACTGACTTCCGAAAAAGTGGCTAAATATCCTAACATAAGCACTGATTGCGCTGTCTGCATTAAATTTTATAACTCAACTACTAAACACCTAACTGACATCAAGAAGCCTTTGCTAGGATTGCAAAATTCTTCGAAAAATTCGTAAGGAAACGGCTGGTCATTACCCTTATCTGGGTAACAAGAAGTCTCAAAAGTAAGATGCGTATGTTGTATTTCGACTTCCCGACAGAAACTGATACACTTTGGACACAAAAAAAAGAGGAAGCGCAGTAGTCCAAAAGTAGGCTGGTAATGGTATACTGAAGGTGCTTCTGGTGAGAATTACTTTTGAGACTTGGATGAAAGAGCAGGTTATGTTTGCAATGTCTTTGTAGACCGATCAAACCAGAGAATGATTATGATCGACTATTCCCTTTCAGGGATAACAGCTCTTGGAATACACTCTTTTCTCAAAATGAACAAGATTTCCCACAAAAAACCATCAGTACTCACTGTACACCACACCAGCACAGCCTTGATCTTAGGCATCCGCCAACAACACGTTCTTCTCAAATCCATGTTGGACAATATGGAAATTTTATAAAATACCACACACGAGGACAATTAATTTAAAAAATAAAAATAAGAAAAAAACTTTCAGCCATATACGACTACTTGTGTCCTTCCAATCTCATTCTCATCCTCTTACTCGTATGCGTTTCTGCTTCTCTCGCCCCCAAAGTCTTAGTTATAACCAACCACGAAATGTGCTGCTGCTCTTGACATACTGCCAATGTCAAAATGCTGGTAACACAATTGTGTCCTTGCCAGAGAGAAAACAGAAAAGCAAACAAGCCAGAGCAATAAAATTAAATAAAAAAGAGAAATTTAAAAAAAAAAAAAAAAGTAAAAGGACAACTTCCAAAGCAACAGTAGAATGTGAGTTGTGCCATATGACGTCCATTGGCATCCTTCTCCAGGGGCGCTATCGCACATACACCAGTGTGGAGAAATGTGACCAACATAAACGTGCAACAGGTAGCCGTACACCACTACCAGGACGAAATTGTTTCACCCTCAATTTATCTAATAAGATTGCCATCACCTCGCCATTGCCATTGCCACACCACCTTCAACCCCACGACGACGACTCCTCCTCTTCATCGTTGACGTCGTCGATGCCGTTGTCGTTGTACTCGTCGTCGTGGTGTAATTAGTTTTAATGAACGATGACGGCTGACTGAACTGTGAACTGTCAGACTACAAATCCCGGATCTGAATTCGATTTTATTGTGCAAAGATTTTCATTGCACGATTTATTGCTTCATTTGATGCGAGGAGGGAAGGAAACGACAACTATAACTGTGACTATGACTACGACTAAGTCTATGTTATATCAGACGACTATCCAACCAACCACCAACCAACCAACCAACCACCACATGCTGCAAACTCGACGCGCAAACCTCCAACAGCTAACAGCCAATATTCAGGCAACAGCCATTAGTGAATAGCTCATAGCGACTAGGGAACAGCGGTAATTAAAATTGAAAATTGCGGTCCAGAGGTGAATTTAATTTACCACTTGGCTTTCGGTATCAATTGAGTGGAAATCAAAGTACGCGGCGGCAACGACAACCATTGAGAAGGGCGCTTGTGCTGCTGTAGAACGAAGAGTATCTTTATCATGAGACTTTGATTTAGATTCGTATTGCGACAGAGACCGGGACTGGGAATGGCGGATACAACAGAGCACACGGGACATTCGCGACAATTACCATGAGACTGAGAGAGCTGACATCCAACTGAGCGACATAATTGAAAAGAATGAAAATCAAATCTGCGAAAGAGGATTTCATTATGTGAAACACTGTGAGCAAAAAGTTCGTCGTCGTCGGGAAATTGACGGTGACCCGTTTATGCGTACATTGAACCGTTATTGGATAATTGAATTTTTTATTTATTTATTTTTCAAAGGACGATACCAATAAATTTGTAAAGTCCGGGATCCTCCATCTAGTCAGATCTCAAATCGCATAAAAGTTGGGTCTGGGAGTTGGTATTTTTAAGCTGGCTGATACCAAAGTTCCCCGCCTAGATGGCGTAACCATAATCGAAAAGAAACCACCTAGCAGACAAGACCAATTGGAATATTTTGATAATTTTTCCGGGACAAGAGCTCTCAGATACGAAACTCCATATGATTCGAATGTATTGGTACGAGTTTCCATTCGGTCTTCCGTCTTCCATCTAAGTAGTTACCGCGTTCAACGCTGCCTGATTTCAGTGATGCAGTGAGAATTGATACTGTCAGCGTAGCAAACCCGATTATATTTTGGAATAGCAGGGCCTTGCTTTAACTTTTTCTACAAAACTAGATTTTTTGCCTAAAATTTCCAGGTTTGGCCCCTTTCGCCTATGCATCCCCACAGCCCGTCCAGGATGGTAGTTTCCTCGTGCATACCAGAATGTGCTTTTAAATAATTGAACGCTTTCTAGATTGGAGACTGCTAAAGATCGGCACACTATAGAGTGGCAACGCGAACACGTATGGGGTACTGAGACATTTCTGATATAACTTCTCAGAAATTGAGCGATCACATGATGGTACGGCTACTAAACCAAAGAAACTATTGATTCCTTGTTTAACAAAAAGTTAATCAAACTCGTAGTGAGCAGGCAATAATTTCTGCTTAAAAATGACGAGAATGTCTCTGACTTTTAAGAGACGTCAGGATGCATTCTTTCGATCTGCCAACATTCCGCAAAGGAATGCCATCTATAGCCGTGCTCGCGAGAGATCAAACTGTCAATAAAGTGCTGACCAAAGATTTAGGCTGTCCAAACACAGTTTTTAGCAATCCTATGAGGACTTGGTATTCAGACAAGTGAAGTCTTGCTGCTTTCTGGATTTAGGGAATAACCAAATGAAGTTGGACTATTTTCAACAGCAAAGGCTGTGAGCATAAGAATAACTTCACGAACGAACGATTCTAAGTATCTTCAACCAAGGAGGAGTTAGGTCAAAGGTAGTTCTTTACGCAATGCTATTGATTGATTATGGAGCCGTGCTTTGCTTTCACTATTCAAAACCAATGCTGTTTTCTAATATATTACCAAACGGCCTAGGACAAGTATAACAACTGCGGCAGCGCATGTTGTTGTGAGTCCGCAAACTTCCAGATTGCAGGGAATGGACGTTTTTTTCGAGGGTTCGTTAAGTTTTGCCTTTGTTCGTTTTAGGATCTACAAGCGGTTGAGAACTAGTGATACATCTGCACTTTTACTCGCTTAAAACCATACTTTGCTAGTATGCATGTACCTCGTCTGTCTAGACATTCCGGAGGTCATTTCGTGTTAGGACGCTGTGTAGACATGTGATGTATTTGGGAGGATTTTCAGCCATACCCGATCCCAATCTTAGGCTGAGAAAGAACTAAAGCAATCCCTGAATAAAATCACAACCACCTAACAGCATGCTGACACTCGGATCTGCGCAAGCACAGCTTGATGCTAGATGAACCTCAGCATGAGACAAGATGTAGTCCATAATGGCGTTAGATTTAGTGATAACAACAACAACTTCTAAGAGTTGCATTGATCACTTATTTCTTAGATCTTACAAAAATAATAAAAAAAAACATTTTAGCGGAAAAGTATATGACTTGAACCTGACAGATCATAATATGGCACGATAACACTATATTACTAGATGGAGTGAAAAGTGACCTCCTTGACCGCCAGAATGTGCTACTACTGCAAAAAAGGTTAGGGTGCCTTGAAGCCCGTTCATATTTAGGCAGATATGCCAAATTTCAGTGCGATACTGTCTTTAGTTTTGTTTTGACAGCTGATTGTTGTTGACGTGTTTGGCATCATGTTGAGTATGGACAAAAACGATTTTCGATCTCTCATAAAACATTATTTTTTGAGAGGCGTCGAGAGGCGAAGGAAATAAAAGAAAAAATTGGATAAATATTATGGGGCTAATGCTCCGTCAGATTACACCGTCAAATATTGGTTTCGAGAGTTTCGTGGTGGCCGCAACTCCACTATCGATCAAGTCCGCAGCGGCAGGCCCTCCGATGCGGTTACAGAGGACAATGTCAAAAAAATACATGAAATGGTGTTGGATGACCGTAAAGTGAGGGTGCGCGAACTAGCAGATACCACATAGATTAGTACTGAGCGCACACGCCATATTTTGGGCAACATTCTGCATATGAAAAAGTTTCCTACCGCTGTGTGCCGCGAATGACCAAAAACACGAAGGCGAAAACACTTCGAAAGAGTGTTTTTTTACTTGCTGATGCGGAATCGGGCGGACTTTTGGTGTCGATTGGTAACTGGATTTGGATCCCTCGGACTATTATCGACGAAATCATCGACGCAACGGAGGAGTATTTTGCAGACCTTCCGGAAAATTACTTTTCGGACGGAATCAAGAAGTTGGAAAATCGTTGGAATAAGTGTATCAAACTAAAAGAGGACTATATTAAATAATATAAAAAAACATTTAAAAAAAATTTTTTTTTAATTCCCAAGGAGATCACTTTTCACTCCATCTGGTATACTTCGTTTTGCAATAGTTCTGAAAATATTGAATCTGCTTCTGAAACAGTAAAATACATATTCTCTGGATTTCAATAAATTAAAAAATCTTTTAACTTCTGAATGTTGGGAGTAAGTTTATTGTGAAGATAATCCTTCCATTGCTTTTGATTTATTTATTGAAACTATACAAAAGCATATCAAATCGAGTACTTTCGTAAAAAATCGTACAGGTAAAAAGAAATATTTAAAACCTTGGATGACTAATAGTCTTCTTATATCTTATTAAGAAAAAGTGAAAATTGCCTTCAAAATGTAAAAAAACATCAAAGTAACTCAAGACTTAAGCGACATTATGTAAATTTTTGTAAATTTGTGAATAAAGAAATCGAGGACGCTCGCAACAACTTCTATGGTGATATGTTTACGAGAGCTAATGTACGCGAAGAGTGGAGAGTAGTATAGTATACTCGTAGTAGATAACTTTTTAGGAAAAGGTTAAAAGCGGCGTTAAGATTGCTAGCATTGAAGGGGGGGGGGGGGAGTCAGGTCTTGAGAATATTACTAATATTTTTAACGAGTATTTCACTGAAGTTTCTGAGAAATTAAAACCAAGTTTTGATCCTTGTATATCGTGCAACTGTACCTCTTCGTCAGATGTCTCTTTTATGGATGATGTTCAATGTAATAGTTTTGTTTACAATCCGATTACACCAATTGAAAACTATAAAACTGTCTTGTGCCTTAAAAATAAAACTTTCACAAGGTCTGGGCAAGGTGTGGGCTATAAGGCGGGTGGGGTAAGACTTTCCATCCACTGTTTTCCAAATAGTTCTTAACCGGAATAGCAACATGAGGCCGAGCGTTGTCATAATGGAAAATTATTGCCTCGTGTCTGGTCGCATATTCCGGGAGTTTTTCGGCCACTGCTCTCTTCAAACGGATTAATTGTGTTCGGTAGCGATGTCCATTGATGGTTTCACCCGGTTTGAGCAGCTCATAATACAGCACACCCATCTGATTCCACCAAATACAGAGAATTACCTTCGCGCCATGGATATTCGGCGTTGCCGTTGATTTGGCTGGTTGGCCGGGTTTCACATATGATTTTTTGCTCTTGGGGTTGTCGTGATGGATCCATTTTTCATCACCAGTAACAATCCGATGCAAAAATGACTTCCTTTTGTGGCGTTCCAGCAGCATTTCGAACATGAGAAACCGCCTTTCGACGTCTCTCGGCTTGAGTTCATGTGGAACCCAATTTCCTTGCTTTTGAATATATCCAGCTGCTTTTAAGCGTTTTGAAATGGCTGCTTGAGTCACACGGAAAGATTCTGCGAGCTCTTCTTGTGTTTGGCAACATTCTTCATAGAGTAATGCTTCCAGTTCTTCATCTTCAAAATTTTTTGGCTGCCCAGGACGTTCATTGTCTTCCAAGCCAAAATCACCACTTTTAAATCGTGCAAACCACTTTTGGCACGTTTGCTCAGCTAGCGCATGTTCACCATAAACTTCCACCAAAATTCGATGACTTTCGGCAGCAGTTTTCTTCATGAAGAAAACCTCCCCGCAAAAACACTTTTTCAGACACAAAGTTCGACATATTTGAGTGAAAAAAAATTATTGTTGTTTACGTTTCAAATGAATGGCATATACTGAAATGACGTACAATGACAGTAGCTTTCTAACGCATGTTCCAATGGAATAATAACAATGGAATAAAACAAGTTACGCCATCTCTTAGCAAACCGCACGAATTAAGTTAAGGTAAAAAAAATGTCGCCTGGTATGTCGTTGATGTTCTGTCCTTTTTATTTAACAAAAGTATTGAAATGGGTTGCCTTCCTGACCATCTTAAAAGTGCCGTAGTCCTTTCCTTTCTAAAAAAGGAAATAGATATATTATTTCTAATTACAGACCAATATCACTTCTTTCAACATTTTCCAAAATTTTTGAAAAATTTATAAAAGTTCGAATTGTCTCTTTTTTGGACATGTGTAAGTACTTTAGTACGAATCAGTTTGGTTTCAGACAAAGCTTGTCTACTGAGGACGCCATCTTAAGGGTTTCTAGTCAGTTACATGGAAGTTTAAATAATAACAAATCAACAATTGGTCTTTTTATTGATAAGACAAAAGCTTTCGATCTGGTGAACCATGATCTCTTGCTAAGCAAACTTTTCAATATTGGTTTTCGTGGAAATATGTTTAATTGGGTTCGTTCTTACCTAATAAAATGAATACAAAAAGTTACTATAAATGGGGTCTCGAGTGCATCCAGGTTATTAAGGAACGGTGTTCCTCAGGGTTCCGTACTTGGACCATTGTTTTTTCTTAATTTATATTAATTCTATTTTTAAACTCAAGTTAAATGGCACTCAAACAGCTTTTGCGGACGACATAGTTTTCACATATGGATATGGAACCACTTTCAAAAGTATTGTGTCGATAAATGAAGATCTAGAAGCGTTACGGTTGTGTTTTACCTACCATAAATTAATCATAAGCGATAAAACAAAACTAGTTCTGGGTATCTGGTAACAGCTTATATGATTTAAATTTATGATTCCATGCTCATGACTGTAGGCAGTTTTCCTTACCCATACATCAATGTGGAAATAGTAATTTTTCTGCTGATTTACCCTGCATAGAAAACTGCTTCAAGATTGAATCAGTTCAAAATTTTAAGTCCTTAGGTGTAATAATTGATTTTAACTTAAACTGGAAGGACCACATTAAAATGCTTAAAACTTATAATGCTGACGGTCACACGTAAAATATACCTACTAAAACCCTTTTGTTCTCAAAAAGTTTTGTTAATGATTTATGGTCTTGCACAATCAAAGTTGCAATACGGTATAACAAGTTGGGGGGGTTCGTATGCCAATACATTCAGTCCTCTACTTACCGCTCAAAAGCATTTATTAAGAATTATTTCAAATAAAAATCGATTAGCTAGTAGTTGGCCCTTATTTAAAATATTGCGGATTCTATCAATCAGACATTTATATGTATTTAAAGTTTTAAGAGAGTTCTTCACGCAAAGCGGCAATATTCCAAGTAGAAATATACAAATGTACTCGTACAATCTACGTGTAAACAATATGTTCATAGTAAATGTACCCTTTGCACATAGAACACATTTTTCGCATTTTTACACATATACGTAAAAAATTAACGGCATACTTCGCAATAGGTTTCTGGCATTATCCGTTGAAAGATTCGGGCCCTCAAATTGGGGGTTGTCTCGTCCAGTTTACTGCCCGATCTCGTAAAACACAATATATTTTGTGAATAGTCCCTTCAGTCTCGAACGAACGACACAAGAAGACTAAAAACGTACCACGACAATCAGGGAACCTCGAAAAAGCGGATATCACTGCCATCCAAGAAGTGCGACTGCATAGAATAAGCAAAAAACAAAAAAGGATGAAAAACTTCTACTACGGTGATTCCTATAGAGAGCAGAAACAGGGCTTATCTGGACCAGAAGAAGGCCTAGGCAAGAAGTCTTGAAGAGCCGCAGCCAGCATAAATTGGCCAACATAAACCGGATATGCACTCATAGAGGAGGACAATTTTACTAAAGATTTCTTCTACGAGTTCCTTGATCAGGTATATACTCGTAGGTAATTTCCTAGGCACGGCGATAATAACTCAATCAAAGTTCAGTGTCCTTGGTTGGACTATGTAGAAGAGCATTTAAGAAATTAGAGAAAATACGACTCAGTCTCTGAGGAAGGAACTCAGGCTGATCAACTTCGAGCGGTCTACAATACAATCACAGTTAGCTGAAGTTTCCGAGGGCGGAATGATGTAAAAGCCGTCAAACTGATCGATCACATTACGATCGAAGCAGGGCACAACTTTAGGATTCTGGATGTTCGAAGTACCAACTTTGCCAACTTCTAGCCAAGCTGCGAATGTGACTTCCCCGGGCGCCAAAAGAGGGCAAAAGTATTATGAAGGAAAATTCCTGTCGAACGCAAGTAACGGATAGAGCATTTTCAGATCAACTTTTCCAAAACCGTTCGAGAACTCCTATGCTGGCAGCATCAAACGCAGAAGTGCCGACATTATTAGCAAGTCGCTAGAGGCGCCGCATCGGCATGCATACAAGGCGACACTGCATAGGACGGAAGCTGCTCCCGAATTCTGTGAGCAAAGGAGACGATAGCAACGTCGACTTTTCAGAAAGATAAAAAAAATAGAAGAGAAGCGCTCCATCGAGGCCATAAGAAAGTGCTTCAGCAGAGATGATATCCAGAGATTCTACCAAGAACTTGCCAATGCCAAAAATGCCAAACAAAAGCATGTAGAAATAAGACTGGGAATGTAGAAGTAGAGGAACAGATGGTGCTGAAAATTTCTAACATTTACATCTGCAGAATGATTAACCGCGAAGATGACAAACAATCCGCTGTTAGCCACAATAAACCATTCAACTTGAATAATGATTGACAAAAACTTCATTCGCCTGACCAAAAACATGTCTAGATTGCGATATCTAAATTAAAGGCCGATAAGGTTGCAGGATCAGACGGACTATGTACATGTGAATTATTATAGTCGTAAGCAGCGAGAATTGAGTCTATAAGGAGCATATGTAGATCCACTCATCATAGAATATAATACTAGCGCCATTTACCTGATTCTCAAGAAAGGACGAAACTGCGCCAACTTTAGAGGGATCAATGCACGCTTAAGGGGTTATTACACCCTTAAAATGTTCGCACACCGCGCGGGCGAACGAAACTTAGGGAGGGAGAAAAGAAAGGTGCCGATGTACTCGTACATTGGTCTTAAATGTTTGCAAGCTATAACGATTAGGAAATAGAGAGCTTGGCAGGGCCATGTTAAGTTTTAGCATTCATCCGCCTGTAAAGAAGGATAACGAACTGCACTCAGTGATCCATAAAAATCGGTAACGACAGCACCGATACATTTGCTGTCACAAAAGCAATTCGACAACATGACATGCAGTCATTTGATTTCTTGAACATCATACTTGAAAGTGCGCAACTCACATGACAATATCAGGCACACGTTGACCAGTGCACTGATAAATTCTCTCCCACTCTCGTGTGTTGTGCAAAAATATCACAAAGTGCTGAGGGTATCCCATCTCTCCCGCTACTAGGCGGAGTACTGTTGCTTACACTCAGTCACTGCGGTTACTGTATTTATCATACGGCACAGGCAGTGATTGAGTGTATGTAACAACCGATGGATGGCTGGTTATGCATGTGAATTTAGCTGGTGCGCCGCTTCAGGTATAACACCTGCAACCTGATTCAGTAAACCAGCGTCAGAATTTTCACTTCGCAGGCTGGCTTAGCATCGCCGGTGGACGTAGCCAAAAAACGTTAAAAAATATTCACTTTTCTGCGTACGTACACGTCTGTAAATACATGCCAGCTGTTTTGGTACTTAATGAAACACAGGCAGATCCCCGCCCACAGCTCTCAGATCACTCAAATCTGAAGCTACCCGGCAATGCACTAGTGTCATTATTCTTTTCCCGGTCTCTCCATTCACGTGCGTAGTGATGTAGATGACTTCACCGCAATGTAATCCATATTCAAAACCGGAAATCAACTTCATGTGGTTAAAACTCCATCTCAGTAAGCAAATTATCCACCACTGCTTTATTTACAGAAGCTCCAAACTGGAGAGCAATTCGACCTTTAACGAGTTCGATGCGCTGTCTGGCTCCATTCAAAGAATTGTATCCATGTATCCCCATGCTGAAATCGTAATTCGACATACACAATTCTGGGTGGGTTCAACATTCTGGACAAACAACACCCGAAGGACTTGACCCCGCTTGTAAATGAACCCACGCGAATACCAGACGTTGATAGCCGTACCGCCAACACACTGAACATGTTTTCAACTTCTCACCCTGATAAGTACACTGATGATGTGCTTTCCCCTCTAGGCTCGACGGACCATTGTTTCATATCAGCAAATTTCTCGTATACCGACCACACAGATAGAGAAAAGATACCCAAAAGAACCGTATGGCAATACGAGAAAGCCAATTGAAGCGGACTTAACAGCTTCTTTAGGAATTTCAACTGGTCGTTAAGTTTCCTCGATAACGAGGTGGATTCCGCTGCTGATATGATCACAGATACCATTCACTTTGAAATGAGATGCTTTATCCCTCATCCGATGAAGGGTATCAAACCAAAAGCAAAGCCCTATAAGGCCAATCCGAGAGAGGAAAACCGAAAAAAGTTCAAACGAGCTAGGAATGGCTGCAACGTTTTTCTCAAGCGTGTGAAATTTCAATACGGCCAAAAACTGAGGCAAGAAATACAACAATGTCCCAAAGGTAGTAACAATTTTTATTCGTTCGTCAAAAGCATTAGAAATTCAGTCTCATCCTTCTTCACAACGTTCATTTATAAGGACATTCGAGCTGTCAGCTCTTTGGACAAGGCCAATCTGCTTGCTGCACACTTTGCGGCCAGCTCAACACTTCCAAGTTGAGGTTTGTGCCCGCCTAAACTTTAGTGCGTCGAATTTTAATTGGGACGAATCCGCTTTCGCACTCATGTAGTAGGACGAGCAGCTAAAGATCTTAACATGCACAAATCCGCTGGTCTAGATGGTGTATCTTTTCCACGTTCGCAAAACCACAGCATAAGTATTTGCATCGATCCTGCTCTTTAGGACTCTTTCCGAAAAGACGGAAAACAGCATTTTTCCAGCCCGTCATGAGGATCGATGACTCTCTTCTGCAATGGATTAGAAATTACCTTTCGGAACGTTCAATTCAAATTGTCTTGGACGGTTTCAAGTCTGATAGTCACAGAATAAATGCTGGTGTGCCCCAGGGCTTCGTTCTGTCTCCGATACTCTTTTTAATTTTCATCAACGATCTATTGTCTGCTACCTCTAATCCAATTTACCATAGTCCTTTGCTGACGATAGTACTCTCTGCTTTTCATATTCGCTGCCGGACTCACGTCCCTGCTCTTCGGCTGTAGAACGGGAACGGCAGCGTATGTTAAGCTCCTTAAATTCTGATATCAACAGCATAACTAATTGGGGAACCACTAAAAGAGTAGAATTTAATGCTTCCAAAACACAATGCTGTCTGCTGTCGTTAAAACGAAATTTAAACACCCAGCCATTATCCATGGATGGCACTTACATCGTCGAGACCAATAAATTTTCCATTCTCGGTATGCGTGTCGCTGACAACTTACGTTGGAATGATCACATATTTGATGTCGTCAAAAATGCTGTGAAATGACCAAATTTTCTCAAGCGGTGTAAGAATTATTTCATTTCTCTGATCAGGGCCTCAACATATAAGGCATTCATCCGTCCAAAATTTTGAGTACAATACTCGTATAATGCCCATATCTGGTCAGGTGCCCCTAAAACCATTTTGCACTTGATAGATAAGATTCAAAACCGTGCGATAAGACTCATAGGTGATGCTAACACAATATCACCCAGCTAATTGACAACCTCGTACACCGACGAAATGTCTCTTGACTAACCTTGTCCTATTGCAGCATTCCTATCGTAGTATTCCGGCCCTTCAAATCTTTAACCGTAGCACTCGTCACGCAATGAATGCTCACCAGAATACTTACATTGAAATATCTTGATTCTTTCCTAAACCTAATGCCGTATCGAGCTCTGTGTTCCCTAGTCGTTATAACTTGCAAACATTCAAAACCAACGAGCAACGGTATGTCTCTTCCTTTCCTCCGTAATTTTCCTTCGCCCGCGTTGTGTGCAAGCATTTTAAAGGTACTCGTACTAAAACTATAGTCCGTTTCAAATCACCGTGCAATCGGAAAACTGCGTAAAGAGGGTCTGGAAGAGCATGCTACTCATCTGCTCACTGGAAAATGATATTTACGAAACGGCTGAACTTTCTCCACTTCATTTCTAATGGGCTAGATACATTGGCATCATAAGCAAATTCAAATTCTTTCCATAAAACCGTCATTGCCAACTCCAGTGAAAAAATATACAACGCCTTCCACATCCATGTATTCCTCCACACTCTGGTTTTGCATCGGTCAATGCCGGCTACTTATCTTTCCCACAATACATTATCCAATGCCATTGAAGCAGATAATCAGTCCGCTCTGAGACTCAGTGCAATCAACATGAAAGTATGGTTACGATCGAAATTCGTCTGGACCACTTCCAGCATTACTGAAATAGACTGGAAAGCGCATGTGCTCTGCGCAAGAAATTGCACAGAAACGGACTATAGTGAAACCCCGCTAATTATATATGTACTTTAACTATCTTGAGGACCGCGAGATCCCGCTAAGTGGAGACAGTTGTTTTTTTCTCTTTTGAAACCCAATTCCGCAATAGACTATGGTGCTACCTAGTAAAGCTCTGGGCTATTTCTCACTTAAGAACCTGTCTAAGGAGTAATATCTATAGCAACTATCAAATACCATGACAAAGCCTTAAGTGAAATGGATAGGTTTGGAGTATGACATCTCTAACAAACGATAAAAACTACACCCAACGAGACAGAACTGCAGCAGAAATTCAGGAGCCGAAATTGAGCAAGAGCTCGGCTCTCTTACTAAAAGGCTATGCGGAATGTTCAAGAATTCCACGGTAACTCATAGCAAACGAACTAATTAAGGGGCGCACCTACTTCAAAGTAACAGTTGGCTCTTCTCATCTGAAAGGCCAAGAAATACAGAATATTTGATTAGAGTCTCGAGTGATGGCAGATCTGGCCGCAAGCTTAGTATGATTAAGTGCAAGGTGACAGAGAATTGTTAAAATATGGTCGTGCGGTTTGCTAAGAGGTGGCGTAACTTGAATTATTCCATTGGAACATGCGTTGGAAAGCTACTGTCATTGTACGTCATTTCAGTATATGTCATTCATTTGAAGCGTAAACAACTGTGTCAACTGAGTGACAAAAAAGCTCCTGGAGCAGACAACATTAGACCAGTTGATCTCAAAATAAATGCTATGTGTCTCACTCCTATAATCACGAAGATCGTAAACCGTAGTTTGTGTCAATCCTGTGTGCCAAAACTAATGAGAACTTCAATAATTCGCCCAATATACAAGGGAGGAATAAAAAAAGATACGGAGAATTATAGACCGATTTCAATTCTACCAGCGGTTGAAAAATGTTTGTAAGAGGTAAGTTGTTAATCGTGTTAATTGTTTTATGTCGAAGCACAAAGTGATTCATCCAAACCAATTTGGTTTTCAAAAGTGCAAGAGCACTCAATCGTTACTGGGGGGAATTTACCAACGTCGTGAATGCTGGACTGAATAAAAACCACCACGTACTTGTGCTCTTTATAGAGATTTCAGCAAAGCGTTTGATACCCTGACTCCTGAAAAACTTGTGGAAAGCGTCAACAGATTAGGACTGAGAGGAGTGCTGGCAAACTGGCTTAAAAGCTATCTGAGTGAAAGAGAAATACAAGTCAAGATATCTGACACATTTAGCAAAAAAAGAACGATCAAATACGGCGTGCCACAAGGTTCCAAACTGGGCCCCATATTATTTATACTGTTCACAAATGAACTATTAAGAACATTTAAAAAAGCTACTGAATATGCGTACGCTGATGACATCGCAATCGACGTGAAACACAAGGACTTGCACTTACAAATAAAGATACTGCAACACGAGTTCAACCTTGTATCTGAATGGTGTCATGACAACGGCCTGGTGATCAACGCAAATAAAAGTTGATGCATATTCGGACTCCATCGAAGCCAACGGAAGTTATTCAAATCTTTCATCGAAATGATCGTTGTCCATTATTGAGGAGCAGCAGCACAATCGAGGTAGTTAAAGCCATTAAATAGCTCGGAGTTACCATTGATGAGAATTTCCTGCGGCGTGAGCACATCAACGTACTGCGTCTTCAACTTAAGAGCACTATATTTGCAATGGTGTATCTTAAGCCTTATTCTCATATGGAGGTACTAAAGCAAGTGTACTACTCGTTGGCAGAGTCACGCATGAGATAGGGGATTCTGGCCTGGGGAAACGCAGCAAAAATGTTAACGAAAATTTATGTGCAAATAAAAACCACCTTTAAAAAAAAACAATAATTTTTTTTTCACTCAAATATGTCGAACTTTGTGCCTGAAAAAGTGTTTTTGCGGGGAGTTCTTCTTCATGAAGAAAACTGCTGCCGAAAGTAATCGTATTTTGGTGGAAGTTTATGATGAACATGCGCTAGCTGAGCGAATGTGCCAAAAGTGGTTTGCACGATTTAAAAGTGGTGATTTTGGCTTGGAAGACGATGAACGTCCTGGGCAGCCAAAAAAGTTTGAAGATGAAGAACTGGAAGCATTACTCTATGAAGATTGTTGCCAAACACAAGAAGAGCTCGCAGAATCTTTAGGTGTCACTCAAGCAGCCATTTCAAAACGCTTAAAAGCACGACAACCCCAAGCGGAAAAAATCATATGTGAAACCCGGCCAACCAGCCAAATCAATGGCAAAGCCGAATATCCATGGTGCGAAGGTAATTCTCTGTATTTGGTGGGATCAGATGGGTGTGCTGTATTATGAGCTGCTAAAACCGGGTGAAACCATCAATGGACAACGCCACCGAACACAATTAATCCGAAGAGAGCACTGGCCGAAAAACGCCCGGAATATGCGACCAGACACGAGGCAATAATTTTCCATCATGACAACGCTCGGCCCCACGTTGCTATTCCGGTTAAGAACTATTTGGGAAACAGTGGATGGGAAGTCTTACCCCACCCGCCTTATAGCCCAGACCTTGCCCCTTCTGACTACCATTTGTTCCCGTCGATGCAGAACGCCCCCACTGAAATACGGTTCACATCAGAGCAGAATATCAAAAATTGGCTTGATTCATTCTTGGCTGCCAAGCCAGCGCAGTTCTTTTGAGATGGGATCCACAAATTGCCAGAAAGATGGGAAAAAGTCATAGCTTCAGATGGGCAACACTTTGAATAATACTATTGAAAAAAAAACCGCACGAAATAAATTTTATACCCAATATGATTCCGGTTTTTGATCGAAGCTCCACTTACATCTGCAGAAGAAACGAGTTGCACAAACATCCAAATCACACGAGCAACTGCATCGGTTACGAAAATTCTTCACGAACATAAGTTGTTTAGGCTGAATAGTTCACCTTGGCATTCTCATAACTCATTACGTTGCCTTCAGAGAACCAAAACTGAATTAGAAAGACTCAGTATGACTGAAACTCGATGCGTATTGAATTGAAGTTGAGAATCGTGCACTGCACCTACCTTAAGATTTCAAAATCACTAAAATGCATCTATGCACTTGAAGCTAAAAAAAGAAACAATTTCCATTCTAAACATAGGAGTAGTGCATACCATGAGTCAGTCTTGCATTCTTAGCGTGATGAGGTATCACAGCAAGTCATTGTCGATTAGTGGAATGGATTACACGACCAGTTGGATAGAAATAGTAATTTAAAAGGGTAATTGACCGGTTATTGGCGGTCGGCGGTCGGCGGTCGGCCTTGTGGCCGCTAATGATTTACTGTTCTCGTATCGCACATCAGCTAAATACATATGAACATGTCTTTGTTCACATCGAATCCACTGTACAGCTGTACAGCTTTAAGAACAATACATTCGAATCAGATTTCTATTCTTGTTCCATTGTAAAAGATGTCTCAGGACACCCCAGATTTTGAAGAACAAGTCATAAATTCCAATCCTTAATGGGTTGTTACAAAACCGCCATAGCGTTTCCTAATGGAGCAATCTTTTATATCCAAAAGTCTCTGAGATGACATCTTTAACTGATTTCATAAATTCTATTTAAATTTTCAAACCCCAGCCGACCTATAAGTCTCAATCCCCCAAGTCATCATATGGGGAGGAGTACGAGTATTCATATCGTACGTACCCTTCGTTCATCCCCTGACGCATACACACCCACATTTTACACTTCATTTAATATCTTTGGTTGTATGTACCATGGAGCTATATTTAGGGACAAGAAATTAATTGGGTTTCATCCACAGCCTTACCCCTCGGGTACTCACTTAGCTCAAGGATCTGCTGCTGGTGTTCCTAAAGCTACTAAGGCTGATATGACGATATGACGATATGACGATATGACAATACGACAACGACGACAACGACAACGACAACGACAACAACTACGGCTACGATGTGTGCCTGCTGATACGAGTATGATGTCCTTAATAAAGTTGTAAAGTTTATTAGGTGCTTTGTTTATGATGTGTGCGTTAAACTGACGATACTTGGGGTGTGGTGGATACAGGGTGGTAGATGGCTTCAATATGTGAGAGAGTCCTACGCTATAAATAATGGGGTGCATTTTCCTTCTTTTTTTTTCCTTACATAACATTCCATTCCTTCGCTTTTTTTCGTCTGAAGAATGAGACTCATCTGGAGGAGAACTTTGAAGTGTGTTTGTTTCTAATTTATTCCTAAGAGCTGAGAGTTTTGACAAGAAAACCCGACTCGACTCGACGAAACGGATCGTCGAGTGTAAAGTTGTTTTACGATGCTTTTAAGATGCCACCATGAGAAGTCATGAAGAAGGGCCGTTGATGACTATGAGGAAATTGGGGTACCGAGGTACTGAGGAACGACCTCGAAAAGCTGCGAAGCCATCAAAGTGGTTAATCGATTTTTGAGCATTAATTTGTTTAATTGGAATTAGAAATGATTAAAAGCTGGCAACACTTACCGTAATTAACCTTCTACTAAGCGGTGGGATTATTTCAATCCTTTTTCGTATCCTACGAAGTATTTTGTTAAATTCGAAAGACAAAGTGGGGATACCTAGAGAGAAAGGCACCGCTAAGTGATGGATTTGTGGGATTATTCTGGTCTAACGTGTGTGCTTTTCTCTCTTTATTTTTGTTAAACGAAGAATCGTATAAAAAAGGACATTTTGTTGGTACCGACTCATTTAGAATCGTATACTCGGTAGTGTAGACCCCAATGGTAGCAGTATGTCGATCTAAAACTACAGCTTATCTGACTGTTACTTACAGACGAATAGAAACCGGAATATATAAAAGGATGTGAGTCGAATGTGGAGCAGCAACCGTATATGAGTTGGCCATTCCATGCTCAGCTACGGAGGAATTTCTGCCGCGCGGGACTTTCTATATATTGGTATGAGATGGTGACCACTTCTGCAGCTGGCGCATAATTCCAAACTCGATTTCTGTATCTCTAGGACATACTCGAACATGAACAAGGTGAGCTTCTTATGTGTAGTTCTTCTCGCCAAATATCTCTAAAAAGATGTTCCCAGAGATACATAGATTTACTGAGTCTGTCGGAATCTCGCTGATCTCTTAGAGAGGCCGGGAAGCATGCCATCTGCAGTTGTGCTCATATGAGACCCGAGCCATAACCAAGGATGCAGGCAGACCCAAAGTAGGTTCGGAACCTCAAAAACTCTCCCCTGAGACTTGTCTCGCAAGTTAATCGGCGATTTCATTTCCCGTGACCCTATTGTGACCTGGGACCCAAACAAGACTTAGCAAATTTAGCCTTCCGAATGCATTCAGTGATGTCTTGCATTCTTGAACTGACTTGGAAATCGAAAGATGGCTCAGTAGCGATCTAAGCGCAGCTTGGCTGTCGCTACAGATGTAAATGCTTCGCCACTTCCACCGGTTCTTCCCAATATACTACGTATGTAGCTCGTTGCGATCAAAATTGCGCACATTTTCGCTTGAAAGAAGCAAGTTTTCCTCACGCGGAGTGAAATCTAAAGTTGTCGTCCTCCAGAAAGACACAAGCGCATTCTTAACTGCATTCCTTTCCTGGCTAAAATTTTGGCCGAAACCAGTCTTGGGCACAGGGAAAGTCGATTTTGTAGGAGTTCTGGTGTCATTGCATCAGACGGCATACCCATAAGACCAAGGTTAAAAGACAGTCGGCAAAGACAGGTCATCAAAACTCGAGTACATGTTGCACCAAAGACCGCTTATCTTTAAATGGAAAATGGCTTTCAGACTGTAGCCCATGATATGAATATCAAGGGAAGTGAGATTCATCAACGCGTCTACAGCGGAGAGAGGTGTGCCCCAATGCAGCCGATATATGTTAGACCGTACTTTGGAATTTGATAAAAGCAGGAATGATGTATTTGCCTGAGAGCTTATTCCACCAGACAACGGACGCATAGGATACAATTGGCCTTATCATAGCCGTATGGCCCCATGTCTTGCCGATATCTCCTTTGCACTGCCAGAAGGCCGACAGCACCTTAGAGTCTTTCGACGTCATATGTTTAGTCCCCGGAAGTTTAGAACAACGTCAGTTTTGAGAGGATTGAGTGAAAGCCAATTTCTAGTGCACCAATCGTCGATCACGTCTACAGCTGCCTGCATTTTAGAGGAGATAGTCGCTAGCAACGATACAATCGATAATACAGCTATATCATCCGCGCATGCTTGTACATAGACGTCAGAACTATTGGGTGCGGTGAGCAGTGAGTCGTTTAGCCCCGTCATCACAAATTGGCCACATTCAGCATCCGCAATCAATGTCCTATTCACCAGTATTGCTTTTATCCACAAAACTAGTGATTCGTCTACGACGTGCCGTCAAAGTTTGCGTTGTTGAAAGCACCCCCAATGTTACATCTCAGCACATGGATACATAGGTTTGAAGCTCTTGACGAGCGTGTTGCCCACTTTTACGAGTTTCTATATGCAGGTTACGCTCACTGTTCGTCAGGGTGTCGGTAGGTATGACAGTGGTAGGTCAGCAGTGAAAATTTTCTTCAGAGTTTCAAGCAGATCTGCGCTCCACCAAGGAACGGGCAATCTGCAGAATTGCTTTCTAGTTGGACACAACATTTCAAAATATTTGGTGAAGGTACCGTTCTTGTTCTGAACAGCATCCTCTAGCTTTTGTTTTGTCCTGAGATTGGGAGAGCAATGTTGAACTTGTCGAATTCCTCCTCTTCAACAAGGTCGAGATCTCGCATCTGATTCTGAATTCGACGTACCTATGGCATGACATGGAGATCCCCAATAGTACTTTCCAGCATAGCTGTTGGATAAAGTTAACTCGACTACTTGCAGCCTTACTCTCGTAACAAAAATTGGCTGAGAGCCACCATCATCCAGGAGATGATTTTCTTTCCATCTTCCTGGAATCAAAGTATTCAATGAACGCTATCGCCTTCGCTGGCGGTATACCGAATCATAGAGATAATAATAAGCAGACGCAACGACAAATTTGCGGCATTCTCCGTTCGTTTCGTAGCTTATGTCAACAGCAACTAATTCTCGGCTCTCGGTCTTTCCGATCGCTCGTCATAGAGTGGTGTGAAACCTCTTTAATATCCGAAACCACGGATGCGTTTATTCCACACCCATGGATCCTGTATGGATATTATGTGAGGTTTTGTATTCAGCACGGAGGGCCACGTACATAGGGATGCAGTAGCTGACTTTGATTGTTGATATGAGCACACAATATAGATGAGTACTGGGGTGATCGTCTTTTGCTTGCACTCAATTGGAAATAAAGTGGAAACCAACCTGCAGATACAGACGTGCGCCATACCTAGACTTATTGGTCTCCACCGAAGCTTTGTCTAATAGAAGAGAAGAGCTGCCTACCTCTCCTTGCGAGAGCAGATTTTTCACTCTTCAGTGTGAAATCCAGGGTTCTGTGTATGAAGGCGCATCAGCGCATCCCGCGTTTCCCTGAATTGTGACGGAACCTAGAAGGTCGCACGCGACAGTTTAATTTGTCTGAAGGCTTCTAAAGTTTTACTTTCCAGAGGTGGGATTTTGCGGCTTGTCGGTGCGACTTGTTCAACTATTCAAAAGCTTGTTGCGTGGAGCACCTCACTCTAAGTTCCCTTTTTACATATCGTACCCTCTGCTTGAATACAAACATTCTCTTCTTTGGCAAGTTTCCACAGTTGATCGATACAGTGTTTGCACACAGCTTCCCCGAATCGAAGCGCCATAGAGGAGATAACGTCCTACTTATAGGTGCGCCGGTTTCGACCAATTTGGCGTTTCAATTTCAGAACTGCAACTTTTTCTGGTTGCAGCATCGTTTTCAGCCGGACCTTGTATTCAGAGAAGGCCACCATCAGAGTTGTTTCTCAGCGGAGATTTCACCGCATTAGCCGACTACTGTCGACCAGAATTACAACATTTGCTGGTTGTAGCACTGGCTTTATCTGCTTCATGCGATTTCCATCCACAGGAAATGCAGCTTTTGTTAGTTGCAACACCACTTTCATCCGGGTATCGTGTGCGGAGCGATCCATCAACAGAGGGAGTGCCGGAAACCGTCTTCCTCTTGACCCTGTTCGGAACAGATTTCATTTACTTATCTGCCATAAGTTGCCGATCACAAATTGGAACTCTAAAGATGTGGAGTTAACCGCAGAGGATATAATATATGTAATCCAGGTGGTATTGTAATAAGAACAATCTACCAGTGGTCTCTTCGAACTTACAACAGGAGCACGAATTCAGGATGCCTCACCGGCTTAGCGGCTTCCCTATTTACGACACGTTCGGTAAATTGTGATGGAGGAAATGCAGTATAGGCTCAGCCGGCTACGGTTTTCTCCATCAAAATGAACAGTTGGTTTGTAAGGGTTGTGACTTTGACGAACAGGCGTGTAATAGCCAAATGAAAAGGACAGAGCGTGAGGGAGATGCAGTTGTAGGCTCAAATTCTGAGAGAGAAACTCCACCAAGATAAAAAGGTCGGCGAAAGTAACAGCAACTGCAACCGATGAATCTATAAGAGCTGAAGCTACCTAATTTTCCTCCGTATTGAACAAGGCCGGGAGCAAGAATGATTCTGGCGCTCCCTCTGTTAATGGCTCCTTTCGTTCACGAAGCTTGGATTAAAGCGGTGATGAAATCCACAAGGACAACATTTCTAGTGCACGGAAATTGGATTTGGCGGAGGATTTAACTTGCATGACAACCGTGAAATACCAAAGTAGAGGCTACCAGCTAACTTCTAAGCGTATCTCATCTCCTCCTTGACGCTTCAAAGGGAAAGACCGACAATGACAACAGACTGTCTTAAGAACGCGGAGTGCGGAATGTTTATCAAAGTCTCGGTTGGATGTTTGAAGAGTTTCACACCACTTTCTGAAAGAACGAAAGCTTGGTTTGTTTGTCTTGAATATTACGAATATGCTGCAGTCATAACCTACGAAACGGAGCAGTAACAATTTCTCTTGGGCTTCATACTACTGTCTGACTAGGTTATCAATGCTACCTCCCAACCAGCATTGTGATAACTCAACCCTATCTTAGAGGTACGACACGAATTACCAGCTACAAATGACTGTCGGAAATTTCCATGTCAGAGCATAGGTGCATCGAATTCCAAATTGTATGTCAAGTGTCAGAAAGGAACCCGAGGAAAATCGAACCAGGTTAATCTTTCAAAACTCCTCTTGAACTCAAAATAAGACAGAAAGCAGAGAAAATTATCAAAAACCTGTGCGGTGCTCTCACCAAATGTTTTGAACTGACGTGCTCTGCTACAAAAACCATCTGCAGATTGCAAGTTTTGGTCACTAAGGACATATTCAGAGCAGATTTGTATTTTCACTTCAAAGAAATTAGTGATAATTCGGATCTCGAAAACTTTGGCGAAAGCGACAGCAATTCACTGTATAAAGGCAAATGCGACACGTAAAGCTGTAACAATTATCAATCTGTGGAGCTTTTGTGGCATACAATGACAATATACAACTGAGTTCAAGATAGTCGGCACCCCAATATAGTGAGTCAGTCCCAAACGACTCAAAATTTCAGGATAATATTGGAGAAACATCGAAATGTTGTGAAAGATCCGCATACCATCTTCGTCGATCCGAAAAAAGAATTTGAATAGGGGGGTAACAAATCAGCTTTGTTATACTCGTTAGCATCGATGTATGAAGGATATGATGGAAATGAAAATGTTACGAATGCCAGAAGGTGTGACAAAATGTCATCTAGTAAGAGGTACGCATATCTGTGAAAGTGATAAGACGTCAGACTAAGCGAATCAGTTGGTATTGTCTTGTTGAAAGAAGGGCGTTAGACAAAGTTTGAAAATAAATAGAATAGAAGAGGCCTCACTGACACAAAATTGGATATGAGGTCCTCCAAAATACAGCTGTAAGTGTAGATATAGCCTTAGAAATATTTGTACGCGTTTCACACACATATTGTTAATAAAAGATAAATGTGATGAGACGTAGCATTAAAATTATCTTGGAGTTTAAAACAAGTCGCTTCTAGTGACATTTGGCAGCGACACCGGAAGTTATCTTAACATCATCTGGCCATAGCCAGAGTTTGGCCAGAAATATAATTTAGCGGTACGTAAGCTCCAAATACCAGCGGTTTTGGGTTCTGCGATTGTGGTGATCACAAACCCCCTTCAAAATGTGCTTAGAATTTCTCAGAATACACTCGCAGGCCTTGATTTGCTGAGGGTTCAGTTTATGATTGACTTGCTCAGTGAAGTATTAAATAGCATATTGAACCGCGATTTCTCTAAAATACCTAACCCTATCGAACTTGCGACAGATAACTCTATTGTCAAAGATCCTACAACAGTAGCAAATATTTTCAATGATTTTTTTGTTAAAGTTGGTGAAGCGTCTCCCCACAATTTTAGATCTGAATACTGTTCGAATTGTATGGCAGGGAATCTGATGGAAGATCAGGTTTGTAGGGACAGTTTCTTCTTTGAACCAATCACTGGTCTTGAAGTGTTATTCCTTATAAACTCGCTTAATCGCTCGCCTTCCTATGGTGATGATGGCCTCTCTAATTACATATTAAAGCACATCACTCTGAATGTAGTAGATATACTCGCCTTCCTTTTTAACCTAAGTATTTCCACTGGTACATTCCCTGACAGGTTCAAATATGCAAACATTCTACCAATTTTTAAAAAGGACAACAAAAGAGATAGAAACAACTACAGGACTATCTCACTACTCCCTTCCATCTCGAAAATTTTTGAAAAAGCTGTCAAAAATAGAATTCTGCGGTTTCTGAAGAGAATAACTTTTTTCAGTCCCTTGCAATATGGCTTTAGGGCGGGACTCTCTACTGAAGATGCTCTCATGAGTTTCTGTTCGATTATAAATAAAGGCCTGGACTCGAAAAAAAGCTGTGCCGGTCTGTTTGTTGACATAACCAAGGCTTTTGATATGGTAAACCATACAATTCTCTTGAGGAAATTACATCGGGCTGGATTTCGAGGAGTTATTTATAGTTGGCTGGTATCGTATCTCAAAGATAGAAAGCAAAAAGTTAAAATTGGAGATTGTTTTAGTGAAAATAGGATTATTAAACTAGAGGTACCCCAAGGGTCTGTATTGGGCCCTACTCTTTTTCTAGTCTACATAAACTCCCGGTTTCTTCAACCTTTTGCAGGAAAAGTTACGGCTTTTGCCGACGATCTTGGCATCGCGTACGACTCTGTTAGCCACCTCCAACTAGCAGCTGATATAAACCATGATGTAGACCTACTGAGAATGGGGTTCGCCAAACATATACTTATTGTCAGCAATAAAATGAAACTAATGTTTTTCAACCTTATGTTGCAGGCTGTGCCGGACCTCGATTTTCACTTTCATGCCGCTAATTGTACTCGACACAAAGTTTCGATTTGCACCTGTAATGAAGCTTCTTCTAAAACTGTGTTTGATGTGGATATAGCGTGTCATGCGAACTGTTTTAAAATTGACATAGTAAATAACTACAAATACCTGGGTGTTATTATTGACCAAAATATGAATTGGTCTGATCATATTACAAACCTAAAACAGTATCTTCGTTCTTGTCTCCGTAGTTTGTTTCATCTTCGTAAATACTGCACAAACAATAGTTTAAGAACTGTTTACTACGGCATATTTCACTCAAAACTACAATATGGATTAGGATGTTGGAGAGGTATTTACCGCACGAAAATCCAGTCTTTACTTGTTTTACAGAAATGTGCTATAAGAACGATTTGCGGTGTTCCTCGACTCACCCATTCCATGGCACTCTTTAGGAGCCTTACGTAATTTAATTTTACTTAATGCTATTTCTAGACTCTCTTTAATTATTGTTCAAACGTTAAAATATCACTTCCATCTTAATTCTTAAATATATTATCTACATGAAATTCTGCTGATGTGGTATTCAACACTATTTGAATTCTAAATACGAATGTCACTATATATTCTTAATTTAATACATTCCTTAATTGTTACCTAGTAGTTAGAATTAACCTGCACATGTATTATCCTAAGAATATTGAATAAAATAAAATAAAAAATAAAAACTAAAAAATAAACACTCCTCAAACGTAGACCCTGTTTTAGAACCTCCCACGCATTTTCATTGACGCTTTAGCTTCTAAACAGCACGTGGAATGTGTCCCAGAATGTAGTGTATGCTTCGACGTTTCCTTGTCGCTTTCTGTCGTGACGAGGAACTCAGCTCTTGCTAATCACCCTTGAATTTGCTTGGCATACACATTCAATCATTTAGAAATTCTCTCTTCGACCTCCTCTGACTGCCTTAAACCAATTCCATATAGAAGAAGGTTATAAAAACAAAATTCAACCTATCTCCAAACCACAATAAACTAATTGAGTAAATCGATATACAAGATCAACCATTTGATGCACTTAGACAGCACAGTCATCCATTGCACTTACGGTTACCCATCTATTAACCCGACTTGCCAGCAGAAATGCATAGAAACACTGAAGAGCTTTAAACAAAATTTGCCTCATGCAACTTTTCACCCCAAAAACACATCTATCTATGACTACCCATCAACATTATTGGCTTATGCCTTAGGCTTATGATTTAAAGGTTCCCAAAATAATGAATACTAAAATACAGGATGACCATTACCATATTCAAGGATCACAAGTCCCCTTTAGTCAGTGAAAGCCAGACCAGCCAGAAAACCATAATCCGCCCATCAACCTAAACATAGTTGCTGCCTTCCAACATCCTTAATAATCAAACTCATCAGCTCACACAAAGACCCAAACCGTGTTGTTACATGTGTTGTCCATTAATGAGAATAACCACAATGCTTCAGCCCCTCAAGGCGATTGGGATTGTTCTATGAATTTACGTCATTTTCGAAACTTAATCCTTATCAGCGTATCCACAACATTCCTTTTTGCGCAAGTTGATCGACTATGGAATCCTCCATTCATTCAACCAGAAAGCTCAAAACAATGACTTTTCCTCTATTACAACTTGAAGCAGGGTCAGCATTTCCAGATCCTTCCTATTAACAATACTCTTGTACCACAACCCCAACAATCATTCTTGCAATTGCTTTGTGCTTTCCAAGAAGTTTTGATTGCGTGTGCAATGGGATTCTTCCGTGAAAAGGAAAAACAAAAAAAAAAAAAACAAATAAATCAAAATCTCCTTCAAATCGTCCTCCTTCATCCAGCATCACCTTGAGTTCCCTCTTCGTCAGCAAGAGCATCTCCTCATTATTGAGAAAATCAATTTGAACCGACCGAGAGAAGAAGGATTTCCGCTATAAAACCTTTCCAATCCAAAACAGGATTTGATTTTAATTTACTAATAAAATTTCCCTCTCTCTTTCCAACTCTACTTTCTACTTTCTACTTCCTAACCATTGTTTTAACATTGGTGAAAACAATAAATTCAAAACCCTTAACAACGTTGAATACCAATTCCATATGCTAGTCCTCGTGTCAACCCTCTAACCCGATGCCTTTGTGTCGTTAAGAAAAAGGAAATGCCTTTCGCCATCCCACACATACTCGTACTCGTACCCGTACCCGTATTCATAGTCGTATCCCATCACTGCTATTATAAAATGAAGGAAATTTCCTTGTTCGATCTCACTCCGTCCTTTCTTCTTTTGAGAAGCAGTTGGAACAAGTTTATTTGCCAAAGTTTTGAAACAAATTCCAATTCACAATAGAAAAGAGCTATCTACAAGATATCCAGAGAATGGAGAAGGAAAAATCCTCAAACAAAAGTTTCACAGACGATTCCTTCTTGTTGTTCGTAGGATTCTATTTCAAAATTTCTCTTTTATATTGTAAATAATTTCCCATGGAAAATTCTCTCATCGACAAGTCACTTGGAATGTGTCAAGTCTTATTTGGAGCTTGACAAGTGAAACATTTTGTAAATAAATACAAGCATGCCACAGGGTTCCATTTTATCTACGACACTGTTTTTTTTTTTTGAAAAACTCTAAAATTTTAGCCGCCTTTGAGTTCAGAAAATTCATTTTCAACAAGAGAATTGCTACAAGACTCAACTCGTGTTAACAGATCGGCAAATAACATTGTTGAAGAGAATACAGACGTTTTATAGCATCTGCCAGAGTTTGCAGTATCAGGGCGCTTCATGTATTCAGGTATGACATCTATGGTCTGAGGATCCCTTATGATCTTATCGAAATAGTCGAAACTGAAAAAGCGCAGTCGTCTTCATAGTCATAGTCACCTAAAGGACAGAAGGACCTTTGTGATACCAAAGCATCTCAGTAACATAAAGAAAGACTTTAAGGCATAAGGAAATGTTTTAGAGCAGATTTATTCATAGATTGACTTGCCTAATTTATGTTACCGTAGCAGTCTTTGTGGCGCCATAGGATCTCAATATCCTTATACCTAATATGGAAGACCCGAAGAGCTCCTTTAGAGCTGATTTGATTCAATATTTCAATTTGGTGCCTCTAGCAGACGACTTTGGTCACCTGGGAATGATTCTCCAGGATGTCTCCAAGAAGGATTATTCTTTTGATAGTGAGGCCCGGAATTTCCATTGGATAGATACAAATTATATAACGGCCATGTATGTATTAATGTCCAACAAAAATGCTGATGTGTGACTTCTTCACAGATAGAAGTCTTGCTTTTCTCAAGACTGAAAGGACTAGAGCCTCGCAGTAGCAGAAAACTTATTTTACCTCCCAAACTAGGAATAAAATGCGCTAAAATAGGAAGCAGAAAGCGACAGTAGGGCAACTACGCACTGGTAGCTAAGCCGAGTATCTGGCGATAGGCTGTGGAAAATCGAAATGAATCGCTTCTGACATATGGAAGTGGTCAATTTAAAGGCACTTCTTGATTGGATTGACCTGCTTGAGATTCTACAATACTTCGTCTAGTTTTTCAATTCGTTAGCTAGGTTTATTGAAGATATTCTGTGCAGGCATAATGCGGCTTCGCATGCCATTGATGGTTTGTATTTTCTTTGAATAAGTTGTCGGGTTTTTGGATTATATTCCTCTAATACGAATATCCCTCCCTTTTGTGTAAAGCACTTTCGAATATGATCCAAACGGACGAACAACTTGCTATTTGCAAACAACAAACCAATATCTTCAAGGCTGACCTGCAGAATTCATATCTTAGACTGCGACTTCTCCACCAAGTTGAGGTACATTCGTTGGAATTCCACCACGCTCCATTGCTTCTTTGACACAATTATACAATTCCTTGCACTGTGTTTGACCACCATTGCGTCTCCAGAGGTAAAGAACTTTTTTCTTTGGTGAGAATGTCATATTAATCAGACGGGCCTCAAGACCCAACCATCATCGCGGACTTCCATAAATTCCAACGGTGCCGTTGCGCCTAGACCTTGATGAAGCGTGAAACTTTGTCGGTTTAGAAGTCCTGAATCCAGGAGTTTTAAGTTGATGTCATTGCCGTTCAAATTATTGATTTGATCGACTAAATTGTGAACTCCCTGTGAATAGACTAAACCAATGTGACTTTTGGCAAGCAAACGACGAATCTTCCTCTTGATTTCCTCCTTTTCTCGTTCAACATGATAAGAATCGCTGTCAGATTATAGAGCATTGTTGACAATAAACAATATTCATCGTGCTCCAAACTCTTTGGTTCCACTCTTTCCGTCATCTCTCCAGGTCCCTGATCCATTCCAATCATATCACGATCTTGACTAACCGCATTTAAAAATGCATCTTCCCAAAATTGCATTGAATTCCACAACATTAATCTATCCTTTCCAAGGAGACCTTCAGCCCCTCTTGGACTGTCAGGAGATGGTGATGATGAAGGGCTGATTAGATGACCACCAGTGTATTGAAATCCTGCTCTTACAGTTGATTTCCCAGGTCATAGATTACTACTCTTCTTGGACTCCTTTGAGGTATTTGTATTTTCGTATTCAGTATCGGATACAGTCGATCGGCAACTAAGAGATGGTATACGGTAGGCACAGCGTAAATGACCTGTTGGCAAAAGATCATTGACCACGGAGAGTGCCTCTGTCGAGCTGGTACCATCTAAGTCAAATGAGGTCAGCTTGCTAAGGGCATTCCTTTTCTGTGTCAACATGTTCTTAAACATCGCTGTCGTCGACTGTCCATCCTGACTGTCAGCCGATCAAGTTCTTCGTTGGAGCACACAATCGACTTGAGTTGAACTTTTGCGAGATTACAGAGGCATTTGGACTAGTAGGTGATCGTAGATTTTCGCGACTTCACATGGGACTGGCTTGAGAGCAGACTAGACCTTATTTCATTTGTGACTTCTGTAAATTTCTTGCTCCAGCAGTGAGTATGAGCGATTTCCATCATTTGAAATACTGAAGCCATCGTCAATATGATCGTCTGGAGCAATCTTACGATCAAGGTTTTGTTGAGCTTTCCAAGCACCAGCATTCTATAGGCCTCATCTTGCATCAGTTTGCGTAAGCGATTTAGCTTCAGCCAGCCTACAGCTACTCCGGCGACTACCTAATTTATGACGTCTTCGAGGAAAGCCTGATTTTCAGAATTGCTCACTGAACGTTTCTGATTCTGTTGTTTCTAGAGCTCTTCCTGACTTGGATTAGAGTGTCTAGTCAGAGATGTTCTTTCAACCAAAGCCTTTCGTCCAGGAAATGGATTAAACGATTATTTCGGTGGGGCGGCATAAGCCTGCTGCTGTTGTTGTTTTTTTCCTTCAAACATTCCCGAGAACATGGCTGTAGTTGATGATGTTAATCCATTGATGTCGCTTCCGATGGAGGAAAAATAGTCTCTGTCAGTGCCTTGCTGAGGCCTCCCTGTTTTTGCGTCGCAACTGGATTTCCAGGAACTTGAAGTTGGTGTTCGTTGCCCTTAAAAAGACACCTTCCTGGTAGTAGCTTCTTTGGCAGTATTTGTTAGATCACCCAACGTTGACTTACCAACATACGAGTAAGTCAGATCTTCGAAAATGTTTTTTACTAACACCTGCCGCTTGCTTGGACACTTTGATGGCTTGATTGGACGCTTCTCCGGCAGCTTTCTTGGCATGCAGGGTGAGCTTACCTACGTGGGCTAGTAAGCCCTCCTGACAGCTTTGTCGTATCGCCTCTCTGACTAACTCTTTGGCGTGTGAGGCGAAATAATATCCCTGAGAACATTGTCGTTGACTTTCACCAGGGCTTCCGGAACTTGATCCTTAACTGGTTCGAGCCAGGATACTTGAGAAACTTGGTTGTCTCACCACTGTTGGGGTGATTGGACCTACGGTAGAGTTCGACTTATCAGCTAGACTCTCCTTATCCAAATCAAAGGCATTCCCATTTGGAGTTTTAGCGATGAAGTTTCATCTTTGTCCCTCGGAGTCGGCTTAGCCAACCCATCTGAATCACCCCTTGGAGGGAAATCAAATTCCGAATTAACATTGAAACTTGGTGAACTGAAGTCTGAGCGACGTGACGATGAGGATTAGGACGAGTCAGGTCGACCACCATCCTCTTTGGAAGACTGTTCGATCATAACCTCGGGATATTGCAACTTACTTGGGGGATGATACACTAAACTAGGATATAACATAAGTTTGAGGAGAGAGTCTAGGGTACATTATGGTAATGATGGTGTGGTCTGCATACATCGTGTTGGATAGGTGAAGTCACTAAGGGACGAATATGATGAACTGGTACTCTCCCCCCCTTCAGAATCTGGACCACTTTCGTCTGTTGGTTGACACTCCAACTGCTGCAAGCAAATATGAATGACATTATGGTAGTTCTAAATTCCACAGCTCGTAATTATCGAGCTTGAGGGGAAAAAAAATTGTGATCGTTGAGTTTTCTAAGAAAAGTTATATGACGAGATGTAGAAACTGAGGACGCAGTTGAGTTGCACAATGGTCGTTTGCATTCAGTCAGTGATCATATAGATTCTGATTCCACGTACATATGCATGCCACAGAGGTTTGCGCGTCAATGTTTGATTGTTTTTCATGCACCTTGCAAATCATTATTCAGAAATAGCTCAACAAGCTTCACATGAAATTTTATTTAAAGTACCTGGACAGAATATAAACGCTGAGATTGTTCATTATGTCCTGAAAGCAAGAGTATGAGCAAGAGTAAGAGTACTAATCTATTGTATGTTGCTGTCCTACAGGGTCTTAGAAGATAAATTATGGAATGAATGAATATTAACGTCCGTGCCCGGTGTCTTTGAATCAAAAGCACGTGTTAAAACGGAGACAGATGTAAATTGGTGCCCTCTCCACCGGACTACTCGTAAATGATCACTTAAAGAAAATTAAAGTTAATGTGTCCTAGAAACGGCCCTTGCTCTCTATTAAGACCTTCAACGAGTCAATTACGATGGTGGCCACAGAACATACAGGACATCATCTGACTGTTTAATTTGTCAATGCCTTAGCGCCTGTCCCGTTTGGCAACCGACAGCTGCTCTTATTTAACATAACTCTATGCACTCATGTAACTGAAGACGCACGACATTGTGAAGGTAACTTCTACAGAACTGTTGATGATATCAAACATCATGTCTGAGTAACAGAGCGATTGTTATGTTTCAACAGCTGTCAAAGTTACCAATGATATCCAGCTGTCAAACGTGCTTGCCGAACGTGCAGAAATTGTGAAAACAATCGAAATTCCGGCTCAGTTGTAAATACGCAACGTGAATTTCGCCTCGAGGTGTGCTTCTGTGTGCAGGCAATATATAAATGCACTATAGAAAAGTTTAAGCGTGAGTACACTCTTTTAGATCTTAAGCCACCAACCAGACAGAGATTGGTGCAAAATGAAGAAAACATAGCTGGTCGGTACCAGTATCCAAGAGGACCCAGAAATGTCGATTCGGCCCCGATCAACTGAATTGGGCATTGCCAGAGAGTCAACCCGGCTTATTTTGCTGTTGGATTTGGGCCTACATTCGTATAAGATTGTGCTGGCGCAAGAATTGTAGCCGGACGACCATAGACAACGCCGTGAGTTCGCTAATTGTCAGCTGGAAATGTTGGGCGGAGATCTGGATTTTGGCCAAAAAATCATCTCGGACGAAACCCATTTTTGGCTCAGCTCACCAAAATTGCCGTAATTGGGGCGAACACAATCCACAAGTACACCGCCAAGCTTCAATGCATCCATAAAGATCGACTGTTTGGCGCTGTTTATCACATGGCTGCATCATCTGACTTTACTTCTTTCGAAATGAGGAAGGAGCGATGTTAACCGACTTTCTGTGGTCAGTACTCGACAACATCGGTATATCCGAGCTGTGGTTTCAACAAGACGGCGCTACATGATATAGAAGCGACGCAACGCTCAAATTTGTGAAGGAGAAATTTGGCGACCGGGTTATCTCACGGCGAGTATTCATCAATTGGCCGCCGCGATCATGCGATTTAACACCACTCGATTATTTTCCCCCGAGCTGTGTCAAGTCCTTAATCTACGCTAACAAGCCAACCACTTTGGACGAGCTCGCGGCCAACATTCGACACGATATTACCGGAATAACAGAGCATATATTGAACCGAGTTATCAAAAGTTGGACCGACCGCTTAAAGCACTGCCATTTGAATAATGTGCTATTCCACACATAATGGCATGAACGTAGCTTCAAAATAAGGCCAGATCCAATTTTATATCTCAAACCGTTGTTGTTTTATTTAAATTTCTTTTTGTATCGTTCTTATCTAGTCACCCTAAATTACACTTCAGTTGTGAAGCTCAGTACCAATGTGGTAAATCAGCCGTCTCACGAACAGATGGAGCTGTAAGCCTTTCAAATGCATAGTACATTAACCATTCGAAAATTTGCGTTTTTTACAAGCAGCCTATGTTTACTGAGAATCACAACACTAAAGTTGGACCGCTACCTGTCGGCGTTGATCTTGTGAAGTCAGATGTCAAACCATATGTCTTTCCAAATGCTTTTGGTCCCAAGAGCTTCGGGCATTTTATCCAAAACTTACTGAAAGGCTTCTTTCCTGTTGGTATAGAAGCTTTAAACAAAAATAGAACAAATACACTCCGTTCTTTGATGGCTTCAAGCCACCTAAAACCCATAGCAAATGTCAAGTTACGCAATCAAAAGGATACATCATTTACTGGCACCTCTGAAGAGAATCTTCAACGCTAGCCTGGCACTGATATACACACCAAACCGCAACAGTAGCACTCGCCAAAAACTTCAGACCAATCTGTCTGACTTCCATCGTGTTAAAAAGCATGGAAAACTGGCTGGGTTTATGTGGGCTGCTTTGCAAATGCATTCTCTGTCCAAAATGCAACATGCTAACCAACGCAAATCTGGTGAGCGGAATGGAAGACGCACTCGACAGAAAGTGTACCGACAAAAATGTGATGGCGGGTTTACAGAGTTTACTAACAGCGCGGCGCGGCGACGTCCTGCCACCGTTGTTATGGTACATGTTGCTCTAAGTCTATGCTCAGGCATACGTAGGTAGATGACCAGCTGTACTCGTATTTTCTGTTGGATTATGCCTAATATCAAGCGATGTAAAAAATACTTTACTCCCTCTGATGTGGCTTCAATATAATGTATAAGGCATTCATCCGTCCGAAATTGGTGTACAATGCCCACATCTGGTCGGGTGCGCCCAAAACATCTCTGCACCTGCTATTTAGAATCCAAAACCATGCGATAAAACTCATAGGTGATACTAATATCACTCAAACTATGGACACCCTCGAACACCGACGTAATGTCTCGTCTCTCACTCTGTTTTATCGCTATTTCCACCAACAGTGCTCCGTAGAAATCGCCAGTAGCATTCCGCCCCTTCAAACTTTTAACCGTAGCACCCGTCTCGCTATGAATGCTCATCAGTATACCATCAAGCCCACTTTCGGGCGTACTCTAAAATATCATGATTCGTTCCTGAGCCGTACAACTCGCTTATGTAATGCCCTGCCCAGCTCTTTATTTCCCAGTCATTCTAACCTTCAAACATTTAAAACCAACGTTCACCGGTACCTCTCTTTCCACTTAAATCCCTTGAACGCGCAAATTATAAAAAAAAAAACCAACTTCTTTGGACTGAGCATGTCGCATCGAGAGTTCTCCGAAAAGTGTTCTTTGGATCCAAATAGCAATTATGAGACAATTTTTTTTTTCTATGAAGTGCTAGTCTGTTGGAACCAGCCTTCACAAAAATACATCGTTTTCTGCTTTTACATGTCCCCAAAATCGGTCTATCACTACTGCCCGAAGGCTTTCACCAACTCAGGAAGTGGGTCTGGATAAATCCCTCACATTATGGCTCTAAATCTCAAAGCCATCTGCCGTTAAAAAAAAAAAAATAGACTCTGGTACAACACGCACTGGAGTTTTAATGATCTTGCGCGCTGACACTATATGTTGATTCTGATCTTACGGACATGTCGTCTGAAGCAATGAAACCAGAGTTCGTATTACAGTGAAAGTACGGGATCGACTTTTCCAACCCCTAGGAATGGATTCGATCAGAATCTGAGCCAGTAAGGGAATGTAGTCGGGCTTTGATGGATGACTTTAAAACCGATCTAAAAAGCGGAGCAGGCATCTTTCTGTAAGATGAAAACGTGAAAACGTTCACTCCTTGTTAGGAAGTCTTGCGTCTTTATTCTAAGCGCAGGTATACCCAATCCTGATGACAGTGGATAATAGTGTGACGAATCGGTGGATAAAGCGAAGAACTCTTCGGCTGTAATTACAGTCAAGCTCTGCTTAAGGCTTTACTGAATCATTTTACTACTTCCAAACCACTCGTAGCTCGAGAGTACTAGGCTTCTTCAAATAAAGACGGAGCCCAAGTCGTAGATCCCAATGGAATCACATGAAATGAGATCGCCATTGAACTTGCTAGGCAAGACGCAGCGCAGATTTTCTCATGACTCAAACCTGCGTTAAGACTGCCTGTGTTTTCAGTTATGGCTTCCATTAACAGTTGAGTTTCGTGTGAGCATAATTGCTGATGGCATGAATTTCCACGATGCCGGCAGACCAACGAATGCTGCTGTCCTTTGTAGGAAAGATTTTAGACTGTTTAGTGGCGTCGTTAAAAGGCACTAAACTTTTGCGAAAGCACTTAACCCTTCTGTTGCGTTGGAATCATTTTATGACCCAAAAGGATTACAAACTAATATATTTTCATTTAGAGTCGCTTTTTTTCCAATTCCTTTCTACTCAGTGCACGAATTTCAACATATTTTCAAATACTTCAGTCAGTTATTTTACAATTATCTTGCAGACATAGTTTTAGGTAAGTGTGACCCAACGTAATACGGATTGTTTAAGCAGGCTTTTGCTCGCGTTGTCTTGATTTGAAATATTCGTAGGTGTGTTTTCTTGTCACAGAAATATAAGTGTATAAAATATGGCTGAGGAAAACAGAGAACGCAACGTTGGGGTAAGTTTCCTTTTCAGTACGTATTTACATATGTATTGGGTCTACAAGTAAGTTTCCAGCGTTTTTTTTCTAAAATTTGAAGTTTTATTATGAAAACATAGTTACAATGCTTTATTCAAAGTATCGTCCATCGGAAGCTACAACTTTTCTCCATCTTTCTGGCAATTTATGAATTCCGGACCAACAAAATTTCTCGTCTTTCGAGCTCAAGAACGTATCGAGCCAATTTTTGATTTCCTCTACTGAGCTGAAGCGTATTCCCGTAAGAGCGTTCTGCATCGAACGAAACAAGTGGTAGTCAGATGGTGCCAAGTCTGGACTGTAAGGCGGGTGAGGCAGAATCTCCCATCCACTATTTACCAAATAGTTCTTCACCGAAACCGCAACATGTGGCCGAGCGTTGTCGTGATGAAAAATGACGGATTCATGCCTGGTCTCATATTCTGGCCGTTTTTCGTTTAATGCCCGCTTCAAACGAATTAGTTCGGTTCGATATAATGGTCTTTTGATGGTTTCACCACTCGGAAGCAGTTCGTAGTATACGACACCCTTTTGATCCCACCATATGCAGAGCATGACCTTATTCACGTGAATATTTCGTTTCGGCGTCGATTGGGCGGGCTCGCCGGGCTTTGTATATGATTTTCTGCGTTTAGGATTATCATATTAAATCCATTTCTCATCACCAGTGACAATACGATGCAAAAATGATTTATTTTTATACCGCTGCAGTAACATTTCGGACATGCAAAATCGCCGTTCGACGTCTCTTGGCTTCAATTCGTACGGCACCCAGTTTCCAACCTTTTGAATGAATCCCAGTGCTTTTAGGCGCAGGGAAACGGCTTGTTGCGTGACGCCCAATGATGCAGTAAGTTCTTCTTGAATCTGACATGGATCCTCATCCAGTAAAGCGTCCAATTCCTCGTCTTCAAAACTTTTCGGCTTTCCGAGGCGATCTTTGTCTTCAACTCCAAAATCACCACTTTTGAACCGTTTGAACCACTCGGGCACGTCGATTCACCAATACATTCTGCCCCATAAGTTTCCGAAAGCAAACGATAGGCCTCAGCCGCACTTTTCTTCATATTAAAGAATAAAAGCAGCGCTTCTCGCGAATGACGTTTATTTGGCTGGAAACTTGCCATGATTTTGCTCGATAAAATGTACGACACCGATAGAACTGCTCAAATATAACGCTGCAAAGTTGTTGACAGATACAAAACCTACAAATAAAACACATGGGGTCTGACATTTCTGCCCGGGATCCACTGGTGGCGCCATCTCTGACAAACGCTGGAAACTTACTTGTAGACCCAATATGTATATACAATTTTGCATATTATTATTGCATGTTACCTAACCATGCTATTTATGTATGTACGAGTATGTACAAAGATACACCATTTGAGTGGTAGTGAGATTACTGCGCTTCTAGACCGTGCTGAAGATCAAATTGATGATGATTTTGAAGATGATGATAGTGATGATGCGGCAGCTGAACAGATTATCCACCAACGCACGGGTGTAACATCTTTTGCTGTTCACCGTATTTATGGAATAAAAGATAGTTTCGAGTTGTATATGACTCAGGCTATGATGTGTCCCAAACAAAAACATAAACGTGGACGAACAACTGATTCCTTACCGTGGTAGATGTCCTTTCAAAGTTTACATGCCCAGTAAACCTGGAAAATATGGCATGAAGGCATGGATAGCAGCTGATTCAGTGAATGCATTTTGCTTGAAATTTCAAATTTATCTTGGACGAACTAACGAGTCGTTTTAGACATAGTATCAGAATATCGTGAAAGAAACATTACAACTGATAACTTTTTTACTACTCATAATTTAGCATTAGAACTGCTGAAACGAAAAATAACTCTTGTTGGAATAGTTCGAAAGAACAAGAGATTTCTACCGTAAGCTTCCATGGAAATGAAACAGTTGTACAGTATATGTTATACCGAAAAATACAAATTAGTTACGTTGCTAAGTACTATGCATCGTAATGATAAAGAGGCAGATGGCAGATCCGAAGAAAAATCCAGAAATAATTGAATTTTACAACTCAACGAAGGGCGGTGTTGGCACGATGAATCAAATGGTTCGCACATATTCATACAAACGACAAACTAATCGTTGGCCAGTAGCTCTGTTTTCCAATTTGATTGACATTTCCGCTCTAAACGCCTTTATATTGTGGACCGAAATTCACCCAACTTGGAATGAAAATAAATTATATAGACGTCGTCTATTTTTACAGGAGTTGGGTGAAAATTTAGTTCGAACACGTGTATCGTTCGACGAAGCCGTCTTCCTAGATCCGAAGCTTCTGCTACCATTGTTCGTAATATTCGAAATGAGCAATTAACACCATAGTCATCATCGCCATTATCTGCTAAAAGAATCAAAGCTAGCGATCGCAAACGCTGCAAGTTTTGCCCTTGAAAACGGGAAAAGAAAACTTTTACCACAAACAGTGTCTGTATTAAGCCAGTATATCCAACGCATCGTCATAGCACAGTCACTACCACAAATTCTCAAATTCCGACGTAACGTAAAGATAGCGGCACTCGTCAATAAAAGCTAGTGAATGCTACTTGTACATCTTTTGGCAGTTACTTACCGAAGTTTCAGTCATTTTGGACGCGCAGTTTTTAGTTGATAGTCGTTTGAGTGAGTCGTTGTGAGTGTTTTTTGGGAAAATAGAAAAAGTTGAGTATCGAGCTTATAAAATTTTTGTTTTTGAAAGGCTATACGCCTACGCAAATCAAAAATTAGTTGGACTCTGTGTATGGGGACTTTGCACCATCATTTACCACAGTGAAATTTTGGGCAACTGAATTTAAAGCCGTCGCCGTAAGAGCTTGGGAGATCATGAACATTCGGGACGTCCAAAAACTGCAACCACTGACGATAACATTGCTAAAGTTCACCAAAAGGTGTTAGACGACCGCCGAATTAAAGCGAGAGAGATAGTAGAGGTTATGAAAATGTCCAAAGAACGTGTTTGTTACATATTAAATCAAGATTTAGGCATGAGAAGGCTGTCCGCTCGTTGGGTGCCGCGTTTGCTTACGTTAGACCAAAAACGTGTTCGAATGAACATTTCCAACGCTCTGTTGGCGCAGTTTAAGCGCAATAAATCCGAGTTTTGGCGCCGATTACTTACTGTAGATACACCATTATACGCCCGAATCAAAAATTCAGTCAAAACAATGAACTGGAAAGGGCGAGCCGGCTCCAAAAAAAAAAGCAAAAACTGTTTTTACGGCTGGGAAAGTGATGGCGACTGTTTTTTGGGATAGTAAAGGAGTTATCTTAATCGATTATCTTCAAAAAGGAAAGACCATTAAGCAGCATACTACGCATCATTACTTGCCAAGCCGAAGGCAGAAATTGCGGAAAAACGGCCACATTTGCAGAAAAGGAAAATCCTTTTTCACCAAGTCAACGCGCGCCGTCTCACAACCTCAGCGGTCGCCATGGGGAAAATCCATGAATTACGGTTTGAACTGCTTGACCTGACCATCCGCCTTATTCACCAGATCTAACCCCAAGCGACTTCTTCTTGTTGCCTCATCGAAAAACTGCGCTTGGAGGACAGAGATTTTCGTCAAATAAGGAGGCAATCACCTTCGTGAACAATTAGTTTGCAGAGAAAAACGCCAAGCACTATTTGGATGACGGGTTAGAGAGATGTTAGCATCGCTGGGAGAAGTGTGTAGAGTTACAAGGAGACTAAGTATGTAGAAAAAAAAAACATGTTGAGTACAAATGTCTTGTATCATTGTTCGTATATGTACTTTGTGTTACTTCTCTTATCGGCATGGTCGGTTAACAACTGGCTGCTAGTTTAAAAATAAAGCTAAGAGATTCCCAGCAATAGGGAGCAAAAGACTGGTTGTATCAACGAAGGTAGGATTAAGTCGGATCTAATCAAGTTCACAGCCTTCAGCAATTGATTTAAATTTGCGCTTTGGGCACTACGAGATACCGGACAGGCCAATGTGGACCCGTTCGCTGTTAATTATTTCTTCATCGTTATCTGGCCATTGTTATTTTCATCAACATCCGCAACCATTGCAACGTTTTTTTGGTTTTGTTATTTGAAGTGCCTTGGTACCCTTCCCTAAGAATCCAAAGTGTTAACTCATGTCATAAGGAATGAACAACATTGGCAGCAAATAGGACTTAACCCTCCTGCTGTTGAAATACCACGAAAACCAAAGTCTGTTAGATTTTATCGGGAGACACTTCACAGGTAAGACTTTAAGTTGAATCAACTACCAGCAATACGCTTCTTAAAAAAAAACGCTCTATCTCAGCACTCCACAAAGGAAAATGTTTCCCCCACTCGCAGTGGTAATGTGCATCCTTTGAGTATCCTTTCTTGGCACTGACTCTACTAGTCCCGCGCCTTTCAAAAAGTATTTCTGTTCCAGGACAAAAATTTTTAATAGAATCACTTTTCGAGAGAAAGCGAATTCCCCAAAATGAATGAGCGACAGAGATGGAGAAAGAAGAAATTTTCCAATTCTTTTTGGTTTTATTAAATTAGAGTAAAGTAGGGATCGGCAGAAATGATAGGCTCTTAAGAAGATTGATAGGCCGGATTCTCTAAATAGGACAAACAAACACAGGGAGACAGACAAGAGGTTTTAGATGAGGTACTCATACATATACTCGTACATTTATATGTAGAGGATGGGGCAACAGAGGATGCGAAGTGTTTAAAAGGACACTTGTGTGTGCTGCCACCCGACAAACTAAATGTCTGACTTTTATGCTCTAGCAATAAACATTTCGCTTGCCCCAAGCATGTATGCCATACACAATGAATATTTGTTGAAGTGGTGTGCCATCATATCCTTCTGTTCCAGGATATTGGCGTGAGTTGGTCCTTAATTCATCCCCTTAAGTGCACTATTATTGATGGGTGGTACTTTAAGTTAGATCTGCCAGTTGTACTGGACCTGGTATTGGTACTGAGACTGAGACTGGGACTGGGACTGGGACTGGGACTGGGACTATCGACTATGGTCCTTTAGCTTGTTGGCCATTTATGGGTGCTCTGCTGTTGCTGGATTGTGTTTGGCTTTTCTTTTTTTGAGGCTAAGGGTTTTCTCCTTTTTTTTACATCTTTAGCTGATGTGACTTTTAGGGAGTATTTGTATTCGTATAAATGAGGGTGTATAAAGGGCGACTGTTCTCCTTTCTATTGACTTAAGCCTGCTATTTATGGGGACATTCTCTTTTATGATGATTTTCGGAAGCAAGCCAGTGTCAATGATGAGATCAACCGAAACCAGCCAAAGCCAACCGAAAGAGAAAACCGCAAATACGGACAGAGAAAGAGAGGGAGTGGCGAAGAAGAAAACAAATCCCAACTCGTGGATGCCATCTCAATTTTAGAGTCATTTAGTGGGAGACGAGTTAGTTCTTGGATTATTTTTTTTCTTTTTTTTTCTGCCAAATCTAGGGTAAATGAATAATTGTTTACGTTTTTTTTTTAATTTTTTTTATCTTTCTGTTGGTTTTGTGGTTTTTGACGCGTGTTGTTGATGTGGTTGGCTTTATGCTAATAAGGACAAAGTGGCGGTGGAGAAGTCCCAATTTTTTCGATATTTTTTTTTTTAAAATTGATTTTGAATTCACTTGCTGTGGTTGGTTTTCGGTGTTTTTTTTTTTTTGGATTACATACTCGTATTTTGTCCTTGTTCATGAATACTTTATGACTTTCAGAACTCACGTACGACCAACTCAAATGCAACCAGAGTCCGATGTTTGGCATTTCCAAATTGGCGTATACGTACAAATTTTTTTTCTGTTGGACAAGTTGAGCTATAAAAACTGCAATTATTTGACCACAGATACCACGGAAAATAAATTGTTAGATTGTTCTCAATTTCAGAGGGCAGAGTTCGTTTAAGTGAATGCCAGCATGATGCGATAAAACCATGCGATAGATACGATATATGGGAGGAATTTATTATTGGATTTGACAAACGGAAGCTGTACATATTCATGACTTATCGATCAAAATGGATTGAAGCTTATTTCCATAAATGTGAGTGGCCCTTTAGGTCAGATGATTTATTTTTTTTTGAAGTTCTGCGAACGAATGTTGGAAACATTTTCCTCAATTTTATCTCAAGTTTTGATTGGACTGAGATGCGTTAGTCTGAAATCTTTAGTAAAAGGATTGCACTACATATAGGTCAGCCAGAGTTATGTAAATTCTGAAAACATTTTTAATTTTCGGGTGGATAGAGCGGATTTTTTATGGAAAGCCACAAACAGATTCCTTAAGGGGTTAGGTCACTCTAGGATTTTTTTTATTGCTTTTAATGGTCGCTGTTGGAGATTGATATCATCCCTGGTGACCCTTCCTGTCAATGTGTTTCATTTCATTGCATTTTATTCTGATAACTGTATTTTGAATTGTGACAAACGCTTCAATCGTTTCAAGAGTGCGGTTCTTGAAACGATATTTTCCCTACATTTTGGTGCATCCTGTGAGGAAATTGTCACAATGTATTTGCATTAGAGTGGTTTTTCATCGTGGTATACTACACACATCGCTTGTAACAAAAAAAAAAAAAGAATTTCTTTGGATTTTGGCTATTGGAGCAACACATCCTGTGCGTGCATTTGTGACGGCGCTGAATTTATGTACAAGCGGCTGCAACAAATGCCCTTCGACGTGCGTATGACCGCGTGACTGGAGCTGGTCTCGATGGTACTGATATTGCTTAGTTGGAGCTTAGGTCCGTAACGGCGCGATACCAACGGTTCGTCACTCAACACGAGATACTAGTTGGAGCGGCAGCGGAAGAAGGATTGGATGAACATGCAAATGTTTTACATGGACGAGGCGATCATGGAAAATACATAGCATCTGCAAATAGAGTGGACATGCGGTTGGACACCGTTACCATTCCGACCTTTGACGGTGCACTGCACAATTGGCTGACGTTTCGAGGCACATTCGAGACTCTGGTGCACTGTATGGATTTCCCAGAAGCTGCGACAGGCAATAGATACGGTGAAAGCCCCCCAAGTGTGTGCGATGTATTCAGGTGGTTATCACGAAGTGTGGCAAGAAAAATACAGAGCAAAAATTATAGACTACGCAGTGAAATCAAAATACTGTAAGGCGTGTTCAATGGGGTTCAAATCCGGGCTTTGAGGTGGAGTGCTAAGAAGATGTTTGAGGTTGAATGGCAGTCATATTACGCGCTGTATGCTTTGGGTCATTGTCGCCCTGGAACTATCATAACAGTCATTTACAACGCCCAAATTTTGTGCATTTTGCTTTCAGTTTTATTGTCCTTCTACACACGTTCAATTGTCTACCAAATATACTGTGGCTTTTCTCATAATCTATTTTGCGGGATTATTGCTACGCGACTTTTAGCATTATCACGCTGTACATTCAACTCAATGGCGTTTGGTCTGCTTTTTCTCTGCTTCCGCTCTGATTTCGAAATATTTTTCAAAGGTTTTCCTGACTGTCTGCAGAATTGTTACTCTAACAAAAGAGTCAGGTGAAGGCTCCACATATTCGGTTTGTCGAGCATGTGTATTGTTGTATACTGGAAGTGGAGCTGTATACACTCCTTATCCTTATGGGGTTAGGCCACTCTAGAAGCCCTAAAAATAGGTTTTCAGGAAAAATATAAAATAAATCGAGTTAAGAAAGGTAGAACTTTATTGTACTAGATGGAGTGAAAAGTGTCCTCCTTGACCGTCAGAATGCGCTGCTACTGCAAAAAAGGCTATGGTGCCTTGAAGCCCGTTCATATTTAGGTAGGCATGCAGAATTTCAGTGCGATATTTACTGTCTTTAGTTTTGTTTTGACAGCTGATTTTGTTGACGTGTTTGGCACCATGTTGAGTATGGACAAAAACGATTTTCGTTCTCTCATAGAGAGGCAAAACGGCGAAGGAAACAAAAGAAAAGTTGGATAAATATTATGGGGCTAATGCTCTGTCAGATTACACCGTCAAATATTGGTTTCGAGAGTTTCGTGGTGGCCGCATCTTCACTACCGATCAAGTCCGCAGCTGCAGGCCCTCCGATGCGGTTACAGAGGACAATGTCAAAAAAATACATGAAATGGTGTTGGCTGACCGGAAAGTGAAGGTGCGCGAGCTAGCAGATACCACAAAGATAAGTACTCAGCGCAAACGCCATATTTTAGGCAATATTCTGCATATGAAAAAGATATCCTGCCGCTGGGAGCCGCGCATGACCAAAAACACGAACGCGAGAGCACTTCGAAAGAGTCTTTGGACTTTCTCATGCGGAATCGGGCGGACTTTTGGCGTCGATTGGTAACTTAATTTGGATCCCTCGGACTATTATCTCTTCCCAAGCCTAAAAAGATGGCTCATCAATAAAAAATTCAGCTCACGCGAGGAAATCATTGACGCCACGGAGGACTATTTTGCAGACCTTCCGGAAAATTACTTTTCGGACGGGATCAAGAAGTTGCAAAATCGCTGGAATAAGTGGACTAAAAGAGGACTATATTGAATAATATAGAAAAAGATTTAAAAAAAAAAAAATTTTAATCCCCAAGGAGGTCACTTTTCACTCCATCTAGTAGATTATCTTGAAAGGTCATGGCTACAAATAAATACTAACTATGCTTTGCAAGACCCTCAGTCTTAAGAGGGTTTTTTAGAGGACCGAATGTTAGAATGAAAATTATTTTTACTACTTAAAACATGACCTGATATATATCTTGACTATAATTTTCAAATGTATTAGAGCTTACTAGAAAACATCTCCGACCACCAGTAAATTGCTTCATTACTCTTATATCAATCCAATCAAATAATTGCTTCAATCAAGTCACCTCAATTATCTTTTTAGAAAAACACTTTCTTATCGACAGCCACTCATTCCCATTTTTAACTAACTCAATAACTGCTATCTGACTATCTAATTTCCGCCCAGGTGAAAAACAATTGAACTCTGGCTGATTTCCAAAGATTATTTCTGTGTAGTAGAACTACGAGTCTGTAGTTTCTTTTATCAATTTCCGCTACAATGGCTCACCTTATCTTTCGATAACCTTATCAATATCTTCAAAGTTATATTCTACATTTAATTTTAACGATTGATTTAAAAAGTCATTATAAATGATTAAAATGTACGAATAGATTCCAATGACGCAACTTTATTTGCGTTGACAGCACGACAGTATGGCTGAGTTCCAAAACGTCAAAAAACAATTGCATTGGTGAGGTGGTGATACCGCTGTGTGATGCAAAGTTTCGTAACAAAACTGATGCATTGCATCGATACAATTTTTGTTTGACTTTGACGTTTGGGAATGCTAAAATCAAGTGGGCTTGCTGCACAAATTGGTCGACCTACCTATTCTTTAGAGCAGTGCCTGTTTATAACATTGTGGAAACTGGCCAGCCAAAGCAATTTCCGCGATATGAGTGATCGATTTGGTATAGGAAAATCGACATCTCTTCGAATATCTACCAAAACTACAAAAGCAATTTCAATGTTAAAGTCGCAAAGTCGCAAAGTCGCAAGTAGTAAAGTGGCCAGCAACGGAATCAAGTCAAAGAAAGATTAATGCTGATTTCGAAAGCAGTCGAGCAGAACCTTTCCCGTTTGTTTTGGGTTGCATTGATGGGGAGCACGTCCGAATATCAGAACCTAAAAGAGATACTACACCCTGAATGACTCGAACTGCAACCAACTTCAGACTGCTATAATTTCCAAACCATTCATGCCACTGAGCTCAAATTTTGACACATGACAGATAATTTTGTTATTTACAAGCCTTTTAAACGATTTGCGTCTCAGTTGTGTTGAAAAATTTTAATCCGCGATGGAATTCAAACGTAATAGTGTGATTGCTTTATATTTGGCTGGAAAACCACAAGTAGCTATGGTTAGAGCCCTCCAGCACCTTGACGTGAATAAATCATTTGTGTCTCGAACCATAGCTCGTTACCGTGATACTGGCAGCGTTGCAAAACGCCATGGAGGTGGTCATAAAAAAACAGCAACATCGGCAGAAGGCTCGAATTGAGCGAAATCCGCGTCGAAGTGGAAGAAAAATGGCTCGTGAGCTCAACATATCGTTGGAACGGATGCAACACATACTGAAAAATGAGCTTTGGCTCAAGCAATTGAAGTTCCAAAAACCACACGATCTTACACCGCAACAGAAAAAAGTTAGAGTCGAAAGAGCGAAGGAGTTGCTACGCTTGCACGAAAGTGGTGAGTTGCCGAATTTGGATTTGTTTTTTTCCGATGAGTGGCCATTTGTTATCGAGCAATATGTCAACAAACAAAATGACCGAGTTTACTTGCCAGAGAGGTCCTTCGAAAATTTACACCTTCGGACGGCCACCAGAAAGCAGGCAGCACCGATGATGATGGTTTGGGCCGCCATAACCGCCGATGGTCGCTCTCCGCTCGTATTTTTGGACCGTGGCCGTGGCGTCAAAATGAATGCGATCGTATACCGTGAAACTGTCTTAGTGGCAGTATTGAAGCCTTAGGCAAACAATCATTTCGGTCGGAGACCGTGGATTTTTCAACAAGACTCGGCACCGTTTCACAAAGCGCGCGTCAACCAAGATTGGTTAAAAAACAATGTTCCACACTTCATTTCTTCGACACAATGGATTGCAAATTCTCCGGATGCAAATCCGTTGGATTTCTCTGTCTGGGGTATTTTGAAGGCGAAGGTTGGCACTAAAAAATACCAAAGTTTAGACCACCTCAAACAAGCACTTCGCCGGGAATGGGCCAAAATACCGCAGAGCCAATTGCGTGTAGCGTGCCATGCTTTCTTCGGCCGTCTCAAGGCCATTCTTCGCGCCAAAGGTAGACATATTGAAAACTACTAATACAATTTGAAAATTGATGTATTTTCCAACATTTTTTGCTTTGGCACAATAAAATTTATCAAAAAATAAAAAAAATATAGCATTTTAAAAAGTTGGAGTTCGAGTCATTCACCCTGTATGAGCTATTATAATCGGAAAGGAACACACTCTGTAATAGTGCAGGTATTTAACAGTTTCCCTTAAATTTCACATTACTCCGATGTTTAGTGTTCTAATTTTATTTAAGGGTATAGTTGATAGCAGGTTCCGGTTTTTAGACGCTTTTGTTGGGTTTCCGGGACGATGTCACGATGCTTGTGTATGGCATTCAAGTTCAATGGTGTCATAAAATTCTCTTCAGCATGTCACTTGCTTGGAGATTGCGCATATCCCCTAGATGTGAGTTTGATGGTGCCATACAGAGACAACGGGTTTCTCTCAGTGCAACAAAAGCATTATGACTAATGAAGGATGTGACTATGAAGACATTAACTATGATGCTGAAGATGAAGTTGACCCTCAAGATTTCTCCTCGGAAAATATCCAGGCGCAGTCTATCAGTCAGGCAGCCAAGACTTGTGAAGCCAGAATAAAAAGGGATCGTTTGGCTGCTTTCTTATCCTCTTGAATTCATTTACAAAATAAATATAAGAACATGAACTTATTTTCATTATTATATATGTTAGCTTTTATTTATACTACTTATTAAAAAACAAATAACAAAACATAAATTCATTTACTTAATAAAAAAAAAACTAACTTGTACTTCTCCTGGTACCTATTGAAAAAAAAATGAAACGTAAAAACACAAAAACACGTCACCATGCGAACTGCCTTAAACGATCCAGAAAAGATCTTAACAACACCTTAAGTTCGCACATTTCTTCTATTCTTTTTTTTTCCACCTCTAGCTTGGCTTTTTGAACTTCGACGAACTCTCTCATTATTTTCTTGTCCTCTTCTGATTCTGTTTTTAGAAATTCCAGTACTTCATTGCATTTTGGTTGTTTCCTTGGTATCTCTTCTGTTGGTGAATCCAAACTTATCGTTGGAGTAGAGCATTCCGGTGTAGAAAAAACGTTTTCAGCTTCGTCTGCATCCAATAAGGATGACTCCAATGTATCTTTTGGTGGAGTCACAGAGCTTCTTGTTCCATACACTTCGTCGATCTTTTCAAAATGCTCCCAGGAAGTAGCCGCCTGCCTATAGGAACAATTGCGCTTCTCAATCCTTTTGTACGTAATCATTAGATTTAAAAACTTCCTGCTAACATCGTCTCTTGTAAAAGGAAATATTACATCAATCTCCTTGATTTCCCTTAACACTTGCTCCCATAGTACAGATTCCTTTCGGCGCTTGGAATTAAACTCCAACTCCATTCGCAGGCGCACAAAAAGTAGCAACTTCTGCCATTCATGCGTCCACTTTTTTCCTCCATAAAATAAAATTTTTACACAAAATAAGTAACAATTAACAACTTACAAACAATTGTCCATTTAATATTCGTGTTGTGAATTGTATTACGCATCACCAATTCTAAGAAATGATTTGACATTTCAAACTCCACCAGCACTCAGCTATGTGACACTAGGAGTGCCGGACCTGGTGCAAATTTTCTTGTAACCACTACTGCGTTTGGATGAAAGAGCACTTTGTAGCGCTGTTGAATCATTTAAACATCAGCCTTCTGATCTCAGTCCTTACACAACAGCATATACCCGAATTCACAACAGATGAACAGGCCGACTTCAGAAAAGGCGAACAAGGGCTGTAGGTGAAGAACCTAGACTCCTTGGTATCTTCTGAAGTGAGCTTATATGCGTTACGGAGCGCTTAACTGTGAGAAGGTCTAAGAAGAGATATATGTACCAAAGGGATCGGTTCTAGGCACCCTACTATTGACCAAGAAACCAGTTGATCTCACTTTGGAAGTTCTTTCTAAAAAGTGATAAAACAATTATGTACGATTCAGTTTTGGTATTCTGATGGATTCCTGGAAAAATACAACACGGAATATAAGAAGAAATAGATTTGGCTTGGTATAGTCAGGTCTTAAACGAATACAGTCTTATGGATGGTATTAAAAATCATACCGTTAAAAAAAAAAGTCTGGTGGAGAATTGCTGACCTTCCTAGCATCAGATTACCCAGAAAATAGCGATAGAACAAGGTACGGCAAAATACATTACATCGGTGTTGGAGAGTGTCAACTGGCCGGGCAATATTTCCATCACCTATTAGTTTTATCGCTCTAAATTGAACCCATTTCTGTTTAAGAAATGCACAAAGGTCTGACCAAATGCGGGCATTGCACTCCAATTAAGGACTTGGTTTTTAAACTAGCAACACTGTTTCCACAGATTGTCAATTTGACAGATGAAAGCTGATTTGCGGTTAGTACGTTTTGCCATTTTACTATGAATATATTAACGCCAGAACAATGCGTGCAAATTGTGCAAACTTATTCTGAAAACCATGGTTCGGTTCGCCAAACTTACCGTGCGATGTGTCCATTTTACGGTCGACATAATCGCCGATCTGAGCAAGTTATTCGAAACATGTTAGATCGTTTTCGCACCACGTTCATTCCAGTGGATAATACGCATCCCCAAAGACGACAAACAGTGCGATCAGAAGAAGTTATTGCCGTTGGGAGCCCAGTGTTGAGGAGAATGCGAATAAGTCGATTCGCCATCGTGCACAGCAATTGGAGCTATGCCCATCCACTTTGTGAAAGATTTTACGGAAAGATCTTGGCTTAAAAGCTTATAAGATCCAGCTTGTACAAGGGTTGAAACCGCGTGCCCATTATATGCGTCGTAAATTCAGTGAATGGGCCGAAAACATGATTCACCTCGATCCTCATTTTCAAGCAAAATTGCCGAATTTGGAGTGGAGAAAACCCAGAAGCCTTTGTCGAGACGCCCTTGCAACCATTAAAACGTTTGGTGTGCTTTATGGGCTGGTGCAATCACCGGCCCATATTTCTGTCAGGACGATGCCGGCCAGAATGTGACCGTCAAGGGAGACCGCTATAGAAACATGATTTCTGACTTTTTCGTTCCTCATTGACGTGACAGAGCTTTAGTTTCAACAAGATTGCGCAACATGCCACACGGCGCACGAAACCATCAATTTATTGCGGGAAACAATTGCTGAGCGCATAATTTCACGTAATGGACCTGTTTCTTTGGGGGTTTTTGAAGTCACTTGTCTATGCCGATAAACCGGAGACGTTGGACGGTTTGGAAGTCAATATTCACCGTGTTATTGCTGATATACAGCCCCAGTTGCTCAATAAAAGTTGTAGAAAATTGGACTTCAGGATTGCGCTTCATTCGAGCTAGTCGTGGCGCGCTTATGTCCGATATCATATTTAAACACTGATGGCATAAAATTATCTATTAAATAAAGTTATCGTAGACATTAACATTAGCTTCAAGTATTTTATTGGGTCTATAACTTAATTCGTGCGGTTTGCTAAGAGATGGCGTAACTTATATTATTCCATTTTTATTATTCCATTGGAACATGCGTTAGAAAGCTACTGTCATTGTACGTCATTTCAGTATATGTCATTCATTTGAAACGTAAACAACAATAATTTTTTTTCACTCAAATATGTCGAACTTTGTGCCTGAAAAAGTGTTTTTGCGGGGAGTTTTTCTTCATGAAGAAAACTGCTGCCGAAAGTCATCGTATTTTGGTGGAAGTTTATGGTGAACATGCGCTAGCTGAGCGAACGTGCCAAAAGTGGTTTGCACGATTTAAAAGTGGTGATTTTGGCTTGGAAGACGATGAACGTCCTGGGCAGACAAAAAAGTTTGAAGATGAAGAACTGGAAGCATTACTCTATGAAGATTGTTGCCAAACACAAGAAGAGCTCGCAGAAACTCCGGGTGTCACTCAAGCAGCCATTTCAAAACGCTTAAAAGCAGCTGGATATATTCAAAAGCAAGGAAATTGGGTTCCACATGAACTCAAGCCGAGAGACGTCGAAAGGCGGTTTTTCATGTCCGAAATGCTGCTGGAACGCCACAAAAGGAAGTCATTTTTTCATCGGACTGTTACTGGTGATGAAAAATGGATCCATCACGACAACCCCAAGCTCAAAAAATCATATGTGAAACCCGGCCAACCAGCCAAATCAACGGCAAAGCCGAATATCCATGGCGCGAAGGTAATGCTCTGTATTTGGTTGGATCAGATGGGTGTGCTGTATTATGAGCTGCTCAAACCGAGTGAAACCATCAATGGACAACGCCACCGAACACAATTAATCCGTTTGAAGAGAGCAGTGGCCGAAAAACGCCCGGAATATGCGACCAGACACGAGGCAATAATTTTCCATCATGACAACGCTCGGACCCACGTTGCTATTCCGGTTAAGAACTATTTGGAAAACAGTGGATGGGAAGTCTTACCCAACCCGCCTTATAGCCCAGACCTTGTCCCTTCTGACTACCATTTGTTCCGGTTGATGCAGAACGCCCTCACTGAAATACGGTTCACATCAGAGCAGAATATCAAAAATTGGCTTGATACATTCTTGGCTGTCATGCCGGCGCAGTTCTTTTGGGATGGGATCCACAAATTGCCAGAAAGATGGGAAAAGTCATAGCTTCAGATGGGCAATACTTTGAATAATACTATTGTACATGTTTTTTTTAAATAAACGTTCAAATTTTGAAAAAAAAAACCACACGAATTAAGTTATATACCCAATAAGAGACATCGAGAAGCATTCGTTTGATATGTCATCCTCAGAAGTGTCAATTACCAATTGGGAACCGAATGTCTGTGACCAAGGGTTCAGGTTCAAGTTTTGGACACAAGTCCAAGTCCTCCGAAGTGCTCATCTGAGTCTTGCTTAACTTTGCTACAAAAAAAAAAAATTTGTTTCATCTCTTTAATAATTCATGCTGTAAGGGGTTAAATGACACACTGGTCCGACGAACCTTGAGAAGAAATCACATCAACAGTGTAGGCTGTAGTTTCATTTACAAGTTTGGTTAAATTGTTTCCCGCAGAGAAGATAACAAAACACAGCCCTTTGGGTGTTGTCTGTTCAGAATGTCGAAGCCACCTAGAAGTCTATACTCAGTATGAGAATACAGGGATACAATTCTTTGAATGGAGCCACGCAACGAATCTCACTCATTAAAAATGGAATTTCTCTACACTTTGAGGCCTCTGTTAAGAACCTTGTGGCATTCCAACGTTAGAACTAGAAAGAGAATCATTGTCCTGGATTGTCCACATACCATGTGTCAACCTCAATCTTCTAAAATATCTAAATAGGACAAGCTTAATTATAACCTAAACAGTGTTCCCATTTCATCTAAATAAAAGACTTCAGATAAATTTTTCTTTAAAAAAACGATTAAGGAAACATTTTTATCGTTTTTTTTTTTCTTAGGACTGAATTGCCTGATACGGAACATACCAAAGTGAATTTAAATAAAAATACTTCCAACAAATTAACTTCCAACGACAATTCATTATATTTTCAACTAGGTGAAGGCAAAAAAAAAAAATACAATTCTTTGTAGCACCTAGGCCTCTGATGAGTAATGGTCGTATAAATTAATTTTATTTCATTTTCGTGCTGCATCACAAGCCAAAGATACCGAAAATCACGTACCAACAGACAAACAAATAAATATTCCACTATGACCATTTAGAACGTTCATGTTGTAAGCAATTTATTTTTTGACACATGCTTACGAACTTTCATAGAAAATATTGTAGTCAAAGGCAAAATTTCACAAGAAATTAGATTGCAACAAAAATAAGCAAAACAAACTCTTTCCACTTGCGAAAAATTCTTACAAATTGTTATATTTTCTTCAAGCAATTAGCGTTAAAAAAAAAAAATTTGTTTACATCTAAAAAAAATCGCATGTCGAAGGCGTTCTGTCAATGTGACAGTATCTCAGACTCTCAAATTCACTCAAATAACCGACCGTCAACTGGAGAGGGTTTGGGAAAGATCTTCACACTCTCGGTCTAATTGAAAATGCAAACAAAACAAAAAAACAAACATCAAAAATGACAAGTATAAATGTTTTTAGATAAAAAAAAAAAAAAAACACCAAAAACAAATTATTTACCTTTTTAACAAATTCTCGCTTCTCAAAGTCAATCATAGCTGGATTGCGATCCGAAATATCCACACCTTGATCCACTCCTTCTCTATAAACTGTCCGATTTGGATTAGCAATAACAGCAGCGAGCACCATTTCTGCGTCGCCGTCATCCGGTGACGTTTGGCCGCCATTCGGTGACATTTGCTCCCCATTTGGTGTCACATTGTCACCTGTCATCGGCGGATTATCTAACCGCACCCCATTCGAACTGAACACAATCGAATCGACATTACCGTCAGCTATGGCCGCCGCGTTTATCGGTCCGTCACTCGATTCACTGTAATTCCTTAGACCGATTTCTATAACGATTTTGTTGCGATTCAAATTTTTCGGATGGTTCGCAGCCAAGAGATTATAATCGCGTCCTTGCTGCTGATGATGATGGGCACTGGCACTGACGGAATCACTAGCTACCTTCTCGCGCAACTTGATAATGTTCGATATGTTAAGACTGTTCGTCAGGGTGATGCCAGTTATGAAGACTAAGACTATTGTTATTGTGATGCCAATGACTAGCAGTGTTGGCATTCGAAAGCATTTCGTACTGCACATCGTTGACGTTTGTGGCCGTGGCGATTGCGATTGCGATTGCGATGGCGGTGGTGATGGTGTAGCTGCTGGTTTAAAACTTGCTGCAGAGAAGATATTATAAATTGTAGTCGTCGTTGTTGTTTCAATTTTTTTTTTTATTTTTATCTTTTCACAAAATCCAACAAAAATGGAAGGCACTTTTTATTTTGGAGAGAAAGAATAAATCTTAAGCAGCGCTTGGAGGCGCACGTATGTATGTACAATACGTTGTTACGACCGACACGTCAGTGTGCACTGAGTGAGTTGTGTCACATGACATCAACTCAGATGAAACCGAAACGATATGAATGTCAGTTGATTGCAGAGATTTTCTTTATTTACCTGTGGTAGGAGGAGAAGACAATTTGTTTGTGTTTTTTTTTTTTTGTTTTTTTTATTTGAAAAGAATAAGGATAGCAAAGCCAGAGCTTCATGAATTGATTACAAATGTGACAGCGTTGAATGCGTAATTTTTGAAAAAAAAAAAAAACAAAAAACAAAAAAAATCTCCAAACAGAGACAGAGACTCACTGCCGTTTGTGGTTGTTTTATGCTGTCACAAGTGCTTTTTTCCTTCTACTTCTTCTTGGAGAAAATTGTGTTTCTGTGGTGAGTGGCAAAATCCTCGGCTTATCTAGGACTTTCCTTTTCTACTCTCATAAGTGCTACGGAATTAGGTCGCAAGGATTTCGAGTTAAGTGCAGGCATTTGTAGTTTAGTAAAATGGGGTAGATACTTTGTTTTCTTCTTTTTCTTCTTTTAATTTGAAATTTTTGGCGCGCAATTTCATTCGACCGTTATTAACAAGGAACTTATGGTATTTCTTTTTTTTTTTTTTTTTTTTTTTTTTATTATTAAATGTCACTGAAAGTACGAGTACACACAGTTTGTTAGCACTTATTCACCCATAAATCGTGTAAATTTGTTTACCTGTCCACGGTGATACTGATGTCAATGTTCATCCAGTTAAATAAACAATTAAAAAAAAAAATCTGCGATATATGAATTAAAATTCATGGCACACCACGGCACTCGCATATTCGTATTCGTAAGGTACGGCTGACGTTTAATTAAGGAGTAGGTCAATTTATTTAATTATTTTCGAACAAGGCCCAGAGAAAAAACAATTTATGTTAATTTCGACGATACAACGATTTTTTTTATTTTTTAATCGTTCCTATTTTGCGTTGGAAAATATTGACGGTTCGGCAATAAGTGGACGTTGGAAACCCGCGTGTCAATAATATACAAGTGGCCTGCTTTAACTTGTTGCTATTGTTGATGAAGGTCACTTTAAAGTTGAAATACAATTTATGCTAACTTCAGGTTTTTCTACCTTTGGCCTTTTGAATAACGCTTCGTTGGTGCTTTATCTTTTTGCACTGAAATGCAAACATCCTTCAACCAGCTTCAGGCGTCTATGTAAGTAAAGAGCAGTGTTTTCAAAACACCGACGTAAGATAAGATACGAACTACAGCACTACTACATAAGCCTCCATCTTCAGTCTGCTATTGACGAAATTTGAGGTGTTGTATACACAGAGTTAAGGGTACATTGTACATAATTTTCCCTTTTTGCTTACAACGTGAGAAGACACTTCAAATCTGCATTTCAAAAAGACGCTATGAGGAAATTTTATTTAAAAAAAAAAAACAAGAAACACTATTCCTGGTTCAGAGGCACTAGTTTTGAGACTTGTTTGGGAGACAGTAAATCAACTAAAGTTAAGTTACGACACGACACTACTAATATTTGAGTCCAGATACGAAATGCTCAGGCTTCCATTTATTTTGTTTGAGCTTTTGGATATGCTAATCAAGGCCACCTCTAATAAGTAAGCGAAAGCTAAACTCAATGTACTTGGTAGAAAGTATAGGTCGATGGTGTAATGATAACCAGTACTTCCAAATGAGTCCACATACTCTATGCGGAAACAGGTTAGATAAAAGAAAAGAAATAAAACCATCGAAGTTAGGTCTTCATTGAGTTGGTAGAAATTTAAAGAAACTATTTCTAAATATTTTGACATCAAAGCAATTTGTTGGAGCAAGTTCCTTTTACTGAAATTTCTTAGCCCTCTCAACCAAATCTCCATAATACACACCCTGAATGACTCGAACTGCAACCAACTTCAGACTGCTATAATTTCCAAACAGTTCATGAGAATGAGCCCAAATTTTGACACATGACAGATAATTTTATTATTTACAAGCCTTTTAAACGATTTGCGTCTCAGTTGTGTTGAAAAATTTTTATCCGCGATGGAATTCAAACGTGATAGTGTGATTGCTTTATATTTGGCTGGAAAACCACAAGTAGCTATCGTTAGAGCCCTCCAGCACCTCAACGTGAATAAATCATTTGTGTCTCGAATCATAGCTCGTTACCGTGATACTGGCAGCGTTGCAAAACGCCATGGAGGTGGTCATAAAAAAACAGCAACATCGGCAGAAATGGTTTGGAAAGTGAAGGCTCGAATTGAGCGAAATCCGCGTCGAAGTGGAAGAAAAATGGCTCGTGAGCTCAACATATCGTTGGAACGGATGCAACACATACTAAAAAATGAGCTTGGGCTCAAGCCATTGAAGTTCCAAAAAGCACACGATTTTACACCGCAACAGAAAAGAGTTAGAGTCGAAAGAGCGATGGAGTTGCTACGCTTGTACGAAAGTGGTGAGTTGCCGAATTTGGTTTTTTCCCATGAGTCGCCATTTGTTTCGAGCAATATGTCAACAAACAAAATGACCAAGTTTACTTGCCAGAGAAGTCCTTCGAAAATTTACACCTTCGGACGGCCACCAGGAAGCAGGCAGCACCGATGGTGATGGTTTGGGCCGCCATAGCCTCCATAACCGCCGATGGTCGCTCTCCGCTCGTATTTTTGGACCGTGGCGTCAAAATTAATGCCATCGTATACCTTCAAACAGTCTTAGAGGCAGTATTGAAGCCTTGGGCAAACAATCATTTCGGCCAGGGACCGTGGACATTTCAACAAGACCGTCTCACAAAGCGCGCGTCAACCAAGATTGGTTAAAAACTGTGTTCCACACTTCATTTCTTCGACACAATGGACTGCAAATTCTCCGGATGCAAATCCGTTGGATTTCTCTGTCTGGGGTATTTTGAAGGCGGAGGTTGGCACTAAAAAATACCAAAGTTTGGACCACCTCAAACAATCACTTCGCCGGGAATGGGCCAAAATACCGCAGAGCCACTTGCGTGTAGCGTGCGATGCTTTCTTCGGTCGTCTCAAGGCCACTATTCGCGCCAAAGGTGGACATATTGAAAACTTCTGATACAATTTGAAAACTGATGTATTTTCCAACAGTTTTTGCTTTGGCACAATAAAATTTATCAAAAAATAAAAAAATTATAGCATTTTAAAAAATTGGAGCTCGAGTCATTCACTCTGTAGTTCGTTGCCATTACGATTCCTCTTGGAAGAAAATTATAAGTTTTCCTAATGAGGAGCAAAATTGAACGGAGTTGTGGCCCAGAAAGCAGCCCTGCATTCTAAATCCTTTTTGGAGCCGTCTGTGAAGACTCGAGTACATTCCTTTCCTCCCTTGATTAACTGAAAGCACATTTCTAGTGCAACAATCCTGGATCATGTTTATGGCGGCCTATACTTTAGAGCACATGCAGACATGTGGATTAACATATTTTATCACGATACTTTCCATGCTATAAGGAAAGGAACACATAGTTGTGATATTGAATAGCCTTTAGGCTACCTCTGAAGGCAGATTCTGGCTAATATTTGAGAAAATTAAAAGTTTATTCTAAGCACTTCCAGAACCTATTAAATGTTAGAGAGGGAGGAAGTATGATATGTTTACGTTTCCAAAAAAATGGTTTACGTTAAGTCTCAGATACTCTACGACAGTATTAAGATCGAGCAAGACTCTCAAAATGAGCAACAATCAATGACGACGCTGTAGCCCGTGTGATCCTTGGTCCCAACCAATAAATATCTTGAGTCCCGGCGGTATTTATCCAACTACATCGAGTTTTGGTCTCTAAGAAGGTTGAGATTCTCTACCATTTATGCGTGCCACCCCAGGCGAGGTCTCCCTCTCTCTATATGTGATAGTCTCCTCATGCAACTGATGCGCATCTGTCTAGACTTTCTGAAGTCTATGTTGGTCCAGTCTCAAAGCCGGTCAACGAGAACGGAAACACAAACGACTCAAACAGTTTTGCGTTTAAAACTGCCAAGAACATCGTTATCCGCCTTCAATTGCTTCTGACCAAAGAGTAAGACTGTCGCGACCAAACTCTTGTATAGAGTTTACTACTGCATACAATGACCCATTTTCAATTCTTGCAAGCAGATCAGTGGCACCTCGTTGAGTTCTGGCAATGGTGTCAACATTACCAGCGTATGAAAGTAACACATGTGGTGCTTTATGAAAAGCAATAAAATGTGGGGTTTCAAGTCCTGAATAGCTAGCTGTTCTTTAACATACACAAAAAATCTTGCATGGCCCTGGAGGATGGTGGCCATTCCTCGCTTCACCGAGTCTACGGAAAGTGTTGGTTTTATCGGGTGTTGATCTTTTTTTTTTTGTTATGACGTAATACAAATGAAAGAAGGAATCTTGAACTGCTGACCCTTGCTATCGATTGCTTAGTGAGCAGAGACATACCACGGATGGTGTTGTCAGAGTAGCCAGCGAACAAAGTCTGTCCATCGGTGGACCAGGCGAGTGACAAGCACTGTGGCTGGTCGGCCTTTGATGTTGGGCAAAGTTCCTCGACGGTCATTTTGCATGCCAAATCCCAGATCTTGATGGATGGACCATAAGCGACGCACAGCGAGTAGCGGTTTGGTGAGAAGCAAAAAGCATTGAGGTGTACAAGTTCTTGCCGTAATTTAGATCCCACAAGAGAGCCTTGGCGTCCTTGCCTCCGGAGGTGCATAGGGAACCATTGGGCGAAACAGTAACAGTATTCAAGCAGCCACTGTGTCCATGGTGATTGTTCTTCAACTTACATTTGGCCAAGTTTCAGATCTTGACGGCACGATCCTAATTGCACAAGACGATAATTGGATTCGAGTGGTTTGGTGAGAAACGAACCCATGACACCCAGTTACTGTGTCCATCTTTTTGGTTGGTGTACTTGCACTCGGCCAAAGTGTTCCACAACTAGATGGTCTTCTCCTGGGAGCCAGAAACAATTTGCCGGTTGTCAGCAAAGAAGGCGACTGAAAGGACGTCCTTGGTGTGGTCTTCAAAACGACGGGTTGTCTTAGGAGCGGCCAAATCTCAGAGCCATACAGTGCATAGTTGCAATCGGATGAGAGGACAACGTCAATGATAAAGTGCGAGTGTCCATACAAACGCTTCTGTGAGAAACCGTAGTTGTTGTCCTCATCGCGGGTCAATTTCCAGACAAAATGAGGGTTTTATCGCGAGAATCTGAGATCATAGTGTCGGGAACCTTTGGATTAGTTGCGATTTGGGTAACCCAGCCCTTGTGGCCAAAAAGTGTGCCACGCAATTGCAATGTCTCAGACGTAATTTATCGAAAAATTTCTTTTGGAGCGTAACCAACAAGCGTCAAACCATGGAAAGAGGTTTTGGATATATTGCGCCAAGCGCCATCCTTTTGTATGCACGTATAATCCGGATCAATGTCGTTCACATACGTGCGGCAACGTATGCCACCAGCGTAAAGATCACACTAAACAGTGATCTTTTGTTGGTGTAGTCATATTTACGTCTCAATAGTGTCTTGACAATTCGGTTCACTCCAGAAACAGGGATTTTGCTTGTTCACAAACCCATTCAGCCAAAAGTGAGCCTTGTCACGGAGCACGGTTTTTTTTTGATAAAAATAAAGTTTAACTGCAAGATGAGCTAGAGCCCAATCCGTCACAAGCGATGGTCTCATGGCTTTAGTACCTACAACAGCTGCATCGGCATAGGCCTAAGGACAAAGGCGAATCTGGTGAAGAGAGAAAACCTTGAGCTAGCTATAATGGTATACCACTCCCCCAAAAGATTTCCATAGGCTTAGCTCCGTTTCCAGACTTAGCTTTACGCCTGTACCACCAAAGCTGTCCTTGCTCGTAGGTTCTGTTCACTAGCTCATTCGTTAGAACCACGTCTGATTCTTTTACAGAAGTGTGAAAATAGGGTAGGTACTGGGAGGTGTCAACTTGGCGATGCCCTAGACTTGTAACCGTTCCTGCACATGAATTGTGATTATTTTACCTCCAAGGGGTAACCATTGTCCACCCGGACTCGACTTGCCAAACTTAAAAGCACTCCCGTAAACGAAACAGCGGATGAAATGCCCAGATAGAGTCAACGGTGAAGTTAAACCACGGAATAAAACAAATGAGACCTTATCTTCTACGATATATTTGGAACTCAAGGCGGTAAGGATTCCGAGACTATGTCAAGGTCTTGGAAAAGAGATGGTGGTAAATGAGCCCTTAATGGACTAACTGCAGTGCTCACATCCCCGAACGGATTACTGGCTTCAGTCTAACTGACCCTTCGTCCTAGAGGTATTTATAATAGAACAGGCCTTTCAGGTTGGGGTTACGGGGAACCAACACGCCCCGGACGGATCTGCTGTTTATAACCGCTACAAGAGAAATAAAGGCAACGAACTTTCGTACTGTAAGTGGAATGTTAGGTCCCTTAATAGGCCACGCGCAGCCGAAAAACTAGCGGAGACCCTAGACTGCTGCAAAGCAGATGTTACCGAAACCCAAAAAAATGCGATGTGATGTGCCGGACGAAAAGAGGATGAAAAACTGCGACATCTACTACAGCAATTGTTATCGACGGCAAAAGCAACGCCTATTCGGATGAGAATCTATGGTTAGTGCCAGACTTAGCTAAGTAGTCTTGAGTTTCCGGCCTATTAACGAGTTCGTAACAATTGAGGTAACATTTTTCCAACATTAGCCTTATATGAGCGGACGCCCAACAGAGACGAAAGGTGACGGTGCCAAAGATAGCTTCTACGAGCTCTTGGACAAGACTTACGAACAGTGCCCTAGCTATGACACTAAAATTGTCCTCGGCGAATTTAATACAAAACCAGGAGGAGAGGGCATCTTTGGTAGTATTGTTCGAAAGTATATCCTGCACGACATCACTTCCGATGACGGATTCAGACTAACTGACTTTGCGGCGAGGCGAAACATTGACGCGGGTCCTCTCTCGATATTCATAAGAGGGCTTGGAGATCTCCTGATCGATCAACCGTCAGAGAGATTGACTACATTGCTGTCAACGCAAGACATTCCTTCAGTATTATGGATGTCCGAACGTTCCTCTGGGCCAACATCGACTCGGACCATTACGGTTGCGGACATATCGCAAAGGCAAGCTAATACCGTGTGGAGGTTCGACGTTGGACTACTACAATCGGAAGAGATCGTCAAACCCTTTTCCGATCGTCTCTCTTAATCTCTTAAGTGGTATTATCCCGCCAGCATCATGCATTGAAGACAAGTGGCAACATTACCAAAAAGCCATGAGAGATACCGCCTCTGATGTGATGAGTTTCGCTCGGCAACCACAACGAAACCTCTGGTTTCAGGCAAGAGGCGTTGCATGGAAAGACCAGAGCTGTTCACGAGCAAAAGGGGAGAGACCAACCCCGCTTATCAGGAAGAAAAAGAAGGAGCATGAGAAGCGTGCGGTCGAGGAAATTGAAAGATGCTACTCCAGGAATGAGATTCGGAAGTTTTACCAAAAGGTAAAATAACCATGCCACGGATACAAGCCCGGAACCGAAGCCTGTAGAAACGAACAAGAGAACATAGTAGTAGAGTCGCAATCGATGCTGAGTATTTAGAAAGAGCATTTCTGTAGACTGTATAACGGCGATGACGAACCAAATACCACCGTCAGGCAGAACGAAATTTCCAACCTGAACGATGTAGACCAACAATTCCGTCCACCCGATCTGGATGAAGTGAAGATAACCATATCTAAGCTTAGGGCCAAAAAAGCAGTTGGAACTGCCAAGCTCTTCAAAGCGGTATGCGATGTCTTGGTAAGGACCATACACCGACTCATCTGTAAAATATAGTCGAACGCAAGTATGCCCGATGAATCGAACCTCAACATTGTTTTCCCGATTCTCAAGAAAGGAAACCATCTGAACCGCATCAACCGAGGCATCCTTCTTCTTCTTCACATCCCGCCTGAACCCATTTGTCGACAACCTCGTTGGTACATATCCGTAAGGCTTTAGGCTAGAAAAGTTCACCATCGACCAAATATTCACACTGCAGCGGATCTTGAAAAAAACTCACGAGCTCAAAACCGATACACGCCACCTATTCATCGAATTCAAAACTGCGTATGAAAGTATCTATAGACACGAACTATACAGAGCAATGTTTAGCTTTGGCATCCCTGCCAAACTCGTCCGTTTGTACAGAATGATGATGGCGAATGCATGCTGCTCAATTAAGGTCGGTAAAGAATTCACCAAGACCTTTGATGTCAAAAAGGATTTAGACAAAGTGGCGGTCTGTCATTATTCTTGAAAGAATAGTACAAAACTCACACATCAACACAAGAGGCACAAGCTCTAAGGTCAGTCCAATTGCTCGCATACGCCGATGATGTTGACATAATCGAAAGAAATCAGCGTGATGTCGGTGGTGTTTTCGCGACTATTGAGGCGGAAGCTGCGAAGATGGGTTTAACGGCAATAAGGGCAAGGCCAAGTATATGGTGTCAACCAGAAAGGACACCAAACACCAGCCATCCGGGACAGAACGTTAGTCTTGACTGAGATAACTTTGAGGTAGTTAAGGGCTTTATCTACCTAAGCTCTGCTATCAATTTAGACAACGACACCAGCGCTGGGAACAAACGAAGAATAATCTATTGCCAATCGCTGCTTCTTTGGGCTAAGATCACAATTAACTAGCAAAGCCCTCTCTCGACCTTATATAAGACCTTAACAATCCTAGTCCTGCATTACCACTTGAGCCACGGCCACCCATGCCCAAGACCACTCCGGACTGTATCGCCACCTTAAGACCACGCATAAGGCAAGTTCACCTTTCACGCGGATTGTTACAAAGCATTCGCTTAGGTGCTGAAATCGGAAAACTTCTTGACCTAATCTACCGCTTGCAAAAAAATTTGCATCCAAGTATGCGAGTCTGTCATAGATGGCAGAGATTTTTGCTTTATAGCCGGTTGAGGATTTTGCTGTTTATTTGGCTGCAGATGGCCTGTTCAAGGTTCGACCATTCCACGTTCAGATCAAAACGCCGTTGTGTTTTTTTTCATTTTGTAGGACAACCAACAGTGAATTCGTTGCAATAAAAGCATTACCCAACTTGGAAGGCGAGATATGAGAGCTGTCGTGACCCATTATGGTCATGTTCGTTTCGAGAAGACCCTTACCTGGTAGCTACCGCGTTTCATAATCACAATTGACGTGTTGTCACAGCTACAGCTGTGAGCTCTCTCAGTGCGTATCCTTACAGGCAGCACACCACCAATTCATCTGGTTACCGATGGAAGGCATACATACATTCAGCAACGGCACTGCAGGTATGACCACCAAGGAGACTACTTTGCGATCGACGCAAGACATTGTTCCCATATTATGGATGTCCGAACTTTCCACTATCTAAGACTACAATTCGGAAATTTAAACAGAAGGAACATAACACGGACACAACAAAAACAGAATGTAGACATGCGGTTGGAAACGTGAAAGGACTACTTTTGCAGGATGGATTATCAGAATAACTTGTCTTGTCTCCTCTACAGGGACATCAGTTTCCTCGACATCGCGTTTAATATCCTTTTCATTAGAGCCTGATGGTACATTTTACGTGTAATTTTCGGCCAAGCTATCGTCCAAATCCAAAGCAATAGCCACATGTTCGTCGGTTTAAAGACCGAATTTGGCAGAATTTTCGGAGACGACCTGTTATGGAGAGCTTTATAGTACAAGTTGTTACCAAATTCATCAATGGTACTCTTGGAAGGTACCTCGGTGAAGCGATGGCATATGACTTCTTCAACAGGATGCTTGAAAGGATTATGCCAAAGTTGCTGTAGAGTGAAATAGATTCTGCTGAGGCTATAGTTTTGGTTTGGATTACTCTTGTTACTGAAACTTCTGTTTACATTTATGCACATCAAAACATGATAGAATCCGGTGTATACCTATGTCCCTTCCACTATGATTAGTGAATGCGGTCATAAATTCGATAAGCTAACCCCTAGTAATTATGACTCTAATATAAAAGTGCTCCGACCTATTCCCATTGAACTATTCAATCTGGGCTGCTATCTCAACTCAAGGTTCTAGTGTCACATTACACATTCAATGGAAATCAAGTTGCGCATGTGTCTCATTAACATTTGCCTAGTCATCGTAATTATTGATAAGTACAGCACCAATTAAAACGCCTGCATTGCATTGTAAATAAGGAAAAAGTCTTCAGAAATTCTCATGCAAGGTCTCACATGAGAGTGAGGTCTTAATCGGCAGTGGGTTCCGCATTTGTCCTCTACATACTCGTACAAGTATTTGCAACACGGTTTTCAATTCAAAAAACAAGAAAATGTAAGCAAAACTCCGTCCAGTAAGTGTTACTTCTTCTTGCCAATTACGGAATTAGAACCCGCTTTGGAAGCTTTGGGTTTGTTGTTTAATTTTGTATTTTTCCTTCGTTCCTAAAATCCTTCACACCTTAACCTCAAGTAATGCTTTACACGAGCTGAACCGACATCCAATGTTCCGGTGGATAGGCAGCCACCAGCCCATTGCCCAGCTTACACAGCAAGCTCATTAAAATGTCCTTAAAAAAATTTCTTCTTCTTGTTTTGTTTATCCCTTGCGTTGACGATGATGATGATGATGATGATGATGACGATGATAATAACGAAGATGATGATGAATAATCATAAAGTTTCTTTCATTATCCAGACAGGGTGCTACTAGCACTAGTAACATACAACAACTCTAGTCGTAGTATAGAATCTCATTAACCCCAGCTACGACACTCGGGATTCCGAGTTGTAAATCCCAACAAAAGCACTATTTACGCAATGTTACAGCACGTACAAGTAAATGTTACACCACAGGGTGGCAAAGAGGCATTTTTAAGGCCGCTAGGCATAGAAGATACTCATAAAAGCATCAGCATCAACGTCGTATCCTTTTTTCTTTTTTTTTTTTTAATTAGAATGGATGCATACCCATAGTGGGCACTCCTATGCAGGAAAAGATGAGTTCTTTTTGTTGCTTTCTTTATTTCCTAGTTTAGATTTAATTACGAGACCAAGATATCCTCTTGACGTTGGCTTGTTCCTTTTGTTTACTACAGCGATACAGGAGAGTTGAAGTTGTAAGGCCATTATGTTGGTGTCGCCATGATGGTGACCTTTAACCATCGATACTGGGCACTATAGTATGTCCAATGAAACTGAGCTACGGGTAGTTGACAGTTTTTCTTCCCTTCGAACGGATGTGAAGTTGATTTATTTTTTTATTTAATGGCAATTGCAACTTCACAACTAATCAGATAATCTTGACACGTTCGATGACTTGAAGTTGACTCATTTATCTCTGAAGCTCCATCAAGCAACCGTAACCATATATTCGTACCTAAGACCAAAGAGAAAGGACAAGGAGGCAATTCGGATTGCAAATTTTAAATTGCAAACTGCAGTTGCATGTTTCGCACGATTATCGCGTATGAATTTGACAAATTGCAAATTGCCGTTGACAGTTGAGTACGACTATGAAGACGAGTATATTAATACAACGGTGTACGGATACGAGCACGAGTACGAGTACAAGTGTAGATATCTACTATGTATAAGTAGAAATTGCTGAACCGTTGCATTGAAATGACATAGAGAATAAGCCGAATGATGACACAGCGTTGGACGTGATTTGAAAGCCGGAAATAAAAATTTACTCTCGAAAACAATTGTCATCAGTGGTCGGTGTCTGATGGTCCCCAGCTTGGGGAGCGTTTCCGTAGGGAGCAGTAAAAAAAAAAACACAAAAAAAAAAAAAAATTGAAACAATGACAGGTCAGAGTGGTTAGTTAGTCGACAGATTCGCCGTTAAGCCGTGTGTGTTGTTGTTAAATGAAAACAAAACGACTAATTCCGCGCATCCTCCAACACTCCCTCTATCCATTTTAGGGGTTGTCAAGTGAATGAATGGAATCAAGGGCTGTAAACATCCAGCAGTTGTCATCTGGTAGTTAAGTAGTGACAACTAACAAACTGACAGCTGACGGCTTATGGAGATTTCCGCCATTTTTTTATTATTTTTTAGTGGACAACTGACGCAAAACTTCAAAATTGAGTTGCTGTGAAGGCTTTTTGATTTATTTGTGCCAAAACTAACGATGCAATTTGTTTTTCAAAATTAATTGATTTGAACGAGAGGTGTTTTGTGACGTATTGAGTGCTGAATGTCGTCTAACATGATCTAAATGACAAATCATTTTGCATGATGAAACAACTTGACAGGGTTGAGGTTAAGCTGTACGTGCTTACAAAAATATTTCATTTCAAAAATATGTCGCAGGTAATTCAGGTAATCCGTTGGAGGCGTGCTTTTATCTGCTTTTCTGTTACTAGTAGCATTGATGTTAATTTACAAATAGAAACGAATTGGTTTGTTTTCCATTTTAACACCGTGCAATGGTGGAGTTCTATTGATGAAAGCCGCAGGGAACGCAATTAGGTTATAACATATGTCTTAATCTGCTTATAGGATTAACGCACATTTTAATTGATTTGAGCATCGAAATTGGAAGCGAATCGCACTCTACGCGGAAAGATATTACCCTTACCACAGTTTTCCCCTTTCTGGGATTTAGTCAACGTTTGGTGGTTTTTATAATAGGCTCTTACAAAGCACCTTTCAGGGGATACTTGCAACCCTTGTTATGTTATCAATTTGGAGCCAACATATGCCAGCCGCTAACACTGTGTGGAAAGACAGGCAAGTTGTACTGTATCGAATTGAAGAGAAACTTCAATAGATATGAGCCGATCAAAGCATGAAGGACCAAACTGATGTCTTCAGAAACAATTATGAGCCCAACTCTTGAATGTTCTTTTGAAAGCGACTTCCACAGAAATTGTAAAACTAGAACATCCCAATTGAAACAGACAAGTAAAGGGTGTTTTTTTTAGAGGTTTGGTTTTTAAACTGGCAACACTGCTCGTACAGATTGTCAATTTGACATCTGAAGATGATTTGTGGTTAGTTCGTTCGTAAATAGATTAACGCGCGCAAATTGTGCAGACTTATTTTGAGAACCATGGTTCGGTTCGCCAAACTTACCGATCGTCCCTCTGAGCAAGTTATTCGGAGCACGATGAATCGTTTTCGCATCACGTGCACTCTAGTGGATAATACGCGTCTCCAAAGACGACAAACAGTGCGAACAGAAGAAGTTAATGCCGTTGTGGAGCGCAGTTTTGAGGAGAATCCGAATGAGTCGATTCGCCATCGTGCACAGCAATTGGAACTATGCCCATCCACTTTGTGGAAGATTTTATGGAAAGTTCTTGGGTTAAAAGCTTATAAGATCCAGCTTGTGCAATAGTTGAAACCGAGTGCCCATTATACGCGTCGTAGATTCGGTGAATGGGCCGAAAACATGATTCACCTCGATCCTCATTTTCGACGCAAAATTTTGTCCTCCGATGGGGCCAATTGTTGGTTAATTGGATATGTAAACAAGCAAAATTGCCGAATTTGAAGTGGATAAAACCCAGAAGCCCTTGTCGAGACGCTCTTACAACCATTAAAACTCTCTGTTTGGTGTGCTTTATGGGCTGGTGGAATCATCGGCCCATATTTCTGTCAGGACGATGCCGGCCAGAATCTTACCGTCAATGGAGAGCGCTATAGAAACATGATTTCTGACTTGTTCGTTCCTCAGTTGAATGACATTGACGTGGCAGAGCTTTGGTTTCAACAAGATGGCGCAACTTACCACACGGCGCGCGACACCATCAATTTATTGCAAGAAACATTTGCTGAGCGCATAATTTCACGTAATGGACCTGTGAACTGGCCTCCACAATCCTGTGATATCACACCTTTAGATTACTTTCTTTGGGGGTACGTGAAGTCACTAGTCTATGCCGATATACCACAGACGTTGGACGATTTGGAAGTCAACATTCGCCGTGTTATTGCTGAATACGGCCCCAGTTGCTCGATAAATTTGTCGAAAATTGAACTCCACGATTGCGCTTCATTTGAGCTAGCCGTGGCGCACATATACCCGATGTCATATTTAAGACTAATGGCATAAAATTATCTATTAAATAAAGCTAATATCATAGGCATTACCATTAGCTGCAAGTGTTTTATTTCATATTGAATTTGTGTACCTCTAAAAAAAACACCCTTTAGAAACCTCCACACAGAAATTAGCCCGCAAATAGACCCGTTTTTTGGTGAAATTACAAAATTGTATCTAGCATTGCCAATGGAGGAAGAATGGCAAGTTTTTTGAAAATCACAAACATTAATTGATCAGTGAAACAACATCACCGATTCAAGAAGGCGATCGGATTCGGTACTACCAGCTGCGAACCCACGGAGTGATATTTCCCAGACCCGGTCTTCCTCAAGGTCTGACGATAATTCGGAGCCTGCATCGCATGCGAATAGATTGATTCAAAGCTTAGGTTGATCTAGTAGTGCTTTGTGTTTGTCATTTAGTGTTTTCCTTATTCCATATGGTGTTCCCGGGCAACTAACGCACAAATGCTAATATCCGAGGGCTTCAATCGCAAGTGTCCCCGCTCTACCTCTATAGATACCGAAACGGGCACCAAGCCTCGGAGTCAAGGTAGTGAAGAACGTAAATATTACAGACATTCCCTATTGAAACGTGAGTTTGGCCGGGATAAATTAGAATAATTGGAAGTAAGCGAAATGAGGTGGATGGTTTTCAACAGTTTAGCGCGCGCCGTTAACAACCCAGCATTAAACAGAGACATCCTCATTGTGATGAGCTAAACGACCAGGTAAGCACCTACAAAAACGAAGGCATATTGTACGCAAGGGCTCGAAAAGACCGTCTTGCTATAATAGGCCGAATATTTGAACAAAGACCCACCACAAAGTTTGTTGGGCGTCAGCTGAGTGGAAGCTCATATCCATCATTTGGCGATTAGCCGTCATTTTAGAAGTTTTCTCATGAGCATCCGAAACACATGCGGAGGAGACATCATGACGATGCTTGACAATTACCCCATGGAGGTTACTCTCAAATTACGACACCAAAATATTACAAGTATACCCATGAACAACAACTAAATGGAGTTTGTTTAGTCTGCCAATAGCTTAAGAAATATATTTCCATTTGAGAACATTTAACCACTGCGAAAAATATTTTTACTTCTGAAGCAGACGACATTGTTGAAAGATGGTAAGGAAGACAAAACTCATGGCTGAGGATATCTGGAGATTATTCGACGGATAAAAATTTCTAAGAGCCCATTTTACAGCAATCGCAGCAGCAGGGGGCATTATGGCGCTTTTGCAACACCCAGCCTTGGATGGTTGTTTGCTCATTTTGAATGACAATCAAATAAGGATATGGTACTCTCTCGAGAGCCATAAGGAACCTAGCCCGTGAGCTGCCCGAAGTAATGAGCACCCATATTCGCACATCAGCGAGGTTACTAGCACTCAAGGCGAGGTTACTAGCGTCATAAAAATAAAGGCGGTAGAACTTGACGATACTCGTATTCCAGCGGAATTCTTTAAAACAGCACCAAAAGCCACTTAAAAGTACGTGAATCCACTTGCAGAGAAGAAAGAAAGGAGACTGAGTCTTTTCCCCAAATAGTGGTACAGTGGATGCTCCCTCAATATTACGAATCAGCAGTGCAGGACAACCAGTAGAAAGGATAAGTGTTTCCAATACTTTGGAAGTATCCTCTGGGATGAAAGTGCCACTAAACTTACTATAACCAACCGAAACGAAAATGAATTCGTTTGTACAAAATACGATGAAGCAAAGCTTTTAGCTTAAAGACCAAGCTGCAGTTGCCCCAGCCGAATGATAAAATCTTTCCGCAGCACTTGAAAAATGCCCAACACTGCCAAAAAGATGCCACAAACTGTTTAATGAAAATAGACAATCAGTGAGCCCTTTTGAAAAATGCTTTTACACCCTCACATAAAGCAGATAAATCCTAGGACGTACATATGAATGAAAGCATAGAAGGGGATGTATAATGTATTGCAACTAAAGCTTGGATAAGGATACTCTCACGACTTAAGAGGGCTGATGAACCAGTACGCCACCAAAACTGTCATCACCACCCCTCTGAAAGTCTTTGGCAATAGGAATTCGAACAAATTTCTAGTCAAAAGATGTGATAGATATCTGCTGCTGCATGGTTAACCAGCTCAATAGATGTATGGAACATTTCGTCACATACCTAAATGTCAAAGGTGAAAGAGTGAATAGAGCTACTAGATAAGTCTTTCCGTTCAAGATATCAAAGGTTTCATCTGGCTTTAGTGGAGTTTCTCAGATGAGAAGGCATTCGGTGGAGAGAAATGCATGACGAACCAACTAATGGCTTCGGATAAAAATGGGCTCACTATTGACGACACTAGCAAACGTTTAACGGACAATGACCTTTGGATTTGCACGTTCAATATTCGGACCCTTAACAGGCCACGTGCAGTCGAACAATTAGCAGAAGTCCTTGACAGCTTTCACGCAGATATCACAGCCATCTACGAAGTGCGTTGGAGTGGCCGAGAATAAGGAGGACGAGAAACTGAGATACATACTATGGAGATTACTGTTGGGAAAAGAGTCAAGGAAAGAAATCTTGAGTTCCGAGCGAATGTTTTATGACAATCTACATCAAGGCTAAATTCGCTAACATAAGCCTAACATGCGACCATGCCCCTACGGAAAACAAGAACGACATGACAAAAGAATGTTTCTACGAGCTCCCGATAAGACATATGAGCAATGTCCGATTTTAACGTTAGGATAGGAAAGATAACACCTTTGCTAGGACAGTTGGTAAGCATAGCTTACACGACACAATGTCTGGCAACGGATTTAGGCTTATTGGCTTTGCGACGGGACAAAATATTACTATAGCAAGCCCACGGTTTCCTCATTTCAATATACACAAGGGGATATGGCGATCTCCGGATCATCAAACGCTAAATCAAATTGATCACACTGCGATCGACGTAAGACATGTCTTCAGTATTCTGGACGCCCGAATGTTGGCTCATCACCTTGTTGCAGCCAAGAAGAACTATTATGGGAAGATATGTATAACGTAGAAAAGCTGCAATCGCAAGAGACCTCCTATCCCGAAATCTCACAACACTCCAATACTCCAGCAACAAGTACCGAAGAACAGCGGCAACGCTGCCAACGTGCCATCAGAGACGCCGCAGCTGATGTGCGGGGTTTCACCCGACCACCACCTGGTTTGATGAAAAATGCCGGCAAGCACCCGCAGCTAAACACGAAGCCTACAAAGCGACGCTGCAACAAATGACGAGAGGCGCTCATGAGCTCTATGAACAGCAGAGACGGGAAGAACATCGGCTTCACTATAAGAAAAAAGACTACGAGAATCGCGCGATCGTATATAGTGAGAGGTTGTACTTCTCTTTGCCAACAGGTAAAAGGAACAAATCAATGCAAGAAGACCCGAACAGAAGCCGGTAGAGATGAAGAAAGAAACGTCGTAATAGATTCAGAGTCCATGCTGAGAATATGGAAAAAATTTTTCTGCAAACTGTACAACGGCGGAGAAGCCCAATATGCCGCCATCAGGCAGAATAGGCCATTCAACTTAGACGATGATAGCCTAAACTGCCGTCCACCTGATCAAAATCGGCCGAGGTATTCAAACCTGCTGGAAATGACTTTGCGGAAAGCATCCACCAACTCACTTCTCAGATCTGGTCAGAAGTGTTTATGCCTGGTGAATGGAAACTCAGCACCGTACGCCCGATCCACAAAAACGGAGACATCCTCAACTCAGCCAACTATAAGTCTCCTCAACATTGCATACAGGACCTTATTTGCCACATTGAGTGAAAATCTGAAACCCTTCGCCAATAACCTGATTGATCCCTATCAGTGCGGTTTCAGAGAAAGTCCACAATCAACCAAATCTTCACACTCTGGCAGATCCTGGAAAAAAACTCTAGAAGTCCAAGTCAACGCACACCAAATTTTCATAGAGACAAGCTATATAGAGCCATGCCCGGTTTTGGCATCCCAGCCAAACTAGTCTGACTGTGCAAAATGACCATTGAGAACGGTTTCTGCTCTGTAAAGAGTTAATCGAAACCTTTAATCCCAAAAAAGATTTTAGACAAGTTGACGCGCTGTCATGTGAGTTCTGTAACATTCAAATTTGTTGAAAGAATTGTGCGGAACTCACAAGTGAATGCTGGCGGCACAATCTTTCAAAAGTCTGTGCAACTACTAGCGTACGCCGATGATATCGACATAATTGGGAGAACACTGTCAACAGTACGTTCGCTAGTATCGAAACGGAAGCTGCCAAAATGGGTTTAGCGTAAATAAGGGCAAAACCCAGTATATGCTGTCAACAAAAAGAAACACGCAACATCGACGAATTGGATAGAACACCGAAGCAGTAAGGGACTTTCGTGTATCTCGGCTCTGCCATACATTCTGCCAACCGCACAACAGCAGAAATAAAACGATGTTTCTTCGTGTTTCTCATGCCAATGTTTCTTTGGGCTAAGAAGGTAATTGAGTAGAAGCCCCTATCCCGATAACCTAAGGAGGCTCTAAATAAGACCTTGGTCATCCACGTCCTACTTTATGGAGCAAAAGCATGGGCCGTATCGAAAGCTGATGGAGATATCTTCAGTCTTTTCGGAGGAAAAACCCTTTAAAATATTTGGTCCCGTTTGCGATGACGGGCTTTAGAGGAGAAGATTCAACGATGAACTATACGAGTTGTGTAGTGGTCGCATCAGTCGACTTAGATGGATGGAGCATGTGGAGTGCATGGACACCAATGCAATCTCCGAATCTAACTCGGAGAGACAATGGAAAAGAGGAAGACCTCACCTTAGATGGTGCGCGTAAGTAGAAACGCACCTCAACCGACTTAGAGTGCGCAACTGGAGTTTGTTGGTTCACCCCGAACTGTAGTGCCACCTAAGTAAAATAAGTAGCACGCTAACAGTATCCAAAACGTGCATACATGTGCAAGAGAAAATGCCGACTCCGATCACAGGTTCAAAGCTTGAGAGGAAGCTGCAGGCCGCCCAAAATAGAAAAAGCCACCTGGCTGGGGGAGTTACTCATCGCAGTGCATTCAATATGTGAAGCCTGTACTATGACATCATCAAAGAGGCTGGGGAGTTACCAAGGAAGTTTAATTTCTGTGGTACTATGATCCGTTTGGCTTCAAATCCAAAGTTCTGGGTTTAATTAAATTCCTATCGAAGAATAGTGCCCGAAGTAGAGCCTCCATAAAGAATCAGTCTACCATCCCAGTGTAGGAAAATTCGCCTCACCAATCACCTATCCAGCTGAGGTCTTAGTAGAGTTCATGCACAAAAAATCAACCTACGACGGGTGAATAAAGTCATGCTTCGTGGTTATCAGCTTTATGTACAGGGTGACTTACTCGAACTCCAACTTTTTAAAATGCTATAATTTTTTTATTTTTTGATAAATTTTATTGTGCCAAAGCAAAAAATGTTGGAAAATACATCAGTTTTCAAATTGTATCAGAAGTTTTCAATATGTCCAGTTTTGGCGCGAATAATGGCCTTGAGACGACCGAAGAAAGCATCGCACGCTACACGCAAGTGGCTCTGCGGTATTTTGGCCCATTCCCGGCGAAGTGATTGTTTGAGGTGGTCCAAACTTTGGTATTTTTTAGTGCCAACCTTCGCCTTCAAAATACCCCAGACAGAGAAATCCAACGGATTTACATCCGGAGAATTTGCAATCCATTGGGTCGAAGAAATGAAGTGTGGAACTTTGTTTTTTAACCAATCTTGATTGACGCGCGCTTTGTGAGACGGTGCCGAGTCTTGTTGAAACGTCCACGGTCTCCGACCGAAATGATTGTTTGCCCAAGGCTTCAATACTGCCTCTGAGACAGTTTCACGGTATACGATTGCATTAATTTTGAAACCACGGTCCAAAAATACGAGCGGAGAGCGACCATCGGCGGTTATGGCGGCTATGGCGGCCCAAACCATCACCATCGGTGCTGCCTGCTTTCTGGTGGCCGTCCGAAGGTGTAAATTTTCGAAGGACCTCTCTGTCAAGTAAACTCGGTCATTTTGTTTGTTGACATATTGCTCGCTATCAAATGGCGGCTCATCGGAAAAAACCAAATTCGGCAACTCACCACTTTCGTGCAAGCGTAGCAACTCCCTCGCTCTTTCGACTCTAACTTTTTTCTGTTGCGGTGTAAGATCGTGTGCTTTTGAAACTTGAGCCCAAGCTCATTTTTCAGTATGTGTTGCATCCGTTCCAATGATATGTTGAGCTCAAGAGCCATTTTTCTTCCACTTCGACGCGGATTTCGCTCAATTCGAACCATTTCTGCCGATGTTGCTGTTGCTGTTTTTGTTTATGACCACCTCCATGGCGTTTTGCAACGCTGACAGTATCACGGTAACGAGTTATGGTTCGAGACACAAATGATTTATTCATGTTGAGGTGCTGGAGGGCTCTAACGTTAGCTTCTTATAAGCAATCACACTATCACGTTTGAATTCCATTGCGGATAAAAATTTTTCAACACAACTGAGACGTAAATCGTTTAAAAGGCTTGTAAATAACAAAATTATCTGTCATGTGTCAAAATTTGAGCTCACTATCATGAACGGTTTGGAGATTATAGCAGTCTGAAGTCGCTTGCAGTTCGAGTCATTCAGTGTTGCAGATCGACGGGAGACAAATATTCACATTTAGATAAATGCTAACAAAACAAGAATCACGATACTTTCATCCAATTTCCAACCACACATCAATCCATTCATGGTCCTGAGCTCTACCAGACGACGGCCGAATTCGGAATCTAGTGCAAGAGCGTGAAGGCAGGTGCAAACACGGACAACAAATCCGTGGATGAGATGATATCACAGGTCGTTCGAGGCACGACGCTTAAGACAATTCTCGAGTCCCATCTTTTAGGTTCGACGCCACAAAGCCCGCCTTTAAAAAAAAAAATGATTTGTGGATGCGAAAGGGTTTGGTTTCGATAACTGAAAACAATATATTTGGCCAGGTTGACACTGTGGCTTAGCTTATTCGTCACTACCCCAGGAGATCTGGGTTGAACTCCTTGGCAATACATCAAAAAAGAGGAAAAAATATTTTCGATATCAGCGGCAAACCTTCATTCTCTTATTCTGAGTCGGCAAGATATCGTAGGTCTCTCTTATAATGCACAAAATAAGTCCAAGCCTATATCGGCCTGCACCAATCATTTTAGTTATGCTTGCAAATAGAATAGGAGATTGCTGTGTGTCAGGAAAGATTATTGATGGGGCATGAGGCTGACAATTGAATCAAGTAAGTACAACATGCTAAACAGCCAATATTGTGGCATTCCTTCGTACCTACAAAGATGCCAAAAATACCCGAAAATATGTTGAAACCAAGAACGATAAATCGGTAGAGAAATATCAAAATTCTACGGAACGAACAATCTTGTCGATGAAAACGGCCCATGGCATACCGTATTACCTTCGTTAAAAAGGCGTCGTGCTTCCTTGTCCGAGTTTTGGAAATTGATAAATACGTATTAATCCTTTTGAAGCTTCAAAAACCCTGGTTTGATATTCAACATCTGGTTTTGTAAAAACAAGAATTCGTCTCGCCCTCGTAAATCATTTGAGTGCTCGTTTTTATTTTTCTGAACACCTCAGTGTCCACATCGATTATTTTTAGACTTTGACACTACAAGAGAGTTTGAAGCGGATTTCAATTTGCATATCCCTAAGTCGACACGTGGGTGAATCATCTACCCGTACACGATTTCATAGTATTAGTCAAATAATTGTCACCTTTTTTGATTTGCACGTTTGCTGCCGTAATTGAAAGACATTCGCGATTCTCGTTATTCATTCCCTTGGCGTAGATGTTTATTTTCAAAATCACAAAATCACTTTTAGTCATTTTTTATGGGACATTAGCAATAAAAAATCGATCACAATTGATCGAAATAAAAATGATCAAAAGGCAATAAAACTCGAAATTTGAATTGCATGACCGCTAATTGATGATAAAAATAAATTCGCATAAATTTAATACGTAAAAATTGGTCGAAACCGAGCTGAGTTTGGTTTGCTGAATGTAGCTTTTGTAGTGGTCGTATCTACTTATGAATGCAAAGGAAAAACAAAATAAAAAAAATTACTGTTTGTGGCAAAATTGAATTATGAAACATCGTTAAGATCAATTGTATGCAAATTAGGTAGCTACCGGCTAACGAATGGTAATTCGCCAGATGTTTGGCATCTCGTTACAAGCTACAATTTTTCACATGGCAGTTTTGCTGAATATCTGTCTTGACATTGTCAAGACAACATGACAGGAAACAGTGTCAGTTGTGATTTAAGTTAATCATAGGTTTGGACATTTTTATATTCTTAAGCACGTTCCTGTTTAAGCAATGGCGACAATAGCTTTAATTAATCTTCCGAATGACGTCCGAAACACAATTTTTTCGGCCGATTTCTTTTGTCACCACTTAAATGCGCAGCTGTGAAAATTCATTGAAAAACTTTTCCACTACTCGTACGAGTATATGTACGAGCACATATCGTTTTCAAAATGAAATAATTTAATTTTTAAGCCATGCGTAAATAAATCACACGGTAAGCGATACAAATGTCACTTATCAGCAATTTGTATGCCAATTTTTATTTCGGAAAAAATAATTGCTTTCAATTTTTGAGTGCGCAAAACCGCAAACATCACATTTGATATTGTTGTCACGGTATATACGGTGAGGGGATGACGGCTGGTCTTTATGCAAAAGTAATTGCGTTGATTGGCAGGGAATATCATATTAATATCATGAAGCTATCGCAAGTTATTAAAGCCATTCAATCATTCGCGTGTAACAATGGTTTTCTGCCATTAATAAACGAAATCGCAAGTATAAAATTGGAGGTGTTGTTATGAAAGGACATTTCTATACTACGAGAATGTGAGAACACTGCTCTTATGTATTTATAATTGGCGTTGAAAAGATGTATCAATACTCGTAGTTGGACAGTATTTTCAATTGAGATGCCAAGTATGGTCCCTGATCCAAAATACATACAAATTGGCACATAGCCTCTACTGTTTTTGTGCGCGCTCAAGGGGTTTAGGTACCTTTAAAATGTTTGCACACAGCGCGGGCGAAAGAAAGTCAGGGAGGATGGAAAGAGAGGTGAACCGGTGAACGTTGGTTTTGAATGTTTGAAGGTTATAATGACTAGGAAATAAAGAGCTAGGCAGGGCATTAAATAAGCGAGTTGTACGGCTTAGGAACGAATTACGATACTTTAGAGTACGTCTGAATGTGGGCTTGAGGGTATACTGATGAGCATTCATAGCGAGACGGGTGTTATGGTTAAAAGTTTGTATAGGCGGAATGCTGCTGGCGATTTCTATGGAGCACTGGTGGTGGAAATAGCGATAAAACAGAGTGAGACACGAGACATTACGTCGGTGTTCGAGAGTGCCCATTGTTTGAGTGATATTAGTATCACCAATGAACTTTATCGCACGGTTTTGAATCCTATCTCGCAGGTGCAGCGATGTTTTGAGCGCACCCGACCAGATGTGGGCATTATAATCCAATTTCGGGCGAATAAATGCCTTATATATTATGGCCATATCAGAAGGGGTAAAATATTTCTTACATCGCTTGAGGAAACCTAGACATTTAGCAGCATTTTTGACGACACCGAATATGTGGTCATTCCAACGTAAGTTGTCATTGACACCTATACCGAGAATTGAGAGTTTATCAGTTTCGACGATGCAAGTGCCATTCATGGATAATGGCTGGGTATATAAATTTCGGTTTAACGACAGCAGACAGCATTGAGTTTTGGAAGCACTGAATTGTACTCTTTTAGTGGTTCCCTAATTAGTTATGCTGTTAATATTAGAATTTAATGAGCTAAACATACGCTGCCGTTCCCGTTCTATAGCCAAAAAGCAGGGACGTGAGTCAGGGAACGAATGTGAAAAGCCGAGAATACTGTCGTCAGCAAAGGAATATATTGGATTAGAAGTTGCAGACAAGAGATCGTTGATGAAAATTAAAAAGTGTCGGAGACAGAACGGAGCCCTGCGGCACACCATCATTTATTTTGGGAATATCCGACTTGAAACCGTCCAAGACAACTTGAATTGAGCATTCCAAAAGGTAGTTTCTAATCCACTAAAGAAGCGATTCAGCGATCCCAAATGCATGCATTTTCGTCAAAGGAGCCTGATGCCAAACTCTGTTAAATGCCTTAGAAATATCAAGTGCAACTAACTTCCTTTCGCCAGATTAATGTACGCTTTGGTTCCACTTTTTGGTGAGACATGCCATTAGATCCCCAGTGAACCTGTTGCTACGAAAACCGTACTACCGAAGACTCCTTCGTGTTCCGAGATATTTCATAAGCTGACGGTTTTTCAGCGTTTCCATAACTTTGAAAGGAAGGACTTAAGTGCAATTTTTTTGTAGGAGAAGAGAAAGGAAAGTTCGCCTTTTTTAGGGACGGGCTGGATAAATGCTGTTTCCCACCTTCTCGGAAACTGTCCTAAAGAGTAGGATTGATGAAAAAGTTTACGCAGTGGTTTTGCCAGTGAGGAAGAATACCCCTTCAAGAGAAGGGGAGACATACCATCTGGACCAGCGGATTTATGAATGTTAAGATCTTTAAGAACTCTTGCTACTACACGAGTGCGAAAGTGGATTCGTCTGGGAGTGTTGAGTTGGCCGCAAAGTGTGCAGTAAGCAGATTGGTCTTGTCCAAAGAGCTGACAGCTGGAATGTCATTGTAAATAAGCGTTGGGATGGAGGGTGAGGCAGAATTTCAAATATATTTACTACCTTTGGGACATTGTAGTATTTTTTTGCCTCAATTTTTGATCGTATTGGAATTTTACACGCTTGAGAAAGACGTTGCAGTTATTCCTGGCTCGTTTAAACTTTTTTCGGTTTTCCTCTGTTGGGTTGGTCTTGTTGGACCGAAAAAACATTTCTCTAACCCTGACAGCCTCTTTCCAGCTCGAGTCGTAACATGCCTTTTCTTTTGGTTTGATACTCTTCATCCGATGAGGGATAAAGTTGGCGCCCTAATATAATTATAGTCGCACCAGTTAAATAATAAATTAACATAAAGTATGCAGTAGGGAGCAATATAATGCTTTCAAGAAATAAATTATGTATCGCAAGCTGAAACGTCGGCACAATGGCGGGCAAAAGTTTCGAACTAGAAACTGTATTACAGAAACGTAAATGCGGTGTTATATGCGTTCAAGAGATCAAATATACAAAATGTATTATAATGAATCGGGGAATGCAGTTGTCATTATCTTGGCAAGATAATGAACACGAAACTTGGAATATTCTTAGCGTTTTCGCACCGCAATTAGGCATACCGCAATTGAAAAAGAAATATTTCGGCGCATCGATGACCTTTTAAATATTGTAGAACAGCGAAGGTGATAATGATTCTCATTGATGGCGATTTTCACGCCGGTGGACACCATACACAGGCACTCATAGATGATGGAATAACACGGAACGGCAAGTAAAAAATTCCAAAGTGATCTTAATCGAACCACTAGCAAGCCGTTACCGGCTTTTAGTTATCGAATTTTTTGTGTCAAGAAATCAGAAAAAAACTAGCAAAACCGGGGGCCAAGCGCTTAATACAAGCTTAAACTAACTTAAAAACTGGCAATAGTTAAGGGTTGGGAAGTAAGGGAATGATGGAGTAGATCAATTTTAAGAAGATTCGGGATATATTAGCTGAAAGGGGGACCACACTTGACTTGTATATTTGAGAAGGGGCCGGACAACGATAATATCAAATTTTTTTTTTTTTTATAATTTACGCGCGCCTAAGGGGTTATGATACCCTTTTACTGTTGGCATGGCGCAGGCGGAAAGATAAAAGGAGGAGAAAGGAAAGCATTGTTGTGATGTAGTGGTTTGAAACTCAGGTGTATTTGGTTTCGATATTGACTCTCCAGGGGTGGGATTCCGAATAGGACGGACAGATTTTCTTCACTCGGAATGATTCAGGTTGTGAATTTTAACGGTTGTTTTGTGCTTAAAACTCTACAACAGGGGTGGCCGTCGTGTAGTGGTACTAGCAATCGCTTCTCACTCGGAAGGTCAAGGTTAGAATCCTAGCCACGGCAAGTTTTCATTTGTGCAAAATTCTTTATACCATCGGTTGATAAAACCGAACGATGAGTTGGCTTTAAGGATTGTCTCATCAATATGCGAACGGAAGCTTAACTCTCTATCGTCGCGAAGGGATTGAACCTGGGGTACAGGTTGGTTATGCAGAAAATAAAGGGATTGATTGGACTTACGAGATAAAGTTATAGAAATTTTGTAGACATCAAGTGGAAAATCCATCGAGTTCTTCTTGAAGGATAATAGAGTCTTGGGCTGAAGAAATATTGTAGTTTTGGAGAAATTAGTGTCGACGGCGTAAGTGAATAGGGAGCAGTGTTTAATAATCATCTCAAGATCGCTTGTAGTTAAAATGAAAAAGAGAGAACCTAGATGGCTGCCTTGTGGGACACCAAAAGTGGCTAACAACGGGGTTGAGAAGGTAAATTCGATGAACAATGTAAGAGTAATTCAAAAATTCTTTCCGATCGGTTCAACATATATAAAGAGACAAGGTGGTGGAACCATGTGACGGTAAGGACGAAAAGGCAAGCTGTTCAAGGGTGGAATAAGTATAGCGAAAATAGTGAGCCTGAAAAATGCGTCTTGTATTACACAACGAACGTTGCAAAAATGAAGTAGGGAAAGAGGTAGTTAGAGCAAGTGCGACAACAATTGAGGCGTCATATCGGAAGTCAAAAGAGACAGCTTTACAACCTATGGCAGGTGACATACAAGATGTGCAAGGTCAAAGCGCTGGGAAACGACCAAACTGTTTTAAAATTGCGGCGCAGTAAAAACTCGAAAGAGTTGCAATCGCCGCAATATTTTAAAGAGGGGCAGTGACATTTATTTATGGAAAGACTACTTTAACGCATTGCTTAACGAAGAATTTTCGCGCAGTACCATTTCTTTGCACGAAAATGAAACGCTGGATTTAAGAATTGGAACTGCGATGCGATATTTAAATGATGTCATATTTCCCAACTAATGCTATCAACTATATTTCATTGATACCTTAAACACGTGTCTTCTTATTTAAAAAACAAAAACAAATTGAGGAGCTTTTCATTAAGAACTCTGCACGCGCATTCAATTAAGTTCAACATTCAATTGAGCAATTCAGCCGATTTGACTCTATTTAACGAAAGACGTCGGAGAATCCGGTCCAAGAGCAATAGAAGCTCAAATTCCAGTCGAGGTCCAAAGAAGCTGAAGGAAATTGGGTCACTCTAATGCAAAAATGTCTGAAAATTTTTAACGGAGGTGGTCCAAAATAAAGTGATCTGCAGGATGGTTCTGATTTCCATAAATACAGCCAATCCGACAAACGGCACAGTAGCAATAGAAAGAGGAGAGGAGACTTATATAGCAGCAGATATAATTATACGCGTTGTATATTTTAAAAGAAGTAAAAAGAAGATTGCACTTTAATTCAAGGCCTTATGTTTCGAAGTTGGTACTAATAAACGAAACTCGATTTGTGCTTCAACTGGGGCTACAAATAAAGGTCCGAGAGCAGAGCCTTGCGGAATTGCAAAAGTTATATAAAGCTTCTATGAGTTTAATCGACAGCGTTTGTAGGCTTTAACTTATTCTATTGCTTGATAGCGATTTTGACTGTGTTGACCTCTAATCCTTCTATTTATTTTTTCGATTTGGCTGGATTCTTCTTTACCCTTAATTTTTGTGACTATGTCATCTGCATAACTTTCAGTTAAAAACCCAGAGATCGGCCTAAATTGTATTTATTTTATCACTGGGTCACAGTAGTTAGAATACCTAAGACCTTTGTGATAATGTTCAATAGTTTTTACGAAGATCGAATGATGTCGAATCTCGATAGTGATTATTCTGCTATTTGCAATAAAGCATAACTCAGGTGTTTGCGACATTGGATTGATCTTCAGAAAGACACAGAGGTTTATTTCTCTCTTTATTCCCATTAGTCGTGCTGAAGAGATGAAGCAAAGCTATATCCGTCGATTTACAGGTTTGCCTGAAGGAGATCTCCTTCCAGCTTAAAGGAGGAAAGCTAATAACAATTTATTAGCTTTCCTCCATGCTGTTGGAATGTACGAGTAGATAAAATAGCACAAAGGAATAATTTTTTGCATTTTTTGTTCACCTTTCTTTCTACTCAACTTAACCTAGGCTGAGTTGAAAACCTCCCGATCAAAGGGACGAAATACTAAACAAGAATCTTGACAATTCACAGAACCGAAGGCAGCATAAAAATTGGCAGAGCCCCTTGCAAAGCAAGGATATAACTATAATTGGTGTCACTTCATTTCTTCTGCAGAGAGAAAGCCGACGGCGCTTATACAGCTAGTAAAGGGTCTTTCATTAAGCGTTTCCAATCTTTAAATTTAAATAAAACAAAGTGTGGGTGAAATATCATCGACATTGTTTATTCGTTTGAAAGGCCTATCGATGACATTATGTTCGCAATATAAAATCGTGCAAATGTTCGCCGCTGGCGCGCATCCGAAATGTCCAATTTTCCATGGCTCTGGCGCACAAATCAGGCTGAAATTGTCCGAAGGCATGGGTTATGCTGGCTTTGAGGGCCACAGTGGTTTGTGGCTTATTCGCATAGACCTGTGACTTCAGAAAACCCCACAAGAAAAACTCTAACGGGGTCAAATCGCACGATCTCGGTGGCCAGTTCACATCACCTCCACGTAAGATGGCCATGCCATCGAATCGCTCGTGCAGAGTTTCCAATGTGGAGTGAACTGTGTAGCACGTATCGCCGTCCTGTTTAAACCACATGTCATTGGTGCCCATATCATCCACTTCAGGCCAAAAGAAGTTGGTAGTCATTGACTGAGAAGAATAGCGCTCGCCGTTGGGGGTGAGGGCCTGGTCAAGGTCAGTCTCAAAGAAATATGGACCGATTACTCCGTCATCCCAAAATCCACACTAAACAGTGACTTTGTCTGGATACACTGGACGCTCTTGGATCTCATGTGGATTGGTATCATCCAAAATTTGAAAATTCATCCGGAAATGAGCCTCGTCGCTGAAGATGATTTTTCGATGAAAATTAGGGTCAGTTTTCTGCTGCTCCAGAGCCCATTCAACGAACACATGTCGTTGTCTATGGTCTCGTCGATTATGGCGGCCGTAAAATGGACGAAGCTCGCGGAACGTTGCCCGAACAGAACACCCACTTGGATAAAACAATTTTATCATTTGCACGTGTTGTTGAACAATTTGTCCGCCCATGGTGATTTCGCAAAACAGACTGAATAAATGAGAGCCAATTTGACAGATGTAGCTTCAACAATATGGCGGCTATCAACTGTCAAAGTTCGGATGTCCGTATTGGAAGACCTTGTAGTTCCCTCATGAATTATTTCAGCTTAGTCGAGTTGCGAAGAGTATAAAGTAGCAAGATATTTTCAGATATGAAACGTGGAAAGTTTTTACTGGCCTTAAAATTTGGCCACCTTAACTCAACTGCTCACAGTTTTACCCTCATCAATCTAAAACAAAAAAATGTGGTGAAAAGATTGTTTGGCCATGAAAGTTCGTCAGAGTTTTTAAATGTTACCTTCTGTCAAATATAAATTCAGATTAAAAAGGTCAACTATATAGTAACTTAAAGTCCCCCTTGAATCACTTTATTCAAAATCAAATACTATGCCAGCTAAGTTACGAACAATATGTGTACTCGTAATTATTTGTGGCATCAAAAACTTTGAATGGCAGTTTCATATTCCCTATGGCTTATTAAATAACTCTCACATTTATTGTCATCACCATGTCGTTCGTTTTTTTTATCTAAAACATGCCTGCCTTACCGCCCTTTGTCATTTGATACAGATTTTGCGATTTATCCGATTTATTTGGTGTACTTGGTGACGTCTCACTTGAAATTTGCATCTTGCTTATTTCTCAGAAAACTGATATCGATTATGTGTAAAACTTAAATGACACCAATAAAAATTGACAAGTAACACATTTGACAGATGACATATTTCCAACTGTCACATTGCAAATTATCATCATCGCTGAACCATACCACTTACGTAAACGACAGATAATGACGTAACATAAATTTTGTATCACAGACAAATCAAAGACAGTTCGATTTCAGTTCTTTTTCTTGACTTAAATTGAATTGGAAACACTACCAATTTAAAGATAGAAAACGTCACCTCAAAACTTGTAGAAAATTGGATGTGGATTGTGCTTTACAAGGGCACCAAACCAATTCGTTTCTTAAGGCACGCGGGAGATGATATTGCGGCGATAGATTGTTGCACAGTCAATATGTAATTTCAATAGCGTCAGCAGAAAATTCTCAAGGATTACGTACTCGTACAAGAACACCCCGCACGTTTATGTGCACGTGGTTTCGTTCTGGTCAAAACACTTGAGTTTTTGTATTTTGCTCTTTTGGTTCTTTATGCGGATGGACGCCAAAGAAAACATGATAGAATCCCATTAAACGCTAATCCACAGGCGTCAAATACGAATTCAATAGAATCGAAAGTTTGCGAAAATGGAAAAGCAAAATCGCAAAATCACAAAAAACACAAAAAAGATTATAAAAAACGAACCACGAAGATGGAAGGGAATATTGGAATGAAACCTATTAACCGAAAGCACTAAAACTTTTTGAACGTGACCAAGATACACTCAACTTGGTAGATACAACGGTAGCAACGTTTACGCGTATTCAAACTAAAACAAAACGCAATTAACGAAGAATCGCACACCGAAACCACCCTTTGCAAGTGATTTTGTTTTTTTTTTTTTGAGTCAAAACGGGGGAAAAAAAAACTCCCTACGGGAACTTTTCTCTATTTTTTCAGTGGTTTAAGGCGAAATTGGTAACACAAGCAGAATGTTTTGAGTGCATAGTAAATAAAAGATAGCCATGTGCCGCAATTCACTAGAATGCACAGCCCTAGCATGCGATTACCATGTGAGGTGGCATACTTCAATTTCGGAAACTGCAAATTTTGTACAGATTTTGTCGCACATGTGACAATAAACAGTGCCAACATTCATCTAGGGAGTAATAAATATTTCTTTACAATTCACAATAGTCTCCTAATGTTGCTTTAACATCCGAACCAGATGTACTGAATCCAACACATGTGCCGCATCTGATGCGATTATAGTGGATGCATTCAAGCGAAATGAATGCGTGAGTTATAGGGTAGGTACTCGTTTACAATAGCAAGAGATCTTGATATTCGATAGGAATTTTGGTACTCAATGCATTGAACGAACACAAATTAAGTAAATTTAAAAATGCACTTTTTTGTATGCACTCGTATGTCAACTACTATATTTTTCTTTAACAATGTTACACATTAAACCCTTGTTTTGTTTATAGACAAAAATGTTAAAATAATCTTTTAACTTGTATGTCACCGACTGGCATTCAGTTTGACTGCTGTCAATAGAGAGCTAATTTGCATAAGCTCTCTATTACTTAAAGTGCGTTCGAAAATACAGAATGACAATCTGATATGATGGCCTTGACAGTTAAGGAACTCGGGTTTCGCTCACTACAGAAACTTCGAAGAACAAACTCGTCAGCTTTTTTCAGGCGTTGTCAATTTTATGCTAATGGAAAGGGCGAAACATATGTTAAAGTTGTTCAATACTTGACGGCTGCTCTAGCGTACATAGTGCGTATCAAGCAAGTAGTTTTAAGGTTATCTAACCACAGCACAGTGCAAGGAATGTATGAAGTAAAAGGATAAAATCGGAATTCAAAATGCAGGGTCTTCCAATACTGACTCCCGAACTTTGACAGTTGATAGCGGCCAGATTGTTAAAGCTATATCTGTCAAATTGGCTGGCATTTATTCAGTCTGTTGTGCCAAATCACCATGGACGGACATAGCGTTCAATAACACGTGCAAATAATAAAATTGTTTTATCAAAATGGGTGTTCGATTCGGATAAGGCTGGTGGATAAATTTGAGTCCGCTGGTTCAGTAAAAAATAAAATCTGCCAAAAAACATCGCCGCTCTCCGTGAGAGTGTGCAGGAGAATCCGCGGCAGTCGATTTCGTGTCGCTCACAAGAACTCGGCCTTTCGCAGACCACAACTTGGCGAATTTTGCGTCGTGACTTGGTCCAGCACCCGTACAAAATTCAACTGACCCAGGAGCTGAAGGTAAACGAGACCATAGACAACGACATGTGTTTGCTGAATGGGCTCTGGAGCAGTAGGAAACTGACCCTAATTTTCATCGAAAAATCATCTTCAGCGATGAGGCTCATTTCCGGATGAATGGGTACGTCAACAAACAAAATTTTCAAATTTTGGACGATACCAACCCACATGAGATCCAAGAGCGTCCAATGCATACCCAAAAAGTCACTGTTTGGTGTGGATTTTGGGCTGGCGCCGTCAACGGTCCATATTTCATAGCTCACGCCACATTGGATATTCTGAACAAGCGATTTGAGTTCATGGTAGGTGATGTGAACTGGCCACCGAGATCGTGCGATTTATTTGACCTCGATAGATTTTTTCTTGTAGGGTTTTCTGAAGTCGCAGGTCTATGCGAATAAGCCACAAACCACAGCGCCCCTCAAAGCCAACATAATTCATGCCGTCGGTCAAATTCAGCCTGATTTACGCACCAGTCAGGGAAAATTTGACATTCCGGATATGCGCTACCCAGAGGAGCCGCGGCGGACATTTGAACGATGTTATACTCCATACATAATGGCATCGATAGGCCTTTCAGAAGAATAAAAAATGTCGACGATATCTCACACACACTTTTTTTTAAATTTAAAGATAGGAAGCGCTTAATGAAAGACCTTTTATATTCAAAATACTTATCAAACTATGACAGCTAAACAAACCATTAAATCAATTTTGAGTGGGCCATAAATTCATTTCAACCATACAAGTACCTGGATTAGGCGAGACCTTTCCAGCTCTGATTCATTCATAGTTTTCCCACTCAAATCGCCTTATTTAGGTCTAGCTTCAATTGAGGATATATCCCGCAAGCCTAGAGGAAGGTGAACACAGTTTTAACCCCAAATCTATCAGACAAATCTATTGAACTATCTAAATCTTATCGGCCCGTAAGTCTTACATCCATTTTTCTAAAAACCATGGAAAAACTTATGGATTTACATATCATAGACCTTGTCAACAGAAATTCACCTCTGCACGCTCAACAATATTCATAGAGGAAAGAAGAATCCACGGAAGGCGTTTTACTAAGTCTGGTGGCACAGATTAAAGAGGCCTACCGGTAAAAGGGGATTATGATACATATGTGCCTTCCTAGATATTGAGTAATACCGGATATGAATCCATTTCGGAAACCATGTCCAAAAAGGGGTTAAAGCGATGCTCGTAATCCGGAAAATCTCCACATCTTCCGATGACACTAAAATAGCTGTCTCAGTCGTCAAAGGTTGTCCACAAGGAGGTGTTCTCTCACCGCTCTTGTCATCATTGGTCATTGATGACCAACTGGTAAAACTTAGTAATCTGGACTATAAAACAATAGGATATGCCGACGACTATCATAATAGTGAGGAGTAAACACCATAAAGACGTTTGCTATAAGATCCAAGCTGATCTAATGCTAGTAAACGACTGGTATGTAGGAGAAAATCTCTCAATCAACCTCAGCAAAACTATGCTCGTTCTCTTTACTCGTAAACGGAATCTGACTCCTGGCCACATCTCACTTAATGGTACAGAAATTGTGACTCCAAAGAAGTAAAATATTTTGGAGTAGTTCTCGATAAAACACTCAATGGGGTTTCACATATTAATAATACAATTACCAAAGCGAGTAAAGCAAGTAAACCTTTGTAGGCTTGCCGTCGTATGTATGGTAAAACCTAGGGATTAACTCTTAAGGTCACCCATTGGATATATACAATGATGATACGACCCATCATCACCTACTGCTATACAAAAGCCGCAGCGGCTAAAAAAATTTGCATGCCTCGTCATTGCCAGCGGAATCTACACATGCCCCACAGCAGTGGTAGAAGCATTTCATATCTTTATTAAAAAAAAAACGGCCATTCACAGCACGGTTAGGCTACTTATAAGATTAATCACTCAGATCACATGGATCAAATAAATCTTCTATCGGGGCTTGACATGATCTGCGCGGTAAATGATCGCCTACTTAAGACTCTGTGCTTCGCAGAAGGTTCAATATAGTGATTCCTAGCCGAGAAGCCTGCAACTACAATAATTCCACTTCGTCACTTAAAGGCATCAAGTGGTATACAGATGGATCAAAGATGGACAGCGGGGCGTGTGCTGACATTTGTTTCAAATACCAGAATTTCGCATTAAATGGGAAAAAGTCGCAGTGTATTTCAAGCGGAAATCTCATCCTCGATAAGGGAATGAAGGGTGCCCCCATCCATATACTAACGGACAGTCAAGCAGCCATTAAAGCACTAGGCTCGAACCACATTGATTCAAAATAAGTCTTGAACAGCTTCAATACATTACAAGATCTCTTCCATAAGAGCAAAGCAATACTACGGTGGGTGCCTGGTCATAAAGGTATTGTCGGGAATGAAATAGCCGACGAACTGGCTTGAAACGATTCGACTAATTCCTTCATCGACCATGAGTTGGGAAAGCATCCCAGGGCTTCGCCAGGCTGAAAGCGCCATCAAACCCTTCCACAATAAATCTAAAGAATCCCTAAAATTTAAATGGGATGATATCAGAAGACTGGTTGGAGGAATTACACCTGACTTAGGATTTAATTTTAACCAATTTACTGCTGACCACTTTAGCTAGGTCTCATTAAAAAGGCTTTGCAAGATTGGTTCTAGCATCATTTGCATTAATTATTTCTTCTTGAATGTAAGTTGTCTGTATGATATGATATGATCTGCGCGGTAAGAGAACGAAAAAACATTATGCTTCAATAAAGGCTTCTCAACGGAGATTCCCAGCATGGGTACCAAACGGCCATAATGGCATAAAGTGGTATACGGATGGTTCTAAAATGGAATCGGAAGTGGGAGCTATGGGCAAAAGTCCCAGTGTATTTCAGGCAGATCTCCACGCCACTCAAGTATGTTCCAACAATATTTACAACTTTGGTATCAAAGGCGCAAGCTCCCACACCATTGACTCCAAATCAGTCATGCACTGCTTCAAAACCCTCCAAATCAAACTGTGGTGGGTTCCTCGTCATAGGGGCATTGATGGGAATGAAAACGCCGACGAACTGGCAGCAAAAGGGTCAGAAACTCCCTTTAATGGACCTGAACCCTTCTGCTGCACTCCTAAATCAGCAGTCAATTTAGCTGTTAATAGCTGGGAGCATTCGAGATGCATTTCATATTGGGAAAGTAGCTCAGGCCTAAGACAGGCCAAACGAGCCATCCTGCTCCAAACTTAGTAGGTTACCTCATAGGGCATCACGATTTAAGATATCACCTCCACAAAACGAATCTAGTCAACTCTCCAGAGTGCCGACTTTATCTTGAAGCAGACGAAATAGCTGAACACATCTTATGGGAATGTCCAGCCCTCAACGGAATTAGACGAAAGATTTTCTTCAGGGAACAATTCGGCTCCAACGAACTAATCAATTCCTCTGCTAGTAGTGTTATCAACTTCATTCGGAAGGTAGAAAACCCAACAGCCTAACAGCAGTTCTGATTAAATGATGAAAAAGATCACTTAGACCAAAGTGCCTTACTTAACTATTGGCGAGTCAGAACATTAAAAAAAAAAGTGAAGCAACTGCAGTAAGGCCTGAAGCCAGAGTGCCGTGAATATGGATAACAGATTTTTAGGAATGTGTATCTTTGTCCATTGCTCTGTAACATTTTATTTTTGAAGACATTTGATTGATAAGATAGTCTGAAATCGCCGGATAAAATTGGATTGGATTCCTTTGCAACTAGCCAAATTTATGTGATTTTTCCAGACTGTGGTTGATTGGAAATAGGTGACAATATGTGATAAAAGAGGTTTGACAAAGTACGGCCGGTGCTACGAAGTCAGACTTAAGAGCATTTACACAGTCAATGACGTTGTTTTCCGTTTTCTACAACTCTAAATTCGGAACACGAACCGGAGCTGACAGCATAAAAGTGATTTGGTTCATCCAGATCTAGATATGACTTGAAGTCGCGATCGTGGCTCGAGACACATGATGTTAATATGAAGGGAGACGTTGTATTGCTACTAATTGCACGCTTTTTAGGTCGGAAAATACTTGTAAAAAATGACGGCTTACAGTCGATAGTGTGGCATATTCGTTTTTTTTTTTAATTGTCTGTATTCCAAAGACGACAGCATTCATCACTCTGCATAATTTCAGTTTATCTGCTGAGGTGCTCTTCCAACAGTTTAATTGTGGGGGTATGTTGTCGCTGATTTGATGTTTTGTTACAGGAGAGGATGTTTGTGAGGGTGTTCTGGGCAGGTCATTCAAGGACAGCCCTCTTATACTGTAAGAACATATGTATCTTATTGGGGCAAGACAACAGCAGAACAACTTGTTCACATTTGTAGCACAAAAAAAAAAAAATACCAACAACAGGCGAAAAGTTAACGCATGATGAATCTTTCAGACGTGTAGATGGCGGTTGTTGCTGAAAAAGAATGGCAATTGTAAAGGGTCTTTTTTTAAAGGTTTGGTTTTTAAACTAGCAACACTGTTTCTACAAATTGTCAATTTGACAGTTGAAAGTTGGTTTGTGGTTAGTACCTCTTGCCATTTTACGACGAATAGATTAACGCCAGAACAACGCGTGCAAATTGTGCAAACTTATTTTGAAAACCATGGTTCGGTTTGCCAAACTCACCGTGCGCAACGTCCATTTTATTGTCGCAATAACCGTCCCTCTGGACAAGTTATTTGGAGCACGATGAATCGTTTTCGCATCACGTACACTCTAGTGGATAATACGCGTCTCCAAAGATGACAAACAGTGCGTACAGAAGAAGTTATTGTGGAGCGCAGTGTTGAGGAGAATGCGAATAAGTCGATTCGCCATCGTGCACAGCAATTGGAGCTATGCCCATCGATTTTGTGGAAGATCTTGGCTTAAGAGCTTATAAGATCCAGTGTTGAAACCGCATGGCCATTATACGCGTCGTAGGTTCGATGAATGGGCCGAAAACATGATTCAGCTTGATTCTCATTTTCAACGCAAAATTTTGTCCTCCGATGGGGCCAATTTTTGGTTAAATGGATATGTAAACAAGCAAAATTGCCGAATTTGTAGTGGAGAAAACCCAGAAGCCTTTGTCGAGACGCTCTTACAACAATTAAAACTCACTGTTTGGTGTACTTTATGGGCTGGTGGAATCATCGGCCCATATTTCTTTAAGGACAATGCCGGCCAGAATGTTACCATCAATGGCGAGCGCTATAGAAACATGATTTCTGACTTCTTCGCTCCTCAGTTGAATGGCATTGACGTGACAGAGCTGTGGCTTCAAGACAGCGCAACTTGCCACACGGCGCGCAACACTATCAATTTATTGCGGGAAACATTTGCTGAGCGCATAATTTCGCGTAATGGCCCTGTGAACTGGCCTCCACGACCCTGTGATCTCACACCTTTAGATAACTTTCTTTGGGGGTACGTGAAGTCACTAGTCTATGCTGACAACCCAGAGACGTTGGACGATTTGGAAGTCAACATTCGCCGTGTTATTGCTGATATATGGCCCCAGTTGCTCCATAAACTTGTCGAAAATCGGACTTCACGAGATAGCCGTGGCGCGCATATGCCTATATTTAAACACTAATGGCATAAAATTATCTATTAAATAAAGCTAATATCATAGACGTTAACATTAGCTTCAAGTGTTTTATTTCATATTGAACTTGTATAACTCTAAACAAAACACCCTTTAGAAAGTACCAACCTAAGCTTAAATTTGAAGTTCGACGACGCTACGTTGTTTAGTATTTGTTCGGCAACCAATCCAACCAACATCAACACGGAACTGGATTCTACTCTGCTTACTCCTTCGTTTACAACAATAAAATATTGGCTGGCAGAGTTTAAGCTAGGCCGTACGAGCTGCCAAGACGAACAACGCAGAGGTGAGTTCACCAGAAATGTTGGAAAAAATCCACAGAATGGTATTGGATGACAGTTGATTGAAAGTGCGTGAACTAGCAGAACTAGTAGGCATTTCAGAAAGCGCTATACATCGCATTTTGATTGAAAAATTGGATGTGAGAAAGCTGTGGCAAGATAGGTGCCGCGATTACTTACTATGGAACAATAACAGCGAGTATTTGGTGAAGTTTCACAGCCATAAAACCTTGTTTTGGCGTCGCTTCATAATCACGGGTGAAACATGGGTCCATCACTTCACATCCGATACGAAGGAACAGTCAAAACAGTGGACTCGAAGGGGAGAATCGACTCCAAAGAAGGCGAGGACAGTTCTATCTGCGAGCGAGGTCATGGCGTCAGTTTTCTGAGATTCGCGTGGAATAATTTTCATTGATTTTAGGAAAAACGATCAGTGGCGTATGTTATGCTAACTTATTGCAGCATTTGAAAGATGAAATCAAGAAAAAACGGCCGCATTTGGCAAAGAAAAAAGTTTTGTTTCATCAAGACCATGCACCAGTTCACTCATCCGTCCTCGGGATGGCCAAAATCAATGAGTTAAGGTACAAATTGCTTCCTCATCGCTTCCAATTCGCCAGATTTAGCCCCCTCGGATTAATTTCTATTTCCGAATTGGGAACAATGGCTCGGTGCTAGAAGATTTGCCAACAGTAAAGAGGTGGAGTCTGCGGTTGATGGCTATTTTAAGGAGTTCGACAATTCTCACCATAAACAAGGTATCGAAGCTATTCAACATCGCTGGGAAAAGTTTATTGAATTAAAAGGAGACCACCTACGTAGAGAAATGAACATATTTTTCCTCACAAATGCTCGGCTAGAAATCAAACGCATCTATACACTTTTATTGCACATTGCCATGATGCAAAAATGGGCTTATACCAAGCCTACCGAAGCAAGTATTGGAAGGAAATTACATTTCGTAGGTAATGGGAAAGTTTACCATTTTCAAAATCGTTTAAGCCATTGTTGTTATAAGCACGAAAAGTTATGAAAATTCAAAAGCTGGCAAACAGCAACAGATTTAATTCGCGGCAGCAGAAAAATCTCGTAAAAGCCTATTTATATGCCATTTCTATTATGTATTCGTATCCATTTACCTTCATCTCCATCATCTTGTTTTTAAAACTTGGGGTGAAGCCGTCGTTTTTTTTTTTTCTTAAAGTTAAATAAATATCGGCCCAAAAATTCAACCCTGTGGCACCACTGAATTATTTAATTATGAGTTCAAGGAATGGTACAGAGTTCATTGACAGTTGGACAAGAAAAAATTAAGCACTGTAGCCAATTCTAGGAGATTTTTCTCAAAAATTCTTCATAAATCCGCAAATACCATCAGCTTAACAAATTCGAGGGACATAACCAGTCCAATTAAGTCTCACAATCGTTTGATCATTCCGTCAACGACAATAAAAATCGGCTCATAGACATGAAAATACATACATATATATGTATAAATGTTTACACGAGTTTCATGATAATACCCAGTACATACTCGAGCTTGTACTGGTTTTGCCAATTAAAATTTATTAACAATTCAGTATTTTGCTGGTTAACTATTGTACATAGTTAAATGTGGGACTAATCGAGCATGGAACATTATTTCACATGTACTAAGAAAATAAAAAAAAAAAATAAATAACATAATTAAATACTTTTTCGAAGCAAGCTACCAGGTGAAACGACAACAACACGATCGATTATTGTTGCAAGGTATGATGTCGCCTGTGGTCCATATGACTTGCAATGTTAAGTTGCTTATAAGTTACTATACACATTCAACCAGAATGTCTCAACTTATAATGAAATCCGCAATTATTTCCCCGCAAGGACAAGACCGATAAACACTTTAAATACTGCAACAATCTCTCATTACAAGCTAAATAATTGCTATCTCTCACAATCTATCCAATAAAACCACACGTATCAGTAAAGTTTTAGCAAGTTAACTGACTTAAATAAAACATATTCTTATCTAACATTTACTCAATTTCTAATCTAACTAGAAACCCAGATAAACATCAAGTTATGACGTCTGGATCGGTATCTTTTACGCATTAGAAACCACCCGAGAGCACAAATTAATCTTCAAAACAACGAAATAACACCAAAAACCTCTACGATAGCACTTATACATTTACGTACATGTTTATAAATAGAATTTTAATAATAAGACCAACAATCATATATGGCGCGTAAAATAAATGAAAACAATAACACAAACATTAGCTGAAATGAAGTCATAAAAATAAAAGACGGTAACTGTCAGTTGATTTACTGCATTCTGACTCACTGCATGATTACTCAACAGAACGAGAAAACAGGAAAACATGCAACAAACAACAAAAAAAAAAAAAAAACAACAATACGAGTCAAAGAACCCTAAAGTCAGACTGCTTGCGCTCCACGAAACGCAACAACGAGAACAAGAAACGAGCAACTCCAAAGCACCAAATGCGAAACGCGAACCGCGAACAGCGGACAGACAAACGCGAAAAACTTGTAACAGCAAGTCCGAATCAGAGTCACAGGTAAATTTTTTATAAAAAAAAAAAAGCCCAGCAACGACAATGCAAGAAAAGATTAACAACCACGCGTTGGTGTCACTGAATAACCGATTGATATGAAAACAAAGACAAAACTAGAGTAACTACCACGAGTAGCCTGTAACAAATCTGGAAAACATCACCGAAACAACTAAACAAACAAACCTTACAACGAACAACGAACAACGACTACGAACTACCAACTACCAACTACCGACACTACCGACACTACCGACACTACCGACTACCGACAAGCGGATGATCCATGTCGTTGCAGTAAATTTGGCGAGGACTCATCCTCATACTGGTGCAGGACACGTAGGATTAACCACACGGATACGAATACAATCACCCTTAGGGGCTCACAACGACGGGTTACCAGCTATGCGACCTGAATAATTAAAATGTAAAAAAAAAAAGGACAATAAACGAAAGCACATACGAATATGAATCCAAGCACAGCTAACACGGAATAGACCAAGAATAAAAAAAAAATGTAAACATACGAGCAAATGTTATACTTCATTCAAATGCGTCGAGAAAAGAAAACAGAACTAAAACAAAACGCCAACAAGAAAAATCACATCATTGTCCAGGCCCAGGACCTCCACTGTACTAACGACATAGAGCACAAACATAGAGATGGAGACATGATTGAATACACGGCGAAATCCTGCGGTTTTTACCCCTGCATACAAGTACACTACTTATACTGCATACACGAATACATAGTACCACCAGGGTTGAACAAGGAAGTGTTCCCAATCCTTTTTAGCCCATTCTTTATGCTCTTAACGCCGCACTTAACCATTAAACCACCGTCTGCACTTTAATTCCTTCGAGGTTTTGTCACGCAACACAAACACATCTACGAATATTCAACTCTTTACGAGCACTACTCGTATAGAGCCAAGGAATTTCCTACTTTCCTTCCTCCCTTTTTTATTCTTACTTTCTCACGTGAATCACTTTTTAAATTGATCCTGATTGATGGTGGAGAAACTGTAATCCAATTTTTTTTTCTTTTTCTTTTGTTTAAATCCACTAACTGACACTTGATACCAATAGTAGGGAATTTTCGAAAATTCGATTTCGACGTTTAACGTTACACCTTTTCGAATTGATCTGTCAACTGCAACAACTGTCACGGTGACTTTTATGCATCAAACTGATCAAAGTGCATTGCTTCCTCCTCATTGATCGTTGATTTTTTTTTCGCTTGTTCTTTGTGTTTGCAGCTTTATTCCTTCCTTTTCTTTTTTTACTACCGTTATATACGAACTTCCTTTATGTAAAAGGAGGAAAAGGAACTTGAAAAAAAAAAAAAAAAAAAAAAGCGAGTAAAAAGACGAAGAACAGTGAATAAATTAAAATAAAAGAAGATTACGGGGAAACAGCTCTTTACATCCCGTCGAACGCGCTTTTTCGCTGTGTTTTTATTCGCAAAAAGGGGGGGGGGAAAGAAATTAAAAGAAACGAAAATTGTTTTGGTTTTAGTTTTGATTATATTTTTATTTGAATTTTTATTTTGGGAAAGAAGCCGCAGACAGAAATCGCGATGAGTAACAGTAAACAACTGAGTGGTGATTTCGCAGAACAGAACTCAAGAGCAAAAAACCAGCAGCAGCGGCAGCACCACCATACTGATGGAGCTGAGTGGAGCTACTCCCCCCCCCCCCTTTTTTTCAGATTTTCCTATATGCACTGTGTGTTGTTGTTTTTGTTGTTGGTAAAATTTTTCTCGCTACAGTCGTGTGTCTACCCTTTTGAGCGCACCCTGTCGATTAATCGTAATGTGGAGAGGGAGACATTTTATGTGAAAACTTTTATGGAAGAGCAATAGATAGAGAGTAAAAGAGAGAATGTTTTAGTTAAGTTCTTTTTGAGTTCTGTCAAATGAGAAGCAACGCGTTATCTTTGCCATCCGTTAGAACCGTTTTATGGTGGTGCTGGTGAGCATAACGGGCATCAATGTTAGCTTTGGCAGCACCAGCAAACAATACCAGTAGCAGAAATCTAAATGATGCTTTAGCCTTCAGTCTGTATAGTGCAGGCAGGCAGGCAGGCCTTCCAGTGAAGCTGACTACAACACTGGAAGGCAAAACGTAAACAGAGAACAGGTTGAGAAAAGAGAGCCACAAAAAGGGTAGGTCACTTTTTCACTGTGGAATGACCATACGAGCAAAGAGCTTTTAGTGAGAGCTTTTCTGATTGCTAAAATACAATACATAGTACATTTGCTTTGTTTATGTCGACAGTGTTTACTTGTGAGTCTTTTTGTTTTAGCACTTTTTTGGTTAAACAATATTTTAGCGATGAAGCGAAACGTCAATGTCGATAGCGCAGCGTTGCTACTGACCAAAACCAAAGACATTTGACATCAACGATATCAGTATTTAGACCTTAGTGATTCTGTCTATGTATTTGGTCGTTATAGCCAAGAAATATCACAAGACTAGTGATTACGGGAGGCTTTCAAAATTTTTTGATAATCAGTTGCCCTACAGTCGGTGGTAAGGTCGGTTAGGAAAGCAGAAGTTCGGTTTGCCTGTTCGTAACTGTGCGAAATCGCCATCGAAATGGATAAGCTGCAGATAATATGAAACATCGACATTTTGGCCAAGGAATTACCTTAAATGGAGTAAACCATATTTCAGCTACTGAAAACACATTTTCGAAGGAAAGGCCAGCTAAGGATTCTTCGACATCTGCCAAGAGTATGGGATTAGAGATTGTAATAATACAACGACAATATCTGTGTTGCACAAAGGTCTTAGAACGTTTCGCTTCTTCTGACAGAGCATATATCTTCTACAGTACAGCTTGTTACGTATGGATTGTTACTCGTATGTCTGGCAGAGCATAAATATATATTCAAGTATTTTCTACTGATTTCAATCAGAGAACTGATGACGAAGGAGTCCTCTCAGCGCTTATAACCACATATTGGATAACTTTCAGTATCCTTTGAAGCGCTTGCCTCCAGTTTTGACCACGTGCACGACCACGTTTACTTACTACATTTTGTGAAACTACAAACAACATCGAATATAGAAAATTTAACTCATGATGAACCCAGTAAACGAAGAAAGGACTTAAAACTGTGACATTTACTATTATTTATTTATTTGAATGCACTTGACGAGAAGGCAAGAAGTCTTCAGGATTATGAGCGAAGGTCTGATTACAATCTATTTGATGCGGATTAAATTCACAAACACAAAAATTGCTTCTGCTAGCAATCTGACTAAGAAAAAAGCCCCCCTTGGTGATTTTAGCACTAAATTAGGAGACAATACTATATTTGTGGAGAAGCGGTTGCGAAAATTACTATCAATCGCTGTTTTTTTAGATTAAGAAAGCGATTTAAAGTTCTTTTCGTGAACACCGAAAGAAAGGCTCTATGAAAAGGTCTACCTACTGCTGTACCATATGTCTGGGAAACATGGATCTCAAAGCGAATAAAAAATTCTTATTTGGAAGAAACATTCTTGGGAAACGAAACTTTCAAAACAGATACGTCTACGGGTTTCATAGGTTATACGGTGCCATTGATCTAGTCAGAAAATGTGAATTCATCGGCTTAGATGTGTTAAGCGAGGGACAATGCTGTAAGGCAAAGTGGGAATCGAGCTCAACCAATTTGATATGCTCAAAACAATCGGTGAGAGTTAATAAATCAGTTTAAGCCAATTCATGTTATGTATGTTACATTCTTTAACACTCAAAGTATGCCGAAACTCCGAAACTGAAAACTCAGTCTATTCTATGAAAATAGAATACCCTAACTCATTTTTTCATTCATTATTGATTTGAAAAAATATTGCAGCAGGTCCTAATGTATTTTCCAATGATCCACTATTTCTTCAGACTCAGAGACTGTGCGGCTGAGGGTAAGTCCAATGGCTTGTAAAGACATTCTACGCTAAAAAAAACATTAATTTCTACAATGTCCTAATCCGTTAGGTCAGTGTTGATTCTTTGGATTTACCAGATAATGTCCGATTAATACCAGCATCAGATAATATGACAGTTAATGCAGGGCAGGTTTTACTTTTTATAATACTTTCTGTCAAAAAATGACAGCGCATTTTATTTTATCCGTCCATCCGACCAAAATGAGGTGAGGACAGCAATATCCAAGCTTAAGACCAATAAAGGTGCTGGATTAGACGGCCTACCTGCTGAGCTACTTAAGGCGGCAGAAGATGATTTGGTAGAGAGCATGTATCAACTCAACTTCCAAAATTTGGTCGCCAGAAAACATGCCTGAAGAATGGAATTTTTTCACCGGGAGACCAACTACCTACGCCCATTACAAACCTATCAGTCTCCTTGACATCGGGTATAAGATCTTATGTGCTGTCTGTTTTGAACGTCTAAAGCCATTAATTACTGGCCCCTATCAGTGCAGTAATAGATCTAGTAAGTCCAATTCATACAAAAAACAGATCCTGAGGAAAACCCAACAAGTCCAAATCGATACGCCCTACGAAACTCGTTAGATTGCGCAGATGGAGAACGCTCGGTGCTCCGTAAAGATCGGAAGCAATCTCTTTTATCTAAAAAAAAGAAGATTTAGACAAAGTGATCCGCGGTCATGTAACTTTTTGACATCATACTTGAAAAATCGTGCGATAGTCGCAAGTCAACACTAGATGCACAATTTTTGAAAAGTCTGCACAACTATCATACTTGCACACGCTGATGACATTGACATCACTGGTAGAACTCAGCGAGCTGCTACTGGGGTGTTCGCAAGTGCCTTAAAATCGGAGCAAAACAAAGTACGAGTATATGTTGTCAACAAGAACGGACGCACATTATCTAGGAATCGTGTAGAACGTCATAATAGACAGCTTTATCTTTGAGGTGGACAGGGGCTGTGTATACACCGGCCCTGCAATTAAATCTGTTTCTTTTCAAAGAAAGCAAATGAGTAGTAAGTCCTTGTCAAGAAGCACTAAGGCTCCATGTAAGACCTTCATCATCCCATTCTTGGTTTATGATGCAGAAAAATAAATGTAACGAAAGTGGATGAAGATATCTTCGGCTGTTTCGGGTGGTTTTTGGTCCCGTTTGCGTTGGCCGGGTTTGAAATATGAGATTCAATGATGAACTCTACGAGCTGTACAATAGAATTGACCTGGTCAGAAAAGTGCACATTAGTCGCCTAAAATCGCTAGGACATGTAGACCGAATGACCTCCAACGCTTTGGCCGAAGATTGCCGACATAGAGGAAAGACCTCGCTTTAGGCGGCGCAAGCAAGTGGAAGAGGACCTCAACCAACTCGAAGTGCTCAACTGGAGAGGCGTACTAGTTGAACCCTAGGTCCCCCACGGACTGTATCAAGGCTTTGCCCAGCAATGACGTTGTCTAATAAAAAGCGGGGGCAGAGCAAAATACTGGTCTTTTCATAACGGTTTTTAGATGACGCCACCGAAGGTTGCTACGATTTCACCAGTTACAAGCTGCCGGTCATAGGTCCTGTTGGGTGGCTGGATCAACGGTAATCCAGGAATTAAATCACGGTACCGTGGGAGTCAGGAACCAACCGGATCTCGATCCAGGCCTTACTTGTGGAAGGGTCTTCCTGTTAGGGTGAGCCAATGTGGGTTGACCCTAAGAACAGTAAGAGGTTTTAGGTCGGCATCGACTCATACCAAAGGTCGAACTTTTGCCTCCAACACAGTTCCCAATTGGCATCAAAGGATTGACGGAGGCGTATCCTTGCTCCCATGGATCTACGGGCATCCGAATAGCCGAATAGCCAAATTCCTTCCAGCACCTTTTACTGTCAGTCTAACTCCATATTCATTGAGCCCATATTTACACTTCAGGGGTCAAAAACTGTAATCGAAATAACGAAATACAACAATAACAAATGAATAACATCAAAAGGACTGAATCGTAAAAGGTTTTATATCATTAAATCAAGAAAGAAGCAACAAGAGTTAAATAAAAATTTAGAATTTTCATTTATTACGTCGCCTTCAAAGTAGACCCTATGTGATGCAACATACATACATATGCCGACTTTTTTTTCCGGCATCAATCGAGTTAAAACAGGTACCCCTGACCCCGAACTTTAGTTTAAAGAGCATAAGAAGTCACACCAGACCAGTTTCATTAATGTGTGATCAGAACTGGCACCATTCCACATGTCTAAAGGGCCCTCTCCACGATGTTGTTTTTAAAGATGATGCAGTTCTAATATCCACAATAACAATCAAAATCGAGTGCAAGATGTTAATGAGCTATCCCTTGTAAGCTGGAAGGACGATTATTGAGCACTATTCCCCTCACTTCGTCAATGCTTTCATCGGCTTACGAGGGTTGGCTTCTTCCAGTGATGCCCCCACCTCTATAACTCGTCCAAATAGTACTTGGCGTTTTTCTCTGCAAAATAATTGTTCACGAAGGTGATTGCCTCTTCATTTGACGAAAATCTCTGTCCTCCGAGCGCAGTTTTTAGATGAGAGAACAAAAAGAAGTCGCTTGGGGCTAGATCTGGTGAATAAGGCGGATGGTCAAGCAGTTCAAACCGTAATTCATGGATTTTCGCCATGGCAACCACTGAGGTGTGAGACGGCGCGTTGTCTTGGTGAAAAAGGATTTTCTTTTTCTGCAAATGTGGCCGTTTTTCCGCAATTTCTGCCTTCAGCTTTTGAAGTAATGATGCGTAGTATGCTCCTGTAATGGTTTTTCCTTTTTGAAGATAATCGATTAAGATAACTCCTTTACTATCCCAAAAATCAGTCGCCATCACTTTCCCAGCCGTAACAACAGTTTTTGCTTTTTTTTTGTGGAGCCGGCTCGCCCTTTGCAGTCCACTGTTTTGACTGAATTTTTGTTTCGGGCGTATAATGGTGTATCCAAGTTTCATCTACAGTAATTAATCGCCGCCAAAACTCGAATTTATTGCGCCTAAACTGCGCCAACAGAGCGTTGGAAATGTTCATTCGAACACGTTTTTGGTCTAACGTAAGCAAACGCGGCACCCAACTCGCGGACAGCTTTCTCATGCCTAAATCTTGATTTAATATGTAACAAACACGTTCTTTGGACATTTTCGTAACCTCTACTACCTCTCTCACTTTAATTCGGTGGTCGTCTAACACCATTTGGTGAACTTAAGCAAGTCAGTTTATCGTCAGTGGTTGCAGTTTTTGGACGTCCCGAACGTTCATCATCTCCCAAGTTCTTACGGCGACGGCCACGTTTAAATTCAGCTGCCCAAAATTTCACTGTGGTAAATGATGGTGCAGAGTCCCCATACACCGAGCCCAACTCATTTTTGATTTGCGTAGACGTATTGTCTTTCAAAAAGAAGAATTTAGTAACAGCTCGATACTCAATTTTTTCCATTTCACAAAAAAACACTCACATCGACTCACCCAAACGACTGTCAACTAAAAACTGCGCGTCCAAAATTACTGAAACTAGCTTTTATTGACGAGTGCCGCTATCTTTACGTTGCGATCGGAAACTTTTCAGACAACCCTCGTAAGTGGTCGATGATCATCCAAAACTAGGCATGTCTTCAACGACATCTCGGCCGCCCAAGTAGAGTACTACCTTCTTATGGGAAACCACGATTTTTAAGAAGTCATTAGCGCACACCTTTTAAATTAGAAATTCCCTAAACTTTTTCCATCTAAGCTGCATAAGTATGTTCAAAGGGCTAGCAATAGACAGTTAGAATTTCTGAATGAACTTTTAATTGAATAGCAAAGAGCATAATTCGCTAAGCACTTCTTAGAAACTGAGTGAGTTACTTTCTCAATTGTCTCTACCATCTGAACGAAGGTAAAGTCAAGGAATTTCTTGACCCTATTTCAAAATCTCAAACAATATATAACCCAACGATAGCGAGCTTTAAAAAAAAAAATAAAAAAAAGTATCAAACTCATACGGCAACACTTATGACAAACTCCAGAAAGCTTTTCATATAATTATCTCACTCTCTCTTGTGCTAAAAAAAAAAACAAAAAACACTTGCTACCGCTGCATTTGCCATGCTGTCGCGGAACGTTATGGAATTTGGAAAACCACAACGCAAATATCTTTCGTCTCACTTTAGCAAAGTGGTGTACTTAAAGTGCAAACGAAAATAAATAAACAAAAAAATACCGTGACAATCAATTTTTACGACATCACATTTCACCTGCGGTGCGTCGGTAGCATGTTCAATGTAATCAAAGTCCCAATAGCCAGAGGGTATGTTCACCGATTGCATTCCCATATGTCAGTTGCGCCCTGTTGCACTCGTCCATTGGAAACGAACCGTGGTATTGTGGGTGCGTCCACGTTCAAACACTATTGTAAGCGTTCAGTTGAAAAACCAACCTATCCAGCCATTGTTTTGAGGATGAAGATGAAATAAATTTCCCTTTTCATGCTCTCGTGTCGGCTGCATTAGAGAAAAGTTAAAGCACCAGCATTAGCAGGGGGCCTTAATCACAATAAACCAGCCAAAACGTAAATTGAAATCGTTTTGTAGGAAATTGCAAACCGAAAACTACCGTTGCTACTGACACATCCCCCCCTCCATTGATTTACAAGCGCACCGGAAGTACCATGTCTCTGCTAAATGGAATCCATTCTACAACAGCAGTCTTCTTTCCTATTCTCTTTTCTCCTCGTAACCCTCTCACAGAGTCTAGTTGGTTTTTAATGGATTTTCCTAGCTTCTCCTTGGCGATGATTTATGACCATCAGCTGGTTGGATGTGAATAAGCACGTGACTTCAAGGCTTCCAACACGCAACAATTATCCCACAAAAGCACATTGTACGAGTATCTCTATGTATGATGAGCCCGACTAACCGACCGACCGAACTACTGGGTCATGGCAATTACTCTCTCGCCAAATCTCAGGAAATAAATGATAAAAATCAGAAGCCATATCGGCTGTCAGGCAGCCTGGTACCGTGCGTCGCCTCTCACAGCCTTTCTGTAGCAAAAAATTAACATGAAAAACTGCGTCTTAACCTAGAAAAATAATAGTTCCATAGGAAAGCCATTGTAATCCATCGCCGGGGCTGTGTTCAACAATTGCCACTTAGGCAAGGCATTGAAACGCGTCGAAAGTATGATTTACAGCTAACGATATTATTGAACAACTGGCAACGGTAATCCGACGCCAGTGACATGAAGAATGCACAATAATGGAGATGGTGATGGCGATGGCGATGGTGATGGAGACAGGAACACCAAAACAACATCAACAAGACCGCGTACAATAGATATAATGAGCTAAAGTGGAATATCCATATGTAGGTGCATATGTATGAGTAGAGCGCTTGCTATTGCTCTTGTCTAGACAAGGTTTCTGCAATTAAGCAGGTGGTGGCATTTCCACGCTTATAACACAAAATAATATCGATGGCCCCGTCAGTCAGAGTCAGTTGCCATACGCAATATAGTGGCTTACCGCAATCAACTAACCATCAAACCAAACCAATAAAACGCAAACCAACCAGGCCATTAGGACCGTGGCAATGCTGCCATGGATTCCATAGCAAATAAGACTACATACTCGTACACATGTACGAATATCTGTCGCGGGTATGTTCAACGAATTGAGGGATGTAACTTCTACATATGAATAGTGATACAACAAACAACGGTAATAGCAATAACATGATTGGCATTGGCAAAGGCATACGGATATTCTCATGACGTTCATCACATTGCCAAGGGTTGAATTGATTCGCGCGATATGACGGCACTAAGTGGTAAAATCAGTTAAAGTGTAACGTCGGTCTAGGGCTGTTAAGTTGTGTATTCCCCGACCGCATGACAAATTGATTGGAAAGGAAATAGAATAAAATAAAAGACGGAAGCACAGCAACACGAATCCGAATGGTAGAACATGCATGACAGAGCAGTTGGTAATGCCGATGCGGCTTTGCAGTTACCCTACATCAGGATGAAGTTGTAATTTTCCTCAGTCGCCGGAGGAGAAAATGAATTATTACAAATATTCGACTACAATTACGGTTCTAGTACATAACATACATATAGTAGTTACGAATATCAAGAACTCAATTTAAATGTTTGAGAGGATTTTAATGAAAAATGTTCGCAGCCAGCGCAGTACAGCGCCGCTACGGGAATGTTTTATTGTTAGTTATTCGAAGGTTGCACAATTGGCAATGGCTCTGTAGAATGGTTTTTGTATCGTTCAACTGTTGTTGTAGCTTAAATTTTTCTACAGAAAAATGATTTTGAAACCGGCAGACGTTGACAAAATGCGTGACGAGAAATATTTCCTTTTGTTTTTTAGTAAAGATAATTAGAATCAATGAAAAGGGGCTCTTTCGACTTATTGAAAGAGGCTTCTGTAACTGATATATGCAATTGAGTATTGAACGGCACGGGGCTGACGAGTCACAAGAGTGGACCCTAATCCTAGCACAGTGGCTCGATAATGACGTGGATGCCGCTGCTGATATGATCACAGACACCATTCTCTTTGGAATGAGAAACTTTATCCCTCATCGGATGAAGAGTGTCAAACCAAAAGAAAAGCCATAGTACGACTTGAGCTGTAAGAGTTAGAGAAATGTTTTTTCGGTCCTTCAAGACCAGCCCAACTGAGGAAAATCGAAAAAAGTTCAAACGATCCAGAAATGACTGCAACGCCTTTCTTAAACGTGTAAAATTCCAATACGACCAAAAACTGAGGCAAAAAATACTACAATGTCCCAAAGGTAGTAAAAATTTTTGGTCATTTCGTCAAAAATATTAGAAATTCTGCCTCTTCTTCCTCCATCCCAACGCTCATTTACAATGACATTCCAGCTGCCAGCTCTTTGGACAAGGCCAATCTGCTTACTGCACACTTCGCGGCTAACTCAACACTCCCAGATTGTACTTTGTCTCCGCCTACATTTGAGTGCGTCGAATCTTCAATGGGACAAATCCACTTTCGCACTCGTGTAGTAGCAAGAGTTCTTAAAGATCTTAACATTCACAAATCCGCTGGTCCAGATGGTATATCTCTCCTCCGTCTGAAGAGGTGTTCTTCCTCGCTGGCGTTAGCTTTTCCATCAATCCTACTCTTTAGGACTCTTTCCGAGCAGATGGAAAACAGCATTTGTCCAGCCCATCCCTTAAAAAGACGAACCTTCGTCTGTCTCCTTGTATTTGAAGTTTCGTTCGACACATCTCTGAACAAAAGATGCCACCAAACTGTGTGGTTCCTATCGTTAAGTTTGGAGTCGGTTCTGCTATGGTCTACGGATGATTCTTTTCAAGTGGAGTGGGCGGAACTTGATGGAAGGGTCCAGGATCAATGCCCTTTATCAGAATCTGTGTTGTGGAATATACTATTCGACTACAAGAGCAATATACCACATGAAGCAATTCAAAAATTCATAGCTAGAACGCCAATTGTAAAAAACGAATGTAAAAGTGGCCTAAGTAGTTTTTTTTATTATTTTCAATAAATACTTTTATTATGTTTAATTTTCCTTCTTATTTTGGTTTCATATGATTATATACCAAAAGTAAGTAGGAAACATTGACGGGACAGGCTGAAGCACAGGAATTCTAGGAGAAAGCAAAGATAAGTAGCATTATGTATTCGAGACAACTTCACCTCGCGTTACCCCGGCGAATCCTTTTTATAAAAAAAAGAAAAAAATATAATTTTGCGACCGTTGTAATTTGGTATCGGGTCCCCAACTAGCTGTCCAATCTTAGTGGTACCTGCAGTACCACCGTATAAAGTAAAGTTTGTGGATGCCGCCTACCGGCTTTTACGATCTATCGTTTTGAAAACCCTCCGCAAATAAAACGTTCTTTTATAAAGTTACAAAAAGTTTTTTCAACAGAATATTGTGCGGTAGCCCTTTGCGATTTGTTTGCCGCATATGGTTTTGCACTTCCATTTAAGGCAAAAAGTGCATGGCGCCTAACATTTATTAGATCACCTATTCTTTGTACCCTTAAGTGTTTCTTGGAAATATCTTCTTCCCTGAACCCACCCCAGCTGAGCAGCCACTTGGTTCAGCAAAGGATTTGCTACCATTGCAAATTTCGCCCCAGGGCATTTTTTTCTTCGACACGCAAGTGACAGATCGTCACACAGTTCTTAGCCACCAACCGTGTGGTTTGGTTTTTTTTTGGTTGTAGCGTGTATTCGGTTTTCGCATTTTTTTCGTTTTTCCGGCAGCCCGCAATTGAAATTATCTAATTTAATTTTGATCGGGGAAATTGTGCAACAACCCGTATGCGTAGAGTGCGTGCAGAGGAAAATATTGCTGCTGTATCCGCCAGAGTTAATGAAGACTGTTATTTGTACATTCATCGCCGTTCGCAGCAATTGCGATCGTGTTATTCGACTACGTGGAAGATTTTACGCAAGGATCTTGGTCTAAAACCTTACAAGAACTGAAGCCGAACGACTTGCCACAGCGTCGAATTTTCGAGGAGTGAGTCTTAGAAAAGCTGGAGAAGATCCGCTTTTTTATCGAAAAATTTTCTTCAGGCGGAATCATTGGCCCGTATTTTTTCAAATAAGAACGTGACAACTACTTTACCGTTAATGGCGCCCGCTATAGTTCAATGATTTTGAACCTTTTTTAGCCAAAATGCGCGAGCTGAACCTAGTCAACATGTGGTTCCAGCAAGACGGCGCTACATGCCACACAGCACGCGAATTGATGGACCAATTTTGATTTAAAAAGCAAACGCTTAAAAAATCACCCATTACAAGAAGACTTTTACAATCAGATACTCGTAGATGGTCCCAATGTTCTGGAATGACTTTGGCCATAGACGATATGCAGTGGGTGGTTTCAGCTACATTCAATGAAATGCCAACATATTTTAGAGATCTACCAATGTATTGTAGCATACATAGTATGTTCCCCGTACATTTTACATGTACCGATCTACTAACGAGAATATCATGCTTGCCGTAAAGCTCAAGCGTAATATGCTTTCAATCAATCCTCTCAAAACTGAGGTTGTTTTCCTGACGAGAAGAAGGACCTTGTTTGGTTTAACACTAGTGCTAAAAGGCTAGATAATCCGTTTCTCCAATGAATCTAAGTTTTTGATAGCAAACTTGCACTTAACACGTCGCGTCAAAGGCTTGCAAAACGCTATCGGTTTTCTGAATGTTTATCGAGGATTCCATCTTATGGAATACCACCTTGAGCAAAAGGTTATTCAGAAAATTAGAAATACAAGTTTATTCATCTAAATCTATATTGTCGCCTTCAAAGTAATCCCCATCGACTGCAACACACTTATGCTAGCGCTTGATCCAATCCTCGAAACATTTTTTATATTCGGTTTTCGGTATGTCCATCAGTGCTTCCTGCGATTTTTCCATTACTTCCTCTGGACTGCTAAAACGCCTTCCCCGTAGTGGTTATTTAACTCAATTGAACAGAAAGAAGTCACAGGGAGCCAAATCAGGTGAATTCGGTGCCAGTTGGATGGTATTTGTTGCATTTTAAGTCAAAAAATTACGAATAATCGTAAAAGGCACTGTGCGACGGTGCGTTATCATGGTGCAAAATCCACGAGTTTTCTGTCCACAATTCTGGTCTCTTTCGGCGTATTGCTTCACGCAAACGTCTCTTAGCGTCTGGCCTTCTGGCAAATATTCATGATGCACTACACCGCTGTAGTCCATGGAAACCGTGAGCATTGCCTTCTTTTTTGACTGAAAACGACGTGATTTTTTTGGTCTCTGCTCATTTGGTGAACGCAATTCACTTGCCTGATGTCTGAATTGCGTGTCGTACTCATAAACCCACGTCTCGTCTACAGTAATGATCCTTTTGATGAATATGGGATCGGATTCAGCCTCGCAAATCATCTCTTTTGCGACGTCAACACGGTCTCTTTTTTGCATGAAATTGAGGTCTTTTGGCACCAGCTTTGCTGCTATACGACTGAAACTCAAATCATTAACCAAAATGTCTTGGACGGATCCATAGGCAATGCTAAAGTCCTCCGCTATCTCTCCGATGGTTAATTTGCGGTTATTGACCAACACTTCTTTTACTTCATCAATGTTTTCGTCGGTTTTCGATGTCGATGGTCTGCCACTGCGTTCATCATCTTCGATTAACTCACGACCACTTTTGAGCCGCTCATGAAACTGGTAAACGACTGTTTTCTTTAGAGAATCGTTGCCGAAACACTTTTCCAACATTTCCAACGTTCGCGCACCATTAAATCCGTTTTTTACGCAAAATTTAATACTCGTACAAGTTCGTCGTTGCAAATTGTAAAAAATCGCCAACACACACAGAGATAGATGTACTCTTGGCTACGTAACTTTTGCAAATGTCAAGCTATGACGCTAAGATTTAGAGGGAATGTCAATAACAGAGTTACCAACTTAACAAAACAAACAGAACTCAAATCGGAACAATATGAGCGCCACACGGGAACTTTTTGATCAAGGTGGTATACTCGTATATTTATTTATATTAAGGAGACGCCACAGTCCGTCCCGAACCTCAATCAGCAAGCCTCTCCAGCTACCACGATCTGCTCTAGGCGCATTGATATTCATATTATGGGCTGCGCTATCAAATCTATATTCCATTTTCATGAAGAGATTGTTCTCGGATTGGAGTTTGGAAGTTCATAAACCGTCTTTTAAGTCTTGTCTTATATAACTCTGACTGCTGCGAAAATATGAACTCGAGCTTTATGAGCTTCTGAGTCAGGAAAGGAATGTAGAACAATTTTTACGGGCAGTTTAAAAACCAAAACAAAACAAATATCCCAGGCAAACTAGAGGTGGAAAAGTGTCTTCAGCGACAAGCTGCGGTTAAAGTACTTTTTAAATCTTCTAATCACTTCTAAACTATTGTAGTTCGGGAATAAATAATAAATTTGTTATGTAAGGCTCAGGGAGGACTAAACACTGTCTGTGTCTCCGATTGTTATTTCCATTAACACAATGAGTACATTATATGCACAACCGTAGGTGGCTTGACCTTCCAAATTGCAGGCAGGGAAAACGAAAACTTGCCGAGATCTATGAAATTTCATCAGGAAAGACTGTACTCGAAGACTGCTTACCGGTATATTGACAGGGTTTATACAACTTCCTCTATGAACGTCGGGATAACGTTCGCATAAGACTACAGGTGCAAGGAGCTGATCTAAAGGATGCTTATAATGTAGGCCTTTTATCACTGAAGTAATTGCTCGAATTTCTATACTCTTTAAAATGTATATAAGGAGAGCAAATAGACTAGTTAGGAAAAAGGAACTGAAAAAGTTCTTCACTGTTTCCACAACGTCTGACGAAAGAACGACAGAAGCACAGAGTGTGATTCAGAAGAAAAGTTGACAGTTTCTTGCATTGAGAAAGCGGGCCGGATGATATAGAAGTACTAAAATTTCTACAAATCCCGGATTGTTGCAATTTGCTATTTAAGTAAACATAAGACCATCACTTGCCGGCATTAAATAATACTCATCGTCCTTCAAGTTTCAATAAGATCTGGACCAAAGGGAAAAAAATTGTTTTCACCACTACACAATTTTGAAGCATCGCCCATAGTGCTATAAAATGTTAGAGGCTAATAGACATCCACATTCCTTCGAAATTAGACAAGAACATGTCATCGGAATTCAAATTCACGTACGGCAAAGGTAATTAGTAGAATCAGGAGGCCACTTACTCGAAATAGAAATGGTTACGGAGGAATTTAAAGGGTACGAACAGCAGCGGTTTACACCGAAGTGAGCTACTGACATTATGTTCTGAGTGTTGTACCGTCGAGTTAACTACCCAACCAGCTAAAATATTACATGTTGTAAAGCGACTTAACGGACCACATGCTACAGAATATTTAACGGAAATTCTAGATCGAATGTCACTGCTTTTCAAGAATTCCGATATGATATGTCGGATAGAAGAATGAAAAATTGTGACATCTACTATGGTTATTGCGAAAAGGAGTAGAAAAACCGCTTATTTAGAAGCCTTGAATGCCTTATTAAAGCCCGCATCAAGTCTGAATCTGTCAGCTTATAGACCTGATATTTGCTTACACCCCCACAGAGCAGGACGAGACTTTTCTAAAGACTGCTTCTACCAATAAACCGCTATTGGAGATTTTAATGCCAATTATGGAAAGGACAGCATATTTAGCAACATGTTGGAAACATTCTAGTATGTGGCCTGGATAAATTCAGCTTTGAAAACGGATTCAAGCTGGTGGCCTTTGTGGTGCGGAAAATACCATCATAGCTAGCCCATGTTGCCCAGAAATACAGAAAGGGACCTTAGCAATCACCTGACCAAAAAACTGTCAACCATTGTTGACTACTTTGAATTCACACAAGACAAGGCTCCAGTATTCTGGATTACCAAACGTTTCATGGGGCCACAGTTGACTTGGACTGCCTTGTTGTAGTCAACTTGAGTAAATTTCATGTCGAACGGCTACAATCGCAAGAGTCTTCCAACCTCTTGAGAAATGCTAAGCTACTACCATCAAGTGGCAACATTGTCAGCAACTTGTCAGAGAAGCCGCACCTGCTGTGTTGTGTTTTTTTTTCGATCACCATAACGAAATTCCTGGTTTGATTAAGAGTAGTGGCAAGTGCTTGCAGTGAAACAAGAGGCGGACAGGCCAGCGCTACAAGCAAGGACAAGACCTACTCACGAACTCTATGAGCAATGAAACAATGAAATAGGCAAGTGCTCGATCAAGGCTATAAACCGATGCCACTGCGGAAATTATGTTCGGACATCAGGCAGGATGAGCAATTCAACGCGGACGATGATCGAAAATTCCCTTCATTAGACCAAGAAGAGGTCTGGATAGTTATATCTAAATTAAAGATCAATAAGCCTTCGGAACCGAAGCATAGACCCTTTCCTTGGTCGTTTTGAGGGAAAACTTCTTCGTAAGATTCAACGATGAACTCTACGAGCTGTACAGTGACACAAACTGCGCATTGGGCATTTGAGATGGATGAGACACGCTTTAGCCCGCAGAATCTTCGACTCTAATCCGGAAGTAGAGTAGAGGCCTGGACTTAGATGGCGCGCGCAAGTAGAACGGGACTTGAAGTGGGCAAATGGAGGCAGTTAACCAAAGACCGCGCTAATAGGAGAGGCCTAGGTCCACCCAGGGCTGTAGTGTCGCCTAAGTAAGTAAGCTTTCGGGACCAGATGGACTCCAGGACAGGACTACTAAAAAATAAGTCCATTTCACGAACAACAGAGAAACCACTATAATAGACCCTATTCTTGGAAAGATTTTCAATTTCGTCTGCATAGACAGAATTACGGGCTGCACAACGTCACTGACTGTCAAAAGGTTCGGAATTGATAGTCTTCGATGGCTAGGACATGTTGAGCGAATGAAAACTACTGCTATGGTATAGAAGGTGTTCGAATTCATCCAGGGGAGACGACGCGGTAAAGGAAAACCGGAGGCAAGAAGCGCAAATTCGCGCAAAAAGAGCTGTAGGTCCAGACCCATATCTATAAAAAGAAAATAAAATACGTAGTTCTCGTACAGGACCTGCTGGCAACATTGATGTTTTTGTTATGTAGAACCCGAAGGAAAGTCAGCAGGTTTTCTAAATCGTCAATTTGCTGAGGTTCTATGTGTTGACTATGGTTCAAAATTATAAAAATTTAACTGCTAGATCTCATTGTTAGTTTTTAAGGACCTCTGCTACGAATGCTTTCCAAAAATAAGAAGGTAGCGGCCTTCTACTACTCACGCTTTTATGTGATAATTGAGTTACCTGGCTTGAAGTCACATATTCCAAACGAAAAGAAAGTTAAGTTAGCGTCTAACAGGCCCTCATTTCACAGTTGAAGGAAAAGGTGGTGCCAACAAAGTACTTGTAAACGACTTTATTATAGTTAGTCTCCTATTACTACAGTCTTTTATGCATTCAACAAATCACATAGCGCCCACCATTCGAAAAGTATTTTGCCTATGATACTCGTATTTGAAACGAGGTAATCACCGTCTATATAATTTTTGTCCATTTTAGATTGAACATTAATTTCACGCTGACACAAGGTAGCGCTACTAAAGATGTGTCGTCTAATTAGTGACAGATCAGAAGCGCTTTTATTGATAAGTTTTTAAATCAGTTCTTACCGCACTGTCGCCCCTAAACATCAGATAAAAAACAAAGGGTTCCAATCACAATAACGCGCGTCACAAAGCAAACATATACTCGTACGTGTACAACGCGCTATCTATCGCTTTCAAAATCACCAAAACAAAAAACACAACAATACCATAAAAAACACGTTATTTTCACAATGCTGGTAAAAAATTGATTTCTAATGACATTTAGTGGGCAATACCGATGGCCCCTCGATGATTGACGATAATTGCAGAGCATATTTGTGCTCCCGGCTAGGCCACTGATACCGATCTGTTTGTTCTACACTTGTGGCCCTAATCAGCGCAAGGCAATCCAAAAGAACATGGTTTCATACATTTTCCTTGCCTTGCTTCTTAATAAGCTCTAATTACATGTAATTCCCAAGAGCTGCTATCGGACATTTTATAGATTTGTCCAGTGGATACAGCGGGTGTGTTCGGCAGAACACCGCCAAGACAGTCAAGACAGCCAAGACAACCGCAAATAATAAAGACAAATGAAGTGTCGGTATTTGTAAACAAACATGTCATCCGCTGTCATAGTCTCCGCCATTGCCGTGGCCTTTTAATTGGTTTAATGTCCACAAACGATGTAAGGGCTGTCGACCGGCATGGCAGCGGTATGCATAAAAAGAGGAGGAAACACTTGCGGAGCATGTTCAACTTGGCCTTGATTTTAACACAAATCCACACACACGACCAATACCCGAGAGGGCTATCCTTGAAAGGGTATATGGGAGTGAATGGGCGGATGGGAGTGTTATCTTTGTCAACGCTAGGGGGTGAAAAATTATTTACGCATGTTGAGAAAATCGATAGTGTTCAAGTGGGGCCGAGAAATTTAACGACCGAGAAGCGTTGGGGTGATTTTTCAATGATTTAATACTCGAATCATTGGAAGGACAAAGAAATATTTTTAAAGAAACTTACTCGCACACAATTGTATTTTACTTACACACTACTTCCGCATAGATTGCAAGGTTGGATGGACTTACCTGAAAGTAAAAGAAAAACAAACAAAATGGTAATTAGTATTCGCATTTGGTAGATTAACTGGTAGATTAACTCGGAAAAATACTAAGGAAACTGTGATTAACTCGTATGCAATTTAAAAATGAGAGAAACCCGCCAAAGAAGGAAAGCAGCAGAAAGGACTGAACTGAGTAAATATGCCGTCGACTTACAAGGACGTGACTCTTTGTTTGAAAAACAGTTTTGATCGTTTTATTCCACATCAAAGTCTCATTTGAGCGCAATACACTTTTTAATAAGACTTTCCGAGGACCTCAAAATAGGTATTTGTTTGAGCCTTGATTTAACGTTGGAGCCAAGTCTCTTCCCGCTGAGCCATTCCTTCGGGTTTAGGAATAGTCACTGTGGGATAAATCCGGAGAATAGTGTTGAAGAGCAAGCAATTCGTGGCTCAATTTATGAACTTCCTATATGGTGAGCATGAATTGTCTTGATGGAAGAACACTGCCTCATTGGCCTGTTGTCATTTTGCCTTCAAATCGTTATTGAACCAGTCAAGCAAATTGGCATAATATTCGCGATTGATTGTTTTTCCCTTTGGAATGTAATCGATGTGAATTGTTTCGCATGCATCCCATAACAAAAAAACTGTAGTCATGACCTTGTTGGTGGTAAGATCCATCTTAACCCTCTTCACTGCCAATTCCCACAGAATCTAGTGAATCAACTGCTGCTTGATCTCCGGTGTGTTAGGAGGGATCCATATTTCGTTATGAAACTGCACGCGAAAACTCGTCCAGGTTGCTGTGAAGCAAAATGTTACTCACGAGCACACGAAATCCACTGTTTACCATTTTCACCAAAGATCAACGCGGTTGTCAGCTATCTATAACTGGCGAACACAAACTAAATGACGCAACTTGCTCACAATTTGACTATCTGCCTTCAGATGGTAGTTGAACCAATAACAGGAAGGTCTCATCGTGGTAATTGGAATAATAGCACCCTGAGCAAAACACTTACAGGTTCGGCGTGTGTTCAGAGTGGAAGAAGGAAACTAGACTTCCAACAGCCGCAGTCATCAAAGAAAGCAAAACCACATGCTTCAAAAGTCTCTGTCAAGAATTCGACATAAATCCATTGGGTTCTCCATATAAAATGGTGATAGCGACACTAAAAGGCCATAAGCCCTGATAACATGCTCAAAAACTATGTGCACGATCAGGAGAGAAGTCAGTCCAGGAGAAATCCCACTAATCACCCTGGAGGAATCGCCACATGCACTGGAAAGATAGGTGACAGCAAAGGCGACTGCCGAAAAGAGACCGCACCACTTCATAGCAACAACGGAACATTCCCCGAAAGATGGAAAACACAGCATTTGGTCCTGCTACCAAAAGGAAACTTCTTCCTATCGCCTCTTGGACACCATGGGAAAGATTCTCGAGAGGATAGGAATGGTTAAGCCAAGCGATCTTCCCGGCGAGTGCAAATCGCCAAAATGAGAGATTAGACGACCCGGAAATGCAGCTCATAGCATTTAGGTTGTGGTTCGTGCAGCATGCGCAGTAGCTCTATCCTGTTGGAACTATACAAGTTTATCCTTCAGAGTAATACACATCGACTGCAACACACTTATGCCAGCGCTTGATCCAATCCTCGAAACATTTTTTTTATTTGGTTTTCGGTATGTCCATCAGTGCTTCCTGGGATTTTTCCATTACTTCCTCTGGGCTGCTAAAACGCCTTCCCCGTAGTGGTTTTTTAACTAGATTGAACAGAAAGAAGTCACAGGGAGTCAAATCAGGTGAATTCGGTGGCTGTTGGATGGTATTTGTTGCAGTTTACGTCAAGAAATTACGAATACTCGTAATGATGGCACTGTGCGACGGTACGTTATCATGGTGCAAAATTCACGAGTTTTCTGCCCACAATTCTGGTGTCTTTCGGCGAATTGCTTCACGCAAACGTCTGTCTCATAACGCCCACATAATACTCTTTGTCTACTGTCTGGCCTTCTGGCAAAAATTCATGATGCACTACACCGCTGTAGTCCATGGAAACCGTGAGCATTGCCTTCTTTTTTGACTGAAAACGACGTGTTTTTTTTGGTCTCGGCCCATTTGGTGAACGCCATTCACTTGCCTGATGTCTGGATTGCGTGTCATCGTCGTACTCATAAACCCACGTCTCATCTCTAATAATGATGCTTTTGATGAATGTGGGATCGGATTCAGCCTCGCAAATCATCTCTTTTGCGACGTCAACACGGTTTCTTTTTTGCATGAAATTGAGATCTTTTGGTACCAACCTTGCTGCTACACGACTGAAACTCAAATCATTAACCAAAATGTCTTGGACGGATCCATAGTTCAAGTCCTCCGCTATCTCTCTGATGGTTAATTTGCGGTTATTGACCAACACTTCTTTTACTTCATCAATGTTTGCGTCGGTTTTCGATGTCGATGGTCTGCCACTGCGTTCATCATCTCCGATTAACTCACGACCACTTTTAAGCCGCTCATGCCACTGGTAAACGACTGTTTTCTTTAGAGAATCGTTGCCGTAACACTTTTCCAACATTTCCAACGTTCGCGCACCATTAAATCCGTTTTTTACGCAAACTTTAATACTCGTACCAGTTCGTTGTTGCAAATAGTAAGAAATCGCCAACACACACAGAGATAGATGTACTCTTGGCTACGTAACTTTTGCAAATGTCAAGCTATGACGCTAAGATTTAGAGGGAATGTCAATAACAGATTTACCAACTTAACAAGAAAAAACAGAACTCAAATCGGAACAATGGGGGCGCCACATGGTGGTGTCCCCCGGGAACTTTTTGATCAAGGTGGTATATTCTCCAGTCCCAATTCATCGAATTGAGGAAGGAGAAAATCGTTGAGCATGTCGCTGTAGCGCTCGCCGTCCACAGCGGTGTTCTCATCTTCAACCACAGCTGCGATATTCCCAACAAAACAGCTGTTCTGGGGGCGGACAGACCTGGCAGCATTTCGTGTTGTCCAATACTCTTCGAAGGGCCAAACGCCGTAGTGTTTGCCCAGTTGGTGTCGGACAACCGGGAAATCTGCGCCGAAATTCACACCACCGGCGAATTATTCCGCAAAGAAATCGTAACAATTATAGCGATTCATGTCTGATTGACGTGTATTTTATATCTGTTTACTTCACAAATGTAGAGAGACGCGCAAAAATAGACACAACATTCATTGTTATGGGTTAGCCCTAAACCTCTTCTACACGAATAGAGATCAATATTTGACCTTTTGCATTGCTAATAAGTATCGGAGTCTTGTCAACAAATCTTGCAAATTCTTTTCTCAAAAATGAGTTAAGTACGCTATTCGCCTCATGTGCTAAAATAATGTTTTTTTTGCAAGTAGCAGAAATCCTGTAGCAAACAATTCAAATAGGTGTTAACAGACACATGACTTCAATTTAACAATACGAGTAGAGTATGTGGTAACCGCACTTATCACATTCCGGTCTAATACTCTGTTCACCCGTAATGAAAATGGACAGCACTTAGCACATTTTGGTTCTAAGCGATAGCACTATATCAAAAGTAATTGGCCATTAGCGTTTAATGGCATTTGTCCATGTCGACGGTTAAACGTCGAAACTGTTCCATTTTACGCGAAGTGGTTTGTTTTCATCAAGTAACAAGAGCATTGAATTCAGTGTTAAAATGAAGAAAGATTCGCTTGTGAACCGCTTTTTACTCAAAATATTGGATGATATCGGAGAAAACGTTTCTGGATAACCGAGTTAGTACCTAATTTTCTTAGACGAACTCCATGAATCAGACCGGACCTGCATATCAATCCAAGAGCAACACAAATCACTGATAAGTACTCGTATGCTATTTTCTAGGGAAACCAATTCATAGGGTACATTCGCCATTTTTCAACTCCTGGGCAGCAATATCCTGGTTCATGTTAATGATGCTATTCAACCAGACCTTCCAACAACTGAATCCTCGACGATTACACATCGCAGGTATCCAAGACCCAAACTTTGGAAAACATAATGAAAAGAAAGCATCTAAGCGGTAAAAAGTACTCAAAGGGAATTTTGGTTCCAGAAAAAAGGCCTAAGAAAGTCGATTGCTTGAAGTGCATATTGCAGTGCCACATAAACTTTACGACAGAGCAACAAAACATTATTTGTGAAAATTATTCTGTTTGGGAATATGTTAAGATCCTGAGTAAAAGTCTCAGGTTATGTGAGCAGCAAAAGTGAAGGGCCAGCGTTTGAATTGCAAGTGCAATTGTAAGAGAAAGTCAAGAAAAGAAAAAAAGGCGACGAAAAGTATGTTTATTTGCGTACTTATCTCTTCTGTTTAGACAATTCTAAACAATTTCTTTACGAACAAATTCTGGGCAAAGAATTTTTTTTTTTCAAAATTCCATTCGAATGGCTTCAAAAAAAAAAATCAGAAAATCTGTTGAGAACTGTTATCGCAAGAATTCCATTCACTTTGGCGAATTCGCCCATCCTCGCCTGGATAACATTTACGAAAGGGCATCAAGCCAGGAGCGAAAGAATATCAAATACCTGATGAACTCCAAATGTCCAAGGACATCATTCTTCTTCAACTGAAATTGCTAGAGAAATTGTTTCCAAAGCTTAACTGCTCTACGACTACCAAAACATCACCGCCGCCTACGTGAGTTACAGTGGGTGGAGGATATGTCTTGGGGTTTTCCTGAACAGAACCTTCTCAAAAGACAGAGGACCCGAAACCATGCAGAAGTCGTAGTCCACAACCAGTTGCTGGTACTTCCAAAGCCTCCTCTTCTGTCAAAGATGGTTCCAACCTCCCGAAGAAGCCGGAAATCAACAAAAACATCAAAGATTACATTTCAGTTGTCCTATGTTCGTAACGGCAATAACTGATTCAAAACCAACTAAAAACGAACCGACTACTATTACGCTGCAAGAAATCATCGATGAAAGCCTGGGCGAGGTGGAAATGATATTGCAGATCAGCTTTATGGTTGACAGTGGATGGCTTCTCGGCATTACTACTTGCAGGCATACTGGATAAGTCTCTGATTGTGCTGTATGGCGACGAAACTCCCGAACTCAAGACTATATCCCAACACAAACCTAAAGTGACGGCGATCTAAATCACCATGCCAACACCGTTTGCCTCTTCGCACACAAAAATGATGCTGATCGGATATACCGATGGTTCTATGCGCATGGTAATATCGACAGCAAATCTATGCGAAGGCGATTGGCACAACCGCACACAAGGTTTATGGAAGAAGATGCAGACATTGCAGCCGGCGAAGGCCCAACAGGGCTCCGTACCGATTAGATGCTCTACCTGGTGGAGCATAAACTGCCCAAACTCTAGCCACGGATGGCCAGGATAAGAAAAACCGACTTTCGTGAGGTTAATGTATTTCTAGTGGCATCTGTTCCCGATGGCCATCGTGAAGGTAAACGTGGGCATCCATGCACGACTTGGCCAGCTACTAGCAAAATATTCCGCTCCGATTAATGAACACTGTCCAGTAGTTTGTCAAAGTTCATCGATTGGTAGTCTGGGTAACAGCGTTCAAGCTTGCTCAATAATTTTCGCACGGATTCCAAACCCCTGGGGCTGCGAAGGATACCTGCATTCAAAAGGATCTACCCCAGCGACAGCAACGTTAAAAACAGTCACGATGACTTGCTTGGTGGAGGTTGCTTACCTTACACCAAAAACGTCAACGATAAACAGCCTTGGCTTAGAGAGCATCTGCATCTGCATCAGTGGAAGTCCAAGGCCCATCATAGGTCTCAAGCAATGCCACATATTAAATCGTACACCCGTTGGTCTGACGAGGGAATTTACTGGTTTGCCTTAACTCCAGCAAATCTGTTTGGAAGCAGCATGGGGTGTCTTCAATAAGAATCCCAAAATTGAACCTTGCCTTCGGATAGGTAACTACGAAGCGGGGGATTCGCTTCTATGCCGCCGTTCCCTATGGCTTATGACGTTCCACTTACCCCATACGGTAGCTGCGATCTTGAAGGCATGAAAAATAAAACACACACACAATTCTTGAAGAACGATTTTTAAATGCATGACTGAGGGAGCGGGAAAAGCGAAGGGATCAAAAACTTGAGCGACTCAACAAAGGATTTGGCGTTTTGTGACAGATCCCTTGGGTGTTCGATTCAAGCGAAACGAGAAACAATCGATTTTAGGTTTCCAGTTCTGCCCCACTATCTAGCGGATAGATTTTGTTTTGAATGAGTTCTCCTTGATCTTGCAGAAGTTCGTTGCAATTACGTTCCCACTTGCTCAGTTTTAAGTTCGATTAAACACTTTTTCTTTGACATTGCATCAGTGACAGTGTCTCCACCTGACACGACGTCATCAGCGTAATTTAAGAATATCTCTGCGGTGATAGGATATTCTTTCTGATAATCATAACCGATAATGTTCTACAGGATCTGATTCCGATTTTAGTCAGACGATCCTTTAGTAATCAGTATCTTCATCTTACACCCATATCCGACGAAACATTTTAATTATGGGACCGAGAAAAGGCTTCGTCGGATAGGTGGACCAAACAATAATGAATCGTTTATCTCTAAACTCTCCCACACATGTCCTTAACCGAACCGTAGAATGAAACACACAGCTTCTTTGACGCGCTGTCTGGCTTAACTAATGCGTGATGTGGTAGCTAGAAAATACTCGTATGGTATCCTACGCATATGGCATAATAGCCAATATTGTTCCAAAAATGTTGAACACCTCGGAGAGTGTTGGTGGAAGCGGGTTGATTTTTAAAGGGAAGGTTAACAATACATTTTGCGGCGTCATCCCCTCGATGGGTTTTAATGAAATGTTCCTCAATGACCTTATCTTCCGTTGAAAGGATTGATTCCGGATCGTTTCAGTGATGGGACCGAAAATTTTGCTTCACGTAGAAGTACAGTTGTCCAGCTAATATCCAGCCAAAAATAGTTTTTGGGCAATTGGTTAACAGATAGAGCCGCGAGCGATTTCACATAGAATCATTTCCTATACATTATCTGCACCAAGCAAAATATCTACCGCACTTGGTTGATTGAATGAGGGATTCGCTAATGGTAGCACTGAGATAATGTTTGATAAAATGTAGGTAGCTACAGAGATACTGGCAGAATCAAAATTAGAAGAGATAGCCATTGAAGTCTGGCGCAAATATGTGAGTGTCAAATCATTGAAGTACATTCTTACTCGTAGATCAGCTCCGTGTCCAAATGCTTTGCTCCCAACTTACGACGATTGGACAGTCTGTGGTATTGCTATCATATTACCTATAGAAGTAGACCTGGGCATCAGCCAATAATACTCTCCACCTAGTCTTTTTATTCGACAGCTAATACCAATTTTGCACGTCAAGTTAGTTGAAGTCTTCTCCGTTTATGCGTGCCACCTGAGGTGGAGGTGGAGCACGCTGGTATCCACACGCTCTACACATTCCATTCCAGTTAATCTATGTACTCCAATGAAATCTTACTCTTGTAACTAAGCCCATGACGTACAGCAAGAGCAATTCTGGACTAAATCTCCTTTATCACTTTTCGCTGATGCAGGCCGCAACGTAGATCATTTGAAGCTCATTATTTTTTGATAAATTCCAATCCACTGACATAGAAGAGGACAGACTTTTGAAAAGCTATGCCTCCATTACATATGTCCACACTTTCGGTTAAATCATTACCTACTCTTACCGAGCAATAAACTTTCTCTATGGTAACCCTGCAAAGCCAAACAAGTTAAGCAGAGTTGGTACCTCTCACAATTTTTACCAAATATAAAGGTGTTTTTTTTAGAGTTATACAAATTCAATATGAAATAAAACACTTGAAGCTGATGTTAATGTCTATGATATTAGCTTTACTTAATAGATAATTTCATGCCATTAGTGTCTAAATGTGATATCGGGCATATGCGCGCCACAGCTAGCTCGATTGAAGCGCAATGTGAAGTCCAATTTTCGACAAATTTATCGAGCAACTGGGGCCGTATATCAGCAATAACACGGTGGATGTTGACTTCCAAATCGTCCAACGTCTCTGGTTTGTCGGCATAGACTAGTGACTTCACGTACCCCCAAAGAAAGTTATCTAAAGGGGTGAGGTCACAGAATCGTGGAGGCCAGTTCACAGGTCCATTAGGCGAAATTTGAGCGCATAATGTTTCCCGCAATATATTGATGGCAAGTTGCGCCATCTTCTTGAAACCAAAGCTCTGTCACGTCAACGCCATTCAACCAAAGAACGAAGAAGTCAGAAATCATTTTTCTATAGAGCCCTTCACTGACGGAAACATTCTGGCCGACATCGTCCTTAAAGAAATTTGGCCTATGATTCCACCAGCCCATAAAGCACACCAAACAGTGAGTTTTAATGGTTGTAAGGGCGTCTGGACAAATGCTTCTGGGTTTTTTCCACTCCAAATTCGGCAATTTTGCTTGTTTACCTATCCATTTAACCAAAAATGATGAGGCCGTCGGAGAACAAAATTTGTTTTCGGCCCATTCACTGAACCTACGACGCGTATAATGGTCATGCGGTTTCAACTCTTGCACAAGCTGGATCTTATAAGCTTTTAAGCCAAGTTCTTTCCGTAAAATGTTCCACAAAGTGGATAGACATAGCTCCTATTGCTGTGCACCATAGCGGATCGGCTCAGTCGGATTCTCCTCAACACTGCGCTCCATGACGGCAATAACTTCTTCTGATCGCACTGTTTGTCGTCTATGGGGATGCGTATTAATCACTAGAGTGTACGTGGTGCGAAAACGATTCATCGTGCTCCGAATTACTTGCTTAGATGGGCAAGATGGACGTAGCACACTATAAGTTTGGCGAACCGAACCATGGTTTTCAAAATAAGTTTCTACAACTTGCACGCGCTGTTTTGGCGTTAATCTATTCATCGCAAAATGGCAAAACGTAGTAACCACAAATCAACTTTCAACTGTCAAATTGACAATCCGTAGAAACAGTGTTGCTAAACCAAGTGCCCTAAAACCAAACCTCTAAAAAAAACATGCTTTAAATCAACCAATAAATAGTGGGCGTCGATTTAGAATTCAAGGGTTTTATTCAAGGTCCGTGGTGGATGTTGAATTCCCCTGGATTGAGCTCGAACTGATAAGGACTAACTGCATTGTTGACTAAAGTTTTTAGGCGATTATACAAAACGACAAAGAAGATCTTATAAGCGATGTTGAGTAGACCAATGCCTTTATAATCGGCGCAGACTAGAGGGTGAGCTTTTGTCATGATTGGGCCAGTACCAGTACTGGCATGTTTTGGTCCAGCCATATTTTATTTTAGAGATGATTTACTGTAAGCTCTTCACAAAGACATCTCCTGCCGCCTTATTCAGATCAGTAACAAGGCCGTTAGACTTAAGCAGAATGTTGATCATCATCGCCGTTTAAGATTCTGCAGAAATAGTTTTTCCATATCTTCAGCTCTGTCTGCGAATCTACCTATACAACCAGGTTCCTTTGTTCATCCTTGAGGGATTCTGTTATCTGCACTGCACTGCTGTTAGAACATCTTTCAATTTCCTCGACGTCACGCTCCTCGTCCTTCCTTTTTATCTGGTAGAACTCACGAAAACCTTGTAGCATCGCTTTATATACCTCGTTTCTCCGCAAGTTCCAGCCGACATTCGCCGTCAAACCACGGTTTGGTGGTGCTGATCGGGCGAAACCTGGTACATCAAAAACAGCATCTCTGCTCACTTATTGGCAAATTTGGGTTTCAGCAAAAGATGCTGGCACTGGAGATTTCAAGAAAACTGGGTGCGCGGCTTGCATCGTAGATTCATCAGGAGATCGCCAGGTCCCCTTATGAATATCATTTCTTCTTGCGGTGACTTTTTACCCCGAACCGAAGTCGATAAACCTGAACAGGCCTTGTAGAGGAGCTGCATGTGCACGCATATTAAGCTGATTTTGATTGATTTAGTCTTGATGCGCATTATCTCGAGACTCTTCCTCACATGCCTGAAACGCAAGACCTTTTCCCTAAACATTCCACTTATGACGGCGATCCCCATAATACGGTATATATCACCGTAATGTTGCGCTAATTGATAATCTGACAGGAAAACTACAGATAAAACGAACATCTGCTCGAGTAAACAGAAGCCCTTTTCTAAGAACAAACTGGAACATCCGTTTCAAATCAGAATGAAGATGTTAAGGGCCATGGCACGAGTAGCAGAGCAAAAGGCAACAATATATCTCAATACTCTACGACATAGGGTATTGCCTTAAATACATTTAAACTTCAATTGAGTTACTGAGAAATCACTGATTCACTCCCACATTCGTTGCTTAATAAAGTAACTCAATCAAAAGCCCACACAATTCATCCAAATGTGTCTGCACTTGACTTAGTGGAACGCGACCAATATGTAGCAATAGCAACGTTAACAACAACATCAGCAGCAAACACTTAATGGACTATGCGCCTGGGAAGCAATTTAATCATTTTGAATTTATCACAGGCGAACATCGCAGTTTTAATCTCTGCCCCACCATCGTCATTGTACTCGTCATCATCGTGGTAGTCATCATCATCCTCAACGGCAATGTCAATAGCATCCCTCCCACAAGAGCGAAATAAATGTCTGACGTCTGTGTGCACATACCGCCAGCAATATTAAGTCAACTTATTGCTCATTCCAAGGGCACCATCTGCGAAGCGAATAGGCTGCCACCAGAATGAAGCTCTGTTCTCCATCGTCTCCGTACTTCGACATGAACGTTCCACTTCAAATCTGACTGAGTGAAAATCGATCGTCAAACGATTTTAAGTGAGTTACGAATACTTCTTTGTTCTTGAAGGCTTGAGAACCAATTCAAACTGCCTAGAAGGGGAGCTCATGCCACACTCTCAACATCAGATGGCATTGCCCGCCCAATTACTTTGAAAGGAAGCCTCTGCCGCTTCTGCCATTTGTCTTCCTTTTATCTTTTTTTTTTTTTTTGTTTTTTTTTATTTCCTTGCAATACTATGTCCAATATTTCTATTTCAAATTCAAAAAAACTATAAATTTATCTCCTAAATAGAATTAATGATCTTTTTATTGATGAATTCCGTCAGACAGCACATGAACGTCAATTTGTGCGCTTGGTCAATAAACGAATGCGATTTGGCAGCTAATTGAAATATTGTGTGCTTTCGAAACACTCGTACGAATACAAATGCCAGATGCGAAATTTCAAATGCGAAATGTTGTTTTGGGAGCAAAGAGAATACTGCTACAACGCAAATATTTGCCGCGCATTTGATTAATATCGTTTGGGGGGGAGGAAGGTGATCCAGCCAAATGAATTTATGGAATAACTGATGACACACTGTGCTTTTTAGCCTTTTGATAGGCGAGCAGCTCATAATTAATTAATTTTTTTTGTTTTATTATTATTCGCATCTTTGGAGAGCTCAACTTTGACGTTCGCACTTTAATTAATCAATTTATAACTAATACCGATTGACATTTAACTGCCAGTACCGTCAGAATGGCTTTGATGCTTGTTGTAGTTGCCGAATGGATGAATTTGTTTGATATTTGGCAGCATTTGCAGTGCACTTTTGAATGTCAACATTTGGCGCCAAAGTAAAGGTCAACTGGATCTGAAAAAGATTTGGACTCGACGTTATGGACACAATAGACATGTTTCCAGACTCAGTGAGCTTAGAATCTTAAGAGGGTGGGATCCCTCAAGTTAAACATTGTGTTAAGAGATAAGGATTTATAAAGCGTGTTTTTTTTTTTGCAGGTTAAATTTTGAAAATGGGGATTATGTTACATGTCAAATCAACTATTTATTTTCAGTACAGTTTGCCATTTATTCATGGAAAGAGTGACGCGGAAATTTATTCGCAGGTCTGTTCGCGAATCTTATGGAGTACTTCGTGGCCTCTGCGGTAGCCATCATTGTCCATACGCACGCAATTCACGCTATTGGACACTCACACACGAGGACAGTGCGTTAGGAAGAAAATATCGCGGCTATGGAAGATTGTGGTGAAGAGGATCCCAATTTATCAATTCGTCGTGTTTGTCCATCTATTATTAGCAAGAGCTAAATCCGAGAGACCATTTAGTACGTCGCGTGTTCAGTTATTGGGCTTTAAATCAACTTGCAGTTGACTCAGTTTTTTACCGTAAATTTTGTTCAGTGATGAGGTTAAACGGCAACGCAGACAAACAGAATTGTCGTCTTTGGAGCGAAGGCAGCCCTCAAGAAGTTCACCAGATGTCACTGCCTCGACAAAAATGTATCATATGGTACGGATTGTACGCCGGTGGTATCATTGATCCTTGGTTCTTCAAAAATGATGCCGGAGCAGAAATTACTGTCAATACACCCTGACTGACTCGAACTGCAACCAACTTCAGACTGCTATAATTTCCAAACCGTTCATGACAGTGAGCTCAAATTTTGACACAAGACAGATAATTTTATTATTTGCAAGCCTTTTAAAGCGTCTCAGTTGTTTTTATCCGCGATGGAATTCAAACGTGATAGTGTGATTGCTTTATATTTGGCTGGAAAACCACAAGTAGCTATCGCTAGAGCCCGCCAGCACCTCAACGTGAATAAATCATTTGTGTCTCGAACCATAACTCGTTACCGTGATACTGGCAGTGTTGCAAAACTCCATGGAGGTGGTCATAAAAAAAACAGCAATATCGGCAGAAATGGTTCGGAAAGTGAAGGCTCGAATTGAGCGAAATCCGCGTCGAAGTGGAAGAAAAATGGCTCGTGAGCTCAACATATCGTTGGAACGGATGCAACACATACTGAAAAATGAGCTTGGGCTTAAGCCATTAAAGTTCCAAAAACCACACGATCTTACACCGCAACAGAAAAAAGTTAGAGTCGAAAGAGCGAGGGAGTTGCTATGCTTGCACGAAAGTGGTGAGTTGCCGAATTTGCTTTTTATCCGATGAGTCGCCATTTGTTATCGAGCAATATGTCAACAAACAAAATGAACGAGTTTACTTGCCAGAGAGGTCCTTCGAAAATTTACACCTTCGGGCGATCACCAGAAAGCAGGCAGCACCGATAGTGATGGTTTGGGCGCCATAACCGCCGATGTTCGCTCTCCGCTCGTATTTTTGGACCGTGGCGTCAAAATTAATGCAATCGTATTCCGTGAAACTGTCTTAGAGGCAGTATTGAAGCCTTGGGCAAACAATCATTTCGGTCGGAGACCGTGGACATTTCAACAAGACTCGGCACCGTCTCACAAAGGGCGCGTCAACCAAGATTGGTTAAAAAACAATGTTCCACACTTCATTTCTTCGACACAATGGATTGCAAATTCTCCGGATGCAAATCCGTTCGATTTCTCTGTCTGGGGTATTTTGAAGGCGAAGGTTGGCACTAAAAAATACCAAAGTTTGGACCACCTCAAACAAGCACTTCGCCGGGAATGGGCCAAAATACCGCAAAGCTACTTGCGTGCAACGTGCGATGCTTTCTTCGGCCGTCTCAAAGCCATTATTCGCGCCAAAGGTGGACATATTGAAAACTGCTGATACAATTTGAAACTGATGTATTTTCCAACACTTTTTGCTTTGGCACAACAAAATTTATCAAAAAATAAAAAAATTATAGCATTTTAAAAAGTTGGAGTTCGAGTCATTCATCCTGTAGACACCGGTACAATCGATAACACTGGGCAACAATGAAAAATACGCGGACATACTGAATAGTGTTTCTTATAGTACTCGACCTGTAGATAACGGGAAAAATAATATTTTGCTCAGGTCACCAGCAACCTAACGACACACACTTTTACATCGTTATCGAACGAGGTCAGTTCTAATAGAATCGCACATCGTTTAAATCGGTTTTCCTGTTAGTAATTTAAAAAAATAAATTAATTTGCGTGAGAAGAATATTAGAAATGCATTAAAGTGATAAAATGCCACGACCAGATATATTCTGCTATATTTGTGGAGAATTTACACCAAATTTCCGAAAAAAGAAAATAACACCATTTATTGAAAAGTGTTACTTTTCTTATTTTAAATTTAAAATAAACCATCAGGATAAACTCTGGGCACCACACATTTACTGCCTTAGGTGTCACCGACAGCTAACTGGTTGGTTTAACGGGTCATTTTCTGCAATGCCTTGTGGAATGCCTATGATATGGAGAGAGCCCCAGAGTCACACAGATTGTTACTTTTGTTGCACCAATGTGAAGGGATTTACTCGAAGATCAAAGCATTCCATAAAATATGCAGATGTCTCTTCTGTAACAAAACCAGCACCTCATACAGAAATTCTGCCAGTTCCAAAGCCACCTTCCGGACGCAGAAATAAGTTTATCATATTGTTCAGAAGAAATCATGGACGATCCCGAATTTGAGGTCCCTACATCTTCTGATGCACCACATCTCATCAGTCAAATTGAGCTTAATGACCTCGTCAGAGACTTGGATTTGTCAAAACAAAAGTCTGAAATACTGAGCTCAAGGTTAAAGAAGTGGAATCTGCTCAAGCCTGAGGTAAAAATTACAGAGTACCGTACGCGACAAAGTGAATTTCTTCCTTATTTTTCGAAAGCCGATAACTTAGTGTATTGTAATGATATTACTGGATTAATGCTGTCACTGGGTTATGAGCACAAAACCGAAGAATGGCGGCTGTTCATCGACGCACCAAAGGCTAGTTTGAAAGCTGTATTGCTTCATAATGGTAATAAGTTTCCTTCAATACCTCTAGCGCATGGTGTGAATTTAAAAGAAACCTACGATGTTATGAAATTTATATTGAAAAAAAATTAATATAAAAAATATAACTGGTCAATATGTTCGGATTTAAAAGTTGTTGCTCTACTTCTTGGACTACAACTAGGTTACACCAAATTTTGTTGTTTTTTATGTAAGTGGGATAGTAGAGCAAGATCGGAGCACTTTGTGAGAGTAGACTGGCCTATAAGAACAAACTTTATTTGTGGAGAAAAAAATATAAGGAATCCTTCATTGATCGAACCACAGCGTGTTATTCTACCACCATTACATATCAAATTGGGTCTTATAAAAAACTTTGTAAAGGCGATAAAGAAAGACCAACCTGGTATCAATTTTTTGAAACAAAAGTTCCCATCACTAAGCGAAGCAAAGATTAAAGAAGGTATTTTTGTTGGTCCAGACATTAGAAAGCTTCTAAAAGATCCAGCTTTCATTCCTACTCTGGATTCATTAGAAAAACAGGCCTGGTGTTCATTTGTGAAAGTTGCAGAAAACTTCCTAGGTAACAATAAGACTCCAGGTTATGCAGATGATGTACAATAAAGAAAATGCTGGATGCTTATCTCATCTCAATTTCTTTCCGGAAAATATGGGTGATGTAAGCGATGATAACGGCGAGAGATTCCACCAAGACATTGCTGCAATAGAGCAACGGTACCAAGGAAAATGGGAGCCATCAATGTTGGCAAATTACTGCTGGTCTCATATCAGAGAGACTCCGAGGTGTTCTTCAGTATAAACGGAATGCAGATGCTTCCAAAAAAAACAACAAAATTTTACAAGAAATAACATCTTTCGGTAATACTTTTGGTTAAATTCTTAAATTTAAAAAAGCGTTTTCTCACAAAATCCCGATGTGACCTGGCTATTTTATATAGTTTTCCTGATTCTATAAACTCCAACGATTACGAATCACATAATTTTATCTCCGAGTAAAAAATAAATATTTTTTTTGTTTATCAGTGTAATCAACGATTATTTATTCTCAAATTTACGTAACGTCCACGTCGAAGAACTGTGGTTCCAACAGAATGCTGCTCCACCTCACACTAAAGGGAGTCTCAACAAGAGGTTTAGGATTTTTTTTTTTTGAATTAATCGAACAATTGTGAAAGTATCTCTGAAACCTCTGTTGCTTTATAAAGTGGACACATGACAATTATTTAAGGAACACAATATCTTCCAAATGACCGCCTAGGCTCTGCTTGCAAATTCTCATCCTTTTCCCGAAACTTTCAATCATTTTCTCACATTACTGGGGCTCTATCTCGGCGGCGATGATGCCTTCAAAGTTCGCTTTCAGAGTTGAAATTGTTTGCGGATGGTTGACGTAGATCTTGCTTTTAACATAACCCCAAAGCAAGAACTCTGGCGGTGAAAAGTCGCACGATCTTAGCGACCAATGGGTGTCTCCGAAACGCGAAAATACGCGGTCACGAAGTTTCGTGCGCAATAATTCGATTATTTGGTGGCTCGTTTGGCACGTAGGACCATCCTGTTGAAAGTAGAAGTCGTCTGTATCCAAATCCTCGAACTCAGGCCATAACAAAATTGTTTTGAATATCTCGGTAGTGTGTTCTATTGCCGTAATCGCTTTTACGGCCTCATTTTTGAAAAAGTACGGCTTTTTGACATCTCCGGTTCAGTTACTCGTGCATCGACATCTCCTGATCCACTCGTGGATTTCATATGGCCCAGTCACCAATTTGGAAATGGCCCTGAAGGTCGGCGGCTACTGTTCTTGCATTAATTGGACTTTGCATGGAGAACCAAACCTTTCGTTAACTCCTGAGAACGGTGGCGAATGGAGATGTTTGAGTAATTTACGGCACTTTCCTTTACTGCGGCAATATTTTCCATTGAACGCCCGGGGAGAACAAGTTTCTGCACAAGAGTACTTGCAAAGTTGGCACGCCCTTAATTACTCAAAAAGGTGGTCAAAAATTGGACCGCTAGAATGCGCTTTGTACGAGGCAGCCGTAGTGAACGTATGCCCAAAACTATTTTCAAATATTAAAAGGCATGAAATAACATTTAATACCAAGTTAATTTCTTATTGTATTCTACAATATTTAAAGAAAAATGTCTGAACTTCTTAAAAAAAACACCATTTACATTTTTTTTTTATAATTAGCGCGCGCTCAAAGTACTATTAGTCTCCTAGTTTTTCGGTTTCTACGACGATGCAAGTGCCATTCATGAACAATGGCTGGGTGTTTAAATTTCGCTTTAACCGCAGCGGACAGCATTGTGTTTTGGAATCATTAATTTCATTCTGTTAATAGTTCCCGAATTAGTTATGCTGTTAATATCGGAATTTAATGAGCTTAACACATACACATACCATACACTGGATTTGAACTAGCAGACGAGATAACATTGGTGAAGATTAAAAAGAGTATCGGAGGCAGAACGGCGCCCTGTGGCATACCAACATTTAGTCTATGGATATCAGACTTGAAACCGTCCAAGACAACTTGAATTGAGCGTTCCAAAAGGTAGTTTCTAATTCACTAAAGAAGCGATTCAGCGATCCCAAATGCATGCATTTTCGTCAAAGGAGCCTGATGCCAAACTCTGTTAAATGCCTTAGAAATATCAACCAACTAGCTGTCTCCAGATTGATGTAAGCTTCGAGTCCACTTTGAGACATGCCATCGAATCACCAGTGGACCTGTTGGTATGAAAACCGTACTGTCGCTCATTAAGAAGATTTCGTGTTTCGAGATATTTCATGAGCAGACGGTTTATCGGCGTTTCCATGACCTTGGAAAGAAGGCACGTAAGTGCAATAGATCTGCAAGAATAGAGAGGAGATTTGCCTTTTTTAGGGACGGGCTGGACAAATGCTGTTTTCCATCTGCTCGGAAAGAGTAATAAATATTTGGATTGATGAAGAACTCCTCTCCCGAAGAAGAGGAGATATACCATCTGAACAAGCGAATTTTTGTATGTATTGGGTCTATAACTTAATTCGTGTGGTTTGCTAAGAGATGGCGAACATGCGTTGGAAAGCTACTGTCATTGTACGTCATTTCAGTATATGTCATTCATTTGAAGCGTAAACAACAATCATTTTTTTTCACTCAAATATGTCGAACTTTGTGCCTGAAAAAGTGTTTTTGCGGGGAGTTCTTCTTCATTACTTTAATATGAAGAAAACTGCTGCCGAAAGTCACCGTATTTTGGTGGAAGTTTATGGTGAACATGCGCTAGCTGAGCGAACGTGCCAAAAGTGGTTTGCACGATTTAAAAGTGGTGATTTTGGCTTGGAAGACGGTGAACGTCCTGGGCAGCCAAAAAAGTTTGAAAATGAAGAACTGGAAGCATTACTCTAAGAAAATTGTTGCCAAACACAAGAAGAGCTCGCAGAATCTTTGGGTGTCACTCAAGCAGCCACATGAACTCAAGCCGAGAGACGTCGAAAGGCGGTTTTGTATGTCCGAAATGCTGCTGGAACGCCACGAAAGGAAGTCATTTTTGCATCGGACAGTTACTGGTGATGAAAAATGGACCCATTACGACAAACCCAGGCGCAAAAAATCATATGTGAAACCCGGCCAACCAGCCAAATCAACGGCAAAGTCGAATATCCATGGCGCGAAGGTAATGCTCTGTATTTGGTGGGATCAGATGGGTGTGCTGTATTATGAACTGCTAAAACCGAGTGAAACCATCAATGGACAACGCTACCGAACACAATTAATCCGTTTGAAGAGAGCAGTGACCTAAAAACGTCCGGAATATGCGACCAGACACGAGGCAATAATTTTCCATCATGACAACGCTCGGCCCCACGTTGTTATTCCGGTTAAGAACTATTTGGAAAACAGTGGATGGGAAGTCTTACCCCACCCGCCTTATAGCCCAGACCTTGCCCCCTCTGACTACCATTTGTTCCGGTCGATGCAGAACGCCCTCACTGAAATACGGTTCACATCAGAGCAGAATATCAAAAAATGGCTTGATTCATTCTTGGCTGCCAAGCCGGCGCAGTTCTTTTGGGATGGTATCCACAAATTGCCAGAAAGATGGGAAAAAGTCATAGCTTCAGATGGGCAATACTTTGAATAATACTATTGTACATATTTTCTTAAATAAACGTTCAAATTTTGAAAAAAAAAACCGCACGAAATAAATTATATACCCAATACATTCAGACCTTTCAGTGCTCTCGCTACTACACGAGTGCGAAAGTGGATTTGTCCCTTTAAAGATTCGACGAACTCAAGTGTAAGCGGGGACAAAGGATAATCTGGGAGTGTTGAGCTAGCCGCAAAGTGTGCGACAAGCAGATTGCCCTTGTCCAAAGACCAAAGAGGATGAGGCAGAATTTCTAATGTTTTTGACGAACGACTAAAAATTGTTACTGCCTTTGGGACATTGCAGTATTTTTTGCCTCAGTTTTTGGTCGTATTGGAATGTAGGGCCGAAAAAACATTACGCTAACCCTGACAGCCTCTTTACAGTTCGAGTCGTACCGTGCCTTTTCTTTTGGTTTGATACTCTTCATCCGATGAGGGATAAAGGATCTCATTCCGAAGAGAATAGTGTCAGTGATCATATCAGCAGCGGCATACACGTCGTTATCGAGGAAACACAACGACCAGTTAAAATTCCTAAAGAAGTTGTTAAGTCCGCTCCTGTTGGCTTTCTCGTATTACCATACGGTTCTTTTCGGAATCTTTTCTCTAACTGTGTGGTGGGAGTACGAGAAATTAGCTGATATGGCACAATAGTCCAACGAGCCTAGAGGGGAGAGCACATCAACGCAATACTTGTCTGTCCAGAATGTTGAAGCCACCCACAATTGTGTATATTGAAATTACCCGTAATTACGGATTTAGTATGAGGATACAGGGAGACAATTCTTTGAATGGAGTCAGTCAGCGTATCAAACTCGTGAAAGGTCGAGTTCCTGTCCAGTTTGGGGCTTCTGTAAATAAAGCAGTAGCGGAGGTAGGATCTGTGTGATATTTCTGCACACGCGCGCGATGGTTTGGTTTTTTTTTACACTGCGCCGGTTTTTTTTTTTGTGTGCAGCACAGGAGAAATTACGAGCGCACTGGGTGACGAGTGCAGTATTCGGTGGTCGACACATCTGGGGTACAGACTTTTTGGAGAACTTGAGGACGTCAGCAAAGCAAACCGCATTAGATTTGCTCAAAACTCCGGCTGGATTTCAGCCAACATAACCTAGGTAGGACCCGTAATACACTAACAATATGAACAGGGGATCACAAAAGACCAATAGATCTCCATGTATCTGGACTAGCACATCCCTAATTACCTAACCTAACTTAAGCTCGGTACCAGCATAACTGGATATATGTATTTCTCGGTTGGCTGAGGACCCAGTTTTCGCCCCGAACTTGATAAGTTTGTTAGTAAAGATAGTCTCTTTACACTAAAGTTTCACTTGAGAAAAACTTACTTCGTTTGTTGCGTGTCATTCTTTCATTAAGATGTCCGTTTTTCCAAAATGACTGTTTATCACGACATTTCCTCGTATAGCAACTGCCCTTGGAATTACCATCAAAATGTCAAAATCTTAACACAAAGTACACGAAGAAAGCATTCCTTTTAAATGTCACCAGGTTCAATGTCATCAATTTCAATTTGAAAATCACTAATGCAGATCTTTAGCAGTTGTCATCGACATGAAAAATTCATTCCCAAAAGAAATCAATCTAATGCCCGGGTAATGAATACATCAGTTCTTTGTAAGGACAAAATATCATCGTCCTTTGCCTTTCTAAGCCTTTCGGGATGATTAAAAATGCATTTCTCGTTGGATTTGCTGGTGCACGATTCAGTTCGATGCACATTTGTTTCCATCTAACACCGTATAGATGCTTCCGAAATACCATATTCCTTATGCCTTCCTTATTATTTTGTCAGTAGCGCTATGGTATTGTCTGGCCCGTGAGCCACCATCCTCCATTCACGGCTAGCATCCCTTTCACCTCATCAAGGATCATGGCCATCAAAAACAAAACAAAACAAAAAAAAAAAGAGGGGAACAAAATTAAAAGTGTATAAGAGGGCGCATTTCTTAAACCATGCCCTTAAGCTCGCTGTCCTCCATCATCAATCTAAAGTAGCGGAAGGATGTCTTATCACAATTTGTGAAGAGGAAATCTTCAAGAAAAAAAAAAAAAAAAAAACAAGAAAAATTATTGAGGCAAATGCGCCATGACTTATTTTAAACTTTCTTTCCGTCTTCTCTGCAGTTGGCTTTAATTTTCCGGTTTTCCTGTGAAGGGATGTGCGAGTGCTACTTGGGCATGTAAGCCGGAAAGCCTGTAAAGCTTGGTGGGATACATTCACCTTACTACGAACACACATCACATCACAGCTGAGAATGGGGTATAGAGAATGGATGAAATGTCAATCACAACCTTGGTGAATTTTTTCTTCTCTAGCATTTTAGATGGATGGTGCAGTAGGACTCATTGAGGATGAGGCAGAAGCAAGAAGTGCAATGGTATTTTTTCGCAATATTCTTAATTGAATTTTCTTGAGTGCTGTGCTTTGGATGCTGGTTCTCAGTTTCCAGATGCATATGGGGATATTCATTTAACTAGTGATGAATTGCCATTTCATTTACAGAGACAAGCCAAATGCATATACGAGTAGAGGAAGGTTGTGAAGCGCTGGAACTTGAAACAAGTTATTTAGGGGCTGGTTGTGTAGGTAAGTTGTTGGTTTACCCAGGTCTGAAAGGGTTAACATATTTTCTAAACTCCAAGTCAGAAGAACGCACGTGGCAAATTAAGGAAGTCGAATATTTCACAGCATTCAATCATTGCAAGATTGCAATTATTTAATTTGCTAAGATCGTAAGCAAGCAGCAAGCAAGCGGCAAAAGAGGTAAAGTCCCAAAAATGCAACCCTACGTGTGGAATGGATGTGGAAATGTGGAATATCCGTACGAAAATATCTCTTTCATCCAAGACGAGCTCGCAGAAAGGACATTCTCTCTTCTGATGGGAAGCTGTTCAAAAGCACACCGCTAGGAGACAACCAAAAGTCTCGGACAAGGACATACTCACTGTTGATGACACATGCAAACAAAATAAGAACAATGAACTGGTTGGCGGAGCGAGCAAAATAAAAATGGAGAACAGCGGTATACATATAAAGGCAACACTGTTTCTACAGATTGTCAATTTGACAGATGAAAGTTGATTTGTGGTTTCGCACCACATACATTCTAGTGGATAATACGCATACTCAAAGACGACAAACAGTGCGAACAGAAGAAGTTATTGCCGTTGTGGAGCGCAGTTTTGAGGAAAATCCGAATGAGTCAATTCGCCATCGTGCACAGCAATTGGAACTACGCCCATCCACTTTGTGGAAGATCTTACGGAAAGACCTTGACTTAGAAGCATATAAGATCCAGCTTGTGCAAGAATTGATACCGCGTGACCGTTATACGCGTCGTAGTTTCGGTGAATGGGCCGAAAATATGATTCAGCTTGATCCTCATTTTCAACGCTAAATTCTCTTCTCCGATGAGGCCCATCTTTGGTTAAATGGATATGTAAACCAGCAAAATTGCCGAATTTGTAGTGGAGAAAAACCAGAAGCCCTTGTCGAGACGCCCTTACAACCATTAAAACTCACTGTCTGGTGTGCTTTATGGGCTGGTGGAATCATCGGCTCATATTTCTTTAAGGACGATGCAAGCCAGAAAGTTACCTTTAGTGAAGAGCGCTGTAGAAACATGATTTCTGACTTCTTCACCCCTCAGTTAAATGGCATTGACGTGACAGAACTCTGGTTTCAACAAGATGGCACAACTTACCACACGGCGCGCGACACCATCAATTTATTGCAAGAAACATTTGCTGAGTGCATAATTTCGCGTAATAGACCTGTGAACTGGCCTCCACGGTCCTGTAATCTCACACCTTTAGATTACTTTCTTTGGGGGTATGTGCAGCTAATAGTCGATGCCGACAAACCAGAGATGTTGGACGATTTGGAAGTCAACATTCGCCGTGTTATTGCTGAAATACGGCCCCAGCTTCTCGATACAGTTGTCGAAAATTGGACATCACTATTGCGCTTCATTCGAGCTAGTCCTCGCGTGCATATGCCCGATATCATAATATTTAAACACTAATGGCATAAAATTATCTATTAAATGAAGCTAATATCATAGACATTAACATTAGTTTCAAGTGTTTTATTTCATATTCAATTTGTATAACTCTAAAAAAAAAAAACACCATTTCGGTAGCGATCGTCTAGCTACCGACAACAAAACTAGAGCTTATTTGGTAACGGATTTGTCATTGGAGCCAGACTAAGGAAATAAGTCTCGGCATGCGGACGAATGCCTCTTAGGCTAAATTCGCCAACATCAGCCTATTATGCGCGCATGACTCACAGAGCAAGAAGATGTACAAACAGTGATTTTGGTACGACGTACAATTTTCTGTGCGATGTTAAAACGAATCTGAAGATGGAAGGCATTTTTAGTCGTGCTATTCGGCTGATTAATTTTGCGGAAGACGACACATTGTGTCGTGATAACAATGTGTTCCCTCCTCTTAATATTCACAGAGAATTGGGAAGACTTCGGATCAACCAGTCGTCGATCAGATTGGCCAAATTGCGATCGACGCAAGACGTAGTGTATGTTTAATGTTCGAGCGCTTCGACTAGCGTACATTGACTTGGACTACTACCTTGTTGTAACCAAGATGCGGTTGTGGGTATTTAGCCCCATAAAAAGTAATCGAGAGGCGTTAAGTCGCACGAACGAGGGGGCCAGTTAACAGAACCACTTCGGGAAATAAAGTTATAAAGTTGACACCAAATTGTTTTTGCAATAAATTGATGGTTAAGCGCGCTGTATGGCAAGTTGCGCCATCTTGTTGGAATCAAATGTCGTCGATGTTTAGCTGATTTACTTTTAGAAACAAAAAATCAGTCAGCATGGCTCGATAGCGCTCGCCATTCACCGTAATGGCAGTTCCTTCCTCATTTTAAAAGAAATAAGGACCGATAATGCCGTCAACGTGTAAACCGCACCAAACAGTCAATTTTAATGAATGTAATGGTGACTCGTTAACAGCCAAGATCCTTACGTAAAATTTTCCACGTAGTCGAAGGACAAAGGCCAACAAGCTGAGAACGGCGACAAATCGACTTTTCGGCGTTTTCTACAACACTTCGCGCTACAGCAGCAATATTCTCTTCGGTGCGAACATTTCTTTGTCTTGTTGATGGTTTTGAATCGAGAAGAGTAAAATTAGTGAGAAAACGATCAATAACTGCACGGATTGCTCGCTCACTAGGCCGATTATGTTGACCGTAAAATTGACGAAGTGCTCTATGAACTTCACGAACAGATTTATTTTTTCCAAAGTAAATTTCCACAATTTCGAAGCGTTGTTCTGGCGTTAAACGCTTCATGATGAATTGCCAGACCTTACTGAACAGAAATGTCAACACAGTTTGACATTGACAGCTGTCAAACCATAGACAACAACCATCGAAACTTCTCATGCAGCTGAAAAAAAACACCTTTTACCATTTGAAAATCCTTTGATTTACTGTTTGTTGAGAAGCATTTCAGTTAGCTCTTTGATATTTTTTGAAAAACCAAAACGAAGCGATGTTTAGCTTGACCCAATCGATAACGAAAAAGGTTTTGTTTTTTCCTGCGGATGACGAAGTTATTACGTTTTTTTCAGACAGTCGGCGGATTTTCAAAAAAGAAAAATGTGAGCCAACAGATGGTGTGGATGTTGGCTGTCAATTAGTGTCATTTACTGAATTTAATATGGTTGATCTTTTTGACAGATGTCATACAATCCTTAGCAATTTTAGTCAGGGAATCGTTTACCACACAACAGCGCATTTTTTCATTTTACGAAAATGGGCGATCTGTAAGGGTAACACTTCGCAAAAATCGTGAATTTTTCGGTCAACATAATCGCCCTAGTGAGTCCAAAATTCGTGCACTGGTGGAGCGTTTTGAAGAAACTGCGGACCGGAAAACCCATACGATATTCACGTTGGTGACATCATTGGCCCGTACTTTTTCGAAGATGAGGCTGGAGAGACAGTTGCAGTGAATGGAGAACGTTGCAACAACATGTTGAACGGCTATTTTTTTTTGTCCAAAATTGAATGAATTAGGTCTGGACGATCTCTGGTTACAACAGCATGGTGCTACCGCCCATACAAGGCATCAATCAGTCAATTTATTGCGTATGAGCTTTGAAGATCGCATTATTTCGGTTAGAGGAGAATTTGATTGGCCTCCAACATCATGCGATTTGACACCTTTAGACTTCTTCCTGTGAGGTTATTTGAAGAGTAAGGTCTGTGCCAATAACCTAGCGACAATTCAGGATCTCAAACATAACATCCAATCTGAAATTGCGGTCATTGACCCACTTATTCTTCAAAAAGTCATCGTGTAATAACTTCAGAAGCTGAGCCTGCCCCATTAAATAAAAAGTCTGTAAGGGGGCCTCGAAGGGAGTTTGTAGATATAGCTTTGAAAACAAAGAAGCACCAAGTGAAACATTTGCTTGATTGAGCTAATTCCTCTGAATTGTGGTTTGCCGCGGAAACAAGTTTACATGTTGTGGGCCGAAAAAGATACAGCAAACAATCCAATCATTCTTATCAGTTAATACGAAAAGAAGCTAAGGATTGTAACGCTCCAAGTTACCGTCCCTACTGTCGCGTTTTGGCGGCAAAAAAAAATGCTATCCTTCGTCTATTAATGTAACCGAAAATTCAGGATTCACTTCATTGCCATCTTTGTTAGTACGTCAGGTCGTGATTTGCAAATGATTTTCAAGTTGGGCTTTGATTTAAGCTCTGGTCAAGTCATTAGTCCTTTTAAAATTAAGCACTGCCATCGGTGATATAACTATGTGGAATAATCCAAGTCCAGCATCAACACGATACAGTAGGCCAATCAAGTTTAAGAAGGAAACAGCACAACTTTGCAAAGAACTTCGAGATCGCATACAATCACAAATCGATTGTTTAGAACATATACTTAAACGAGTAAATAAAAATGGGTATAATGCTCCTGACATGGGAACGTATGCAATGTCATATGAGGAAGTTCATCTCAAGTTTGTTATATATGTAAAGCTACCCGAAAATTATGAATAAATTTGCAGTGCACAGTTCATTTAAAAAATCCAGCTGATATTAAAAACTTCCAAATATTAATAAGAGAGAATTACAGAGCATCTGTAAGTTTGCATTGGAACCACAGAAATCGGGCTGTAAATTCCAGTAACCCGAGTATGTTCCCGCAAATAAACAAATTATTCCGGAGAAAAAAATCAAAACGACCTACAGTGTCTTAAAATTCCTCGTACGACGGACAACGAACGAATACTGACTACTACAGGTATAGATCCTCAGGAGAAGGTTGAGGCCATAGGAGCAACTATTCAGGAAGTTTATAAAACCAATGACGTCAATGGTTCAAATCACGACGTGGAGAATTGAGCCCTGCTGCACAATTTCTACCTGCGAAATGACATACAGAACTGACGACTCGAGAGCTCGGTTTTCACCCAGTTCAGTGACGAGAATATCGCAAATTATGTCATCGCCGATGAAGGGGACCTACCTCCGTTTATTTCAAAGGTAAAATATCAGTGGGAATCGATGGAACACCAAACATTGTGCTTCGACATCTCCATCTAGAAGCGGTAGATATTTACACCACGCTATTTAACAATGCAATGAATAATGCACATTATTCAGAGCATTGGAAAACTGCGGTGGTTTATCCCATCCCTAAAAAGGGTAAAGATACATCCAATCCGGCGAGTCTCCGCCCGATAAGTCTCCTTCCGAAATCAGTAAGGTGTTCGAGAAAAGTAATCAATAGGGTTGTGACTCAGTGGGTTGAGGACAAAAATAAAGTTCCGGGCAATCAATTCGGTTTTAAGGCCGGGCATGATGTCATACATGCCACGTCTAACTAAGCTGGTGTTAGATATCCAAGGGAATAAACGCAAAAATCAGTGTACTGGAGCCTGCCTGATTGACTTGACAAAGCCCTTCGACACCGTATGGTAAGACGGAGCTTTCTACAGGCTGAGCAGACTGAGCATCAGAAAGCCACTTTTGTATATTCTTCATAATTTGCTCATCAACAGACATAGTCTCTGGTTTTTAACGTAAACTCCTGTCGTGTAGACTTCAGTTTACGGGATACCCATACATCCATGGGAGCAAGGATACGCCTTACAATCGCTCTCCGTCAATCCTTTGATACCAACTCGAAACTGTGTTGGAGGCAAAAGTTCCACCCTTAGTATGAGTCGAGGCCGATCTAAAACTTCTTACTGTTGTTAGGGTCACAGCACCCAGTACTTATTGCAACTCTACGTTGGGTCAAACCAACAGAAAGACACTTCCCGCGACTTGGGGTTTAAACCACAGCCACTATGACTTTCCCACAAGGGGGCCTAGCCCGGACCGATATCCGGGGGGCTCCTGACTCCCATAGTACCGTGATTTAGCTTCTGGTAGGAACTACCAGTGGTCCTGCCACCAACAAGACCTATGACCGGCAGCTTGTAACTGATCAAATCGTAGCAACCTTCGGTGGCATCATCTGAAAATGTTTACGATAAGACCAGTTATATGCTCTGCCCCCGGTTTTTATTAGACAACGTCGTTGATGGGCGAAGCATTGATAATTGGGCGGGGGCCCGCTCGTGAAAAATTGCGATGCGACTTCTGTTGGAACATTTCACATTAAAAACGGCCCACAACAAGGTGCGGTTAACTCGCCGATCTTATTCAACAGTTACTCAAGCGATTTGATAGGTTCACTTCCCCATAGCATAGAGTACGCAGACGACTTGATAGCGTACAGAACAGGTCCAAAAGTCGAGGTCATTAACAAGCTTTTGCAAGACTTCGAACAAATTAGACGATTTTGCGCATCAACTTTCAGAAGTCTGAAACCATAGAACGCCGTTGTCCTCTAGGAATACCAGAAAGAATTGGCGAAAATTCTCGATCATTGGACAGATGGGATCTGGCTAGACCAATATCTAAACGAGGGTTGTTTGAGAAGTTTCCCACCGAACAATGATACAAGACATTTTTTCCTCAAATTTTTTTTTTTAGTCTCCTTGTAACTCTACACACTTCTCCCAGCGAAGCTCCCATCTCTCTAACCCATCCAAAGAGTTCTTGGCGTTTTGCTCTGCAAAATAATTGTTCACGAAGGTGATTGCCTCCTCATTTGACGAAAATGTCTGTCCTCCGGGCGCAGTTTTTAGATGAGGGAACAAAAAGAAGTCGCTTGGGGCTAGATCTGGTGAATAAGGCGGATGGTCAAGCAGTTCAAGCCGTAATTCATGGATTTTTGCCATGGCACCCGCAGAGGTGTGAGACGGCGCGTTGTCTTGGTGAAACAGGATTTTCTTTTTCTGCAAATGTGGCCGTTTTTCCGCAATTTCTACCTTTAGCTTGGCAAGTAATGATGCGTAGTATGCTCCTGTAATGGTTTTTTCCTTTTTGAAGATAATCGATTAAGATAACTCCTTTACTATCCCAAAAAACAGTCGCCATCACTTTCCCAGCCGAAAAAACAGTTTTTGTTTTTTTTTTTGGAGCCGGCTCGCCCTTTGCAGTCCACTGTTTTGACAGAATTTTTGTTTCTGGCGTATAATGGTGTATCCAAGTTTCATCTACAGTAATTAATCGGCCCCAAAACTCGGATTTATTGCGCCTAACCTGCGCCAACAGAGCGTTGGAAATGTTCATTCGAACACGTTTTTGGTCTAAAGTAAGCAAACGCGGCACCCAACTCGCGGACACTTTTTCATGCCTAAATCTTGATTTAATATGTAACAAACACGTTCTTTGGACATTTTCATAACCTCTACTATCTCTCTCACTTTAATTCGGCGGTCGTCTAACACCATTCGGTGAACGGAGCAGTTGGTTGCAGTTTAAATTCAGCTGTCCAAAATTTCACTGTGGTAAATGATGGTGCAAAGTCCCCATACACAGAGTCCAACTCATTTTTGAATTGCGTAGGCGTATTGCCTTTCAAAAACAAGAATTTAATAACAGCTCGATACTCAACTTTTCCATTTTCCCAAAAAACACTCACATCGACTCACTCAAACGACTGTCAACTAAAAACTGCGGGCCCAAAATGACTGAAACTTCGGTAAGTAACTGTCAAAAGATGCACAACTAGCATTCACTAGCTTTTATTGACGAGTGCTACTATCTTTACGTTGCGGTCGGAAACTTTTCAGCCAACCTTCGTATTTCAACAAGAATGTAGATGCTGCTCTGGCCAGGACCAAGGGTGCTTTTACCCGTACAAAGAGACTGTTTTATAGCAGCCAACTCAATGCAAGGGTGAAAGTTATCTGCTACATGGCCCTTATCCGGCCCATGCTGGTATATGACTGCCCCGTGTGGTACAACATGAGAGCAAGTTTAATTGTCTTCACCTTTACAGAACACTAGAATCAGAGTACATAAAATTCTATCTCAATGAGATTCTATACAATAGAATGGGCAACTTCGATATTAAGTTGACTCAGAGGCATATTCCAAGAGCAATAATCTCATATCTGTGGTCTACTATACCAACTACTTATAATATGAGAGTGTGCGCGTGAAAGGCTTAGTTCCACCTGAACCGTTCCTCTATTTTGACATGAAAGGGCTGATCCAAGATAGGTTTGTGGTGCCGCTAATCTTCCAGGTAGCTCATGCAGTTGATGAGAGACGTCGCACACGACAATATTGAACGTCTCAGGTTTAGCAGGACGGGCAGTTTCAAAACGCGATAAAACGCGGTGTAGCACCAAAATATTTGGTGATTGAGTGAACAAGACCCAATTCGTTCGTCGTTTTTTTCAAGTCCAGGTTAGCCTAGTTAGAAGGCAAAACGGGCCATATTTTCCTTGCTATGTTTAGCAAATAGCCGACTTACATAGGGTAGGGTAGTTTTAACGTATTTCCTATCCGAAAATGGCAAGCAAGGGACAAAAGGAACAAAAGAAATCCATTCAACAAAAAATCCGTAAATAAATGGGATTGCTAGCAGATGTACCGAAGCGTGGGAGCAGTACAACTAATGATGGTCATACATCTCGCGTTTTTTTTATTTAAAAAAATACTTTAGAGTCAGTATCGATCACGGGGTTGAATTCTGAGTTGCATATGCTGTTTATTTCGTCAGATCTTGTGGTGAGCTTCTACCGAGAAACACCCACGAAGAAGGTGTCTGCTTTATTTCCAGATGTGGCAGACTTGCTTTTATTTTCTGAATATATGTTCGTTCAGGAAAAGTAAGATTAAGAGGATAAAGATGAGGATTCTGAGGCTGATTGGTCAGTGTTAAGCATTGTATCTATAGTAGTTCATACTAAAAATTGTACACCATCTTTTTTGTTGAAAATTTATAGTCCTAAGTCCTTTGTTCATTGTTTTATTTCTTAATTGTATAAAAACATTATTTTGTTACTCAAAAGTAAAGTTTTAATGTATTTTCTCTCCCTCTTGTTAAAAACAGCAAGCTTTATAATTGGATAATTTTTTTTTTGTCTATTTAATCTTCAATACGCACCTACCCCTCAACAAGCGGTTTAATAATAAATTTATGCCGGTAGAATGTTTTATTTTTTTTTTGGCCACCGTGTGGCAGCGGACGAATTCCCTGGATGAGGTCAAGGTGTTTCAAACAGAAGCAGAAAGCACACCTTATCGGAACTCAGGCCGATAAGGGTTTCCAAGAACAGGCCGGGTTCTTCGTAGAGAGATGATGGCGTATGAGCCTTAAATAGGCCGATGGTAGTGCTCACATACCCGAAGTAGGTTACTGACATTGGTGTTACCCGGAGTTTTTTTTACAACGGAACTGATTCTCCAGGTTTGGAGTTGTCCCATAGGAGTAACTTACCTACCACATAAAAAAGATCTGGCTATAAGAGGGCAACGAGCCTTAGATAACAACCGGTGTTCTCATTTAAGATCATACAAGAGAACGTCCCTGGACTATGAATTTACTAGTATAGTGTGGACCTGGAACGTACGTACACTGTACACAATTAGTTCTCCTCAAAAACTTGATCTGTCCCCAAGTAGCACAAAGCAGATATTACCGAAAGAAATAAGGAAAACATCTCTGCCGGATTGGTCAGAAGACATGAAACACCAACAGATCACGATTTCCAGCTAATCGATTTTCCAAACATTCAGACGGGCTAACTTCGAGTCTGACCACTTTTTGGTTGCAGCCAAATTCAGAGCTCGATTACCCAGCGGTTATCAAGTATAACAGGGTTGGCTTAGCTATCAAAAAGTTGAAGAACAACAACACCGCCGGCTCCGAAATGTGGTATGGATGAATGAAGGTACACTCCCACTCTTGTAAGAAAAATCGAGACATCGAATTGTGTGATATTTGAAATAACATATCGATGATCGACCAAAACTTCATCAAGGAAGTTCAAGTTGAAACTCACCATCACCATCTTTATTGACTTCGAAGCCGCATATGGTAGCATAGATCGTATTAAGCTCTACAAGGCGATGGGAGGATTCGGGATCCCAGCAAAACTGAGCCAGCTGTAAAGCGTGATGCTGACAAACACTTGGTGTAATGTGCAACTTGGAAACAGTTTCTCCTAGCTATTCTAAACGAGTACAGGATTTCGAAAAGGCGATGCATGGGACAGAAGGTGCGCGCACGGACTCAAAACTCCACACTCGAAAGATGAAAAGCATGCTCTACAAAGCACTGATTCTGCCAGCTCTGCTATATGAAGCCGTGTGGTGAACGATAAGCAGGAAAGCAGAGCACATGTTGAGCACTTTCGAAAGAAAAATTCTTCGTGGATATTCGAATCGCAGACCCCAGGTTTGAGACAACAATAAAGACGGAGCAGAAGTTTTTACGGATCAAGCTGCGGCGAATGCCAAAACGCTTGGGCTGGGTAACTAAAGTCAGTCTGTCCAGGATCGAAGAGCGTCAAAGGTTGTCGTGTCTCAGCAGACACGAGTCGGGAGCCTGTTAAGTAAGTTCATCATGTTGGGTCCCACTTCACTCTTAAATAATTTGGTAATTCGAACCGTTGATGACAGATATGGGTGCTGCCACTAACATTGACATTGATGGTAGGATATAGTTAAAGCAACCCGGAGTTCAAGAAACTCAGGACAAAAATAAAAATCAGTTCTTATGGATCAAGTAATCCCTGATGTGAGTAAGATTGGATGTCGTTTAAGAAAATTCGAGAACCCAAACCATCTCAAAGTGATAGCTTACTTGTGCTCCTTTGAAGCCAAGCCAAATGAAAAATGAAGCCATTACAGACATTGAGCATAAGTAGGTCGAATCGGTTAAATGTCTGGGCAAGAACTCCTGCTTAACCTAGCGTATAGACCATACATACTTCTTTCAGTTCCATAAAACGACCCATATCTCAATTCAAGATGTGCGATACCCTTTTAATGAATACCTAGAAGAGGAATTGACTAATGGATTTTTAAATCAACTCGGTTAAGATTGCATGCAGATTGTCATTAATTGTACCCAGCACAATGCTCCGATTACCATGTAAACATAACAAAAAACTCCATGTGGTGCTCGAACAAAAAAAAAAAAAAAACAAAAAACAACACTTTCGATCTAGATATGTCCGCACTTAGTTGAAGCTTCATTTTACGTTGACATCAATATCTAATTTCAACGATTAGCGATCAATTTCAAACACAAATTACATGACATGACTAATAACCATGCGCTACCATTTTTAGCGCCACTTTGTTTTCAAGGCATCACAAAAACTCGTCCAATTTAAAAGCAATAAGATTGCTTACTCATCTAGAACGGAATGGCAAGACCAAAAACGACCATTGCCATTTATTCTTTCTAATTTGCCGCCCTGCACTTGTACCTCACCGGGTGTTTTAAGCATTATTTAGGTTCCTTCCGCTACAACGGGCGGTCTGGCCTTTTACAAATTGCATTCGTCTGCCATTTATTTATTTTTTTTTTCTATTTACAATGTCATAACTACCTCTGTGGCTCTGTGTGCTGTCATTCAATTATAACTGCTAAAGCTATAACAGTTTTTTTTGTTTTGTAATGAAAATTACGGTATTCAGCAGAGACAAATGTACCTACGTATGGCATACATATACGACGACAGCGACATCGTTGCACACTGTTAATTAAATGCAATGAGGTGCAATTCAGAGCCCGCTTATACATCCATGCTACCATGAACAGTACATCCATTAGAGCTGTCAGTGGTTTGTGAATGAACGCATTCAAACAGCAGCACGATGAGTATCTCCAATGACAGCGATGCAAAAATCTAATTAACATTTTGACACTAGTCGCTGCTATAATTATTCAAATTGTTCGCCTTTTTTTTCTTGTTTTAATAACGTTTCCCAATAGATGCATGATATTTGAAGTTCCTGGTGATCTTTTAGGAATGATCTGTGACAAAGACAGTCTCGGGTGAAATTAATTTAACTGCTAATAGCTCAATCACCAAGGCGTGACAAGGATATACTTTAAATGTTAAGACTCTGAGCTAGATGCTAAGATGGAATGAGATGAACCAGCCAGGAAGACCATCAAAGCCTGCGATAAATGGTGATTTGTCATTGGAAATAGACTTCAAGTCATGTGATTAAGACAAAACAGAGGTGGGCAACTCGTCATAAGCCTATCAAGACTAAATTCAGCAAAGCCAGCGTGGTATGCTAGTATGTCCCAGCATACCAGAAAGACAACGCTACCAGGGAAGGCTTCCACAAACTTCTGTCGACAGCATATGAGCGGTGCCCGAAGGACGACATAGACATCGTATTTGATTGCCTCAAAAATAGAACTAAAAAGGTTGCCATCGTTTGTAGTAGTTTGTAGTTTTCATACCCCAAGTTGGAGAAATCTTTCGTGCAATTATAAAGCATCTCAGACTTAGCATCCTGTCATTCTTCTACTTGAAGCCCTTCAACAATTTTCGACATTCACATTAAATGAAGCCTTAAGCACAGAAAGATGTCAAACGTTCAATATTCCTTGATCATAAATGCTCTCCAACAATGCGACATATGTAAATGAGTCAGCTTGCAGCTTGATCCATTCAGAAGAGGCCTCACAGGAATACCACAAGCATGTGTATTCTTTTATATCTTATGGAATCTCAACGGACTGCTTGGCAAAAAAAAGTGGTGTACCACGGCGGCACCAGGGTGGAAAACATGCGAAGAATTGCTCTTGCTAATCGCCGCTTATTTGCGCTTATAAGGCAATTGAGTAGTAAAGCCGTCTTTCGAGCAAGGTACTGATCATCCCAGTGTTGCTCTACGGCGCACAAGCTGGCCATTGATGAAAGCGGATTAAAATGCTCTCGGGCATTTCGATAGAAAAGTCCTTCGGGTAGTTGTCGGTCCCACTTGCATCAATGGAGAATGAGGACATGTTTCAACAACAAACTGTACGGGCTTTACAGCGATGCCTAATTCGTCAGAAAAGTCAGATAACCCGGCTTAGATGGCTAGGTCCCCAACGTCCCGGCCCGAAAAGTTTTCGACTCCAATCCAGAAGGTTGTGCCTTAGTGGCACACGCAAGTGAAAGGGGACCTTAGCCAATTTGGTATGACGAACTGGAGGGAGCTGGTAAAAAAAAATCGCGGTAGCTGGATTATAGCGCCATTTAAGTAAGTAAAGAAAGCGGTTGATAATTTATGCAGACACGGCATCACTCACCATGTGTCAGACAAATATCCACATGCACTTTCTGTCATTGTCCAATATGCCTTAAGGATACTCTCCTCTCAGAAACGATACCATGGCGCTAGAAACAATCCGACCAAAACAAAACTAGTCCCCTTCACAAGAAAAATCAAGATATCATGCAACATCCCACACCAGCTAAATGCCATCCCTTTGTGTCTCAAAATACCCAGGCCTCTTCCTGGATAGCAAACTGAGGTGGAAAGGGAATGTTACAGATGGAAATAAAAAACGCTGAAATAGGCATCTACAGGTTCAAGAACGCCCACTGTGGGATCTACAGTTCAAAGACATGCACTGCGTGTAAACTACGATTTTTAGTTCAATTCTCACTTATAGCGCAGTCATCTGGTGGACACTATATTGCTAGAAAAAACTCGATGGGCTATCTGCATAGGCATCAGCGCTTCGTTAAGAATCTTTTCAACGGCGGCTCTCCTTAATGTGTCTTGTGTCGTTGATATGTCAATGAAATATGTTCATTCGCTATCCATTGGGATTTTGGTCATGCACTTTGCCTAAAACTCTGCCCTTGATCAATAAAGCTACAGTAGCTTAATTCTCTTGCAAAAAAGTCATTGGGAATAAATGGGGCCTTCAACCTGGCATAACCCACTGGCTATACATCTCGGTCATAAGACCGACACTCGCCTACGGGGCTGTTGTCTGGTGGATAGCCATAGAAAATGCAGTCAACTCCAGCAAACTCAGCCAAGTCCAAAGAAGAACAGCATGTGTATGCATAAGCGGAGCCTTACGGCCTACTCCCTCTGCGGCATTAGACATTCTGTTTCATTTCACACTCCTCGATATATTCAGCGGCAAGTTGCTGCGACTGCAGCTACTCGCCTTAAAGCGACTACACAATGGACAATTAATTCATTTGGCCTCGCTAACATTCTTAATACATTAGGAATCCTCACAGAAAACATCGATTACACCATACCTGAACTTTGATTTGACAAAGACTTCCATGTAGGCTTCCCCTCTAGATCATTCTGGGAGGAAGATGCTTTCATGGAGGTCAAGTCAATTCACTTCTACTTCTGGATCTAAACCGATAGATGGGTTGGTAGCGGTGTTTTCTCAGATAAGCTAAATCTAAGCCTCTCTTTCCGTCTTCTAAATCACTGTAGCGTGTTCCAGGCGGAAATTCTGGCGATTACAGAAGCTCTCGTCCTGGCTGAAGAAAAACCTGATATCTGCAAGGGCTATCCGCATCTGGAGTCCTGGACTCAATCTCGCTAAATTCTAAGACCGCCCTTGAATGCCGGGTTGGGTGCCAGGCTACAGAGACATTCTAGGGAATTTTTGGGCCGACGAACTTGCTATTGGAACCACTGTACCCATTCTACCGGAAAAGGGTAGCATAGGTATACCAATCACTGCGTGCAAATTAATATTAAAGCTGGATGCCAATAGATTAACAGACCTTAGATGGACTGTTAGATCAACATGTCTAGCGACTAAACAGATCTGGCCAAAGCTAAATCTGAATCGCTCTAAGAGTCTGATACTTGCTCCTCTACGAAACCCTTGAAAAAATCTAAAAAAAAGACTAAAACCCTGGATATCTAGTCAACTCATTGAAAAAGTTAACGTGAAACACACGCTAAGAATAAAATGCTCCAAGAATCCCATGCACCTTAGGCTAAAAAATAAGTTTAAAAAGCTATGTTTGGATTTCAAAAAAGATAATTATTATCGAACTAAATTCGTTTCTTGCAAGAATGGCAAGTAGTGAATGATATTCTGAACAAGTCTCGTTCTACAACAAAACCCCACTCAATTTGTGTGAGCAATTGCGAACTGTTTGACAAACCTGGCATTGCTAATGCTTTCAATGAGTACTTCACCTCAATAACAAACAGCATACCAACACAAACAGTCCTGAGAAATTGCACACGTTGTTACAATTCAATAAGTGGGGGTGGTGACCTGTCGCAATATACGAGCTTTGCTTTCGAACCTATCACCGCTTTAGAGCTCCTAAAAGCAATTGGATCCCTAAAAAATTCGAACTCTTGTGGCTTTGATAATATTTCAAATATACTTGTTAAACAAATAGCATGCTATGTGATTGACGTCCTGGCAGTCATTTTTAGTCGCAGCATATTTGCGGGAACATTTCCCGTGGCACTCAAATGCGCCGACGTAATTCCGCTGTTTAAAAAAGGCTCTGCAGACAATATGAAAAACTATAGGCCAATTTCACTTCTGCCCACTTTTAGCAAAATATTCGAAAAAGTTATTAAAGAGAGAATAATGTCTTACTTGAAAAAAATTGAGTTTTTCAATCCAAATGCAATTTGGTTTTCAGAAGGGTAAATCTACCGAAGACGCTCTTCTAAATTTTTGCTCAAATATTTTCTCTAACCTTGATGGTAAAAAATTCACGGCTGGTTTATTTGTTGACATCACAAAAGCCTTTGACATGGTCAACCATACTATACTGTTGGATAAAATGGAAAAAGCGGGTTTTCGTGGGTTCATACTAGAGTGGCTTAGATCATACCGATCAAACAGATCTCAAAGAGTGAAGATTGATGGTATGAGTAGCGAGATTCGTTTCTTCAGTTTGGGAGTTCCTCAAGGTTCTGTGTTGGGAACCATTTTATTTCTAATTTATATAAATTCACTGTTCTCGCTAAACTTCAGAAGTAGAATTACGACGTTTGCAGATGATGTTGGCTGTTCATATGGCTCTGAAAGTATCTTGGATTTAATCTCCGACATTAATTGAAATCTTAGTCTATTAAGAATTTGGTTCGCAGAGCACAATTTGAACATTAGCTCAAAGACAAAAATAATGTTTTTTAACTTAGCTTCCCCAATGAGTATGAATGCGGACGTTTACTTCTACGCATCAGAATGCCAAAGGTATGGATTAGCAGGCTGTAATTGTGATTCTAGTCAAACACTTCCAACATTTTGTAGCAGTCTTAACTGGAGTGATAATTGCTTTTTAATTGAAGAAGTAGACGAGTTTAAGTATCTTGGGCTCACAATTGATTCTAGGATGTCATTTGCCAGCCACACAGAGTCCTTAAGGAAATATTTTCGAAATACCCTGCGACACTTTTTTATCTAAAAAATGTTTGTTCAAAGCAATTATTAAAAATTATTTCACGCTAAACTCCAGTACGGAATTGTTTGTAGGGGGGTGCGTGTATCTGAATAAAATCAAGCCCTTACTAGTCTTACAAAAAAGTGTAGTGAGGAAAATCTGTAACAAGAATCGGCGTCATCCAAGTTTCTCATTGTTTTGTGATATGAAAATTCTTCCAGTTCGTCATTTGTATCGTTTTAAAGTGTTGAAAACGTTCTTTCAGAGATCAGAAAATTTAAATTACAGACTTAACATATATCTGATTACAATCTACGGAGAAACTTTTCTTATGTTGTGACTGTACCCGTTTTCCGTACAACTGCATTTCGTAATTTTTATAATATCTCTCCATGTCGACTATTTAAAAAGCTCCCTTTAAATATTAAAATGATAAGAATTTCTGGGATATATGAAAGGTCCATAAGGTCTTGGCTTTTTAATTATGATTCACAGAACGTGGAATACCTTCTCTCTGATATTCTGGTGTAAATAATGGTGTGTTTTTTTTCTTCTAACTTCCTCTTAACTTTTCTTTATTTTTATGTAGTTCTTTTATTTTGATTTGCATCCTTCACTTTTCTTTGTAAATATAATTGTATCTCAAATTCACTTGTTCTTTGGATGTAATTAAACGTGTCACCCCACCCACATTTTAATAATATTAAAACCCATTGAATTGGCATTTGGCACTATTTTAATACTTTATGTATAAAATGTCACTATATTGTTTCTATTATATATTTTTTTTGTTTTAATATACTTAATGAATTATTGTGTTTCAAATCATGTAAATTTTACACATGTATTACATATAATGAAATAAAAAATACTACTACTACTACTTTTAAGTCGGAAACATCTCAGCGCCATCATAGGTGTCATCACTGGACACTGCCTCATAGGCAAGCACGCACGGCGGCTTGGCGCCTGATTTCTGTAGAAGCATGGATGAGGAGGGCAGTCCTGCCCTTGGACTGATAAGACACTCAGCAATACAAAAAAAAAAAAAAACAAAAAGCTGAATCTATGATAGTTGATGCTGGTATACTCGCGCTGCATCGCGCCCATTCTTAATCAACCGACTTTCAACTTACTGAAATTGGCTTCAATATAGACTTCAATCACAACGAGATATTTCGAGGTCATTCTCAGGAAGCCAATCTACAGACTACCATCGACAGATACTGCAATATATATACGTACGTGGGCAGCCATGCAGAAATCAGCAATCAGAGCTGCAGGGAGAAAGAGGAAAAGGAATCTGTTGGATAATTCCTGCGAAATTGCCTTGCTTAAGCACCCATTAGAATGAAGTAGCCAGGTAGTTATTGTATTACTTCTGAGATCTAAACGATATCTGCTCAATAAAGATCACCTAGCTTGACAAATTCAAGAAGCCAGTCGCCCTTGCACGTTCTCCCACGTTCTGGTATCACAATAGACTCACAACTGGTTTAAGTGATGCTCCAATAAGGACTGTTCTATCCTAACATTTCCTAACCTCTCGTAATTCTGTACGCATCCACACGACAAGTCAGTCTGATCGATAACTAAAGACGAAAGATACGCGTCCAGTATTCTTGAAGTGCGCATATTCTGAAATGTCAACAGCAACCACAGGGACCACAACCTGTTTCTCGTAGTAACCAAGGTACTATAGCGCAATACACCGCTGGGAAAATGCTGTGAGAAAGTTTGACATCGGATGGCTTCGCCAGAGCCTTTGTCGACCGCGTTTCCATAAACCTAAACATAATCCCGGATCACCAGTGTCGATTCAGTCAGAAGGCCGCTATCAGTAAGTAACGTGGCCTGCCATAGGTTCCATATGGCATCCATGGTTAAATGATGACTGCTGCCGGGCATCTGCAACATAACGAGGGCTGAAATTAGAACTGCTATTGATACATACCAGCAGAGAAGTGGAACCGAAAACCTATTTCTCCAAAGAAGAAATTGAATTTGAAAAGCGCGACATTAAGGCGATCGAAAGATGCTAGTGTAGAAATGAGATTCGGAAATTTTACCGAAAAGCAAAAATGAGCCTTAGCCAGGCTACAAGAACCGAAACGAAACTTGCAAGGACAATAAAGAGAACATTATGTAGAAGGAGAACCACAGTGCGACAGTGCGTCGCACAAGCCAGCACTAGAGTCACGATATTTCAAAAATCTGCATGTACAAAATTTAGCATGTGCGTTGGCATTGTTACAATTAGAAGAAACCGGAGGGCTGTAAGGATGAGCCTGGCGGTCAGTGAAGTAAAACCACAATATGTCTACGCAAAAGATTATCCGTGTGGTCTTTGGTCAAGTAGAAAAGCATGGCCATCAATTCTCGATGAAAAACTCTTCAAATCCAGGACCTATCTGCCTGGAAAGCCATGTTGCTTAAGGCCCAGGACCCCCCGCAGCCCGTAAGCTGCCTTCCGAAATAAAAAAAGTAATGTTTTGCCTTTCTTTTTCTGTTTCTGCATCTGACGAAGGTGACCTTGTTTTCAAAACCCAGCACCATTTGGAATATTTCCTATATGGACGTTTCCATCTAAACAACCGCGCTTAAGTGTATTTACGGTGATGTTCCACATTTTATGTGTAAACAATGAACAGCCAGTAAAATTGCACATGCATTTGATATGAATTGAGATTTCGAGGAGAAACCATCGCTGGCTGGCGCACATTAGGCGGTGGCAAAACATAAGGGTGTGCTTCCGGTTGCTACCTAATACCGTTATCCTTGGCCTAGTATATACTCGTAAATCATCACTGCCATTACTGAATGTGACAACGTTTGCATTTGCTCTCCACTAGAGTACGCCACACACAAGACGACGACGACGACGACGACGACGACGATGACAAATCCATTTTTATTATTTCAAAATTTACAGCAGAAACGTGCTTCTGAACTTAAACAAAAGGAAAACAGGCTGAGCCTCCTGAGAACAGGATAGGGAGCGATGGTTTGACGCATGAAAGAGAAATGTTAGTTCAATTAAATATGCAAAGTTGGTAGAATATTTTATTAGATTTTATAACATACGAGAGGATATGGCGCATCCTTTTGTGGCGTGAAAATAAGATTCATGTCCTCCTCTTGAGATGTTGAATGCCTGGAATTTCGTAATTCACTTTGATTCTTGTCGTTGTTGTTGGGAGGTTTTTGCGAAGAAAGCCATCAATGAATTGGGTTGGGATTTGGATGAGAGTTGGATGAGAGTTGGATGACTTTTGGCTGATTGCTTGCGTAGTACTTGTAGTCCCTTTGGAAGTTGCTCGAGTTTTGTGTCTTTCAAAATAATAATTCTGGGGAATTGGGTTCAAGGATGGTTAACTGTCGGCGAATTTGTATTAGTAAAGTTGCTTCGAATCTTAAAATTTTGATGTAGTTAATTAAATAAAAGGATTTTGAAGATGACACTAGGTTCCAGCAACAGACAATAAAGAATTTTTATGATCACAATCATAAAAATTAAGGCATTTCTGACTTCGGATCCCAAATGGTCCTAGGCTCACAATAGCTGTAAGGTTGGCTGTAAACGAAGGAGCAGGGAATATGTTGAAATTAATAATGGGGGAGCTAAAGTAGACACAAAACCTGTAGAAGAAAAAAACTAGTGTAAGTCAAGGACAACGCCAATCCCAAAGAGATCAAAATGGTGGTGAATGCGATTATACGAGGGTTGTCTGAAAAGTTTCCGATCGCAACGTAAAAACAGCGGCACTCGTCAATAAAAGCTGGTCAATGCTAGTTGCGTATCTTTTGACAGTTACTTACCGAAGTTTCCGTCATTTTGGCAGCGCAGTTCTTAGTTGACAGTCGTTTCAGTGAGTCGATGTGAGTGTTTTTAAATTCTTGTTTTTGAAAGGCAATACGCCTACGCAAATCAAAAATGAGTTGCACTCTGTGTATTTGGACTCTGCACCATCATTTACCACACTGAAATTTTGGGCAGATGAATTTAAACGTGGCCGTAAGAGCTTGGGAGATGATGAACGTTCGGGACGTCCAAAAACTGCAACCACTGACGATAACATTGCTAAAGTTCACCAACAGGTGTTAGACGACCGCCGAATTAAAGCGAGAGAGATAGTAGAGGTTATGAAAATGTCCAAAGAACGTGTTTGTTACATATTAAATCAAGATTTAAGCATGAGAAAGCTGTCCGTGCGTTGGGTGCCGCGTTTGCTTACGTTAGACCAAAAACGTGTTCGAATGAACATTTCCAACGCTCTGTTGGCGCAGTTTAGGCACAATAAATCCGAGTTTTGGCGTCGATTAATTACTGTAGATGAAACTTGGATACACCATTATACGGCCGAAACAAAAATTTAGGGCGAGCCGGCTCCAAAAAAAAAGCAAAAACTGTTTTTACGGCTGGGAAAGTGATGGCGACTGTTTTTTGGGATAGTAAAGGAGTTATCTTAATCGATTATCTTCAAAAAGGAAAGACCATTAAGCAGCATACTACGCATCATTACTTGCCAAGCCGAAGGCAGAAATTGCGGAAAAACGGCCACATTTGCAGAAAAAGAAAATCCTTTTTCACCAAGACAACGCGCCGTCTCACACCTCAGCGGTTGCCATGGCGAAAATCCATGAATTACGGTTTGAACTGCTTGACCATTCGCCTAATTCACCAGATCTAGCCCCAAGCGACTTCTTTTTGTTCTCTCATCTAAAAACTGCGCCCGAAGGACAGAGATTTTCGTCAAATAAGGAGGCAATCACCTTCGTGAACAATTAGTTTGCAGAGAAAAAGGCCAAGCACTATTTGGATGACGGGTTAGAGAGATGTTAGCATCGCTGGGAGAAGTGTGTAGAGTTACAAGGAGACTATGTAGAAAAATAAAAAAAAATTTGAGAAAAAATGTCTTGTGTCATTGTTCGGTCGGAAACTTTTCAGACAACCCTCGTTTGCGAACATAAGCGTTTGCTGGGTGCCTGGTACCTCGACTGGAGATAGGGTAACCAACCCTTGTGGAAGGTCGTTGGCGGCAGCTGACGAGACGGAAGGGGGGGAGGGCATCTCACTAAGGCACTTTATCCTGTGTCTGGGCGGCAGCGGGCGAATTCTATGGATGGAATCAAGGGTGGCGTTCACAGTTCCAGTCCAGGTCTATAGGGATGTCCAATACTAAATCAGGCTGTTGGAAAAGAGTGGGCGGCAGATGAGCCCTTATTAAGGAGCAACGGCAGCACTCACATCCCCGAAGCCGGTTACTGGTTCCGGAATTTGGTCCGGCCCCTTTTGTCCTAGGGGTCCCAAAAAGGGCGTAACTCTCCAGGTTCGAGGTTGCGCGTGGGGTTAACTGCCCAACCACGTAAAAAATTAATTGTTACGAAGCGACCAATAGCCTCGGATAAGGACGGATTCACTGTTAACGACCCTGCAAAACGAACAAAGGACAACGACTTTCGGATCCGCACGTGGAAAGTTCGGACCTTGAACTGATATAAAGCAGATATCACCGCCATCCAAAAATGCGGTCGGATGGGCCGGGCAAAAGAACGATGAAAAACTGTGATGTTTACTACGGTGATTGCTATAGGGAATGTAAGCAGCGTCTATTTGGATGCGAGTTTTTTGTAAGCGGAAGACTAAGGCAAGAGGTGTTGAGCTTTCGACACGTGAGTGAACGAAAGGTAAATTCGCTAACATCAGCCCTATATGCGCTCACATCCCAACTGAGGAAAAGGACGATGCTACCAAAGAAAGTTTCTACAAACTCCCCAACAAAACCTACGAGCAATGTCCGATGTATGACGCTAAAATCGTCCTAGGCGACTTTAATGCCAAAATCGGAAAGAAGGACATCTTTGGTAGGACAATATGAAGACATAGCCTACACAACACGGGATGTGTAGCTTTACTATAGCACCCAGCAAGAAACATGGCAGTCACCAGATCAGCAAATTGTCAACCAGATTGATCGTGTTGCCTTCGACGGAAGGCACTCCTGAAACATTTTAGGTGTCCGAACATTCCGAGCGGCCAACATAGACTCGGACCACTACTTAGTTGCAGTCAAGGTACGTCTACGGATATCTCAGACGCCACAATAGCGGGGAAATATTATGAGGGAGTTTAACGTTGAACGGCTGCAATTGCAACCAGCCGCCAGAACCTCAACCTCTCGAGAAGTCCTTTGCAGCCAAGTGCTGAAGACCAGTGTCTTAGATGCCGAGAAGCCCTCAGAAATGCCGCAACTGACGTGCTGGGTTTCACCCGCCCACCGGCACGAAACCACTGATGAAGAGTGCCGGCAAGTACATGCAGCAAAACAAGATGCCTATAAAACGGCGCTACACAGAGGGACAAGAATGGCTCGTGAGTTCCACAAGCAAAAGAGGAGGGAAGAAAATCGGCTTCTGCGGAGAAAAAAGAAAGACCATGAAAAGTGCGCGATCGAGGAAATAGAGAAGTGCTACTCCAGGTATAAAGTTTGGAAGTTTTCCCAAAATGTAAAAAGAACGTGTCAGGGTAATAAGACCCGAACGGAAACCTGTAGAGATGATGAAGGAAACTTTGTAGTAGAGTCACAGTCGGTGATTCAATATTGAAGATGCAAATCAAGAATTCCGTTCACCTGATCAAAATGAAGTCAAGATAGCAATATTTAAACGGAAGTCGAACAAGGTTACTGGGCCGTACGGTCTACCTGCCGAACTATTTAAGACATCATTAGATGACCTGGTAGAGAGCGTACACCAACTTATTTCCAAGATTTTGTCGAATGAATGTATGACTGATGAATAAAACCTCAGCATCGTCTGCCCGGTTCAAAAGAAAGGAGACCCTATAAATTGGTATCAGTCTCCTAAACATTGCATATAAGATCTTGTCTGCCATATTGTGCGCCCTATTAAAACCATTTGTCAACGATCTGACTGAACTCTATCAGTGCGGTTTTAGGCCCGGTAAGTCCACAGTTGACCAAATATGCAAATCCTGGAGAAAATCCAGGATCGATTTTTTTTATCGATTTTAAAGCCGCATATGACAGCATCTACAGAGACGAGCTATACAGAGCCATGTCTAGTTTTGGCATCTCTGTCAAACTCGCCCACTTGTGCAGGATGACGATAGAGAAAGCTCGCTGCTGCATCAAGTTCGTTAACGAGACCTTTGATGTCACAAAAGGATTTAGGCAAGGAGGCTCGCTGCCATGCGACTTCTTCAACATTATACTTGAAAGAATTGTGCAAAACTGACAAGCCAACACACGAGGTACGATCTTTCAAAAGTTTATTGGTAGAACACAGGGAACTGTCACTGATGCATTTGCGCGTATAGGAGCGATAAACGAGGGCAAAACAAAGTATATGCTGTCAACATCGACGAATGGGACAATCGACAGCTATAGCTTTGAGGTGGTAAGGGACTTTGTCTACCTTGGCTCTGCTATCACATCGGAAAACGACATCTCTTCAGAAATCAAACGAAGAATAACGCTTGCCAATCGCTGTTTCTTTGGGCTGAGAAGCCCAAAGTGAGAGTGTAGTAAAGCCCTCTCTCGAACAACCAAAGAAACTCTATATAAGACGCTTGTAATCCCAGTCCTGCTCTGTGGTTCCGAAGCATGGAACCTTTCTAAAGCGGATGAAGATATCCTGGTTCGTTTTGAGAGGAAAACTCTTCGTAAGATATTGGGTCCCATATGCGTTGATGGGTTCTGAAGAAGAGGACTCAACGATGAACTTTACGAGCTGTACGGCGACATCGACCTGGTTAAAAAGCTGCGCATTGGGCGTTTGAGATGGCTGGGACATGTAGAGCGAATGAACACCAACGCTCCAACCCGCAGAATCTTCGATTCTAATCCGGAGGGACAACGCAGTAGAGGAAGGCCTCGCCTTAGGTGGCGCGCGCAAGTGGAAGGGGACCTCAACCAACTAGGTTGAGGCCTAAGTAAGTCAAAGACAACGCCAATTCCAAACGGACTTGGATAGCGACAAATAAAGCTAGAAAGGCCTCTACAGGCAAGAAAACCTGCTACGTCACAGCCACAAAGGGTTGCCATGGACACAGTCCAACCAGAAAAAATAGCCAAAAATTACATTCAATCCTCGGGCACAGAAGTGTTGCTTCTATAACTGCGAATATTTAATCTCGCAAGAATCAGGTGTATGGAATTTATTTTGAAACTTACACAATTCGACAAGAGGGAGAGGATATTGATGAATCTATTGGAATCAAGGAGGCAGAAAAAATAAGAAACCAAGAGATCCAAAACAAGAATTTGAAAATGCCAAGGATTTAAATACTTCTAACTACAATACTAACTGGGCTCAATAGAGTGGCAATAACAGGGCTTGAAGTAGTACTTAATGACTTGAATTGCAGTGAAAAGATTAACACTGTCAAGTTTGGGGAGTATGCCAAGAAAACAGCAGAGTTGTTAAAGCAAAAATATCCCCAAAAACAACTCACACCTAGTCTTCATAAAATTTTGGCCCAGAGTCAAAATATAATCGAGTATAAATCGACACCACTTGGAGAGTTGTCGGAAGAAGCTCAGGAATCCAAAAAATAAAGACTACCAGAAATATAGATACAAAAATACGTGTAAGGTTTCAAGGATGCGGCAGAATGAAGATGCAGCCTCATCGGACCCACCCATTTCTTCGTTAAGACATGTCAGAACCGAAAAAGATCTCAAAGCACAATACTCTCCAGAAATGGTAACTTTATTAGACATTAACTCGGATGTTGACGAAAGTTTCCAATGAGTTGTATATTCATTGTTGCAAGGGTTTTGTATGATTTTGAAAGCAAACAATACAATTGTGCGTCATCAGCATATACTCGTATATGATGTTGGCAGGTTGTAATGGATCCAAAGACATTATTTGTAAAACAGATAAATAAGAGAGGACCAAAAACAGATCCTTGAGGAACACCTGAGCGAACTAGACGAAGATCCATTACAAAGATATGAATCCACAAGATTACAGAGAGAATTTTGAAATCAAAATTGTATTTGTAATTTTTTACTCCTAAGTAGTATTTTAGTCTAAGCCGGTACATAAGTCATCGTAGACTTTCAATAGGGCTGTGGTGCAGCTATGCTTAGCCCAACAACTTCACTGAAATATGTTCATAAATTTTCTTTCATACAGTTGAGTTTTGATTTGGTGGCTTAGAACAGTTTCAAAGTCTCTGCTTAAAAACGGAAGAATAGCAATAGGACGGTTTCCGTATTAATTTGGAATGTCGAGGGTTTGAAATTTTCCAACTTTCGGGAAAAATACTAGTAGATACAGCGCGGGCGAAGGAAACTTGAAGAGGAAGAAAAGTGAGGTACCTATGTACATTGGTTTTAAATGTTTGCACGTTATAACGACCAGGAAACAGAGAGCTCCACAGGGCATTCCATAAGCGAGTTGCACGGCTTAGGAACGAATCACGATATTTCAGAGTACGTCCGCAAGTGGGCTTGAGGGTATACTGATGAGCATTCATAGCGAGATGGATGTTACGGTTAAAGTTTTGAAGGGGCGGAATGCTACTGGCGATTTCAATGAAGCAGTGGTGTTGGAGGTTGTCAGTCAGCTGAGTGATATTAGCATCACCTATGAGATGTGGCCAGATCAGAGAGAGTGAAATATTTCTTACATCGCTTGAGGAAACCTAGATATTTCGCAGCATTTTTGACGACATCGAATATGTGGTCATTCGAACGTACGAGTAAGTTGTCACTGACGCACATACCGAGAATGGAAAGCTTTTCGATTTCGACGATCCTAGTGCCATTCACGGATGATGGCTGGTTATTTAAATTTCGCTTTAACGACAACAGACTTGGAAGCAATAAATTCCACTCCGTTGATAGTTCCCCAATTGGTAATGCTGTTAATATCGGGGATTAATAAGCTTAAAATACCCTGGCGTTTCCGTTCTACTACAGCCGAAGAGCAGGAAAGTGCATCCGGGAACGAATATGAAAAGCAGGGAGTTCTATCAACAGCAAAGGAATATATTGGATTAGAAGTACCAGACAAGAGATCATTAATGAAAAAGTGTCGGAGACAGAACGGAGACCTGGGGCACACCATCATTTATTTTGTGAATATCAGACTTGGAACCGCCCAAGACAACTTGAATTGAACGTTCCGAAAGGTAGTTTCTAATCCATTGAAGAAAAGAGTCAGCGATTCCAAAAGCCAAACTCTGTCAAATGCCTTAGACATTCGGAAGATTCATGTACGTTTTGGTTCCATTTTTCGGTGAGACATGACCAGTGGGCCTGTTGCTACAAAAACCGTGCGGCCGGTCATTGCGAAGTGTTCTTGTTTCGAGATATTTCACGAGCTGACGGTTTATCAGCGTTTCCATGATCTTGGTAACAAGGAACGTAAGTGCAATGGATCGGGTGGAAGAAAGAGGAAGATTCGCCTTCTTAGGGACGGGCTGGACAAATGCTGTTTTCCATCTGCTGGGAAAGACTCCTAAAGAGTAAGATTGATGAAAAAGCTTACACAGTGGTTTTGCCAGTGAGGAAGAACACTTCTTCAGAAGAAGGGGAGGTATACCATCTGGACCAGCGGATTTGTGTATGTTGAGATCTTTAAGTACTCTTGCTACTACACGAGTGCGAAAGTGGATTCGTCCCATTAAAGATTCGACGCACTCAAGAGTAGGCGGAGGCAAAGCACAATCTGGGACTGCTGAGCTGGCCGCAAAGTGTGCAGCAAGCAGATTGGCCTTTTCCAAAGAGCGGACAGCTGAAATATCATTCTAGGATGACAAAGAGGATGAGGCAGAGTGAGATGACCATGCCCTCGAATCGTTCGCGCAGAATTTACAATGAGCTATGTGGCACTATGCGCCGTCCTGTCGAAACCACATGTCGTTGGTGTCCATAGCATCCAATTCAGGCCAAAGGAAGTTAGTATTCATTGACCTATAGCGCTCGTCGTTGACAGTGATGGCCTGGCCAACGTCGTTCTCAAAGAAATATGACAGCCCAAAATCGACACCAAACAGTGACTTTTTCGGGATGCATTGGTATCGTCCCAAATTCCACAATTTTGTTTGTTGACGTACCCGTTCATCCAGAAATGGGCCTCATCGCTGATGATGATTTTTCGATGAAAATTAGGGTCCGTTTCTAACTGCTCCAGAGCCCATTCAGCGAACACATGACGTTGTCTAAGGTCGTTTAGCTAATTCACGACGCAAAATTCGCCCAGTTGTGGTTCGCGAAAGGCCCAGCTCTTGTGAGCGACCCGAAATCGACTGCCTCGGATTCTCCTGCACACTATTACGGACAGCGCCGATGTTTTCGGCAGATCTTGCGTTTCGTCGACGTACGGGTGTTGGTTTATCGTTTACTAAACCAGTTGACTCAAATTTATCCACAACACTGCGAATAGTCCTCTCGGTAGGACGATTCGTGCGCGACGCGCGGAACGTTGCCTGAACAGAACACCCATTTTGATAAAACAATTTCATCATTTGCACGTGTTATTGAACGCTGTGTCCGTCCATGGTGATTTGGCAAAACAGACTGAATAAATGACAGCCAATTTGACAGGTGTAGCTTCAACAATATGGCGCTATGGACTGTCAAAGTTCGGAAGTCCCTATTAGAAGACCCTGTAGTATTTGTTGCATCAGTTTTTGGTCGTATTGGAATTTTACACGCTTGAGAAAGACGTTGGAGTTATTCCTGGCTCGTTTAAATGCTTTTTGATTTGTCTCTGTCGGGCTGGTCTTGTAGGACCAAAATAACCTTTCTCTAACCCTGACAGCCTCTTTACAGCTCGAGTCGTACCACGCCTTTTCTTTTGGTTTGATACTCTTCATCCGATGAAGGATATCAGCAGCGGCATCTACGTTGTTATTAAGGATACATAACGATCACTTAAAACCCCTAAATAAGCTGTTAAGACTGCTCCAGTTGGCTTTCTCGTATTGCCATACAGTTCTTTTAAAAATCATTTCTCTAACTGTGTGGTGGGTGTATGAGAAATTAGCTGATATGACACAATGGTCCGATGAGCCTAGAGGGGAAAGCACATCAACAGTGTACTTATCAGGGTGAGAAGTTAAAAACAAGTACAGGGTGTGGGCGGTATGACTATCAACGTCTGGTATCGGTGTGGGCTCATTTACAAGCTGGGTCAAGTTATCTTCCGCAGCGATAAGATCTCAATACAGTTGTTGTCTGTCCAGAATGTCAAAGCCAACCAGAATTGTGTACATTGAAGTCGCCCCTTATCACGATTTCAGTATGAGGATACAGGTTTGCAATTCTTTGTGTGGAGTCAGACAGAGCATCAAACTCGTTAAAGGTCGAATTGCTGTCCAATTTGGGGCTTCTGCGTGATTTGCTGAATGATGTTTGGCAGAAGAATCCTTATTAATTGAGGATCGATATTATCGGCACCATTCGCATTTGATTTAATACCTAGAAGAGTCTGGCCAACGCATATTTTGTCAATACGAGAGAGAGAAAATGTTCCATTATTACTGGAATCGAACACAGATGAAGTCGAAAGGGTGGGTGCTTCAGGGGTGTGTAGATACACATTTGACATTGAGTTCCTCAATAACCGGTGATGTGGCCGAAGCCAGTCATGAGTATAAACGTTCTCGATGTCGTTAAAAATACTCATAGCGTAGTCCTTCCTTGATATGCACAGGCGAGTCTTTCGCAGTGTAGTTTTTGGTACATGAAGACCAACCATTATCCCTATGCTCTTCTACATGAAGGAAAGCAGACTAATGGGTGTGATGTTCTGGTAGATGGTGTAGTCATCTTTTCCGATTTTCGGTATAATGCTACTGTTACTGTTTGTCCGGGCATCAATATGTACTCGTATGCCAATACCAGGCTAGCATTTAAGATTCTCTTCAGATTTGCCAACAAGTGGACTAAACTTTCAATATAACTGGATATACATACATATACCGATCGCAGGCGACTTGAGGCCATCATAGGAAGCAACAGGGTATTTCATGGCTGTATCCCTCATCAAAACCGATTACAGATACTAACTACCCCGAGTTGTGCTATTCAGTTCACTTACACATTCAATGATAGGAGCTGGTTGTGAACCGACTCTCATCTCAATCATGAAACAGAAGGTCTCTCCCTTGACCTCAATATAAGTGCCATCTGATATTCAGAGTGTTGAAAATTTGACTGATTTGATGAGGGGGCAGCGTTTGGTCAGTCTTCTGCTGTCAGGGAGTTTCGCAAACGAGTCTATAAGAGGCACACTTCGAAAACTGTTTTATACTGACAGCACTGCGCTAACTGAATTGTCAGTTTTGACACCTGTTGTCATTAAATAGCATCCACCTGTTTTCCACCTTTTCTCTCGACCTTTTTTCATTCTTTTCTTACCACTTGACTAACTCACTAACTCAATCTTTTCTCGTATCAAATAAATTTGGAATTAAAGTTAATCTGTGTACTTCAAACACAACATCTTGGCGACGAGGTTATTTTATTTCTATTTATGGACGTGAAACTGGTGGAAAAATTACTAGAACAGTAGAAGGAATGGATGGAGAACGTGCTAAAATCCAACGCAGACCGCATGGAGAAACTTTTATGGAGTTCAACATCATTCACGTCTACGACATCCAACTCCATCCAACAGTTACGCGCTTTTCCTGTAGAAAAAGAGACTTGGCAAAACTATTTGTTCCAGCTCGAACAACATTTCAAATCCAACGCAGCAGAGGACGACAACCTGAAAAAGACAAATTTTCTGTCAACCTGTGGTAACCACATCAATGAGGTTCTCTAGAAACTGTTCGAAACCACTGATGTGAGTATATATTACACATTCAAAGATCTAACTTCCAAATTAACAAAACATTTCCAAACGAAACTGCATGTACTCGCATCGAGATGCGAATTTCTGCAACAGAAAATGGAACCTGGCCAAACGTACGCCGAATGGATTGCCGATTTAAGGATACTAGCCAGAGACTGCAAGTTTGTCTGTGCAATGGAAGGCTCTGGTACATCATACGCTGACAGCATGATACGAGATATGATCGTATACTACACCCCACATGAATCCGTCCGCATGGCCGCTACGCAAAAAAAAAAATCCAACTCTAGGAGAGACTGAAGAGCTAGTGACAGCATTTGAGTCAACCCAAGCAGCCGCTGAAATTTTGGAAGGAAACATCGCTTCAACAGCCCCATCAACAGAAATTAATCTACTCAGCCATAAACGTGACCAACCAAATTCAGCAAAGTCAAATGTAAATTATCTTACTAGAAAGTCTTCCCCTGGATGTTTAATCCATCACGACCGAGAGCAGTGCAGACACATGAACTCAGTTTGTAATAATTGTCATCGGAGAGGGCACATCGCTACAGTTTGTTTATCAACAAAAAAAATAGCGATTCAGGTTTTCGACACAAGTCACGACATCGTTCCAAAAGCCGCAGACGAAGGTCATCGTCACATTTCGTTTCTAGGCATGAACATGAAAATTGCTTTAACCTAAGCAATCGGTCTAAGAACACGGAGACAAATCATTCAATGAATGAGATAATTGAAAATGTTCTGGACGATCAGGTTTCGTCAGCACAGTTGGAAGCCGAGCGAAAGGGTCGTAAAATTGTTGTGTCGCTTCACGTTAATCAGCAACCAATGCGTTTTCAATTAGACAATGGAGCAACAGTACAGACAGTAGTCGGTCTCGGTCGGTATCAGGCACTTGGTACCCCCCCACCCTTCGAACCAACTAGTCGCTTACAGAGGTGTAAGCGTACCTATAAAGGGGACCGTAAACGCACTCATTCAATATAAAGACAAGAGTCACAATCTGTCTTCCTTGGTTGGCGAGTATTCAAAAGGTGCCAATATAATGGGTTTAGATTGGTTCGAAGCTTTTGATTTCTCAATTAGTTATTCGAAGGGAGAATTGGTGTTGCAATTTGCAAACGAAGAAAGTTTTCCAACCGAGGCAAAGTCCATCTGCAAGCAACACAAAGCTGTTTTTAATCCAGAATTAGGGTGCAGTAAACTTTTTGTGGCGCATTTGTCATTGAAATCCAACAGCCAGCCTAAGTACTTTAAAAATCGTCCAGTACCTTTTGGTTTGAAAGAAGCTGTCCGAGCTGAAATCGCACACTTAGAAAAGTTAGATATCCTTCGACCTGTGGAAACTAGTCAATGGACAGCACCCATTGGCGTAGTTAAGAAAGCGAACGGCAATTTACGTATTTGTGGAGATTATATGAAGTATCACGATAAACCCACAATTAGAGATCAACCGTCACCCTATTCCGAAAATTCAGGATCTTTTCCACAAGCTTCAAGGTGGTCTATACTTCATAAAGGTCGACTTGTCCGATCCTATCTCCAAGTCCCCTTAGACGAACAATCGAAGGAACTTGCGTTGTCAAATTCCACTGGAATTTTTCAAAGATACACCGAACAATTAACCTCGGATATAGACTTTTGCACATCATATTTAGATGACATAATCGTTTGTGGACGAACCAATGCTGATCATCTGCAAAACCTCCAAACTCTACTGGAGCGTTTAGAGCGACATGGATTGTGATGTCGGTTCGGAAAATGTCATTTTGCGAAGAGCGAAATCAACTACTTGCGCCATATTATCGATGCGGAAGGAATATGCCCATCGGAAGAACGGGTTGCAGCGATTCGTGATATGCCTGAACCAAGAAATTTAAAAGATCTGGAGGCATTTATCGGCAAATTGAATTATTACAACCAATTCATTGAAAATTTCGCTCAAGTAGCCGCTATACTTAACAAACTACGTTCGTTAGATCAGCATTTCATTTGGGAAAAAAAGCAGAGAAAGGCTTTTAATCAATTCAAAGATGGCATTTTAAATGTAACACGATTAGTGCATTTTCGTGATGATTATCCAAACATACTAGCTACGGATGCATCCTCACACGGAGTTGGTGTTGTGATTTCTCACTTGTACCCAGACAAAACAGAAAGACCGATCGCTTTCGCATCCAAAACACTGGACGACTCTCAAAAGAAATACAGCCAGATTGAGAAGGAGATTATTTCCATCATTTACGGAATAAGGAAATTCCATCGATAACTTTATGGTCGTCAATTTGAATTGGTTACTAACCACCAACCACTGGTCACAATTTTCAATCCATCCAAGAAGCTTCCGCACAGCGTCTTCAACGATGGGCACTCATCCTTATGGGATCCACCTATAGCATACGCTATCGTTCCACAAAACAACACGGGAATGCAGACTGCCTATCACGTTTACCAGCGGGACCGGATGACACTGTTGATCGTACTGAAGAATCTTGTCACCATGTTGATGAAATGAGCTCCGCATTAATCGAAGATTCTCCAGACCCAGCTCTAATTAAGGTTATCCACCACGTCTAAAATGGATGGACAAAGGAAAAGCTAGAATCAAATGTTTTTTTTTCGTAGGAGATTTTCTCTTGAAACAGTTAATAATGTTCTTCTTTTCCAGAGTGAAAATCCTAGAGTAGTTATACCCAAACATCTACAACCTAAAGTCTTGGCGCTTCTTCATCAAGCAGATCTCTCGACGGTGGCCCAGCATCGATGATGACATCACCCAGACTGTTTCCATATGTGTTGCATGTCAAAACAACGCAAACATGTCACCACGAGAGTACTCCAGCTGGCCGACCACGGAAGAAGTATGGAAATGGATACATATTGACTACGCTGGACCCTTTCAGCAGCAGATGTGGTTAATTATTGTGGACTCCAAGTCAAAGTTCCCATTTGTCGTCCGAATGGCAGCTATAGCATCAGAAGCCACGATTCAAGCGCTACGAACAATTTTCGCCTTAGAAGGACTTCCCAAAACCTTGGTGTCCGATAATGGCACCCAGTTTACTTCGAAGGAATTCCAACTTTTTTGTCGAAGCACCTCAATAAAGCCCGTAACATCAGCGCCATTCAACCCAGAATCCAATGGAGCTGCTGAGAGGATGGTACACACTTTTAAAACTGCTCTTCGAAAAATTTTGCTGGATACACCACGGTGCGACGAAGTTCTCCAGGTCTTTCTCTCTACATATCGCTCAACACCAAATGATCCGGGAATTTCACCCGCTGAAAAATTCCATGGAAGACAACATCGCACCATTCTCTCCGCAATGATCCCAGAAGCAAGCAAAGTAATTACAAAATTCAAACCTAAGTTTACCATTGGCCAAATGTAGAGAAGTACTTAGGAAAAAGGATGTATAGAGTAGGAGCAGACACAGGGACATTCCGGCGCCACCAGAACCAGATGAAATTTCGAACTCCAACTGCGAGTAAGGATGATCATTTTTTTCACCAAGTCTGATCTCAGCACACCATCAAAGAGAAGCAACAATGAGCAAATTTCAACCTACATCTCCTATTATATCCATCGGGCACTACGCCGGAGATTCGAAGATCTGCGCGCCCACGAAAACAGGTTGTGTTTTACCCGAATTAAGTGAAGGGGAAGCTGTTATATACTGGCAGCACTGCGCTAACTGAATTGTCAGTTTTGACATCTGTTGTCATTAAATTTGAACGTTTATTTAATAAAAGCCTGTACAATAGTATTAACCAAAGTATTGCCCATCTGAAGCTACGACTTTTTCCCATCTTTCTGGCAATTTGTGGATCCCATCCCAAAAGAACTTCGCCGGCTTGGCAGCCAAGAGTGAATCAAGCCAATTTTAGATATTCTGCTCTGATGTGAACCGTATTTCAGTGAGGGCGTTCTGCATCGACCGGAACAAATGATAGTCAGAAGGGACAAGGTCTGGGCTATAAGGCGGGTGGGGTAAGACTTCCCATCCATTGTTTTCCAAATAGTTCTTAACCGGAATAGCAACGTGGAGCCGAGCGTTGTCATGATGAAAAATTATTGCCTCGTGTCTGGTCGCATATTCCGGGCGTTTTTCGGCCACTGCTCTCTTCAAACGGATTAATTTGTTGCGACAGTAGCGTTGTCCATTGATGGTTTCACCCGGTTTTAGCAGCTCATAATACAGCACACCCATCTGATCCTCCCAAATACAGAGCATTACCTTCGCGCCATGGATATTCGGCGTTGCCGTTGATTTGGTTGGTTGGCCGGGTTTCACATATGATTTTTTGTGTTTGGGGCTGTCGTAATGGATCCATGTTTCATCACCAGTAACAATCCGATGCATAAATGACTTCCTTTCGTGGCGTTCCAGCAGCATTTCGGACATGCAAAACCGCCTTTCGACGTCTCTCGGCTTGAGTTCATGTGGAACCCAATTTCCTTGCTTTTGAATATATCCAGCTGCTTTTAAACGTTTTGAAATGGCTGCTTGAGTGACACCCAAAGATTCTGCGAGCTCTTCTTGTGTTTGGCAACAATCTTCATAGAGTAATGCTTCCAGTTCTTCATCTTCAAACTTTTTTGGCTGCCCAGGACGTTCATCGTCTTCCAAGCCAAAATCACCACTTTTAAATCGTGCAAACCACTTTTCCAAATACGATGACTTTCGGCAGCAGTTTTCTTTATGAAGAACTCCACGCAAAAACACTTTTTCAGGCACAAAGTTCGACATATTTGAGTGAAAAAAAATTATTGTTGTTTACGCTTCAAATGAATGACTTATACTGAAATGACGTACAATGACAGTAGCTTTCCAACGCATGTTCCAATGGAATAATAACAATGGAATGATACAAGTTACGCCATCTCTTAGCAAACCGCACGCAAGTTATAGACCCAATAGCATCCACCTGTTTTCCGACATTTTTTTGTCCCTCGACCTTTTTTCATTCTTTTCTTACCGCTTGACAAGCTCACTAAGTCAATCTTTTCTCGTATCATTTTTTTAATTTTGGAATTAAAGGTGATCTGTGTATTTGATTCGAACTTCAAGCATAACAAGAACCGAGTTAGTTTCTTATATTCTTTTTGCTACGATCTGTTAATATTTCAGTCTTCTTCCAAATTAGTCTTAAGTGGCTTGTTTTGAAGTTTTCGGATTTTCTTAAGTAGACAGCGCAAGTCATCATGGAACGTGATGACTGGACTCGTCAGTTCACCACATTTAGTGAGGGCAACGTTCGGCGTCTGAAAAGATTCCTACGATTTTGTTTCGTTTCTAAGAGTAGGCGGAGATTCGGCGGCCTTGCAGAGCTTCTCCTTAAAGCGTGTTTTATGTACTTATGTCCTGAAACGGATATCAGTGGGGTTAGGTCGATTACTCTCTGCCTTGCCTTCGTAACAAATACTGCTCGAAAGCCAACGTTCCTACCCTGAATTCCAGGAGATGATTACCTCTCACGTTCCATTTACTATTGTCCCAAAAAGTACTCTGAGGATTAGCTTAGCTTATGGTAGGCCTCATCTTCACAGAATCACGGTATTTAATGAGTTCTACCGCAACTACCGCAAAATTATGCTATTCTCCTCTCGTTTCGTACTTTACGTATAATTGCAGCAACTAAATCTTGGTTAGCGGATAACCCAAGTTTAGGTTCTGAGAGAATGTTCCGCAATTAGGCAAGCTCTCGGCTTTCCAGATCCCTCGTCATATAGTCGTGTGGAATCCCCCGAATATCCAAAACCGCAAAGTTGTTTCTCCCTCATCAACGGTTCATGTACTGATTTTATGTGTCTATGGATGGTGTGAAGTTGAATGTAACCAATTGAAAGCTGCTCACCGGGATGGATGTCAACGATTTCACATGCAGAGACCTCTTCCTCTGGAGTGCATATATATACCAGACACTATTATCTTGAAAATCAATGTAAATGTTTATATACTTCCATCCAACCTCAGAAGCTATCTATCGCCGTCCAAATTGCTATTACAATACGTCGATGTTGTGTAACACATCGTGAAAAATTCATGTGTGTAATTTAAATACATCGCACCCGAAATTCTTTCAAAATCAATAATAGTCAGAACCTCAACAGCACTCATTCAACAAGTACTCGTACTTCAACTACTCGTACATAAGTATTTATGTTGTCCATTCATGTTGGATTGCTTCCTAAATAAGTTTACTTGCTCTCATTACTTGGTACTTTTGTCGAATCGAACAAAAGTTTCACAACTCAATCATAACAAACTCAATAAACATTATTTTTTATGAACTCTGGCCGGTTAAGTTTTGAGAACGCCAACTAACCTAATTATCAAGTTAACACGTATCAACAAACTATTCGCTGTGCTTCTTGTCGTGAGGAATAACTTCAAATCGAACATCTCGATAGCTCTAGAGGTTTGGTTTTTACCCGTGTTACCGTTATTGTTGCTTATTGTCTGTTTCTATGGCAAAAGTAATAAAAAAAAAAAAAAAAACAGAACAGGTTGTAGGTACTCGTATCTGTTGCTGGGTGTTTGCTTTTGAACTGATTGATTCATAGTAAGTATGTACGAGCAACACACCATGAGTAATTGAAAGCCACAGGCACTTGTCGAAATTTATCTCAATTTCAATTTATTGCCAGCAAAAGATAAATGTATTTAACCATAAAAATGTCGTCGACAACAAAGATGAACAACCAAAAAACATACGCAAGCGTTTGGTAAGTTTGGTAACTGGACTATAATTTGCTGCCGTTTATGTGATGTGGCGACGATGACGGTGATTTCGCGAGAAAAAGTTATCTAATAACAAAATATTGTAGTATCTATATTGTTGGAGTTATCTTATCTCAGAAGCACATGTTAATGTTGACTTTTTTTTTATGATTGTGTTTTGTTTTCTTGTATGACCTTTAACAAAGAAATTCTTCCTAGGGGGAACCATAGTTTGAAAACAACCTCATTTTCAGCAGATTCAGAACTGAGTATTCGCAAATATTTAATGCACTAGTTTATTCTTTAATCAACACTGTATCCGGATGTACGTGCGGCATAACAAAGGTAATGGATTCATCCTACTTGAGAGGAGACAATCTTGTCAAAAAGATGTAAAAAAAAAAAAAAACTCGGCTAATGGCATCCGAAATGTTTCCAAAAAAGTTCTCCTCAAAGGAAATCTGGCCTAAAAATAGATACTTTTTATAGAGGATGTGGTTGTACTTTTTTTTTTGTTTTGAAACCCCTTGCAAATACAGATTTTAAGAGAAAATCGTTTCAACCTATCTTATCATTTGTGGGAGCAATAATATTCGAATCTAATCGCTTTTGTTTGATACCGTAGTTTGCACTAAATTTGTAGATAAAAATTTAATTGAACCTAGAATTACATGCGGTAAGAGGTGCTGGATGTTTGTGCTTGAGAAATAAAGGTAAAGGCTAAAAAGGTGTGTTACCGTATACTCGTATGTATACTATAACTTGGGAAATCCATTGTCCGATAGTAGGCACCGAAGATTATGATAGTTAATTGCATTTGTGGACTTTTAGTGATAATCGTTTTTCTTATACAATTCGCGCGCAATGGGTTATGAGAACCCTTACAATCTTTGCACACAGCACGGGTGAAGGAGCATTACCGAGGAAACAAAGAGAGATACCGATGTACGTTGGTTTTGAATGTTTGCTAGTTATAATGAGCTTGACTGTATGGGTTTTGCAGCGCGAATCTGAATCTTATCAAGCAAGTGTAGCGATGTGTTCGCGGTAGCTGACTAGATGCTGACACTAGTCAGTACTGGAGTGCGTTTAGGACGCCTTCAGTATTGTCTTATATAAAGGGTCTTTCATTAAGCGCTTCCTATGATTAAATTTAAATAAAACAAAGTGTGTGTGAGATATCATCGATATTTTTTTGTCTTTTGAAATGCCTATCAATGTCATTATGTATGGAATATAACATCGTTCAAATGTCTGCCGCGGCTTCTCTGGGTGGCGCGCATCCCAAGTGTCCAATTTTCCATGACTCTGGCGTGTAAATCAGGCTGAATTTGACCGATGGCATGGGTTATGTTGGCTTTGAGGGTTGCTGTGGTTTGTGGCTTATTCGCATAGACCTGTGACTTGCAAAAACCCTACAAGAAAATGTCTAACGGTGTCAAATCGCACGATCTCGGCGGTCAGTTCACATCACCTCTACATGAGATGACCATGCACTCGAATCGCTTGTGCAGAATTTCGTATGTGGCGTGAGCTGTGTGGCACGTTGCGCCGTCCTGTTGAAACCACATGTCGTTGGCGTGCATATCATCCAATTCAGACCAAAGGAAGCTGGAAATCATCGACCTATAGCGCTCGCCGTTGACGATAATGGCCTGGCCAATGTCATTCTCAAAGAAATATGGACCGATGACGCCGCCACCCCAAAATCCACACCAAAGAATGACTTTTTCGGGATGGATTGGTATCGTCCCAAATTCGACAATTTTGTTTGTTGACGTACGAATTCATCCACAAATGGGCCTCATCGCTGAAGATGATTTTTCGATGAAAATTAGGGTCCGTTTCCAACTGCTCCAAAGCCCATTCAGCGAACACATGTCGTTGTCTATGGTTGTTTACCTTCATCTCCTGGGTCAGTTGAATTTTGTACGCGTGCAGGCCCAAGTCTGCGAAAGGCTGAGTTCTTGTGAGCGACCCGAAATCGACTGCCTCGGATTCTCCTGCACACTCTTACGGAGAGCGCAGATGTTTTCGGCAGATCTTGCGTTTCGTCGACGTACGGGCGTTGGTTTATCGTTTACTGAACCAATGGACTCAAACTTATCCAGCACACTGCGAATAGTCCTCTCCGTAGAACGATTATGGCGACCGTAAAATGGGCGAAGCGCGCGGAATGTTCCCCGAACAGAACACCCATTTTGATAAAACAATTTTACCATTTGCACGTGTTTTTGAACGCTGTGTCCGTCCATGGTGATTTCGCAAAACAGGCTGAATAAATGACAGCCGATTTGACAGATGTAGCTTCAATAATATGGCCGCTATCAACTGTCAGAGTTCGGAAGTCCCTATTGGAAAACCCTGTATTAAGGCCAATTCAGACGGGGTAAAGTAATTCTTACATTGCTTAGGCATTTAACAGCATGTTTGGCGACATCGAATTGAGCATATATGTATAGGTTGTCATGCCTGAACATTTTTAAACTGGCGAGCCGCAATTTTAATAGAGCCATCAAGGGGAGCAAAGCCGCGTGCTTTAAACGCCTCTGTGAGGAGGCCGACATTAATCCATGGAGTTCAGCATACAGAATGGTAATGAAATCCATAGTAGGGCATCTTTTCCCCCAAATACCAGCTACTATGTGCAATATCGGAAGAGAAATCAGTGCAGTGGACATTCCATTAATTACCCAGGAGGAGGTGCTCCAGGCATGCAACAACAAGGAGCCCGGACCCGTCGGCATCCCGAACAAGGCAATAAAAGCGGCTGTAAAAAAAATACCAAACCTATGTATGATGTCAACGCAGAAGTGTCTCGATGAAGGAACGTTTCCCGAAAAGTGGAAAATGCAACGATTGGTACCTGCTACCAAAATGAAAGTAGCCTCCACGAGAACCATCGTCCTATCGCCCAACATGACTGTTGAGGAAAGATCCTCGAGAAGATGAATTACAATAAGATACTCGTAGTGCCAGACGGAAAAGGAGAACTTTCAGACTACCAATTTGGTTTTAGAAAAATGCGATCTACTGTTGATGCCATAAGAGCAGTAATCGATATCGCCAAAGGAGGCCATCGAAAGGGAAAGATGGCTCTACGACCCAAAGGAGTACTGTACAGTAGTAATGCTGGACGTCAAAAATGGTTTTAACTCTGCGAAGTGGTCGTTGATTAGAAGATCATTCGCCAGAATGGATACACCATATTCCTTGCTGCGTATAGTGACGAGATATAATACAGACGAAGGTGAAAAATACTACAACGTCACTGCCAGAGTTCCACAGGGATTGGCCTTATGGCCATTATTGTCGAACATCATGTACGAGTGCTATGATTGGCGTTGATTGGGGGGGTAACGGTGATTGAATTCGCCGATAACATTGCCATCGTGACAGTATGTAAATGGTTGAATCCGCTACAAACACTTTATCCGCATTCAGGATTGGCAAGCGCCCGCCAACCTAGAACTAGCCGACCATAAAATAGAAGCTGTCCCCATAACTAGTCGAAAAAACTGTTGAATTCGCCAACTTCCATGATGGTAATCAAATAATCAGGTCCAAAGGAGCGGATAAATATCTTGGAGTAATGCCAGACAACAGATCACGGTTCAAAACACACGTGGACTACAATATTTAAAACAGAATGTCTCGCCAATTCAGGCAGCTCTCTCGCGCATACTGCCTAACATTGATGGACCTGGATACCCTAAAAGGATTCTACTCTCCAGCGTTCCGTTGTATGCCGCCGCAGTTTGGGCGTAGGCACTGAGGACGGCGGAGACCAAAGGGAGACTACCGCCAACATGTAGCCTCTGTGTGCTACCGACAATCAGCGGCTTTCGAAACATATCAGATGAAGCCGCCTGGAATGGTTCCCGTTGACATTCTTGCAGAGGAAATGTTGAGGATATATAACAGAAGAGTCTTAAGCCAACACGATGCTAATTGGATTAAGAGCATCAAAATTGAAGAAAAGGCAACGTCAATAGCTTCGTGGCAAGCTCGCTGAGATAATACAACGAAAGGCAGATAGACATACAAACTTATACCGACAATCCATACTGGGTAGAACGTAAACGTGGAGACTGCAACTACAACGTTACGCAGTTCTTATCCGGCCACGGTGGTTATCGCAATATAAAAGCCTTGAGCTTGGTCTTGTCCAAAGAGCTAGCGGCTGGAATTGTGGATAAGTAGATAAGTTACTCGTACTTACATGCATTCATGTGGATACTACGGTTTTATCCACATGGAAAGATTGCCTTACTGCATTGCTTGGTCAGCTCTTCCCGAGAGAGGAGTGCTTTGAGGACTCTTCATATGAAGAGCCTCCGGTCCCTCCGGAGTTAAGGACTGAAGAAGTCCAGTATGGTGTTTCACTTCTTCGGTGGAAGCCATCTGGAAGGCCGTCCCAGAATACCTGCTTTGTCTTTATAGCAAATGCATTGCCTACAGCTACTTCCCCGAGGATTGGAAGGAGGCAAAGGTGGTTGTGCTCCTGAAGTCCACCGATAAGAATAGGTCTGACCCTAAATCTTCATCAGGGGCATCAGCCTGCTTCCGGTACTAGGAAAAGTGCTGGAAAGGGATATGATGGAAAGGGTTTCGGAGAGCATGACGGAACCAATGTCCCCCTTCCAATTCGGCTTTACAAAAGGCAAGTGTGTAGAGGATGCATGGTCTTTCCTAAAAGACAGGGTCCTGAGAAGCAGCGCCAAAGTGGTTATAGGCATCTTTATTGATTTCAAAGGCGCCTTTGATAACCTGAACTGGCAGAAAATAGTAGCCAGGTTGCAGGAATTGGGCTGTCGGGAAATTGGGCTTTGGGGAAGCTATTTCTCCGACAGAAAAGCGAGTGTGGTAAATACGCACGACAGCGTCTCAATTAGTGTTGAGAGAGGTTGCCCCCGAGAGTCCATCTGTGGTCCTTTTATTTGGAACCTGATGATGGACCCACTCTTGTGGCGACTAAACGAACTCTGTGGGTGCTGCGCCTACGAAGATGACCTGCTCCTCATCCTTGAAAGCCAGTCCAGGGCCCAAATCGAGGTATTAGGAGAAAGAGCTCTAGCAGTTGTTGCTGAATGGGGAGAAAGCGTTGGGGTAAGTGTGTCGCAGGATAAGACTGTTTCAATGAAGCTCAAAGGCAAATTGAATACAGGAAGTCGGGCTCCTGCGATACATTAGATGTGTGACTGAGGCATAACGTTAGGTAAGTGTATGAACTTCATGCCTCATCTGGTTCGAATCAGACAACGCATGCTGAGTGCTGTAGGCCAGGTAAGACGCATTTTGCGATCCGACTGGGGACTCAACACGCTCTCTGTCCGTGTCATATACGATGGCCTTTTTGTTGCTTGTGCAACATATGGAGCATCGGTATGGTACGACAGGGTTATGACTTTGGATGCTCTTGTCTTGCCAAAGGGTCGCCATACTTGGGTGTTTACATGTGTGCCACGCTGTCTCCACAGAGGCAATGCTGGTGTTGCTAGGAGTGCCACCTCAGGATCTGGAAGTGATACGTCGTGGTATTGCTTTCAAGATCAGAAAAGGTCTCCCTCTAAATGGAAGAGATTGGGTTTCCCCGGAAGAAGTGGATGGCCTATCCCTGAAGCAGCGTAAAACCTTTCTACACGCATGTGTCTATCTAGATGGCAATCTAGATGAGATGCAAGCGAAAATGGCAGGGTTACTTACGGCTTCCCAAGGGATGTGCTAACCATGAGAGTATTTCCTGAACGGAATTTTACCCTCAGCCTGGGCTTTTTGTTGATCGGGCATGGCTCTCTTAATGCATTCTTGCATAAGATAGGGCTTAGCGGGGTTGCGAGCTGCTCACGTGGAGCCACATATGAGGACTGGCTTCATGTCCTATGTGAGTGTCCCAATTACTCTGACATTAGGGACTTGCAGGCTATGGGCATCATCTTTAATGGTGAGGCCTACGATGTCAGTGGAATTATCACTGATACCGTACGGTTCGAAAGAACCCGTAGTTTTGCAAAAGAAGTATTTAATAGAAGACGCAGTAGGCAGCTAGCGGGTGGCACATAGGAATTTTTAAATGTGTTGAAAGGCCGCCAGTCCTGGGCAATGAGGTGCCCAACTGGAAGTGACCGCAGGGTTGCGAAGCTCGACCGGAAGCTATATTCTGGTACCAGGGGAGGTCAGGAGCCCCCGGAACTATGGTTCCGGCCTGATCTAGAAGTCTGCCCCCTTGTGGGAGTATCGTGGTGGCTGTAGGTTTGTACCGAAAATCGCGGGGAGAATAGAACTAATGGTGCTTGGACATCTCATGGCTTAGCATATTTGTAGTGTACTACGACCTGTGCTAAACCATGGGATTGCTATGGAACCAATTGGTCTGCTCGATGTGGAGTTGCATTGCAACCGGGTGCCATAACCCACAGAATGGCAGAGGTATTAGATAGGCCTCGTGTCTTACACACGACTTCGAATCTGGTACTGGTGGTAGGTAGTACTTGTACTACCTGAAGGGCGTTTATCAACTCATTGTTTTGAGATCTTGTGCGAAGACGCACCGTAAGCTTAAGCCTTCACGCCAGGTACCTACGTAAAACACAAGAGACATCGTACTTACATGGAATTTTAATTACCCGGAGTAGAAGTTCGGATTGGATCGGAGATAACATTGTGATGGAATTTGGTAGGATACACTACTACCTGCAACCTGAATAAGGTGTTCTGTAAAACTGAATCAATGGCACTGACAAAAGTCAGATTCTTTACATGGCCTACTTCCACGTACTTGGAGCTGAGGTTAATAACGATGTTTCAGCACTAGTCAATGTACTAAAATAGAGCAGGTGGGAGAAACCCTTAATGGATCAAAAACAAATCAAAATCAGGTTGAAATGCACGTATGCCCCACAAAAGCAAACGATGCTATCAATGAATATTTCTAAGAGCTACTCGGAAAAATGTCCAAAGCATTTGTTAAACTGATTTTTTAAAACGAAAATACCTGACACCAAGCCTGGGAACGGACTTAAACTAAACTAAAGCGGAATACCATTATACCAATACACAATTTTATCAGTTTAATATTCTCAAACAAATTTCATATTAGAAACGCTGGGTTTCATCCGACCAGCATGTAGCAAAGTAACTTTGTGACTTTCAACAAAATAAAGCGAGTAAATGGAAAGATTCAGGAAAAAACACGACCTGAACGGGGATCAACTTTAAAATTTACAACTTTTTTAAAAATATATTATACATACGTTTATTATAAACATCTTTGACTAGCTATTGCTTCTGAAGAGGTCATGTAAACAGGATAACTTACCTGAAAAAAAAAAGAAAATTAAAGATATGAGGCACTAGTAATTTAAGTCCAATAAAATAAATATATTGCTTATGATTATTATTTGATAGAAATAGAAAAGATCTCGGTGCTAGTTTTGTAACAAAGAGCTCAGTACATACACCTCAAATATAAAACAGTCAACCCTAACCTAAGCATCACTTTAGAAAAGAAAATACACAGTGCACAGAAAGACCAGAAGCCGTTGGATGAAATAAAAATGGCTCGATAAGGTACCTCTGGAACGTCTTCATAAACTTCGTACAATTTATTCATATGTATATTTTATAAAATTTTAGATTTCTTAACTGTCCACAATTTTGGAATTGCTTAATCACAATTGCAGACAGCATAAAGTTCATTCGGGTCCTAAAACCAGCTTTCATATTCGATTGTATAAAGGCAAAAGCGACACGAGAAACTGCAACAACTTCTGCTCATCATCTTTATTGATCTGATAGAATGGTTCAACAGTTCAACTACTAGATGGAGTGAAAAGTGACCTCCTTGACCGCAAAAAGGTTATTGTGCCTTGAAGTAAGTTTAGGCAGACATGCCAAATTTCAGTGCGATACTGTCTTTAGTGTTGCTTTGACAGCTGATTTTTGTTGACGTGTTTGGCATCATGTTGAGTATGGACAAAAACGATTTTCGTTCTCTCATAAAACATTATTTTTTGAGAGGCAAAACGGCGAAGGAAACAAAAGAAAAATTGGATAAACAATATGGGGCTAATGCTCCGTCAGATTACACCGTCAAATATTGGTTTCGAGAGTTTCGTGTTGGCCGCAACTGCACTACCGATCAAGTCCGCAGCGCCAGTCCCTCCGATGCGGTTACAGAGGGCAATTTCAAAAAAATACATGAAATGGTGTTGGCTGACCGGAAAATGCAGCTGCGCGAGCTAGCAGATACCACAAAGATTAGTACTGAGCGCACACGCCATATTTTGGGCAATATTCTGCATATGAAAAAGTTATCCTGCCGCTAAGTGCCGCGCATGACCGAAAACACGAACGCGAGAGCACTTCGAAAGAGTGTTTGGCATTACTGATGCGGAATCGGGCGAACTTTTGGCGTCGATTGGTAACATGATTTGGATCCCTTGGACTATTATCTCTTCCCAAACCTCAAAAAATGGTTCATCAAAAAAAAATTCAGCTCACGCGAGGAAATCATCGAACCCACGGAGGAGTATTTTGCAGACCTTCCGGAAAATTACTTTTCGGACGGGATTAAGAAGTTGGAAAATCGCTGGAATAAGTGTATCAAACTAAATGGAAACTACAGGGTGACTTACTCGAACTCCAACTTTTTAAAATGCTATAATTTTTTTTATTTTTTGATAAATTTTATTGTGCCAAAGCAAAAAATGTTGGAAAATACATCAATTTTCAAATTGTATCAGTAGTTTTCAATATGTCCACCTTTGGCGCGAAGAATGGCCTTGAGACGGCCGAAGAAAGCATGGCACGCTACACGCAATTGGCTCTGCGGTATTTTGGCCCATTCCCGGCGAAGTGCTTGTTTGAGGTGGTCTAAACTTTGGTATTTGTTAGTGCCAACCTTCGCCTTCAAAATACCCGAGACAGAGAAATCCAACGGATTTGCATCCGGAGAATTTGCAATCCATTGTGTCGAAGAAATGAAGTGTGGAACATTGTTTTTTAACCAATCTTGGTTGACGCGCGCTTTGTGAGACGGTGCTGAGTCTTGTTGGAATGTCCACGGTCTCCGACCGAAATGATTGTTTGCCCAAGGCTTCAATATTGCCTCTAAGACAGTTTCACGGTATACGATCGCATTAATTTTGACGCCACGGCCACGGTCCAAAAATACGAGCGGAGAGCGACCATCGGCGGTTATGGCAGCCCAAACCGTCACCATCGGTGCTGCCTGCTTTCTGGTGGCCGTCCGAAGGTGTAAATTTTCGAAGGACCTCTCTGGCAAGTAAACTCGATCATTTTGTTTGTTGAAATATTGCTCGATAACGAATGGCGACTCATCGGAAAAAACCAAATTCGGCAACTCACCACTTTCGTGCAAGCGTAGCAACTCCTTCGCCTTTTCGACTCTAACTTTATTCTGTTGCGGTATAAGATCGTGTGCTTTTTAGAACTTCAATGGCTTGAGCCCAAGCTCATTTTTCAGTATGTGCTGCATCCGTTCCAACGATATATTGAGCTCACGAGCCATTTTTCTTCCACTTCGACGCGGATTTCGCTCAATTCGAGCCTTCACTTTCCGAACCATTTCTGCCGATGTTGCTGTTGTTTTATGACCACCTCCATGGCGTTTTGCAACGCTGCCAGTATCACGGTAACGAGCTATGGTTCGAGACACAAATGATTTATTCACGTTGAGGTGCTGGAGGGCTCTAACGATAGCTACTTGTGGTTTTCCAGCCAAATAAAAAGCAATCACACTATCACGTTTGAATTCCATCGCGGATTAAAATTTTTCAACACAACTGAGACGCAAATCGTTTAAAAGACTTGGAAATAATAAAATTATCTGTCATGTGTCAAAATTTGAGCTCACTGTCATGAACGGTTTGGAAATTATAGCAGTCTGAAGTTGGTTGCAGTTGGAGTCATTCAGGGTGTAGATTAATAAAAAAAACATTTAAAAAAACAACATTTTTTAATTTCCAAGGAGGTCACTTTTCACGTCATCTAGTATAACAATAAAAGGAACCAGCGTGGGGATTGATCGGGAAACTCCTGACTGTCGTACATGTTGGTTTCGGCAGGCAGCGCAAAACTCAAGCTCGTAGCGAAGTGCTTGCCTTACATCCCAGTGGTAGTTCTTGGTAAATCCATGAGTAAACCCCTACTTATGCAAACTAAAATGGCAAGGTCATGCTCAGCCAGTAACATAATACTGACCGACGCCGTCGTAGGGCTCACGATCCTGTACGGAAGAGATTAAAAAGATGTGACGAACCAACTGGATGACCCTTACAAACGTCTAAATTACAACCACTTTCGGACGGACTCATAACAGGCGGTGTACAGCCGAACAAATAGCAGACGTCCTTGACAGCTATAACCCATAATCACTGCCATCCGGGAAGTGCAATAGTATGGGCCGTACATAAGGAGGATGCAAAACTGTGATATATGAAATGGTGATTGCTATGGGGAAAAGAAACAGCGCTTATTCGGCAGACTTAAGCAGAAAATCTTTAGTTTCCGACACTTGAGTAAGCGTCTTATGACAATACGCATCATGGCTAAATTCTTTAGCATAAGCCTAATATGCGCCCATGCCCGTAGGGAAGATAAGAACGATAGCACCAACGAATGTTTTTAGAAACTCTTCGACCACACATATAAGCAATGTCCGAAGTATGACGTTAAAATCGTATTAGCTGATTTTAACACCAGGATAGGAATGTATCGCATCTTTGGTAGGACAGTTGTTAAGCAGAGCCTACACGACATCCCGTCTGGAAACGCACTTAGTCTTATTGACTTTGCGTCTAGACGAAATATCACTATAGCAAGCACACGGTTTTCATATCTCAATTTACACAAGGGGACATGGCGGTCTCCGGATATGATATGCCTCCAGTATTCTGCACGTCCGAACATTCCATGCAGCCAACATTAACTCGAATCACCACTTTGTTGCAGTCACAACAAAGAAGAACTACTGTGAGCAGATACAACGTAGAATAACTGCAATCGCAAGAGACCGCCCAAACCTTCGCCTAACGCCTATCCCGAAAACTTTCAACAACTTCTATCCGGCCAGCATCAAGTACCGAAGACAAGTGGCAACGCTAACAATGTGCCATCAGGGACTCCTCAACTAATGTGCTGGGTTTCACCCGACCATCACCAAGAATTCCCAGCAAAAATTTGCAGCTAAACAAGCCTTCAAAGCGGCTCTGCAAAAAGGGACGAGAGCTGATCGTGAGCTCTACGAGCAGAAGAGATGGGAAGAAGTCCCGAGAAGTGCGCGACGGAAGTTTTACTAACAGATAAAAGCAACGTGTCAAGGCAAGAAGAACGGCACAGAAACCTGTAGAAATCAAGAAGGAAATCTTGTAGTAGAGTCACAGCTGCAGACTGTATAACGGCGAAGAAGTTCAACATCCCGTCGTCAGGCAGAATAGTCCATTCAACTTAGGCAATGATAGCCAAAACTTCCGTCGACCTGACCAAAATGAAGTACGAATAGCAATATCTAAGCTGAAATCCAGCAAATCAGCTGGACCTGACGGCTCATCGGCCAAGGTATTCAAAGCTGCTGGGAATGACTTTGTGAAGACCATACACCAACCAATTTTTCAGATCTGACCAGAAGAGTGTATGCTGAATGAATGGAATCTCAACATGACCGATTCACAAAACTGGAGTCAAACTTAACTACGCCAACTATAGAAGTATAAGTCTCATCAATATCGCATACAAGATCTTATTTGTCATATTATGTGGATGTCTGAAACCCTTCGTCAGTAACCTGATTAGCCCTGTCAGTGCTGTTTTAGAACAGGAAAGTCAACAATCGGCAAAACTTTCACACTCCGATAGATCTTGGAAAAAACGCAAGAAGTCCAAATCGATACCCGCCATCTTTTCATCGATTTTATGGCGGCATATGATATTATTTATAGAGACGAGCTCTGTATATTTTGGCATGCCTGCCAAGCTCGTCCGTCTATGCAAAATGACGATTAAGGACGCTCGCTGCTCAGTTAAGGTCGGTAACGACTTAACCGAGGCGTTTGATGTCTTTCAAAAGTTTGTGCAACTACTAGCATACGACGATGATATCGATATACTATAATTGGCAGAACACAGCGCGGTACCACCCACGCGTTCGCTAGTAATGAAACGGAAGCTGCCAAAATGAGTCTAGCGGTACATGAGGCCAAAACCAGGTATGTGTTGTCAACAAGAACGGACACACAGCATCAAGGAATTGGACAGAACGTCGAGCTAGTAAAGGACTGTGTCTATCTCGGCTCTGCTATAAATTCTGCCAACAAAAACTCAGCAGGAATAAAACGAAAAAGAGCGATCGCTGTTTCTTTGGGCTAAGAATTCAATTGAGGAGTAAGGCCCTATCTCAAAAACTAAGGACACTTTATATAAGACGTTGACCATCAAAATTCTACTTCATGGTGCTGAAAAATGGACTCAGTCGTTTCGAGAAAAAAATCCTTCGAAAAATATCCGGTCCCGCTTGCGTTGACCGGCTTTGGAAGAGAAGATTCAACGAGGAACTATACGAGCTGTAAGGCGACATCGACCCAGTCAGAAAACTGCGCATCAGTCGCCTGAGATGGCTAGTGTATGTAGGGCGAATGGACACCAATGCATCGATTCTAATGCAGTAGAGGAAGACCTTACCTTAGATGGCGCGCACAACTAGAAGGGGACCTCAATCGACTTGGAGGTAGTTAGCTAAATACCGGACTAACTAGAACTGTAGCCCCAACTAAATAAGTAAGCTCTGCCACCTTGCAAGGAGTTGGATTGGTTCTACATGGTCTACATAGGCACTTCCGAACTCTGACAGTTGATAGCGGCCATATTGTTGAAGCTACATCTGTCAAATTGGCTGCCATTTATTCAGTCTGTTGTGTCAAATCACCATGGACGGATACAGCGTTCAATAACACGTGCAAATGATAAAATTGTTTTGTCAAAATGGGTGTTCTGTTCGGGCAACGTTCCGCGCGCTTCGCCCAATTTACGGTCGCCATAATCGTCCTACCGAGAGGACTATTCGCAGTGTGGTAGATAAATTTGAGTCCATTGGTTCAGTAGACGATAAACCAACACCCGTACGTCGACGAAACGCAAGATCTGCCGAAAACTCAGCCGCTAGCCGTGAGAGTTTCCAGGAGAATTCGAGGCAGTCGATTTCGCATCGCTCACAAGAACTCGGCGTTTCACAGGCCACTACTTGGCAAATTATGCGTCGTGACTTGGACCTGCAGCCATACAGAATTCACCTGACCCAGGACCTGATGGTAAACGACCATAGACAACGACGAGTGTTCGCTGACTGAGCTCTGGAGTAGTTGGAAACTGACCCTAATTTTCATCGAAAAATCAGCTTCAGCGATGAGGCCCATTTCTGGATGAATGGGTATGTTAATAAACAAAATTTTCAAATTTTGGACGATATCAATCCACATGAGATCCACGAGCGTCCAGTGTATCCAGACAAAGTCACTGTTTGGTGTGGATTTTGGGCTAACGGCGTCATCGGTCCATATTTCTTTGAGAACGACGTTGGCCAGGCAATCACCGTCAACGGCCAAAAGTATAGATCGATGATTGCCAACTTCTTTTGACCTTAATTGGATAATACGGACACCAATGACATGTGGTTTCAACAGGATGGCGCTACGTGCCACACAACTCATGTCACATTGGAAATTCTGCACGAGCGATTCGAGTACATGGTCATCTCACGTGGAGGTGATGTGAACTGGCTACTGAGATCGTGCGATTTCATCCCGTTAGATTTTTTCTAGAGGGGTTTTCTGAAGTCACAGGTCTATGCGAATAAGCCATAAACCACAGCGGCCCTCAAAGCCAACATAATCCATGCCATCGCACAGTGTGACAATTCGCTCATTTAGCGTGATTAAATTAATAGCGCTTGGATTTAAATGTTTTTGTGAAATGTTTTTTACTTACTTTTAATAGAATTGTTTATAGAATGAAATGTAATAAATTTTGTAAACATATCTATAACAGTTGTGATGAAAAAAAAACATACAACAGCCAATAATTTGCATTTTATTACTCAGTTGGTATATTTAACAATTGTAGAACTTCGTGTTCAATTAATGTTTTTTTTGTTTTGGGAATGCATCGAAGACTTACTAAAAATGGATCTGAGAATACTAGGAACCTATTAAGAAGGTCAGTATTCGTATCCACTCGCGAGGTTTTCCTGGTAAACGGCTCCCTAAATTTTAGATTTTCCTTGTTTCTAGCTTATTGAGCTTCCTCGGAAAGTTGCCCAATTGGAAGTATACAAGTAGAAATTATTTGTTTCCCATGAAATAATAACTTATGTATACTTACTGGCATACAAAACCAGCCATACTTTCTGATATATAACATAGCTCTCTCGTTTCTCTTGCAAATGTTTCGAAGGCATCTATATCAATTGGAAACCCAGACCCAATCGCTTCTAAAATTATGTGAAATTTTTTGATAATTTCCTTATCTATCCCTGTTATTTCAGCAGTTTTTTCCTCATCTCTGAAAAATCTTCCTTCTGGCCGTGTTTCCATCATTCGTATTGCCTGACTGTTGAGTTGGCATATCAACCGCTCTATCCTGAATCAACTTTTTTCTTGCTTTAACCTTTTCTTTACTCTCTTGGTCTCTAACCTGCCAAACTTTAACATCCAGTCTATAAGCGATATGTAGGATACATTCCATAAATCGGATCCAAGAGTGAAGGGGACTTAGCCCATAGGACATTGCTTGTTGGTCCACTTGCTTTTCTGAAAGTTTGGTTGAATTGTTCATTTCAGATGGTTTTGCTGTGTAAATATAACAGGTTTGTGACGAAGAAGTTATAGGTGATAAAGCAGTACATAAAGGGTCCGCCAAAAATGTTTTTTTTTTTTTGAAAATGCTATAAAAAAAACTACTGAATATTTTCTCAAATTTCTTTTGTGTGCAGCTGTATTTCACCAATGGCTTCACGAATATTGTCCTTTAAAGCATCAATTGTCTTTGGCTTGTCGGCGTAACACTTATCTTTTACGGCACCCCACAAATAATAGTACAACGGTGTCAAATCGCAGCTCCGGGGTGGCCAAACGACATCAGCTCTGCGACTGATAATGCGATCTTCAAAAACAGGGCGCAAAACATCGAGTGTAGCTTCGGCTGTGTGGCACGTAGCGCCGTCCTGTTGAAACCAAATGTTGCCAATATCCTCTTCTTCAATTTTTGTGAACAAAAATTCGTTCAACATGGCCCGATAACGATCGCCATTGACTGTACCGGCCATTCCTTGCTCATTTTCCAAGAAAAATGGCCCAATTATGCCTCTGGACTAAAATCCGCACCAAACAGTGACTCGTTTTGGGTGTATCGGCTTTTCAATGTATGCGTGCGGGTTTTCTGTGCCCCAAATGCGACAATTTTGCTTGTTTACATACCCGCCAAAATCAAAATGAGCTTCATCTGAAAAGATGATTTTTTTGGCAAAATCGGCATCTTCTCTAAGTCGATCACAGGCCCACTTAGCGAAGCGAAAACGCATTGGATGGTCAGTTGGCTTTAACTCCTGAACCAATTGGACTCTGTATGGCGTCATACCAAGGTCTTTATGCAAAATTCGTCTCAATGATGTCTCCGAAATGTTCAATTGTTGAGAACAACGGTGTATTGATGTTGATGGCGCTTCACGCACACTTTCTGCCACAGCAGCAATATTCTCGGGTGTACGCAATGTTTTTGGCTTTTCACGCTTTGGTTTATCGGTGAGGATGCCAGTTTCTTTCACTTTTTTCACAAGATAACGAACATACGGAGCTGACGGTGCTTCTCTTCTTCCAAAATCCGTACGCAATTTTTGCACACATTCTGCAACATTACTATGATTTTCAAAGTAATGTCACAATATTTCCCAGCGTTGTTCAAGCGTATACACAACCATATTCGTTCAGCGGAAGGATAAAACTAATTATCTGTCAAATCAGACATGAGCTAAGTGTTACCATTCACGAAATAAGCACTAGTTGAAAAAAAAAACGTTAGATGGCGGACCCTTTATTTTGCCGTCGATCATGGTAAGTAAGAAAATTGGTTTTATTTGGATATGAAAGCTGTCATTATCTATCTCAACTGGCTGTAAAATTTTAATTTGTTCTTGTATTGAATCTACTTCCAACTTGATCAATTCTGTCGTTTCTTTTGCAAAGTTCAATTTAATAAGTCGGCAGTATCTTGTGGATGATGGAGCTGGATGGAGCTGGATGGAGCTGGATGGAGCTTGCCAAACCACTTTTTTATTTTCTTCCTGTAAGAAATATAGCTGAATTGGCACCATGGAAATACTAAAGAGGTTTTCATCGAAATGATGATCTGATGAAAATTTTTGTTTGTATTGTTTTTGTTGAGCACCATCGCAACGACATTTTATGAGCACGAACAATTCTTTAAGCCCAGTTTTAAAATCCGAAACAGAATCTAAATCTTTTTGAGCTAAAAATAAACGTTCAATGCTATGATTTACCAAGCTTTGTAAGCCGCATTCAGCAGAAGACTCACTCACAGTTCTGCTATCGGGATAGCATTTTGCCTTAGCCTCTTTAATTTTGTGGTACGAAGGTAGTGGATGTGGAACATTTATATTAATTTTTTGACGTACTATATCGTACTGATGAGTGGATAGCTCTGCATCTGTTATTATTGCTAATGGATCATCTGCAGATATTGGCAAAAAATCAGATGTATGTGTTTCCAATGTTTTCTTTACAATTGAACCTTAGGTATAAATGATAAAATTTATAAGAAAAAAAAAATTTACTTAAGCAAAAGACAAACCTCTTTTTGGAGAACATATTGATAATTGCTTAACTGCAATAGCAGTATTTCTCTTTCCAGCTTTCCTAAGGTTTATTTCATTCGCAGCTCTGATTTCTTCAGCGCTAAATGAATCTAGAAGTGTTTGTACTTTTCTCTTCTTGGTCTTCTCACAGCACTCTTCGAAGCTTTTTCTTGGTCTTCCTAATACCATGGTGCCATGAGATGAAGAGGGAATTTCATCTAAAACAGTTTGTGATACTGTTAAAGTTTCATTTAACCAGGCACAATTATTGCTTTCGAAGCGTTCTCTATGGCGACCATTTTTGGCTATTTTTTCGTCAAACCTCAAATATAAATTTTTCAAGGTTGCCTTTAATGACTTAATTGCCTCTTCAGAAAACGAAAAATTATTAAAACAATCCATTACGAAAGCAAATACAGCATCGAAGCGCTTAATTTTGATTTTGGAAATCTAAACATCAAAAATTTGTTTTTTCGTAATTTCGGTTGCCATCCTAAAATACGAAAAATTTAGTATGGGTGTCGCACCTGTGCGCAAAAAGTCAAAACACTTTTTGGTTCCACATATAAAAGGCTTTAAAACAAAAATGGTCTCAACCTTGAAAAACACTGAACAATTAAACTTTTGGTCTAATGAACACATAAAACACATAATTTATCGCTAATGTTTTACTCTCAAGCACCCCTAATTTTTACGAAAACACTTTTTATCCCAAAACAACTTACCTTAATATTCAACAATATTACATTTATTAAAAAAAAATTAAACTTTTACTTAAAGCCACGCGAACCACTTGAAAAAAAAAACTTTACCGCTTGCTCTTAAAGCTGACCTTCTTATGAATAATTGTACACAACTTGATCTTTGATGTCATTTTTTGTTGTTGCACACGCTTTTAACATACGAGGGGCGGTCAATATATTCTCGATATCGGGGTGAAGCTGTGGTTGTATATATAAATTGACTTATTTATCAAGTAATACTATTATTTTAGTGCATTCATGTAAAATTTCATATAAATGTGATTATTAATTCGCGTTTTATCTCTAGTTAAACAGAATCATAATGGCAACTGAGACGATGATGGTGAAAATTGAGCATCGCGCTGTAATTAAATTTCTCACTAAGCAAGGAAAAAGTCAAAAAACTATTCATGAAGAGATGGTGGCTGTTTACCAGGGTCCCGCACCTTCATTATCAACTGTGCAAAAGTGGTCAAGTGAGTTCAAGAGAGGCAGAGAGAGCATTGAAGACGAGAATCGCATGCTGTAGAGAGCTTTTGGAGATGTGTAGTGAGAACGCGGACGGTGTTATGGATCGAATTGTTACTGGGGACGAAACATGGGTCCACCACTATGACCCTGAAAGCAAACAAGAGTCCATGCAGTGGCATAAAAAAGGAACAGACCCCCCGAAGAAGTTCAAAGTCACTCCGTCTGCCGGGAAGCTCATGGCCACAGTTTTTTGGGACTCAAAGGGAATCTTGCTCATTGAGTACAAAAAAAAAAGGTGAAACCATCAACGCCACATCCTACGCTTCCACTTTGCATAATTTGCGGGAGGAAATTAAAAAGAAAAGACGGGGTAAACTCGCAGCGGGTGTGTTGCTTCTTCATGACAACGCTCCTGTTCACACGGCGCGAGTTTCCAAGGCTGCTGCGCGAGATTGTGGTTTCGAAGAAATCCAACACCCACCCTATAGTCCAGACCTTGCCCCTAGTGATTATTTCCTGTTTCCGGATTTGAAAAAATGTCTTCGTGGAAAAAGATTTTCGGATGATGAAGAACTCAAGTCGGCAATAAATGGAGGAGGAGGAAATTTATTTTTTTGAGGGTTTAAAAAAGCTTATCTCAAGATGTAACAAATGCATTGATGTTAGGGGAGATTATATTGAAAAATAAAAACAATTTAAATGGAATTCGCATTTTCCTTCATATCGATACCGAGAATATATTGAACGCCCCTCGTAAATTCTTTTTTGCAGTCATTCAGTGGGAGGTTTAAGCTTTAAGAGAAACCGTTTTTTGTTTACATTTGTGCATGTCGATTTTTGAATTAAATGCCCCTAAATGTGCGAATTTTCACACTGTGCATCGGTCAAATTCAGCCTGATTTATACGCCAGAGCCATGGAAAATTGGACATTTCGGATGCGCGCCAACGGCGAACATTTGAACGATTTTATATTCCGAACATAATGGCATCGATAGGCCTTTCAAGCGAATACAAAAATTCGATGATATCTGACACCCACTTCGTTTTATTTAAATTTAAAGATAGGAAGCGCTTAATGAAAGACCCTTTACTACGCATATTCCAACTTTGTGTCTCGTTTTAGTCTCAGTTGCGCTTACCAAAAGCAAGTCGCAGGCTCGGTCTTTGAACAATTTAAGCAGTACGGCACTTCATTCAATCATTTTCAGTGAATTAACATTTAACACAAGAACCTTAGGAGTTTGCTCTGCGTAAGCCCAGCAGCAGCGGATTTGAACCACAAGCGTATCCTGCTCTGTACCTAACAAAGTAGCTAAGCCATCTCCCCATGGATGGAGAGCAAGATAGACAGCATATAAGCTTGAGGAGTTATTTTGGTGTCAGCCACGTCCATCACAGTTGTATTTACTGGTATTGCTGTTTCAAAAATATCTATTGAGGCCATAGCTATTTTAGAAAGAGTTGAATGCCCACAGGACTCGCCTTTAATGAGAAAAATGACATTCGACACTTCACATGACATTAGTTAGAAATTGTTTAATTTTGGACAGTGTTGCAAAATTCCAAGTAAGTTCTCGCAATTATCGTATCATAACACATGTGGTGCTTAGAAATATTCCTCCTCAATAGTGGTTAGAGTGGTTATAGTAGTAGTTAAAAGTAGAACACCACTTGCGCCATTAAACTCCAAATTCAATGGAAAACACAGTGACCTTTTTAAATTTCAAATTCAACGCCACTTCTACTTCCGACATGTCTGTGGTGGTCAAAAGTAAAACTAATTTCAAAGCCACTTTACGAACTGGTGTCCAAATAAAATTTTGATTCTGTTCTGTAACCAAGCCCAGGTCAATGATCTGGTGTGGCAAAGTTATGTAATATTTTGTGTTCTCTTATCCCACCTTTTCTGTCACCTGTAACTGAGTTAAATTCGGCAGAAAACCGTAAAAAAAAAATACATAACTGAACCGGTGTTAACGAAAGCAGGTTAAGAACTGGGCTAGCTTGGGGTGAGTTAGATGTCTCTCTGCTGTAGCTTGGAGAATTGCATTTTAACAAGTTATACGATCCTCACACCACACCACGCACCGGTCCCAACAACAGTTCTGATTGTGCTTCTGCTTCTGATTCAGATTATGTGCCAAAAATTCTTTGAATTTTATGTTCGGTTTAATTCGAACGAAAACTTCCTCGTTAGTGACGTCTAATGACCTTTAAACAGACGTCACCTGAAGTCGTTTATCCGTATTCGTGTTTCGTGTTGTTCATTGTTTGTCCTGAAATCGTTTGCAAGTTATACGTGAAAGAATTTGGTGACAGAAATAGAAAAAAGGGAAAACAAAAGTAGTAAGTGGAAAACGTAATACGGATAACGATGAGTTTAGAAGAAGTTGAGGTTTGAGTACGTCGTATTTGCATTTTGAAGGTAATCAACGGAATTGGAAAGCATGTACTCGTATACGCAAATCGTTGTTTTCACTTCTTTTGGATGGGATAATGTAATTGGAGCTTAAAAGCGAGTTTAAGAAATAAAATGAAACTGCGTAAAAATAAAGGGTGTGCCAACAGGAGGTGTAGGATTTGAAAGACCTATTATTTTATAGCTGGTGCACGCAGGGTTGGCATATGGTTACAGATGTCATCAATAAATTTGGAAATTTACCATGGAACGCTACACGGTGAAAGAAAAAATCCAAATCGTTGAATTTTATTACGAAAGTGTGTGCCAATTTTACATATAATCATGTGTCCTCCGAGACGTGTGTGCGCGACATAATCAACAAATTTCAACAGACGGATGTGGAGATGCCGAGACGTGTTCGCTCCGGATGTTCAATGGAAAATATAGCCGCAGTAAAGGAAAGTGTCCAAAAACGAACCAAACACCTCCATCCGTCTCCGTTCTCAGGAGCTTGACCTGTCCACAGCCACACTGCACCGAATTTTGACAAAAGATTTGGCTCTCCATGCGTACAGGAACCATTTAACGCAAGGACTAAAGCCGGTCAACCACCAGCGGCGTCGTACGTGTTAGGGTTGGGTCCTAGAAAACGTGCTTGCTGACATTCACTTTTGCTTGAAAATCGTGTTTTCGGATGAGGCCAATTTCCACATTCGCAACTACTTTAATAAGCAAAATTGCTGCATCTGGGTCACCGAAAATCAATGAGTGATCCAGGAGAAGTCAATGAACCCGGAACAAGTAACTGGTGTGGTTTATAAACGGGAGATGGCATAGAGTCGAACTTTTTCGAAAATAACACCGGAACAATCATTACTGTCAATGGAGCGCGCTACCGAGACATGATAAACAATTTTTTATGGTAGGAGTTCGACCGCTACTTGCAACACGATGGTGCTACGAGGAGAGTCCGAGAAGTACCCGACCTGCCGTATAGATGGGGGTTGTTATTTAAGAGGAATGACTCTTGTGGAAAGTACCAACTTTATGACGCTTAAATTTGAAGTTTGACGACGCTACGTTGTTTAGTATTCGTTCGGCAGCCATCAATAGTGAACGCTGTCAATGAATTTTTAAATATGGAAAAAATTGGTCATCGTTATGTGATACAATACTTTACAATACATCCAAACGGAACTGGATTGTACTCTGGGGAAATCTGCTCCATCGTTTAAACAACAATAAAATATTTTGTGGCAGAGTTTAAGCGAGGCCGTACGAGTTGCCAAGACGAACATCGCAGTGGTCGACCAAATGAGGTGAGCTCACCGGAGATGTTGAAAAAAATCCACAAAATGGTATTGGATGACCGTCGATTGAAAGTGCGTGAACTAGCAGATATAGTAGGCATGTCAAAAAGCACTTTACTCGTACATCGCATGTTGACTGAAAACTCGGACCTGAGAAAGCTGTTCGCAAGATGGGTGCCGCCATTACTCACAATAGAACAAAAACCGCGTCGTGAGGATGTTTCAATCGAGTGTTTGGCAAAGTTTCACAGCCGAGTTTTTGCGCCGATTCAAAACCATGGATGAAACATGGGTCCATCTCTTCACACCCGAGACGAAGGAACAGACAAAACAATGGACTCAAAGCGGAGAATCAACTCCAAAGAAGGCGAAGATAGTTCCATCTGCAGGTAAAGTCATGGCGTCAGTTTTTTGGGATGCGCGCGGGATAATTTTCATTGATTATCTTCAGAAAAGAAAAACGATCAGTGGCGTGTGTTATGAGAACTTATTGCAGCGTTTGAAATATGAAATCAAGAAAAAAAAAAGTCGCGAAGTCTAAGTTTTGTTTCATCAAGACAATGCACAAGTTCAATGAGTTAAAGTTCGAATTGCTTCCACATGCACGCTATTAGCCAGATTTAGCCCCCTCGCCTTATTTTCTATTTCCGAATTTGAAAAAAATGTCTGGAAAGAGGTGGAATCTGCGGTTGAAGGCTATTTTAAAGAGCTCGATTATTCTCTCTATAAACAGAGTATCGAAGCTATTGAACAACGCTGGTAAAAGGGTATTGAAGTAGAAGGAAACTACATAGAGAAATAAAGATATTTTTTCCCAAATTTGCTGTGCTTTCTTTGTTAGGTCGGATACTTCTGGGTCTACCCTCGTACGTGCTATAAAAGTCGCGAAACAATCGAGCTATTGCAAGCGAAGTTTCCTAGCAGTGTAATTTCATGTTTCAGAGACACCCATTGGTCGCCAAGATCGTGTGATTTAACATCGTTAGACTTCTTTCTTTGGTGCTATGTTAAAAGCAAGGTCTATGACAACCATCCGCAAACAATTCCAACTCGGAAAGCGAATATTGAAGCCGCCATCGTCGAGATACGAGTAGAACCGCAAGCATAAAAGAGTGATTGGAAATTTCGAGAAAAGAATGAGAGTCTGCAAGCAGTGTCTATCTACTTTATAAAGCAATAAAGGTTTCAGATATATCTCAACAATTGTTCGTTTTATTAAAAAAAAAATCCTACACCTCTTGTTGAAACACCCTTTATTTACAACAATGAGATAACAGAAACAAGGAAGCGATACGGAACTTGCATATTACTTACTAAAGGTGGCACTACAGCCCGGAATAGACCACAGTCTCAACCAATAGCTTTCTCGATTTAGGCCGATTTTGCGGTTATCGCCTACACTTGGACGCACTAGTTTAGGCTGAGGACCTTTCCTTTAGCACGTTGTCCCTCCGGTATGGACTCGGAGACACTCCTGACCGAGCGGTGACCATCATTTTCCGCCAAACCCTTCTTCGTTGCCTCTTATTCAGTGACCGTAAACTTTCCAGCAACAGCCAGCTGATCTCTTCCCGTAACTTCTATTGTCACCAGCATAATATGATAACTATTATACAGGCCTTTGGAATACTGTGCTTCTGATATTGGCTAGTAAGTTTTCGCAAAGTTCTTTCAATCCTTTATAAGAATGGTGGAGGACTTACAAAGCCTACATCCAAATGGCCTATCAAATTGCTGATAAAACCTTTTACGAATTCACATATGCGGTAGATAAAACTTGTACGCGATATTAGGGAGACTGATTCGCATTTAAGCAGTTGGTACTGCTTAGAGGGTCTTCTTTCGTAAAGATCGGGAAGACTTCATTCACCTGCCATATGTCCATGGGTGTATGTTCTTTACCAAATCAATATGCTCTGATTTATTGGGGATATATATTAATTCATGCGGTTTTTTTTTCAAAATTTGAACGTTTATTTAAGAAAAACATATACAATAGTATTATTCAAAATATTGCCCATCTGAAGCTACGACTTTTTTCAATTTTTCTGGCAATTTGTGGATACCATCCCAAAAGAACTGCGCCGGCTTGGCAGCCAAGAATGAATCAAGCCAATTTTTGATATTCTGCTCTGATGTGAACCGTATTTCAGTGAATGCGTTCTGCATCGACCGGAACAAATGCTAGTCAGAGGGAGAGAGACTTCCCATCCACTGTTTTCCAAATAGTTCTTAACCGGAATAGCAACGTGGGGCCGAGCGTTGTCATGATGGAAAATTATTGCCTCGTATCTGGTCGCATATTCCGAGCGTTTTTCGGCCACTGCTCTCTTCAAACGGATTAATTGTGTTCGGTAGCGTTGTCCATTGATGATTTCACCCGGTTTTAGCAGCTCATAATACAGCACACCCATCTGATCCCACCAAATACAGAGCATTACCTTCGCGCCATGGATATTCGGCTTTGCCGTTGATTTGGCTGGTTGGCCGGGTTTCACATATGATTTTTTGCGCTTGGGGTTGTCGTAATGGATCCATGTTTCATCACCAGTAACAATCCGATGCAAAAATGACTTCCTTTTGTGGCATTCCAGCAGCATTTCGGACATGCAAAACCGCCTTTCGACGTCTCTCGGCTTGAGTTCATGTGGAACCCAATTTCCTTGCTTTTGAATATATCCAGCTGCTTTTAAACGTTTTGAAATGGCTGCTTGAGTGACACCCAAAGATTCTGCGAGCTCTTCTTGTGTTTGGCAACAATCTTCATAGAGTAATGCTTCCACTTCTTCATCTTCAAACTTTTTTGGCTGCCCAGGACGTTCATCGTCTTCCAAGCCAAAATCACCACTTTTAAATGGTGCAAACCACTTTTGGCACGTTCGCCCAGCTAGCGCATGTTCACCATAAACTTCTACCAAAATACGATGACTTTCGGCAGCACTTTTCTTTATGAAGAAGAACTCCCCGCAAAAACACTTTTTCAGGCACAAAGTTCGACATACTTGAGTGAAAAAAAATTATTGTTGTTTACGCTTCAAATGAATGACTTATACTGAAATGACGTACAATGACAGTAGCTTTCCAACGCATGTTCCAATGGAATAATAACAATGGAATAATACAAGTTACGCCATCTCTTAGCAAACCGCACGAATTAATTTATAGACCCAATATATAATTCGGCAGGGTGTGCGTCTGATTTTGCAGTATCACTGGTCTTTAGTTTACATGTGTTTATCTATACAGACGTCCTCTTGGTAGACAAAATCGTGGTTGATTTATCATTCAATTTAAATGATCCTCCTCGCATGGTTCAGTTCGGTATGTCTCCTTGTAAAGCTTTTCTCACTTTTTAGTAGAACGTTCTGCTAAATAACGTTTCCATGGCCGGGTCAGATGTTCCACTGATTCTTTTTTTTTTCTTGAGAAGGCGAGTTGCTCCCTCTTCCTTTATTCATAAAGTTCCTGAACAGCACTCTTCGTTTTTTGGCGTGCCGCCTTGAGCGCCGGGGCTTGACGGAACTAGAGGAACCGTTGCTTCGGTAAATGCTGCGTCTCTAATGGTTTGCTGACAACGTCGTCACCGTTCTTCTGCGCTTGTTGCTGGCAGCATAAGACATAGGAAAAGGCTACAGCAGTATCTTACGATTGTAGTCAAACCGCTTCATAAGGACAAACAAGGTAGCGATTTGGACAGAGTTGGTTCCGAGAAACGTTTCGACATCAAGAATGCTTGAGGTGATTCTTGTGTCGATCACAATGTGAGCAAGTTCGTCGATGGTTTTTTGGTCAGGTGGCTGCCAGTTCTATTTCTGGTTATTAAGGTATCCGACCTTAGTACCGCTTCGAAGACGATTAGCACGAGTCCATTTTGAAAGATGGTATTTTGCACGCTATTTGCCAACAGCGCCGCAAAAGATGCTCACCTTTCACAACTTAGTGTTAAAATCACCAACAAACTTATCCTGATGTCGTTCTTAGGACATTTCTCATACGATTAGGCGGTGAGCTCATAGAAGAAATCTTTGACGAAGCCGTCTTTTCACTTTGTGGGTTCGTGAGCTAATATCGGCTTCACGTTGGCAATTTTAAAATTGATGCGAATTGCAATTATGCGTCCGCCCAACAATTAAAATTGGAGTATTTTAATTCGAGAGTTTTAGATCCCGTTTACAGTAGGTTGCAGTGATGTAGAGTTAAGTGTTCAATCTACATTCAGCGTAAAAACTCCAAGACAAGGCAATCTACGATACTCTTTTACTGAATTACTTTGAAATGGATCTGTGATATACTTTTGCAATTGAAATCCTTAAAAACCCATCACAGATACGAGTAGATTAATATTGGAAGTTGCCCAAGCAGACACTGTTTGAGACCGCCAACCTGGGAGGCGATTGAATTAACCTTGGTTAAATTCTACTCAAAATACAAAAGACAATAAATCTCCACAATGACAGTAGGCATTTCTAGAAAAAGGCGTTTGTGATGTTTGAGCACGAGCTTATCGGGGATTGCCTACAGTTAGTGAAGATAAGAAAAATCTTCCTGAAGAATAATTTTGTGATCTTCTGGACTAGGATTTTACGTCTTCTTATACTGTATGCACTGGCGAAGTATTATGTATGTACATGCATAATAGGAGGATTCATCTTGCTCTTGGCGGAGTCGGCAGCGTCCTAAAATCCTTCCTTACATCTCGTTGTTTTGGATATCTGTATCAGCAAGCCTTGGATTTTGTAGATCTTAACTTCTTTCCAGGAAAGGCTATTAAAGCAATAGAAAGCTGGTTTAGTGTTACTAAATGGGAACTCAAAGATTTATGTCCCGATTGGCTACTCTATATTCCATATAGAGGAACAACTGGACTTCGCATTATTCTAGGAATTGTGGATTCACAACAATGGGAAAAGGGTCACGAAGCGATTTCAGCAGATTGAAGCTAAGAATAGCCTTTATCCGCAAAGCCCGAGCTCAGCCATTCAACAAAGTAATATAAACGTTGTTGCTGATGTTGCCCAAGGCAAATTATTTTCAATTATATTTGAACTCAAGTCTATTAACTTGCAGCAGGACAATGACTTTACCTTCATAACTGCTAACAGAAGGAAAGTTATCGAAGACGCCTTTGGATCCTATCTGACTGTTCCTGCATACCCTTCAAGTTGCAGCTCAAGCCCAATAAGGAAGAGGTTTATGCAGTAAGACAAACAGTAGGAACAGAACACCCTGGTGGATCGTTAAAATCGGAAAGCTTGTCCGCAACTCAATAAGAATCTGTAATTTCGCAAAAGAAGCTAGCTAACATCGCCAGTATTCACTATCAGAAGTGGCAAATTATGCTGAGCTGATTCACACGACAAGACACCAGCCATTTTTTTGAAAATCCATTTCTTGATTGTAATGCCTCAGTCCAATGACAATCACCAATACCGGCCAATGAATGAGAGAAAAAATAATCGATAGAGTGGAAACGAATTGAGGACGTGAACACTGACTTTTCGCCACAAGTCAGCCATTGACCTACCTGATTACCTAACTTCTAAGAAAATGTTGATTCATTATTCATAAATAAATAAGCTTACCATTTTATTTTAGGACTTTCTTTTCGAATTTTATTTGAGAATTAAATCTCTGCTGACTTTTCTTCATCAACACGAACACTTATCGATTGTATGCCGAAGCAGAGTCTTGACCTTTTGAAGAATTTAATTCTTCCGAATAACGAATAAAGTTTAATTGAATTATATTTTTACTGCGTTTGAATAATAATTTGACAGACATTAAAATGTCAGTATTTTTGATTTTTATTTTTCAAGTTCTGATTCTGACAGTGTTTGAAACCTGCCTGACCCTGAAAGAACTCCAATTAGGTGACACATTCAGCTGACGAATAGCACTCTTTTTAGATCCACCGTCCTATTAAAATTTTAACATTGCGTGTTTTTTAGTTGATTACGGTATAGGACATTCGTAAATCTCGTTCACCGAAGGCGTATACTTGTTATTTTTTTTTATAGAAATAACCTTTATAATAGAGGCAACAAATGCTTGTTATCCGAAAGCACCTTAAAATCGATGAGCATTTGCTGTTAATTAATTTGATTATCTAACATTTACAACAAAGTAGACTTTTCCGACGTAATGCCATCACAGAATACGTGAGACAGGATCTTGGTTATAAGGTTTGGAAACTTTATAGCATTGGAAAATAATAGCAACTGTTTAAACTCTTTTCCAATCGTGCTTACCAAGTTATCTGCTTAACATTCAAAGAACTACCATGCTTTCGACTTCAACAGCTTTTTTTGGATTTAAGCGCAGATACTGCTTATGGTTCGTCAGCTACGACAACGCAGCTCCTGCGTTCAATTCCCGAGACAATCACCGGATACCCTAATGAACGCCGTATATTGCTTGTCATTACCTAAAGAATTGATTCTTGCAAGAGAACTTTGTCCTGCAGTAGCAAGTCTCTGAATCTGAATCGTATTGCCACTGCATTCCTGGTCGCTTCATGACAGTGCTTCCACTAGTCTTGTGCCAGCGGAGTGGACAAGGGTTCGGACTTGATTCATTTATGAATTCGAACCTTATTCGCTAGCCGATCTTTTCCTAGGAAGGTCAGTACTGAGTCTAAAGAAATATTTTAACGAACACTTTGACAAAATTGCTGGCACTTCATCAAGGAAGCGAAAAAAGTTGTTCCAAGGGTTCAACGTGGACACTATCTCACTTCCGTAATGGTTTGGTGATGGGGTTTCTCACATCCCTCCATTTCTGTGAAAAAGACGTAAAAACTGGTGCAAAGGTTTAACAAGAAGATGTGCTACAGGGTGTTGTGAAGGGTTTGACCAATACCCGTTTCCATGGATACAGATGGATCTTACAACAGGACTCCGCTCCAGCGCACAAAGCCAAAACCACGCAGGAGTGGCTTAGAGTCAATATGTCTGGCTTTATAGCAGCAGAAGATTGGCTGTCCGGAAGTCCAGATCTGAATTCACTGGATTATGGTTTGTGGTCAGAATTGGAGAACATGGCCTGCAATACTCCCCACAGAAATTTAGAAAGCCTTAAAACAGCATTAAACAGCATTAAGCAGCGTCCACGATCACCATGGGAACCGTACGTGCCGCTATATCCCCACACCATTTGGAAGCTTGTGTTAAGGCAAAAGGCAGACATTTCGAGTGAATTCAATTCTATTTAATATCAATTCTAATCAATATGTGTTTACTGGTTTTTTTTATAGCGTTTTATACGAGTATTTGTAACAGAACTTATGGCAGGACTAAGTATATGCCGCACCCTACACTTGCAAGGTACATATGCACATATGGTATAACAAAAAAAACTCAAGGTTTGAGATGGATTTAAAGTGGAGTGCGATAGACTCTTTCAATTTGTTGGAATCAGCAACCTTGTCTAGACTAGAAAATGGGCTTGAGGGACTATGACACAGGAGATGATGTTGAAAAATTAAAAAATTTCTTTATCAATGAAGTATGGTTTCAGATGTATATACAGTAAAATTCTTAAAGCAAAACCTAGAATGGCAGCGTTTTCGGTACCAAGTAAACCAAGTTAAAGCTGTTCACATCAAAAGTGAAATACTACCTAGTCAAGTCATAAGTACTGGTACACAACTGAGCTCACTCATTACGAATGCAACACTGGGCGCATCCATTTCGTATTGATTGCGATTTGACAGTTGATATTTATGCTTCATTGTGACGTAAAAAGTTGTTGACATTAATGCTTACAATCATGGAATGGGGCGGCATCGAAAATCGTATTTACTTAAATGCAACATGGAAAAAGGCGATATTTTTAGGACGTTGCGACCGCCTGGAATCACTCGCAATTTTGTGTATCGTGCTGTGAAGTTATTTGAGGATACTGGTGGAGTACGAGACCGTCGAAGATCCGGCCGTCCGCGCACCGCGAACTCCGAAAACGATCAAAGCCGTGAAGAAACGAATCGACCGAAAACCGCTGCGAAAACAGAAAATCTTGTCGCGGGAAATGCGAATTTCGCAAAAATCCATGTCTCGCATTATCAAAGAAGATTTAGGGCTCAGCGCGTACAAGCAACACACTGGACACCTGCTCACGGTCGCATTGAAGGAAAAACGCAAGCGAAGATCGAAAGCGTTACTCAGCCGGTACGCGAAGAACGCTCACAGACAAATTCTGTTTACTGACGAGAAAATCTTCACCGTAGAAGAATCGTTCAATAAGCAGTACGATCGTGTGTATGCTCGGTCATCCAGAGAAGCATCCCAACTCATCCCGAGGGTTCAAAGAGGCCACCATCCCGCGTCTGTAATGGTATGGTGGGGAGTGTGCTACGATGGCGTTACCAAGCTCCATTTTTGCGAGAAAGGAGTGAAAATATCGGCCAAAGTATATCAATCGACCGTCTTGGAACCCATTGTGAAGTCTCTTAACCAATCAATATCCAACAACAAGCCATGGACTTTCCAGCAAGACTCTGCTCCACAAAGCAAAAACGACTCAACTGTGGCTCAAAAACAACGTTCCGGATGGACGGACATCAACGGTAGTCCAGACCTCAACCCGTTGGATTACAAGTTTTGGTCCGTATTAGAGGGCATGACTTGCTTTACTCGACACACAAATATTGAGTCCATGAAGCGAGCCCTTGTCCGTTCAGTGGACAACTTCTCCATGCACGAAGTGCGTCTCGCAATCGATGAGTGGCCACATCGTCTTAAGTCGTGCTGGAAGACAAATGGAAGTCATTTCGAATAAGTTGTTCTAAGGTTTGTAGCCATTGAGTAACCCAATAAAAACAAAACAAAATTGTTTAAATATTAATTCGTTTTCATTTGGCGCTGATTTTTCTGTGTAACAGTATTCATGTCCCTACTACTTAGGTAATTTATGTGTCAGTCGCTGGAAGAAGATCGATGCTGCCACAATGCACTTGACTTTTACATCCCTATTCCTTGTAGTACAAATTGTGACAACGTTTTTATGAATAGTTCCTATTGTAATAACAATCTTGTTATTGTTCACCAGAATATCAGAAGCTTGAGAGAAAACTTGTCACACATCTTGATTCTTTTGCGTGCACTCCGGATATTGTATTCGTATTTGTGTCTGAAATTTGGATATACGACTTTGAAAAAAACGATTATTCTATTCCCGGGTTCAACTTCTTTGCTACTTAGTTATGCATCTTTTGACAGTTACTTACCGAAGTTGACTGAAAATGACTTATTGGATACGCAGTTTTTAGTTGACAGTCGTTTGAGTGAGTTGATGTGAGTGTTTTTTGTGAAAATGGAAAAGATTGAGTATCGAGTTGTTATTAAATTTTTGCTTTTGAAAGGCAATACGCCTACGCAAATCAAAAATGAGTTGGACTCTGTGTATGGGGACTTTGCACCATCATTTACCACAGTGAAATTTTGGGCAGATGAATTTAAACGTGGCCGTAAGAGCTTGGGAGAAGATGAACGTTCGGGACGTCCAAAAACTGCAACCACTGACGATAACATTGCAAAAGCTCACCAAATGGTGTTAGACGACCGCCGAATTAAAGTGAGAGAGATAGTAGAGGTTATGAAAATGTCCAAAGAACGTGTTTGTTACATATTAAATCTAGATTTAGGCATGAGAAAGCTGGCCCGCGCGTTGGGTGTCGCGTTTGCTTACGTTAGACCAAAAAAATGTGTTCGAATGAATATTTCCAACGCTCTGTTGGCGTAGTTTAGGCGCAATAAATCCGAGTTTTGGTGCCGCTTAATTATTGTACATAGATGAAACTTGGATACACCATTATACGCCCGAAACAAAAATTCAGTCAAAACAGTGAACTGCAAAGAGCGAGCCGGCTCCAAAAAAAGCTAAAACTGTTTTTTCGGCTGGGAAAGTGATGGCGACCGGCTTTTGGAATCATAAAGGAGTTATCTTAATCGGTTATCTTCAAAAAGGAAAAACCGTTACAGGAGCATACTACGCATCATTACTTGCCAAGCTGAAGGCAGAAATTGCGGAAAAACGGCCACATTTGCAGAAAAAGAAAATCCTGTTTCACCAAGACAACGCGCCGTCTCACACCTCAGCGGTTGCCATGGCGAAAATCCATGAATTACGATTTGAACTGCTTGACCATTCGCCTTATTCACCAGATCTAGCCCCAAGTGACTTCTTTTTGTTCCCTCATCTAAAAACTGCGCTCGGAGGACAGAGATTTTCGTCAAATGAGGAGGCAATCACCTTCGTGAACAATTATTTTGCAGAGAAAAACGCCAAGTACTATTTGGACGGGTTAGAGAGATGGGAGCATCGCTGGGAGAAGTCTGTAGAGTTACAAGGGGACTATGTAGAAATTTGAAAAAATGTCTTGTATCATTGGTCGGTCGGAAACTTTTCAGACAACCCTCAAATGAGAACATAAGCGTCCTCACTCTAGCCTCACATCATCAACTCCTAATACTCACCTCCACGTGGTGACTGCTGGGTACCTGGTACCTCGACTGGAGATAGGGTAACCAACCCCTGTTGAAGGTTGTTGGGGCATCTCGCAAAGCACTTTCTCCTGTTTCCGGGCGGCAGCGGATGGATTCTAAGGATGGAATTAAGGGTGGCGTTCACAGTTCCAGTCAAGTCGAACTAGTGCTATCTCCACATGAGTTGCTTCAACGTGATTGAATACCAGGACTATAGGGATATCCAATACTAAATCAGGCTGTTGGAAAAGAGTTGGCGGCGGATGAGCCCTTATTAAGGAGCAACGGCAGCACTCGGGGATGTCCCCGAAGCCGGCCCATTTTGTCCTAGGGGTCCCAAAAAGGGCCTAACTCTCTAGGTTGGAGGTTGTACGTTTGGTTAACTGCCCAACCACGTAAAAAATTAATTGTTACGAAGCGACGGATAAAGACGGATTCACTGTTGACGACCCTGCAAAACGAACAAAGGACAACGACTTTCGGATCCGCACGTATCGCAGCATTTTTGATGACATCGAATATGTGGTCATTCCAACGTAAGTTATCATTGACACACCTACCGAGAATGGAAAGTGGAAAATGGAACGAATATGAAAAGCAGAGAGTACTGTCGTCAGCAAAGGAATGTATTGGATTAGAAGTAGCAGACAAGAGATCGTTGATGAAAATTAAAAAGGCTGTCGGAGGCAGAACGGAGCCCTGGGGCATACCAGCATTTATTTTGTGAACATCGAACTTGAAACCATCCAAGACAACTTGAATTGAACGTTCCGAAAGGTAGTTTCTAATCCATTGAAGAAGGGAGTCATCGAACCCAAAAGCACGCGTTTTCGACAAAAGAGCCTGATGCCAAACTCTGTCAAATACCTTAGAAATATCAAGTGCAACTATCTTGCTTTCGCCAGATTGATGTACGCTTTGGTTCCACTTTTCGGTGAGACATGTCCTCAAGTCACCAGTGGACCTGTTACCACGAAAACCATACTGCCGGTCATTAAGAAGATTTCGTGTTTCGAGATATTTCATGAGCTGACGGTTTAGCAGCGTTTCCACGACCTTGGTGAGAAGGGATGTAAGTGTAATGGGTCTGTAGGAGGAGAGAGAGGAAGATTCGCCTTTTTTAAGGACGGACTGGGCAAATGCTGTTTTCCATCTGCTTGGAAAGAGTCCTAAAGAGTAGGATTGATGAAAAAGCTTAGTAGGGGCTTTGCCAGCGCGGAAGAACACTTCTTCAGAATAAGGGGAGATATACCATCTGGACCAGCGTATTTATGAATGTTGAGATTTTTAAGTAGTAGAGTGTGAAAGTGGATTCGCCCCATTGAAGATCCGACCCACTCAAGTGTAGGCGGAGACAAAGTACAATCTGGAAGTGTTGAGCTGGCTGCAAAGTGTGTAGCGAGCAGATTGGTCTTGTCCAAAGAGCTGACAGCTGGAATGTCATTGTAAATGAGCGTTGGAATGGAGGATGAGGCAGAATTTCTAATGTTTTTGACGAACGACTAAAAATTGTTACTGCTATTTTTTGCCTCAGTTTTTGGTCGTATTGGAATTTCACACGCTTGAGAATGACGTTTCAGTCATTTCTGGCTCGTTTAAACTTTTTTCGGTTTTCCTCTGTCGGGTTGGTCTTGTAAGACCGAAAAAACACTTCTCTAACCCTGACAGCCCCTTTACAGCTCGAGTCGTACCATGCTTTTTCTTTTGATCTGATACTCTTCATCCGAACAGGGATAAAGCATCTCATTCCAAAGAGAATAGTTTCTGTGATCAAGTTAGCAGCGGCATCCACGTCGTTATCGAGGAAACATAACGACCAGTTGAAATTCCTAAAGAAGCTGTTAAGACCGTTCCAGTTGGCTTCTCATATTGCCAAACGGTTCTTTTAGGAATATTTTCTCTAACCGTGTGGTCGGTGTACGAGAAATTAGCTGATATGACACGGTGGTCCGACAAGCCTAGAGGGAATAGCACGTCGACCTTGTACTTATCAGGGTGAGAAGTTAAAAACAAATCCAGGCTGTTGGCGGTATGACCATGAACGTCTAGTATTCGTGTGGGCTCATTTACAAGCTGGGTTAAGTTATTTTCTGCAGCGAAGATCTCAACACACCGTCCTTCGGGTGTTGTCTGTCCAGAATGTCGATATTGGAATCGCCCGTAATCACGATTTCAGTATGAGATACAGGGATACAATTCTTTGAATGGAGTCAGACAGCGTAAAAAACTCGTGAAAGGTCTATTTGCTGTCCAGTTTGGGGCTTCTGTAAATAAAGAAGTAGTGGATAATTTGTTTACGGAGATGGAATTTTAACCACATGAAATTGAATTCCGGACTGGAACAGGGACTACATTGTGGTGGAGTTTGGTAATCTACATCACTACGTAAGTAAATGACAAGACCACGATGAGGGAAGAATAATGGCACTAGCTCGTAGCCAGGTAGCTTCAGATCAGAGTGATCTGAGAGGTATGGGCGTGGATCTACCTGTGTACCGTACGCATAAAAGCGATTACTTTTTAGCCAGCGTATATATATATACTTTTGATTGCGTTTTTGATTTACATTTTCTATGAACTAACTTATTACTTAATTTTTATGAAGTTGCTTTTTGAGGGTAACCCCACCCAAAACTTAGCTTTTATTGTATAAGTCCATTGACGTGGCATTCTACTCTATTTTATTTTTTCAAATCAAAATATGGAATGTCACAAACTTATTACGGTATACAATGTATATTGAATTGTATCATAAAATCATAAGAAAAGAATAGAATTTAATTAACCTAAAAAAAAATGCAGCTAAAACCCTTCAGTAACAGATGTTTTAGCAACATTCTCAGGATATTCTGGCCGAAATACTTCATGAACAAGCGCGTTTTTATTTGATTATGGGCCAATAACCAAAAGATATCCACATATGAAGTAACAGTAACTGCTTAAAAAACATATTTGCATTTTTATGATCTGGACTTGGGCTATATGTGTGCGTCAGTTATGCGGTTTGCGGATTATAGACCAACATTCCTCTCTTATTTGTTATTCAACTGGTCGCATATTCACCATTAAGCGGAAACCAATAACGGGAAAGAAACGTAAGAAACCCAATCCCAACAAACCTTGAAAGATCGCCCATTTCGATGCAAGTACATCTATGGCCGATGACACTTTATACAATCGTTATTTTTTCAATGGAATCCACTACCAATTTCAAAATTGAACAACAAAAAACAAAAAACAAACAACAAAAGAACAGTACTCCCACTTCACTCCAGAATGATTATTTTTAAGTCTGCGACTGTAGCCACTGTTGCCAGTCGCTTAATCTCTCGCTTTTCAAGAGGCAACACATTAGCAAACGTGACAACAATTGAAATCCAAAAAAAAGTCTACCCCATGTCGGGAATGCCAAAGTGCCAACTTATCCATTCCAATCCGCAACCTCAGACTTACTTGAATGTATGCACATACGTATGTACATATGAGTAACTTAATTAATGCAAATATTCGTTTTTTTTTTTTTTTATTTCAAAAAAGATCTCTCGAATACGAAGTTTGTAGAGGCAACAGTCTAATTCTATGTCGGGAAAGAGGTGATGTTTCGAACGAACTCATAGGCGTTCGGTCGTGAATGGTGTGTGTTCCACTTGGCCAGTGGCCAATGTCAGAATGTTCACTGACACTGCTCTGAAATTTTAATGTTTTTCTGTTTTTCTGCTTTTTTTGTTATTTTTTGAATCATTTCGAACTTGAATTCGGGGCGTACGGGTACTTACGTACTTACGCCGGCTTTTTTTTTTTTTTTTTTTTTTTTGTTTTTGAATTCTTCTCTTTTCGTCGCGTTTTGGTAGTCATTTTGGATTGATTGTGGAAAATTTCGTAAGCACCGGCCGGCGAAATAGTTTCCGGTCGATTAGAAATTTATAATTTCCAGAGATACGAATAGTGGCAACCAGCAACTAGCAACCAGCAACCAGTGGCAATGAGAAACAAATATAAACAACTAAATAAACACCAGTTCGTAGAAGGGGGCAATTTGCTGCATCAGTTGGGTGGAACAAACGGAGGAAGATGTCATGGATTGATATGTGGAATAATTTCTATAATGTGGATCATTAAAATTTGATTTCACGTTTTGTATTCAATGTACTCGTACTTAAACGTCAGCTTCCATTTATAGCTTTTCTTGATTCAGCTTGTTTTGTTTGTTTTAATGGAAACGATATGGCGTTTAGGAAGTGTACTTACTTCGACGCTACTTATTTGTATACATAGTTTGCATGTATAGGTAGTTTTTCGTTAAGATTGCACGGCTAATTGAAGCTTCAAATTGATTTTTAAAGCGAAACATTGAATATAAATAAATTTGTTGAAACTTGTAGAAGGCAGTATTTACAATCAAGCCTGACTGACACTATCACCTAGAAAGGTCATGAAGTTTCAAAAACAAATCAACCAAGGAAGAAAGGAGAGAAGGATAGGCTTCCTAGACAAAAAAGATACAAATCGCTCTGGCGACAATTATGCGCTGTCTGCCCGATGGCATCAAAGGAATCCAAATTTGATTGCAACTCTCCATCATAATGCTACCGACTTTAACTGCTGATAGCATAAAATTCACTTAGCCAAACTACCATCACACAAGTATCTGAGAATATTTTAGGCATTCGTGATGTGATGAAAAGTAACTAAAGAGACAGAAGGTTCAGCTCTATTTCTCGAGAACTACCTTCGTAGTTCTGATCGCTGATACAGCTTGTTGAATCTGTTAGGGTAATCTTTGACTAGGGCGTTAACCCAGAGTTGTATATATGCAAATATTTAGCATTTCGAGTAGCTGCTTTGTAGGTATATTAAAGACGAAATTAATTATTTAGATTTCTACAACCAGATGGTTGAATTTGTGGTACAAAAACACCGATCTTGTAGAGTTGTATGAAGCTCGGAGATCTGCTCGGCTAGTAGCATACATAATACTGGCCTACGCCGGCATAGAGCTCACAACCCTATGCGGAAGAGAATAAAAAAATGTGGCGAACCAACTAATGGCCTCGTATAGACACGGATTTTCTGTTGACAAACCTTGCAAACGTTTAAAGGACAACGACCCTCGGATCTACACATGGAATATTCAGATAGGCCACGTGCAACTGAGCAATTAGCAGAGGCCCTTGACTGATATCAAGCAGATATCACCGCCACCCAAGAAGTGCAATGAAATGGGCCGAACATAAGGAGTATGAAAAACTGTAAAACATATGTATTCGGATGCGGATTTGTCATATGTGGCAGACTTCGGCTCCAGACACATGACAATCCCTATTAAGGCTAAATTCGCTAACATAAGCCTAATATGCATCCATGCCTTTACGGACGATAAGGATGACGCCACCAAAGACTGTTTCAACGTCCTCCTCGACAAGACATACCAATGAGCAATGTCCAAAGTATGACGTTAAAATCGTGTTAGGCGATGCTAATGCTAGGATAGGAACGAAGAGCATATTTATTAAAGGAGTTTGTCAGCATAAGAGTAGCCTACACGACACCATATTTCCTCATATCAATATAACAAAGTTACATGGCGGTCGCCGGATCATGAAATGGATCATATTGCGTTCGACGTAAGATGAATTTGTACCTCGCCCAAATGGACTCCCCGCCTTCCAAGCTGCCTCTACTCCTTTCCTACCTTTTTCGTCTATCCCTTACACAGGGAGAATTTCCCCAGATTTGGGGAAAAATGGGTCTAAGGATGCAGTTAACAATTATCGTCCTATTGCTAAACTCTCTCATATACCCAAACTCTTTGAAAGCATTTTATACGGAGCCTTAAGCTTCAAATGCCAGCCCGTTATTTCGCTCCGCCAACATGGTTGTCTAAAAGGTGGATCAACTACCACAAACCTAGTTGAATACGTGTGTTTTGCTCTCGCAGCCTTAGGAAATGGCAAAGAAATCGATGTCATCGCAGCTGATTCCACTAAAGCGTTTGATACGACATCTCATCAATTGATCCTCTTCAAATTGTTTGCTCTCTGCTTTGAGCTTCTTTTATTAAAATTGATTTCTTCTTACCTGATAAAGCGTTATTATAGCGTTCGATTTAGATTCTCTTCATTCTTATTACTAACGATCTTGAAAGGGTCGTTAAACTCCACTTTCAAAACCATTTCTTCTCCCCATGACTCTGGCCTTCTTCAGTGGACCTTGGTCGGTTTTCAATATGGTGCCTCAAAAACTGCCTAGAACTTAATATAGCCAAATGTCAATGTCTAATCTTCTCACGTAAATGCAACCCATCTCTTCTCCGACTCAATTTTCTCTATGGTCAACCAATTCTCTTGGTTCAGTCTTTTCAAGACCTTGGCATATTATTCGACTGTGAGTTTAATTTCCGTTCGCTTATCGATAAGATGATCCTCAAAGCCAACTCATCACTTGGTTTTATTCAACGGTGGTTCAAGGACGTAATGTTACCTTTATTCGACCCCTGCTTGAGTATACCAGTCAAGCTTGGTCCCCCTATCACCGGGTTCATGTTTCCCGAATCGAAGGTATTCAACGTCGACTCCTTCGATTTGCTCTCCGTAGTCTGCCCTGGAACGACTCTTTAATCTTACCTCCCTATCAGGACCGCCTCAAACTTCTCAATATGAATTCGTTAGAAGAAGTTAGGAATACTGCTGACTTCCTTTGCATTCATCGACTGCTCTCAGGTTCCATCGACTGCACATCCATTTTGAATCTCATTTCCTTCAATACCAACCCACGCAATCTACGTTATCCTCGTCTCTTCTATCTACTGGTTCACCGCACCACTTATGGCTCCAACGAACCAATCTGCCGTATGCTCAGAAAGGTCAACTCAAACCTCTCCCTTTTTGATTTCCACCTGAGCACTCCTCGTCTCAAACAAGATCTCCTCCATCATTGCCTTGGTCCCTAGCTCTTAAGTCTTTCTGTAGTTTTTAAGCTAGATTGAGCTTATTTTAAAGCTAATAAGTGGGGGCCTCAGCCCTCAATAAAATTAAATTAAAAAGGCATGGCTCCAGTATTCTGGACGTCCGAACCTGTCTGCAACACTGACTTGGACCAACACCTTGTTGCAGTCGAGGTACGAATGCGGATTTTCCAAGCGCCACAACAAAGAAGAACTACTGTGAGAAGGTATAACGTCGATAAGCTGCAATCGTAAGAGACCGCCAGAATCTTCGCCGTACGCCTATCCCGTAGTCTTTCAACAGCTCCTATGCCGCCAGCTTTAAGTACCGAAGACCACTGGCAACGCTGCCAACGTGTCATCAGAGACGCCGCATTAAATGTGCTGGGTTTCACAAGAAATCCCTGGTTTGATGAAGAATGCCGGCAAACACAATTTTTTTTTTTTTTTTGGTGGGTAGGTGTGAAAATCTTCATAGACACTATGAACCCGTTGCTCACAGTAGTGTGAGATTCTTACTCACTTAAAACACGCCTCCCTTCTTATCGACTACAACTAAGTTACCTTATCAAGTAGTTTCCGTTTCAAATAACGTTCGCGTGGGGTAGGTAGCTTTCCAGCAAAAGCACCTGCTAGTACCGCTATTATATGCGGATAGTCCTTATCGCGCCAGATCGAATGGTCTCATTCTTTGTAATCGACGAACTAAGTTTGTCTCGTCCAGAATTTGGAGTATTTCATTATTACAATGACCATGAAGACGAATACGGAGTTTGGGAGCAAAGTTTATTATTTCGTCCTCGACGGTAACTATTCCTAAGTTTCTGTGGATATCACTGTTTCTGATATACCATTTGGCGTTCATGATTTGTCTTAGAGCTTTGTTTTGACATTTGTCTGAATTTATTTTCAAGTTCATCACGTTTCTTCTTAACATGCGGCTTCCATTTCAGTTTTACATCTAGTGTCATTCCTTGCACATGGTATTTGTACCGAGTTAATGAAAATGGGAAGGTTGTTTACTTTCTGGTAAGTAAAATTAACATGAGTAGATTTGGTCTCATTGAGAACAATTCGCCATATCTTTATCCATTCGTAGATTTTATCCAAAGCCGTTTGTAGCTTTCCAGTAGCTAACTCGACTGAAGTATCTGTAGCTAGTATCGCCGTGTCGTCCGCGAACGTGGCTACTATGGTACCTGATTCTTCCGGTATGTCTCGAGTATAGAGTAAAAACAATGCAGGTCCAAGTACACTTCCTTGCGGAACCCCAGCAGCTATCTCTTTAAATTCCGAGTATTCGGTGCCATGTTTAACACGAAAAATTCTGTTTACCAGGTACGATTTCAGAATCGTATGCAGCTCTCTCGGAAGAACCTGGCTTAGCTTAAAATTTAAGCCTTCGTGCCATACCTTATCGAAGGCTTGAGACACGTCAAGAAACACGCTAGAACATATCTTTTTCCCCTCTAAGGCTTTCTCAATTTCATTCGTAATTTTAAAAACCTGGTCAATTGTGGAGTGCTTAGTTCTAAAACCGAATTGATGTTCAAGAATTAGACGTCTCTCTTCAATGATCGGTTGCAAGCGCTTCAATAGGAGTTTTTTCAAATATTTTATTGGGTCTACAAGTAAGTTTCCAGCGTTTTTTTCCAAAATTTGAAGTTTTATTATGAAAACATAGTTACAATGCTTTATTCAAAGTATTGTCCATCGGAAGCTACAACTTTCCCCCATCTTTCTGGCAATTTATGAATTCCGGACCAAAAAAATTTCTCGTCTTTCGAGCCCAAGAACGTATCGAACCAATTTTTGATTTCCTCTACTGAGCTGAAGCGTATTCCCGTAAGAGCGTTCTGCATCGAACGAAACAAGTGATAGTCAGATGGTGCCAAGTTTTTCACCGAAACCGCAACATGTGGCCGAGCGTTGTCGTGATGAAAAATGACGGACTCATGCCTGGTCTCATATTCTGGCCGTTTTTCTTTTAATGCCCGCTTCAAACGAATTAGTTGGGTTCGATATAATGGTCCTTTGATGGTTTCACCACTCGGAAGCAGTTCGTAGTATACGACACCCTTTTGATCCCACCATATGCAGAGCATGACCTTATTCACGTGAATATTTCGGTTCGGCGCAGATTGGGCGGGCTCGCCGGGCTTTGTATACGATTTTCTGCGTTTAGGATTATCATAATAAATCCATTTCTCATCACCAGTGACAATACGGTGCAAAAATGATTTATTTTTATACCGCTGCAGTAACATTTCGGACATGCAAAATCGCCGTTCGACGTCTCTTGGCTTCAATTCGTACGGCACCCAGTTTCCAACCTTTTGAATGAATCCCAGTACTTTTAGGCGCAGGGAAACGGCTTGTTGCGTGACGCCCAATGATGCAGCAAGTTCTTCTTGAATCTGACACGGATCCTCATCCAGTACAGCGTCCAATTCCTCGCCTTCAAAACTTTTCAACTTTCCGGGGCGATCTTTGTCTTCAACTCCAAAATCACCACTTGTGAACCGTTTGAACCACTCGATTCACCAATACATTCCGCCCCATAAGTTTCCGAAAGCAAACGATAGCCCTCAGCCGCACTTTTCTTCATATTAAAGAATAAAAGCAGCGCTTCCCGCAAATGACGTTTATTTGGCTGGAAACTTGCCATGATTTTGCTCGATAAAATGTACGGCATCCATAGAACTGCTCAAATATAGCGCTGCAAAGTTGTTGACAGATACAAAACCTACAAATAAAACACATGAGGTCTGACATTTCTGCCCGGGATCCACTGGTGGCGCCATCTCTGACAAACGCTGGAAACTTACTTGTAGACCCAATATATATTATCGGCAGAAGCGATATGGGTCTGTAGGACTTTTTTTCAACTTTCCATTGGCTTGGAACGTTTAATAGTCTTAGCGCGGCATTTATAAGTTGGAGCAGTTTGATCAGGGCTTTCTTTGGCAGCTCCATGAGAATTTGAGCAGTTAATAAATCATAACCAGGGGCTTTGTTATTTTTCAATTTTTTAATTCTTCGTAGCGACCCTGTTTTTGTTCTAAAATTGTCCGGTGCCGTAATTATATAATTAGAACCTTCTGTTAACGCCTGTCCATCAAAAGGCTTAAACGTTTCTTCTAGGTGCTCGGCAAATAGATCCGCCTTCTCTTTATCTCCTTTTACCCATTCGCCATTATTTTTCCTTATGGGAGGAAATTGCATTTGAGGCATTGCATGAAGGCCCTTCATGGCCTTCCGGAGGGAGTAATTTGAACTTCTATCGGCAGTCAGACCTTCGAGATATGTGGAGATATTCCGATTTTTGTAATCTCGTATTGCTTCTTTCAATTTGTTGCATAAGTGGTTTAAGTTTTATGCTGGGGAGCACGGGATTGTTGCCATCTTTTTCGCGCTCTCCTCTTTTCTCTTACCAGTTCTATTATTTCCGGCGGATATTTTATTTCACTACTTGCTTTCTCTTTTCTTGTTGGATTTGGAGTGTTGTTCCAGGCAGCGTTCTGCAGGACTTTGATGAATCTGTCGACTTCGTCTTCTATTTCGTTTTGTGTTTTTAGCGACATGTTTAGAACAATATGTTCACTGTAGTAGTTTCTAAAACCATCCCAGTTAATCTTGTTATTAGTTAATCTAGGCGCCACTTCCTTATCCAGGAGAAAAAAACAGTGCGCCAGAAGCGCGACTAAAGATAACAAGCAGAGAGCGAGTTAAAACAACAAAAAACATTTATTTTAATGATGTTGGCAAAACAAATGTTTTAAATTACAATAAAAACAATGTGCATATACTCGTAGTATGTATGTGGCTGCAATTTGGAAAAACAAAAATACAAATGACCATCTCTCACTAGGAGTGGAAACAATCAGCAGCTCACGGCACCATCCAAGACCATCGGTGTGCTGTGAAAATTGTTTTCACATCAGGTGCTGAAAGGATTGTCGGTCGATCGCAGGGAGCCATAGGGCGTGGCTTTCCAAGGATACCTGGAGAAGGATCAACGAACGAAAACAACTAAGAGCTCGAATTGCAGCAACTCCAGCAGCAGGGAAGATCGAGCTAGAGTTGCTATATCGCATGAAGATGAGAGAAGTGCAATGCGTTGACCACACAAGCAGAAGAAGCGGCAGCGAGGTGCAACAGCAGAACCGTTTACAGAATCACCAAAGAGCTTATAGGTGGCCGAAGCTCTACTCAACACCCAGTGAAAGGCTTAGACGGTTCGTTGCTAATATCGGATGAGGGTCAACTGAAGAGATGGAAGGAGCATGTTGCTTCGGTTCTAAACCGAGTATTCGCCAGCAATATGCACCCAAGTCAGACTGAAGTGTCCGTAGAAAGAAATTCCCGGATTCGCAGCACAACCCCCAGTAAGGAAGAGATTATTGCCGGGATCAAAGCACTGAAAACCAATAAGGCGGTAGGATTTGACGGCATACCTGCGGAGCTGTTTCTAGCTGCGTCAACGGCATCAGCTGAACTACTGTTCCCACCGAGAGTTTTCCGGACGAGTGGAACGAGGGAAGGATCGTCAAGCTCTCTAAAAAAGGCAATCCAATGCAGTGTGAAAACTGGAGAGGTACGAGTATCTGCGTGCTGGCTGCTGTGGCCAAGATAATACCTAAAATCATCCTGGAGCGAATCAAAGAACACCTCGAAGACACACTCGACGCTGAACAAGCAGGTTTCCGCTCTGGATCCTCCTGTGTTGACCACATCAACACCTTGCGGATCATCATCGAGCAGTGTGTTGAGTACCGATCACCATTTGATAGTGTCAATCGAGAATTTATCTGGCGTGCCTTGCGCAGGAGGGGCATTCCTGATAAATTAATAGCAATTATCAAGGCTACATATGATGGTTCTATATGTCACGTCTTACACAGAGGAAGACTGTCTGAGGAATTCGAAATTCAAAGCGGAGTTAGGCAAGGCTGCATACTTTCACCAATACTGTTTCTATTGGTGATTAGCGATGTGCTGAATGCGGCCTAGTTAACAGGAAATGGAGGAAATCGATGGACTCTTACATCTGAACTCAAACACCTTGATTATGCCGACGATGTATGCCTTCTGTCGCACAGAATATTGGACCTTCACCAAATGACAACAAATGTGGAGAGAGAAGCAGACGATCAAAAATGATCAGCGAGAGTAGAGAGTTTCCAATACCTTGAGAGTATTGTCTCAACCGATGACGGAACCGAACTGGATATAGCCAACCGCATAGGCAAAGCAAAATCTGCGTTTGGGATGCTATCCACAGTTTGGCGAAGTAATGCAATTAGCTTAAACACCAAGCTACGACTGTTCCGTTCCAACGTTGAATCCGTGCTACTATATGGAGGGTGACCACCACTATCACGAGGAAGCTGCAAACGTTTGTCAATAGGTGCGTACGAACAGCTTTATCAGAGAACGGACCATGAACCTATAGGCACAACCATTCGACTATGAAAGTGGCAGTGGATTGGTCACACTCTCCGAAAGGGTGACAGGTCCATAGCTAACCCAGCGATGCAGTGGAACAGTGGAACCCGCTTACTCAGGAGGGCAGGATGCGCGGCGGTCTTAGGAGTACCTGGCGCAGAACCGTTGAGAAGGAAGCACCTGCAACTAGGAAAAATTTGGGGAGAGCTGAGGCTAATTTCCAGAAACCGCACTCGATGGCGTAGGCATTGTAGAGGCCATAGGACCCACAAGGGGATACAGGAACGAATGAATGAATGAATGAGCCTGTATAAAATGACCCCGCCGTCGATTTCAAACCTCACCTATAAACAGAACACACCATCTGAGTGGACTGGACTTTTTATGTTACGGAAATTCTTCAATAATACAGCATTTATTGTACGGAAAGTCCAGCTCTTCCATTGCAAACCACGCACACAAGAAATAGAGTTCCTTTAGTTACAACATATCCCTGAGGTATCACTCAAGTCGTTACCACAAACAACATTTCGAAGACTCAGCCACAATTATTCCTTAGCATGCCAAAAGGGATGGCAATCATCATTTCCATTATTTTAAACGAAGACGAACTCGACAGGGTCACCAGAATAACATCGAACCCCAAGGACAATAGATAAATTGGGTATTATAGTGCAACCTGGCCGTATCTGCGAAATGTTTTCTTCACCGGCTAGAGGTAGTACAACATGCTACCAATCGTCCAAGTATTAAGATACGCATCGAATACTCCTACGATCCAACTCGGTGTGGCAATATTGTTTAAGAATTAAAAAAAAAAAAAACTCGCATTGTTCAGTGATAGACGTTGCATGCTGCCTAATTAAGAGACTGCACGTCACACTAACCCACTTGCAGTTACTTAATTATTTTACATTGTTTTAGTTAACATCCTAACAATGTACCCATGCAGCTGCTTAAATGTGGACAAATTCTCAGCTGAAGAGAATAAGCACAATAGCACAGCACGGGTGTGGGTAATTGCCCGAAACCATTTTCGGAAGAAAGCCTGTTGGAAGTTGAATAATTAACTTAAGTGCAATTGTTTAAAGGGACAAAAGTCGAAATGGCAACAGAAAAGATTCTCGGTTGGCTTTGAAATGTATTTTATTTTTTTTTTTTTTCACTAAATGTGTTAAAAGGAAGTTAAAAATTCTTCAAGATTTCTGCTAGAGACTTTAAACAAGTGGGAAGGCAAATACGTTGCGGTGAAAGAAAGGTAATCCCCGATTATTACTATGTAAATTATTATTAGAGATTTTGGTGGATGAAATCAAATTGGGGGGTCAACGGTTGCGCTTATAATCTTGTTCGGGGCAACTAACATCAGTGTAGTTGGTCCTTTATGCGTAAAGAATGCCGCAAATGGCCCGGCACTTACCATTGGGCGTCGCTCGTCGAGACAACTCCCTTGTAGTTTAAGAAATATATAATGCTTAGCATCGGGCTAAAGAGTAACCAGTTTTCGGCGTATGTAAATACACGCCAGCAGTTTTGGCACTTACTGAAACAACAGGCAGATCCCCGCCCACACCTCTCAGATCTCTCTGATCTGAAGCTACCTGGCTGCGAACTAGTTGCCCTATTCTATTCTCATCCCGCAATTCAATTTCATGTGGTTAAAATTCCATCTCCGTAAGCAAATTATCCACTACTGCTTTATTAACAGAAGTCCCAAACTGAACAGCAATTCGACTTTTAACGCGTTTGATTCGCTGTCTGACTCCATACAAAGAATTGTATCCCTGTATCGGGTATCCTCATACTGAAATCGTGATAACAGGCGATTCCAATATACACAATTCTAGTTGGCTTCGACATTCTGGACAGTCAACACCCGAAGGACGGTGTGTTGAGATCTTCGCTGCGGAAAATAACTTAACCCAACTTGTAAATGAGCCCACAAGAATACCAGATGTTGATAGTCATACCGCCAACACCCTGGATTTGTTTTTAACTTCTCACCCTGATAAGTACAAGGTCGACGTGCTATCCCCTCTAGGCTTGTCGGACCACGGTGTCATATCAGCTAACTTCTCGTACACCGACCACACAGTTAGAGAAAATATTCCTAAAAGAACCGTATGGCAATATGAGAAAGCCAACAGGAACGGTCTTAACAGCTTCTTTGGGAATTTCAACTGGTCGTTAAGTTTCCTCGGTAGCGACGTGGATGCCGCTGCTGACTTGATCACAGAAACTATTCTCTTTGGAATGAGATGCTTTATCCCTCATCGGATGAAGAGTATCAAACCAAAAGAAAAAGCATGGTACGACACGAGTTGTAAAGAGGCTGTCGGGGTTAGAGAATTGTTTTTTCGGTCCTACAAGACCAACCCGACAGAGGAACACCGAAAAAAGTTTAAACGAGCCATCAATGACTGCAACGTCTTTTTCAAGCGTGTGAAATTTCAATACGACCAAAAGTTGAGGCAAGAAATACTACAATGTGCCAAAGGTAGTAAAAGCTTTTCGCCATTTGTCAAAAACATTAGAAATTCTGCCTCATCCTCCATCCCAAAGCTCATTTACAATGACATTCCAGCTGTCAGCTCTTGGACAAGGCCAATCTGCTTACTGCACACTTTGCGGCCAGCTCAACACTCCCAGATTGTGCTCTGTCTCCGCCTACACTTGAGTGCGTCAAATTCACTTTCACACTCGTGTAGTAGCAAGAGTACTTAAAGATCTCAACATTCATAAATACGCTGGTCCAGCCCTTATTCTGAAGAAGTGTTCTACCGCCCTGGCAAAACCCCTACTAAGCTTTTTTATCAATCCTACTCTTTCGGACTGTTTCCGAGCAGACGGAAAACAGCATTTGTCCAGCCCGTCCCTAAAAAAGGCGAATCTTCCTCTCTCTCCTCCTACAGACCCATTGCACGTACGTCCCTTCTTTCCAAGGTCATGGAAACGCTGATAAACCGTCAGCTCATGAAATACCTCGAAACACGAAAACTTCTAAATGAACGGCAGTATGGTTTTCGTGGCAATAGGTCCACTGGTGATTTGAGGGCATGTCTCAGAGAAAAGTGGAACCAAAGCGTACATCAATCTGGCGAAAGCAAGATAGTTGCACTTAATATTTCTAAGGCATTTGACAGAGTTTGGCATCAGGCTCTTTTGTCGAAAATGCGTACTTTTGGGATCGATGACTCTCTTTTTCAGTGGATTAGAAACTACCTTTCGGAACGTTCAGTTCAAGTTGTCTTGGACGGTTTCAAGTCTGAGATTTAAAAAATAAATGCTGGTGTGCCCCAGGGCTCCGTTCTCTCTCCGACACTATTTTTAATTTTTATCAATGATCTCAATGGACTCACGTCCCTGCTCTCCGGCTCTAGAACGATATCAACAGCATAACCAATTGGGGAACTATCAACAGAGTGGAATTTAATGCTTCCAAAACACAATGCTGCCTTCTGTCATTAAAACGAAATTTAAACACCCAGCCATTATCCATGAATGGCACTTACATCGTCGAAACCGAAACACTTTCCATTCTCGGTAGGTGTGTCAATGACAACTTACGTTGGAATGACCACATATTCGATGTGGCTAAAAATGCAGCGAAATGTCTAGGCTTTCTCAAACGATGTAAGAAATACTTTTCCCCTTCTGATCGGGCCTCAATATATAATCCGCCCAAAATTGGAGTTGTCCACATCTAGTCAGGTGCGCCTAAAACATCTCTGCATCTACTAGACCGGATTCACAACCGTGCGATAAAACTCATAGGTGATACTAATATCAGTCAATCAATTGACTCCCTCGAACACCGACGAAATGGCTCGTGTTTCACTTTGTTTTATCGCTATTTCCACAACCATTGCTCCATAGAAATCGCCAGTAGCATTCCGCCCCTTCAAACCTTTAATCTTAACATAAGTCTCGCTATAAATGCTCATCAGTATACCCTCAAGCCCACATTCGGACGTACTCTGAAATATCGTGATTCGTTCCTAAGCCGAACAACTTGCTTGTGGAATGCCCTGCCGAATTCTCTATTTCCTAGTCATTATAACTTTCCAACATTTAAAACCAACGTTCACCGGTACCTCTCTTTCTATCCTCCCTGACTTTCCTTCGCCCGCGTTGTAAAAGAAAGCCTCGGATACTAATGATACCACTGTTAACGACCCGAATGTTGAGTTCCTTGTTGTAGCCATATACGAATGCGGGTATCCCTAACTTCGGAAGTCTGCAATCACAAAACCACTAAAGTCTTTGACGTTCAACTATCCCTCATCCTCGCTGAACGTCCTGCGCCGACAGCGTCTTGCTCAGAAACCCATTGGCAAATGTGACAACAAGTCATCGGAGATCCCACCTTTATTTAACAAGAAGAGCCTCGAGAAGCGCACCTATAAAATAAGAGCCATACAAGGCGGCGCCGCAAAGAAGTACACAACCTGTTTACGAACTCTATAATCTAAGGAGATGGGAGGAACATCGAATTCGGAGGAAAAACAGAAGTAGAGAAGCGCTCGTGCTCGATCCAGATCATGGAGTGGCGCTTCTGCAGAAATAATTTTCGGAAGTGAAAATAACTTGCCAAGGACAAAAATACAGAACAGACGCCTGCGTTCAGCAATGCTGAAAACGGCATTAACGGAACCATTCAATTTGGAGCATGATCGACAGCCACTTAGTTGTCCTAACAACAGCGCTCATATTTCAAATCTGCACTACGCTTATTCCTGCATTCTTTCATGTAATCAAGTTGATAAACAGTTGGGTTGAGGTTTTTACTCTGTCGAATTATCCTCCGCCTAAAATTAAAATCAAAAACATTTAAATGGATTCCTGAAAGACCACGTGGAGTCGAACAATTATCAGATGCCTGGACTGCGTTAAAGCAAATCTGGCAGCCATCCAACAAATGCAATTTGATGACTTCAACAAAAGAGGTAAAAAAAAATGGGATTATTTTCATTCACATTCTGCCACAGGGAACATAAACAACGACCATCTGGAGAAATCTTGATTTTGTGGAATGTGAGCGAACGCTTTATGACACTTCGGAACAAGGCCGAATTTTACAACGTGTATCTCGTCGTCCAGAGATACGATTTTAATACAACGTAAGGAAGCGAATCATTGGAAATCGAAAAACCAAAAGCACAAGCGTTAGCATGTAATACATATTGAGATACTTGCAAATATCTGAACATTTATTCCAGCCCATTGGATGTCCTTAAAGAGCAATCACATATTCCATGGTACTCCTTGTATGCTGCTTTTAATGGGATCTTTCAGTCTTTCGAAGAAGGATGATGCGAGCGTAAACAGGACATTCACAGAGGTAATGCTGCGGGGTGTCGTCATCACTTTCACAGCAAGCGTCGCTTACACCATTAAGCAGACTGCAGTTTTTCATACTGAGGGACTGAAGAAAGACCGCTGAGCTCTTAGAGAGATCGGGTAGCATTCGTTTGGTCTGCCGGCAACCGGGAGAGTTACGCCATATGCAGTTGTGGTCATATGAAATCCAACGGGGGTGGCCGTGGTGTAGTAGTACTAGCAATCGTTTCTCACTCGGAGGGTCAACGTTCGAATCCTAGCCACGACAAAGTTTTCATTTGTGTAATTTGAACTCAGTCAGAAAAATCTGCGTGTGAAGGCATAACACTGACATGTAGATTTGGCTGTTGTAGGGTTTTCAAGCACAAAACAACCGTTAAAATTCACAACCTGAATCATTCTGAGTGAAGAAAAATCTCTCCGTCCTATTCGGACTCCCACCCCTGGAGAGTCAATATCGAAACCAAACACACCTGAGTTTCAAACCACTACATCACAACAATGCTTTCCTTTCTCCTCCTTCTATCTTTCCGCTCGCGCCGTGGCAACAGTAAAAGGGTATTCATAACCCCTTAGGCGCGCGTAAATTATAAAAAAAAACTGTCAGTCGAAACCCTAGCCGATGACGCAGGCAGACTTAACAACGTAGGTGCGGGTTCTGAAAAACTCCTTCTGAGCATTGCCTAGCATTGTGACCTGGAACCCAGAAAAGAGTCACTGAACTTAGCGTTCCTACTGCGTTCAGTGAAGCCTTGCATTCTTGGACTAGATAAGAAGTCGTAAGAGAATTCAACAAGGTTCTAAAAGCAGCTTGGCAGTCGCCCCCCTCCACCGGTTCTTCTAAATATATGTAGTTCGTTGCCATCAGGATTGCGTATATCTCCGCTTGGAAGACCATCACAAGTTTTCTCAACCAGGAGTAAAATCTAGTGATGTCGTCCTCCAGAAAGACACCAGCGCATCATCCTAAATCGGTTTTGGAGCCATCCGTGAAGCCCCAACTCCATTCCTTTACTGGCTCAAATTCTTGCCGAAACCAGTCTTGGGTAGAGGGAAAGCCGATTTCGTACTTTTTTCCGCAGCAATAGTTCTGGTGGCATTGCATCAGACGACATGTCCATAAGACCAGAGTTTGTAGCACCAAAGACCACTTTTTTTTAAACGGAAGATAACTTTGAGGTTACAGCCCTTGATATGCATATGAAAAACCCCCATACAGCTGAGAAAGCCCCTTCTTTGGAGTCTAGTAAAAGCAACAATGACGGATGTAAATTCGTGAGAGGTTATCCTACCAGACAACCGACGCATAAGATATGTTCGTAATTGGCCTTATAATAGCCGTGTAGATTCAACGGACCCGTCTAGTTTACTGGCCCATGTCTTGCCGACAGCAACTTGAAGGCTTTAGGCGTAACATGTTTAGTCCATAGAAGTTTGTCATCCAGGATGACATCCAAATACTTGGCTTCTTTGGAGAATTGGATGGTGATGCCTTTAAGCACTAGATGAACAGGCCGCACAGCTTCTTCTTTCTCGTTAAAAGGATAACCTCAGTTTTGAGGGGATTAACTGAAAGCCCATTTCTAGTGGACCAATCGTCGAACACGTCTAGGGCTGCATGCGCTTTAGTGCTGACACGACCCAACATCTTCCACGCATGCTCGTGCATAGATGTCAGAACTATTGGGCGCGTTGATCAGAGAGTTGACCAACATGCCCCATAGCAGTGTAGGCAGAATGCTCCCGCCTTCCGGGTAGCTGTTTTCCAGGGTTTTGGTATATATGCCAGTGCCAGGCTAGCAGTGAAGATTCTCTTCAGAGTTAGCAGATACTGGTCTATACCTTTTGTTACATAACTGACTTGAAGGCATCAAAGGAAGCAACAGCATCACCTCTTATTCAGCTCAGCTTCGTTAATAGGAGCTGGTTGTGAGGTGGCTCTGATTATCTAGGAAGTGAGCCTCAAGTATGAGGCAGAGAGTCTCTGCTTTCCACTCAGCGCAGGTGTTATCAGATTTCCTGAATGATTCCAGCTGGTTGATTTTCCTCATTTGAGGACTTTCACCGACAGTATTGTCAGACCGAATTTGTGTCATTTTCCGATCGTTTTCTAAGTTATGTTTGCAGCAACTAAATCCTGGTTGGAAAGTTGCCCAAGTTTAGATGATGAGAGTGGTGTGAAACCCCTTAGACATCCAAAACAACAGATGCTAGTTGGTTGATGGGTCCTGTATGAATTTTGATAAGAGAAGATAAACATCACTCCGGCCACTATTTTGTTTTAAGCTAGGCACTCATACGGATGTCCCAAATACCATCAAAATACCGTGAGGAATTCAATCGAAAGATCCGGTTGGCTAATCGGGTATTCTTTTCTCACAGTCTTATTGCACCTTCACGAACTGTAGAGAACATCAATCATCGATATCGTAGATATCCTAGATTTTACATTAGTAATGTCCCAGTTAGAAAACTTTAAAGGTCACCACTTAGAAAAAATAAGTTTGCTGAGAACTTATACAGAAAGATGAGTGAACGGCCGAGAAAATAGAATGGTGCTACTGTATGAATGAAGCCCACAAAATACCAACCAATACCGAAACCTGCATACAATCGATTCTTATGATATTGTGTAGCAGCTGAATATTTGGAAACCACACCATTATATGGACGATGATGGGCAATATTTCAGTCAACACAATGTATGAGCGCTTTAAGTCCCTACGATGGAGCATTGGAAAGACCAAGTGTATGATCTCGATTCTAGTGTGTTCGAACATCAACTGCTTGGACTTGGTCAGAATGCCATAGCTGATAGCTACTTAAAGATTTTTCCCACCCCCCTGCAGCTAATTTTAAGAACGACGTCAGCTTCAGCTTCAGTTCAGGTGCTAAGAAGTCCTTCTGTGACTGTGCCTAGTACGAGTTCGTTCAACTTCAATTTCATTTCCCACGATCACATTGTAAATTCGGCTTTCTTGGAACTTGGAAGTGGTGATAATGTTTCGTAAGGCCCCACTAGTTTGCAAAATAGTTAACTAACATCAGGATTGGGAATGCCTCTGCTTGAAAAACTGACGCAAATACCAAGAGTGAAGTTTAAAGTTATAGACCTCACCTATAGATTAAGGTGACCAGATAAGAACGATAGGAAAAAGAAGTTAAATACAACGACAGCAGTGTGAGATATAAAATTAGTTCTGCCTTTATTTTGAAGCTACGTTCATGCCATTATGTGTGGAATAGCACGTCATTCAACTGGCAGCTTCGACTTCCCTGGCAGGGCTTCAAGCGGTCGGTCCAATTTTTGATGACTCGGCCCAATATGTGCTGCGTTATTCTGGCAATAGCGTGTCGAATGACCAAAGTGGTTGGCTTGTTAGCGTAGACTTAGGGTTTGACATAGCCCCAGAGAAAATAATCGAGTGGTGTCAAATCGCATAATCGCGGCGGCCAATTGATGAATGTTCGCCGTGTCGCCAAATTTCTCCTTCACAACCTCGAGCGTTACGTCGCTTGTATGGCATGTAGCGCCATCTTGTTGGAACCACAACTCGGATATATCGATGTTGTCGAGATGTGATCACAGAAAGTCGGTTAACATAGCTCTATACCTAAGACCATTGACAGCAACGGTGTCTCCTTCCTCATTTCGAAAAAAATAAGGTCCGATGATACGGTCATGCCATAAACCACACCAAACAGTCAATCTTTGGGGATGCATTGATGCTTGGTCGAACACTTGTGGATTGTGTTGGCTCCAACATCGGCAATTTTGCTTGTTGACATAGCCGCTGAGTCAAAAATGGGCCTCGTCCGAGAAGATGATTTTCTGGCTAAAATCTGGATCTCAGGCTAACATTTGCAGCGCCCGCTGAGCGAACTCACGGCATTGTCTATGCTCGTCCGCCTTCAATTCTTGCGTCAGCACAATCTTATACGAATGTGGGCCCAAAGCCGAGTTAACTCTCTGGTGATGCCCAATTCAGCTGATCGGCGCCGAATCGACATTTCTGGGTCTTCTTCTATACTGGCCCCTACGGCGGCTATGCTTTCTTCATTTCGCACCAATCTCTGTCTGGTTGGTGGCTTAAGCTCACTTTTCCACGATTGCAGCAGCTGAAACACAACTGTTAGGAAAACTATCATTGCTATCTGGTCACCCGCTATATTGAAAAGAGCCATCTGTAAAAAGTCGACTACATTCCTTTCTTGGCTTCGATTGTGGCCCAAGACAGTCCTGTTTATTTGGTATTTTCGCGGCAACAAGGGGTTCTGGTGTCATTAACTCAATCGGCGTGTCCAAAAGTCAAAAGACTGTTGAGGAGCATGATTATTTAAAGTTCAGCACGAGTTGTTTTCCCAAAAACTGACACATTGGTCTTATCATAACCATGTTGATCCAGATGATCTTCTGCGATGGCAAGCCTTATGTTTTGCCAAATGTCCATTTATATTCCAGAAAACCGTAAAAGCCTTGGCCGTTTTGATGCGATATGTTTCGTACAAAGAAGTTTGCGATCCAGGGCGACACCGAAAAACCTCAGTCAGAAAATGGACCGAAAGATGCTTTGTAGTGCACCAATCGATTACGTTGATAATTTATAACAGACTTGTTTGCGATTTATAGCAAACTATTGTACGAGGGTAGTCCCAGAAGTACCCGACCTAACAAAGAAAACACAAAAAAATTTAGGAAAAATATGTTTATCTCTCTACGTAGCTTCGATAACCTGTTTATAGAGAGAATCGACGAGCTCCTTAAAACAGCCATCAACCGCAGACTCCACCTCTTTACTGCTGGAAAATCTTCTAGCACAGAGACATTTTTTCAAATTCTGAAATAGAAAGTAATCCGAGGGGGCTAAATCAGGCGAATAGGGTGCATGAGCAAGCAATTCGAACTTTAAGTCACTGATTTTGGCCATCGCAATGACGGATGTGTGAACTGGTGCACTGTCTTGACGAAACAAAACTTTTTTCTTCGCCAAATGCGGCCGTTTTTTTTTATTTCATCTTTCAAACGCGGCAATAAGTTCGCATAATATACCCCGTTGATTGTTTTTCCTTTCTGAAGATAATCAAAAAACTGACGCCATGACCTTGCTTGCAGATGGAACTGTCTTCACCTTCTTTGGAGTCGATTCTCCCCTTTGAGCCCATTGTTTTGACTGTTCCTTCATCTTGGGTGCGAAGTGATGGACCCATGTTTCATCCATGGTTATGAATCGACGCAAAAACTCGGCTTTATTGCTGTGAAACTTAGCCAAACGCCCGATTGGAACATCTTCACGACACTGTTTTTGTTCCAATGTGAGTAATGGCGGCACCCATCTTGCGAACAGCTTTCTCAGGTCCGAGTTTTTTTGACATGCCTACCATATCTGCTAGTACACGGTCGATTCAATCGACGGTCATCTCATACCATTTTGTGGATTTTTTTCAACATCTCTGGTGAACTCACCTCATTTGGTCAACCGTAGCTATGTTCGTCTTGGCAATTCGTACGGCCTAGCTTAAACTCTGCCACCCAATATTTTATTGTTGTAGACGAAGGAGCATGCTGCTTCAGAGTAGGATCCAGTTCCGTTTTGATGTTGGTTAGATTGAGGCCTCTCAAATGAAAGTATTGTACCACATAACAATGACCATTTTTTTCCATATCTAAAAATTCATTGAGAGCGTTCACTATTGATGGCTGCCGAACGAATACTAAACAACATAGCGTTGTCACGCTTCAAATTTAAGCTGTATAATGTTAGTACTTTCTACAGTTGTCATTCTTTTTAAGCAACAACCGCCATCTATACGTCAAATCTGGTACTTCTGGGGCTACCCTCGTAGACATGACCTGACTGATAGTATATAGACATATCATCTGTATATGTAAGAACCTAGAAGCTTTACAATGGTTGAGAGCTTAAAAGATAAACCACCATGGGAGTAGAGATAGGATGCCGCCTTGTGGGACACTCTTATTCTCCATCACAATAACATAACTGACATTAGACACTATCGCTAAACTAAATACTGTTCACTAGCACTAGCTTTAATCCACATAACTAGATATTCGGTCAAAGGACTCATTGTCGAGGGTACCCTCAATCGGCGAAGATGCTTAACATGTATTCCTTCTTGTCGAGTGGACATTGGACTTTGGAGCGCAGGTTTAAGTGACGGGAATATAATGGTAAACCGAAAGTCAAAACCTATGTCTCTGAACCTTTCGCCGCTAATTAATAAACACTGAAGGTGGAAGAGCTTTCAGATAATCGTACTTTTAAAATTGGTAATGTCGGGCGAGTTTTTCGAGCCGAAACGCTGTCATTATCCAGACTGCAAAGACTATTACAGGGAACATTATGGCCAACATTATTTTTGTGTTTTTGATACTTAATTGTTGCATAAATTCACTAGAAAAAGATAGTTACATATAAGCAAAATTTGCAATATTTTATTATACTCGTATAAGAAAAAAGACTCTGCTTCCTCAACTTCCGGTTCCTTCAAGAACTCTGTAAACCTTCAGCAGGATACGATTTAATTTTTTTAGGATTAAGTTTTCTCTTTTAAGTTACTAATGTGTGGATCAGAAAAAACTTGAAGATTGCGGAAAATATCGTCCATATTTTGTTGTCTTGAAAATGTTCCTGAAAAGCTTTCCCGGACACACTTGATGTCTTTTTTCGGGCTTCTTGGGCTTCCTCTCCAAGCTGTCCAACTGGAAATTTCTCTGTTGTTGGCATATTGCACCATGGATATACAGGCTGAGTTTTTTAACTTGAGACATCCAAATTACTCGAAAAATACGCGATATCGTGAAAAATGTTTCAGACAAAAGTCACAAGGTTTTGAAGGGGACATAAGATGGTGACCACGAGTTTGACCTTGAGCCTCGTTTTCAAAGTCAAACGAAGGTCACTTTTGATTTTTCAAATGATAATTGCTGATTTTCATTGTTCAGTCGTATTCCTCAATGGGACACACGACTTTTTCTCAAAGGTCTTATACATTCAGTGCTAGATACCACTGCACTGGCATGCCTAAATCATTAGTCGGTTTCCAACCTTGTTAGGGTGTTAGTAGGTCGAGATTTGTTTTGAGGAAGTCATTATTGCCTCGAGTGAAGTTAAAACTCAAAGAAATTTCAGATAGATACAAATTGTCCTAAGCTTATCTGAGAGTGTATGATGTGCACTCTGCCTTTTTTTCTACTTGAACGGAACTCTACTTTATTTAGAAGTTCGATATTTGTTTTGTGGAACTGATTATTATTAGTAACGTTTTCCAGATTAATAATGCAGGCTATTTCAATTCAAGAGAAAATTGAAATGATATTGATTTATGGAGAAAGTGGAAAGAACATCGATGGTGCTGTTGCTCTTTACGCCCAACGTTTCCCAGATCAGATACGATCGCGAGCTTCCTTTTATCGAGTCATCCAACAATTCACTGGTGAAGGAAGTGTGCAATCAAAGAAAAGGAATCGGTCAGATAGGGTGGCTGTTGAGGACAATGAAATAGCAGTGTTAGCTGCCGTTGCACACGATCCTCATATTAGCACTCGCCAAATAAGTCCTGAATCCGGAATTTCTCAAATTTCTCAATGCATCAAGAACTTTCCAGTGAGGATTTTCGCAACCGGGTTTCCTTTTGTCAATGGGCACTTCAGCAAATTGAACGAGACCCCCTTTTCTTCGCCAAGGTGTTATTCTCTGATGAGTCGACTTTCACCAATCACGGTACGGTCAATCGACATAATACGCATTACTGGGCTACCGAAAACCCTTTTTGGTTGCGACAAGTTGAACGCCAACACCCTTGGAATGTTAATGTTTGGGCGGGAATTATTGGGAATAAATTAATAGGTCCACATTTTATTGAAGGCAACTTGAATGGCGAAAAGAATGCAAACTTCTTGCGGGACCATCTTTCAGTATTACTAGAAGAGCTGCCATTGCAGTTGCGACAAACAATGTGGTTTCAACATGATGGTTGTCAAGTCCATTATTCCCAAGTAGTCCGGGGCGTATTAAACAATGTTTACCATCAACGATGGATCGGACGAGGGGGTCCGAGGCAATGGCCTGCTAGATCACCTGACCTTACGTCACTTGATTTCTTCTTGTGGGGCTACTTAAAAAGTGAGCTTTATAGAAAAAAGCCAACAACACGTGAGGTTTTGAAAAGACGAATAACTGAAGATTGCAGGAAGATTACGCCAGAAATACTTCTCAGTTCTGTTGGTTCATTTAGAGCGCGGATAGACAAGTGTATTGAAGTGAATGGTCACATTTTCGAGCATTTGTTGAAATAGTCTCGGGAAATAAACGCCGAAATGGGAAGAATTCAATGATTCAACAGTGGGAAGCAAGGGGACCCACTCTAATTAATCACCCCGAAGGAAACAAAATACTGCTACGTCCACGTCGTTGTTTCTGGGTTATGCTAAACGCTGTATGTAAAAACAAACGACAAGCCTACGAGCAATACGACTGAGCAATGAAAAGCAGGAATTATCATTTGAAAAATCAAAAGTGACCTTCGTTTGACCTTGAAAATGGGGCTCAAAGTCAAACTCGTGGTCACCATCTTATGTCCCCTTCAGAACCTTGTGACTTTTGTGTGAAACATTTAAGTTAAAAAACTCACCCTGTATAGAAATTTATTTGGCGTATCCCTGAAGTAATCCTTGAATTTACTTATTTTTATTGGGTAGCCACTAAATATTGCTAACAATACTACTCGAAAGCGATTACTTATCTCTTGATCTATTTTGGTTATTTACGGTGAAGTGGCAGGGTTATCAAAAAATCGGCGAGCAGTGTTTCCATCATTTGTACTGCCATAAACTAATTTCGGTTTGCCGACTAACGAGCCCATTTGAATTCGGAAAGCTCTCTGAATCGTTCTTTTATTTTCACCACCACCAATTTACAGGATACATGAATCATAAATTCAAAAAACCTAATCCAGGCATGTAAGGATGGTAACCCAAACGTCGGCTTAGACTGGTCCTGAACTTTTTTGCTCACAACTATTGTATATAGGTTTTTTAGAATCCTTTGCAGAAAGACCACACAGATAACACCGTTGTGTCGAAGAATTTTCGATTACTGCATTGCAGACCTCTCCATTTATCATTGTCTGTAGCATTTTATGTTTAGCCGTAACGCTTCCATTTAAAAGATTTATAACGTTTTCGCTCAATGAAGATGTTTGACTTTCAGCATATTCCACTTCTCTTATCGTTATAACTATTGTTTCGTGGACAAATTGAATTCGGATTGGCCTACAACATCTTGAGGATGATGGACGAGGATTTTGCCATAAAACTATTGGGTTGTGAAATGTCCGATTTTATAGTAAAAATGTAAAAGCCAATATTATTTTTCCTTAAATTTGTATTCAATCAAAATAGGATCGGTTGGTATCTATGTATGATATTCTTCCAACGTGATACAAGGTCAAATATTGCTCCTTCGTGCTGACTTTTTGAGGCAATGAAATCTTCAAAGGCTTTTATGACCTCTGCTCGGTTCCGGAAGACCTTCTGCCGGCAAAACGAATCCAGATTGTGGAAAAGATGGTAATCCGTTGAGAAAATATCAGGAGAATACGGTGGATGCAGAAGAATTTCAAATTCCAACTGCAACAGTTTTTGCACTGTTACTTGTGAGGTATGGGGTATAGCATTGTCATGCCAAAATATCGGACCGTGCCTATTGACCAACGCTGGTTGCTTTTCAGCCAATTTGGCATGCAATATGTCGATTTCTTCACAATATTTGATAGCGTTTAGCGTTTCTCCTGGTCGAAGAAATGAAAAGTGGATTGGTCCTTTCGATGTCCACCAAATTGTCACTATAACTTTTTTGGGTGAAGTTCGGGCTTGGGGGTGTGTTTAGGTTTTTCATCTCCATCCAACCACTGCCCAGATCTTTACGATTATCATACAGTACCCACTTTTCATCACAGGTGACTATCCGGTGCAAAAACGGTACAGTTTGGTTTCTTAGTGTAAGCGATGCGCAGATTTCCAGGCGCCGTAGTTTTTGGGATTTGTTCAGTTCGTGGGACACCCACTTATCGAGTTTTTGTACCTTTCCTATGAGAGAAAGGTGTCGACTTATTGTCATTGGGGATACTCCCATGCTTTGTGCAATCTCCCGCACCGATTTCGTTGGGTCCGCATCCACCGTTGCTCTTAAAACATTGTCGCCAACTAACGTTTCCGGCTACCGACGTAGTTCATTTTCGAGTCTGAAATCTCCCAAACAGAACTTTCCAAAGCAACGTCGTATAGTGCGTGCGTTCGTTTACCGCTACAACCTCAAGCGCGTCATTAGTGTTTTTCATTATCACTAACGCATTATGTCCCATTTTAAATTCGTAAAGGAAGAGGGTTCAAGTGGTGCAACCTAATAACACATGGACTGAAAAGTCCGTGCCGTTTCTAAGAGAGGGCACAACTTGAATTAAATCCATACCATTTTCAGTTAGTACCAACCTTCAAAAGATACGTGTATAAATTTGACAGCTGTCGGACGATTAGTTCTCGAGATATAGCGTTGTGAGTGAAGCAACTTTTGTTATTGTGTGTTGATTTATCATTGCTTTTTGATGGGAAAAAATGCAGCCGATTCAAAGAAATGGCTTGATAACGGACTCTGCACCAGCCGAACGAACCATTCGCAAGTGGATTGAAAAATTTAAAAGTGGTCATACAAGCAGCGAAGATGATGAACGCAGTAGACGTCCAAAAGAGGCTGTTTCAGATGAAAACATCAAAAAAGTCCTCAAAATGATTACGAATGACCGTAAAATGATAGCTGAGGCTCTGAAGATATCAAAAGAGCGTGTTGGATATATCATACACGAATATTTGGACATACGAAAGCTCTATTCGAAGTGGGTGCCGCGTTTGCTCACAGTCGACCAAAAACAACAACGTGTTGATGATTCAGAGAAGTGTTTAAAGCTGTTCAACCGCAATAAAACCGAATTTTTGCATCGGTATGTGACAATGGATGGAACTTGGCTCCATCACTTCACACCACAGTCAAGTCGGCAGTCAGCTGAGTGGCGAGCAGGCGACGAACCTCGTCCTTGGCCTGCAAGGTTATGGCATCCGTATTTTGGGATGCACATGGAATAATTTTCATCGACTATCTCCAAAAGGGGCAGACTATCAATAGCGATAGTTATTACATTGCGTTGTTGGAGCGTTTGAAGAACGAAATCGCAGAAAAACGGCCGCATTTGAAGAAAAAGAAAGTGCTGTTTCATCAAGACAATGAACCGTGTCACAAGTCGATGAAAACGATGGCAAAATTGAAAGAATTCGGCTACGAATTGCTTCCCCACCCACCGTATTCTCCAGATTTGGCCCCCAGCGACTATTTCCTGTTCGCAGACCTCGAAAGAATGCTCGCCGGAAAGAGATTTAAGACCGATGAAGAAGTAATCGCCGAAACAGAGGCCTATTTTGAGGCTAAACCGAAATCGTACCACAAAACTGGTATCGAAAGATTGAAAAATCGTTTCAATCAGTGTATCGCCCTCGAAGGCAACTATATTGATAAATAAAGTTGAATTTTGCAAAAATTTTGTGTTTTATATAACTTAATTCGTGCGTTTTTTTTCCAAAATTTTAACGTTTATTTAGAAAAAACATGTACAATAGTATTATTCAAAGTATTGTCCATCTGAAGCTATGACTTTTTCCCATCTTTCTGGCAATTTGTGGATCTCATCCCAAAAGAACTGCGCCGGCTTGGCAGCCAAGAATGAATCAAGCCAATTTTTGATATTCTGCTCTGATGTGAACCGTATTTCAGTGAGGGCGTTCTGCATCGACTGGAACAAATGGTAGTCAGAAGGGGCAAGGTCTGGGCTATAATTCGGGTGGGGTAAGACTTCCCATCCACTGTTTTCCAAATAGTTCTTAACCGGAATAGCAACGTGGGGCCGAGCGTTGTCATGATGGAAAATTATTTCCTCATGTCTGGTCGCATATTCCGGGTGTTTTTCGGCCACTGCTCTCTTCAAATGGATTAATTGTGTTTGGTAGCGTGGTCCATTGATGGTTTCACCCGGTTTTAGCAGCTCATAATACAGCACACCCATTTGATCCCACCAAATACAGAACATTACCTTCGCGCCATGGATATTCGGCTTTGCCGTTGATTTGGCTGATTGGCTGGTTGGCCGGGTTTCACATATGATTTTTTGCGCTTGGGGTTGTCGTAATGGATCCATTTTTCATCACCAGTAACAATCCGATGCAAAAATGACTTCCTTTTGTGGCGTTCCAGCAGCTTTGCGGACATGCAAAACCTTTTTGTGTTTGGCAACAATCTTCCTAGAGTAATGCTTCCAGTTCTTCATCTTCAAACTTTTTTGGCTGCCCAAGACGTTCATCGTCTTCCAAGCCAAAATCACCACTTTTAAATCGTGCAAACCACTTTTCCAAATACGATGACTTTCGGCAGCAGTTTTCTTTATGAAGAAGAACTCCCCGCAAAAACACTTTTTCAGGCACAAAGTTCGACATATTTGAGTGAAAAAAAATTATTGTTGTTTACGCTTGAAATGAATGACATATACTGAAATGACGTACAATGACAGTAGCTTTCCAACGCATGTTCCAATGGAATGATACAAGTTACGCCATCTCTTAGCAAACCGCACGTTATAGACCCAATACTATAAAAACAGCACGGACTTTTCAGCCCATTTTGCTACAATATTTGAGCTCAGGTTACCTGAACTAACTGAACAGGAACAAAAGAGGTTAAAAACGTTGTTAAACCTTGCTTGTATTCACTCATGCCTGAGCTCCCATCGCAACCCCATTTGGAAATAAGGTGAAGGTTACGCAATTCATTGCAATGTGAACCAGTTACAACCTCGTTGAAACAAACGTTGAACTGTATGTTGCACTACTATGATCATACTCGTATATTAGGAAAACACTTTTTTTTGCTTCCGTGACAACTTCATAGGTAGGATAAATATTACATTATACTGAGTCTTTGTTAACTTGGCCTCAACAAGTATAAAGCCTTATCTATGGTATACGAAAAATATCATTGTCCAATTTTTTATAAGCTTTTTGATATTTTTCTGCGAACGTAGGAGTTGACCAAACTAAGTTTTTCATCACATTTGAAGGAATTTAATTTCCCTTGTTCCCAAAGTTGCATTTGAGCAGCATAGTAATGCTCTTCGAGTTCAAATTCGATATCTTGGTTCTACAAAATCAGTTTGTGGCCGCCCAAAAAATCCACGGGCTCGGCAAGGAAACGTTTTGTTCTTACTTTTAAAAGCTTTGTAATTTCTTGAGGAGGCTAACCATCGACTTTTATATTCAGACGCGAAATTAATTAACTTTTTGTTTGTTTCCTCTGAGGCATAATTGTTAGTCAAGTTATTTTACCTTTTCTGCAAAAAAAACATTTTTTTTTCTTTAAATTTATGAGATGGACAGCTTCTCAAGAATTCAGTAAGTTGATTTTTTGACAAAAAAAACAAAACTTGATTGTGAGATCTTAGCAAAAAAGCAAAACAACGTTTTTTTTTTTAGGTAACATTTTACTTTCAATGTTTTTACAATGAACGATATCTGGTAACTTCGCAAAATATTGCAACTTTTCATGACGGTACCTTAATAGGCAGGTACGAAGGTAAATTTTAAGGTGATTTATAAAACCGGACTCCACGAGAGAATAAAGCTTTTCCTTTTTTAAACTGAAAAGTACGATTTTTGTTTTGTCCCAAATAGACTTACAGTGTGTTCAACAAAAACGTGCGTCTAAAAAACCAAAGAAAAATGCAAGGGTTTTATTAAATCATATTTTTTTATTAAGGTATACATATATCAAAACGTCACCATTTTTAATTGCTTTTTTTTTTTAAAAAAGAACATAACACTCCAGTGTGTATGACTACACTTATTAAATTTTTCGGAAAATGGGACAGAAAGAGAAAGTGGACATTTCGCTCCATGGGGGCATCCAACATTTAATGGGGAGACTAAATTATTGGTGTAAATTGACTTGATATTGTATGCAGCCAACCATTCATCCCAAGAGATTTTAGTTGCCTGAAAAAGTCTTTCGGTCACGGCTGGCATTGAACCCCGAACCGTCCGATTGGGAAGCCAATAGACTACCACTTGGTAACTTTCACTTAATTTTTGCGCATATTCTAAATTTAGACCTCTTCAAATTTGCTTCAAGACCAGCGCAAGTTGTTTTATCTTCGCCATTTTTCCCCCCTTAAGTCTCTGCTTCAATAAAGACCACACATTTTCTAGTGGATTCGCATCAGGACTTTGGGACTGCCAATCTACCATCTCTATTCCATTTTCCTCTTCTGTTCTGGATCGCTATCCTCTTGTGAGATCCAGCCAAAATCGTTTGGTCCATACAGATTATTCGGTAGAATTTAGCAACCCCTTCTGGTACAATTTTACATCGAAGTTTTGTGTGAATACTATTAACTTTACAAATCCTCTGACAGAGAAGCATTTATAGACATGAACCTTTGCTGGATGTTTTACGGTGCGTTGTCCCGTTTTTCTTCCAATTATTATAAAGAAATAAAGATGGCTCATCCATAAATATGGTTTTGCCCCAATGCCCGTCTAAATTCTGCGTTGCCCAACTTAGCCTCTTTTCAATATGTTTTTGGGTCAATAGCGGTTTAGGTTTGGTACTCCTGTTGATGGACACTTTAATTCCTTTTCCGGACAATTTTTCTTTTGCGTTCCTCAGGCTTATTGTGGGTTTTTTCCGAAACAATTCGCAAATTACTTTGTTGTCCTAACTGGATGTGCTTGCTGAGATCATCAACATCAGCGACCTAACCCATCATCGACATTACCGAATTCCGAATACCTCTTTATCCACTTCCTCACAAATACTTCTGATATTTTTAAATATTTTGCAACGGACTTAATACTCATTTGCGGGCTTTTTGAATGTGTTACTAAGGAAACACTTTCGTAATCCATTTTAAAAGCCGTACTTATTTTGTAATGATGTTATTCCGCCGAAGTATATGGAAATATACTGACGAATTGAAAACAATGCGCGATCGGCAATTAAATGCAGAAAATAATTGAGCTACAACGTGATTTAACGTACGTTTTTCTGGAACACACTGTAACTTCAATACTACAAAATTTTGCTCTACAACTATTCTACTTACATACCGCTAGCAGCAGATTGCATAATATATTATATTTATAAGTTAACACGCGAAAAATTAAAAAAAAAAAATGCAGATCGACCACTTACGAGTATCACACAACAAACTGGTTACAGCACGTAATTCACAAAAGCTTCTATAGGGTGATTCCTTTAGAGGTACTTTTTCCAAAAATAAAAAACAATCAAAAAATTCAATTTTATCATATTTCATACAAAAGAACCATTCTTAACATTTATTTTTTGAAAATTATTTCTGTCAAATGTTGGCCGTAACTGCGGCTAATATGATCCATTCTGAAGTTCCATTTTTCGATGATACGTTCGAGCATTACGGGTGGTGTTTGACCAATGACTCGAGTAATGTTGATCTCCAATTCCTCAATTATAGCCGGCTTATCAATGTAGGCTTTGGACTTTACGTAGCGTCAAAGGAAAAAGTTTAGAGGTGTGATGTCAGATTATCTAGGCAGCCAATTCACCGGTCCTAAGGGTGGATTAACTTGAAGTTTATCAAGGACTGAAACGGAGATCATTCAGAAAATCGGGCGGCTTCAGTTGCTGCACGATTTGAATTTTTTATACTTCTAAGCCAAGATCCTCATGTAAAATACGCCAAGTTGTTGCATACGAAAGCCAAGCTGTTGGGAACGGCGATGAATCGATTCATCACGGTCATCGCGTACACTCTCCAGCACCGCCTCTATATTTTCTTCATTACTTGCTAGATGTGGTCTATGATATGAAAATTCAGTTTCAAACTTTTCGAAGGTAAAGCGAATTGTGCGTTCGGTAGGCCGATTATATGGACCAAACGTTGCTCTAAGCGCATGAAACACATTCCTCGTAGAACGCTGATTTTCGTAATACAGCGGAATAATTTGTAGACGCTGTGCCAAGGTAACACCTTCGTCATGTAATGTTGTACGAGTTTCCAAAAGGAGTAACCGTTGGAACTGCAACGAAAAACATTAAAAGCGTTTAATCGGATCGTGCTCCTGCTCTAAGGACCGTTAAAAAGTAGTTTGGTGAATTTCGGAACGGTGATATGACCTTGGACGATCAACCCCATTCTGGACGGCCTCCCGAGATTGATGACGACATTGTGCGAGCCTTAGTGGAAAATAACCCGAAGATTTCAATTGAGGAAATTCCTGAGAGGCTTAATATTGACCATTAGTCAGCATTTGGTTTTTTTAAAAAAACTTGGATTCACTTCCAAGCTCGACATGTTGGTCCCGCATTGTTTGACGAAAAGAAAATAAGCTGGACCGCGTCTTCATGGCCATAACTCTGCTTAGACGCCATGAAAACGAACCTTTTTTGAATCGAGTCGTAAGAGGTGACGATTCTGTACAACAACGTTCAACGAAAAAGGAGCTGGAAACAAACAGGTGAAGCTCCAGAACCCAATGAAGGTAATGTCATCTGTTTGGTGGGATTCCAGGGGTATAATTATTTTCTCGCTTCTTTTACCTGGTGAAACAATTACGGCGAATAAGTACTGTGTGCAACTCTCTAAGCTTAATGAGCACGTTCAAGAAAATCGTCGAGTTTTGGCTAATCGAAAAGGCGTCATCTTGCATCATGATAACGCCAGGACAGATGCCGCCCAACAAACGCAGCAAAAACTGAAGGAGTTAAAATGGGAAATCTTTCTGCACCCATCGTATTCCTTAGGCTTAGACCATCAGAACCTTTTTGAAGAAGCTGTCACAAAACACCTTACGACGTAAAACGCTGATTTGTTTCCTTTAAAGTGTAATCGCTTGTGTTTCATTTTCAAATTGGGCACGAAATTTTTCAATGATCAAATAAAGTGCTCCTGTTATATGCAAACAACTTGGCATGCAAAAAAAAAAATTTAAATGCAGAAAATAATTGTGCTACAAACATGTGTGTGTAAGTAAAGTAAAAGAAGTGATTTAATGCACGTTTTTCTGGAACACACTGTAATTTCAATGCAAATTTCTATAAGTCGACTTCGAATTAGACTTCGACGTTGATCGCAACAGTTTGGCTTTCGTCCGTCTACTATATGGAAGATTTTGCAAAATAATCTCGCATAAGATCCAACTAGAAAAGACACTTAAGCCACGAGACTACGGCTTGCGAAGTAAAATTTCTGTTTCCGAAGTAGGTAGTCTTCACGCTGGTGGCATCCAAGGGCCAACGTTACCGGGAAACGATTAGTGATTTATTGATGCGGACGATATGTGGTTCCAGCAGAATGGCGCTACGACCCATATTGATAATGAAACCATTGGCTTACTAGGACCTAGTTCAATGACAAAATTATATCGTGAAATATGCCAGTGCGATTTGACGTCGCTCGGTTACTTCTTGCCTTTGGGGTGCACTGATAAACCAAAAATCTTCAGACACCGTAAGCTAATATCCAGCGCGTTATTGGTGAAATGGGGCCCCAAATGCACGAAAGAGTGGCTCAAAATTGGACCAACTGAATATGAATTGAGCTAAAGAGCCTTCTGAGATTTATCCTTTCTCTGGATTGCTGTTAATCAGCGCTCCGTCCAAAGTAGGCAAAATGGATCTAAACTTTGGTTTAAGTGAACAAGGGATCTATCTATCTAAGCTTCAAACTTTCAAAACCTCCAGTAGTACATGCCATATTAAAAGTCTTTCTGGAAAAGAAATAGAAGAGCGAAAATATACCATATACACAAAAAACGTTCGTCGATGTTAAAGACTTTTCTATTATCTTAAAAATGGGCTGTACAGTAAAATGTCACCCATCGGAATTAAAAAAGTTCACAAGTTATTCATAGGAATCAAACATGATAATGTCTCAAGCAATCAATGAACTCTATGTTCCTTTAACAAAAAATTATTTCTTAGATATCGACTACATTTTTCGTCGCTTTATCTCTCACTCGCAGGTGTTTGTATCTATCAGCAGCAAAACACTGGTTTCAAGAGCAAATACTGCATTGAACAAATATAGGAAAAAAAAATAACTCGATTAGGTAAGCCCGCTTATGTGTGATGTTTCTTCGACATGATAGTGAATTTGGTTCTGGTTAACCAAGGACAATTGTTCTTTGTTCTTTTAAATGGAATAAACCTGCATAGTAGGTATCTATTGTATGCTATCGGGTGTTGTTCTGCTACATACGTAAGCTTCACGAATGCATGTTCTCTGTGAATTGAAAGCAAACAAGAGAATTAAGTAAATCAACATTCGTGGCTGAGTTAGATTAACGAGTATCTGATTTAGTTTAAAACGTGACAACACTAATGAGCATTGACATTTTTATCTCCTAAATCGAATACTTTCATTTATGTCTAGGTTTGGAAATAAATCCACTCTGGGTATTTTATTCTAAGCAGAGATTCTATCTACTTAAGCAACTACATGTCAGGTATTATGCTTGAATGATCCAACATTGTTTAGCACAGCGATAATATGAGCCAATGGAAATAAATTAATTAATTAGAAAGGCTGACGTGTCTAGGTGGTATGAATAAGCGTGTATTCATAGTCCGATTGCATGCAACATCAGTAATTAGTAAAATACACACATGGTTCATTAAAGTTGCTATTTGTAGATCAAATCTCCCGACGGCGAAATTGAACATTTTTAAATTGAGTAGACCAAAGTCCATATCAACCTCAAATTACTATTTTTCGTTCGTCTAGTTGCTTGAGAAGCTGTTGATCTTGTCCTGCTTTAGGTTTATTGAAACCTCAAAAATTATGCTTACAAAGATGACTTATTTTTTTTGAATTTCCGGTGACCGGGTTTATAATTTTCAAATACATTAGTCGATTGACAACCCTGTATGGATGAACCTAAAGCTGGAACTCATGGTCACCAAAATATGGCCTGAAATATGTGTCTCTTTTATGGCAGATCATATTTTGTCACACCCGCTGACATTCGTAGCAACTTCCGCCGCTCTTCTTTTTCCTTATTTTTCGTTCATCGTCCAACACTGTGGTCTCTTCACAAAAAAATCCCTTCTGAAACCGTTCGTGACATTTTTGGCTTAAAAATGTAGGTACGATGAATAAAAACTTTCCACGAATAATCTACAATAAGGTACCTAATCTAGAAGATTATACCTACAGTGTGTTTGACAGTTTGGTAGTTTATATTAAAAGAAAACAGGGAAACATTTCTTTAATGAAAAAAGTGTCTAATGTTGTTCAGCCCTTTCCATTCTTAACTATCACCTTACACCTTGGCGACAACTTTTCTGCACAATCCTGCGGCACCTGATGCCAAAGTCTTCTTAAAAGCTCTTTTGCCGCCGTTTGACAATTTTATTCGCATTGGCATCTGACGACTGAGGTGGTCAATCGAAGACATCGACGTCCTCTTTGAAACCCTCACAGATTCGACTACGATCTTTCAGATTCGTTATCCTCTTGTAAGAGATAATACCGCGTTTAAGATCCGGAAGCCAGCAATCCTTTGCTGAACAGGTCGATCATTCTTTGAACATCACCGAAATAGACATAGATATCTATGCACTTTTACCAGATATTTGACTGTTCGTTGGAAAACAGTTTCATCATGCGCGTACACATCTTAAAGCATTTTTTTAAAAGAAAAAAAGCTTCGTGAATGAAAATAATTTTGGTCCAGTCCACATCTTTATAACGCTGAACCAACTCAGGTCTTTATTTAATCTGTTTTTCAATTGACAAAAGCTTCGTCGCAACGGCTTTGCAATCAAAATCGTTTTCACTGATTATTTTGGGAGTACTGAAGACAGAAGTCATGTGACGTTTTCCATTTGTCGTGCTCTTCCAAGGCATTTTAAGCACTTGTTTTCAACAGCTTTGATTTTTCCCAGTTTAAGGCAAACTGGCAAAGACACTACTTCCAAAAACTCTCTGCTTTTCAGAGATACATTGCTGCAACTGCAATAGATAATGATAGTCCCCGTGGATGAACAACAAGAAACACGTCTGCAAACCGAACCACATTTCGTCTTGTAACTTAGAAACGAGATGTAACTGAAGTAAAATGTTACCGCGTATTGGAAGAGGAGTAATTTTAAAGGAAACCACGAGTCACACGCTTTTGTCAAACACACTCTATGTTTTATTGACAAATACTTGTACTAACTCTATCTTATATCGGGTTTTCCATTAAGGACTATACATTTTTGTGTCTGACTTCAATAGCTCGATTGCTTGGCCCGCTGTGTGACAAGTGGCGCCGTTCTGTTGCAACCACATCTCACTAATGTTGAGTGCACGCAATTGCGTTCCAACATGCCCCGATAGCGATTTCCATTAACTGTAAGATGCCGGCCATCATCACCAATGAAAAAATACGGCCCAATAACGCCGCCATCAACACCGTTGAGGACCATTTTAAAAGTTGCTGGTTCGAAGACTGAACCATCACTAAATGGTAGACATTGATAGTTCACAAAAAAAAACCATTGGGTGTGTTCACATTTCAAAAAAAAAATGTTTAGTTCTTAATTGGAAACCCCGTATAATTTTCTAAGAAATTCATTTCATAAAAGTACGACGTAAAATCGTCAGTATTGTCGATACATCTTTCGATTACAAAAAAAACTTGGAGAACCTATGTTCAAGATGGCGTAAAACTTGTCACCCGATGTTCTTTTTTTATGAATGAAAAACCTTGATTCTGCTTTTGGATTGAATTTATTTGATGTCTTAAACTTTTTTCCATTAAGTCGGGAAAATGATATTGGCTAAGTAGCCGCCACCAGAATTGATGACCATTCAGGCCCGATTTGTGGAATTTTCAATCACTCTTGCAAGAAGTTCCGGCGATAGGTCCTCGTATTCTTGACGGATATTCTCTTTGGGGACTTCAAGGTTCTGAGGTTCCTTGACTTAGACTCGTGTCTGGAACGGTTAAATCAAAACGAGAGATTAGGCGACCTGGAAAAGCATACCTCAGAGTTTCGACTGTGGCTCGTGCAGTATGCGCCGTTGTTCCATCCTGTTGGAACCACATGTTCTCCAGTCCTAATTCATCTAATTGAGAAAGGAGAAAGTCGTTGAGCATGGCTCTGTAGCGCTCGCCGTGAACAGTAGTCGTTGGGACCTCGGGGTTTTCGAAAAAATAAGGTCCGATGACGCGTCCAGCGTAAACCGCACACCTTGCAGTAACTTTAAGCGGGTGTAATGGCCCTTCGTGAGTTATACGCAGATTTTCGATGCCCCAGAAGCGATAATTTTGCTTATTCACACATCCACAGAGATGGTAACGGGACTCATCGCTCATGACGATTTTCGATGAAAAGTTGTCGAGATTCCGGATGGCTTGAGTGTAGGTCAATAGCTAACAGCTGATTCACTGTCTGCACTTTGTAAGGGAACATCTTACAGTCTTTCCACGAAATTCTCTGTAACGACCGCCGATTATGCCCAATTGCATGACACGACGTCTGGTCGATATTCCACGGACCTCTGTGACATCTTCAACTACAGCTGCGATATTCTAAGCAGAATGGCTGCTCCGGGGACGGCCAGACCTGGCAGCATCTCGTATATGTAGTTCCATACTCTTCTAGGCGAGCGGTTTAACGTCGTAGTGTTTACCCATTTGGTGTCGGACGACTGGAAAATCTGCGCTGAAATTCACCCTCCACCAACACCGACGACGAATTATTCCGCAAAAAAATCGTAACAATTATTCCGCGTTCTTTAGAAGTCATGTCTTGTTGACGTGTATTTTGTATTTGTCTACTTCATAAATGTCAAAGTAGAATTGACATTAGCCGCCATTTGCAAAAATTCTAGCTTCTTCCGATAGAGTGATGACGTTTACCTCACCTTGTATAATGACTTACGCGAAGAGCTACAGAAAAAAACGAGATTACTTTTACTTTTGTAAAGAGTGTCCCAAAAAGATCGGGCAATTTATATATGGAGTAATTTTTACTATTTTAAAAACAGCTTTAACAGTCAAATCATTATAGCAGTTTCTAGATAGTCTGCAGTTATATAAATGGAACCGTCACAAAGATTATTTCAAAAATGCAAAAGTTTGACTGTTTGACTGTAACGATTCGCAAATTGCGTCAAATTTCCGGGAATCATAATGTCCCAAGTTCATCACTGCGAAAAGTATAATATGATTGAAAAACCAAAAGAACTTCGACAGACCATCGAAACGTGTTCGTATAGGCCGTTCAGAAGCGAAACTTCACGGCTGTTCGTTAGCATGTAGCCGAGAATCTAGGAACATCCATTCGGTATCGTTGTAATCGATTTAAGTAGCACTATGCCGCGTACTCTCACGAAACATTTCCGTCTTTATGGCTACTAAAGCACACTGGTCAACGACCTCGACACGATGAAAGCATCGGTTCCCACTAGAGCACCGAAATTAGGCAGCGTTGGGCGCGGTAGGTACTACCGAGTAGATGGGGGACCACATGGCTACGAATCCCGCGATCTGTTGGCACACGGAACACATGGAGTACATTAGACCAGTTTCGCGTCTGAGTTGCTATCGTTTCGGTAATGAAAATTTTCACTCGCATATGTTTCGCAAAATTTTTTTTTTTTTAATTTCTATTTCAAGAATTTATCAATTGGTTCATTGAACAACAACAAGTAAAGGGTGAATTTTCTAACAAAATTGTGTTTAGCAATGAGGCCAATTTACATGTTGATGGATACGAAGGCAAACAAAATTGTTGCAATCGGAGCGAAAAGCCACTCTAATGAGAAGGTAACGAATCCTAAACATGTCACCGGGATCCTAAACATTGCGGGATTTAAAGCCTTTGGACATCTTTAACTGAGGCTTTTAGAAGTCCAAAATTTATGACAATTAAATCAAAATTTCGGTAAATTCTTTTTCTTTACAAAAAAAAAATTATTTGTTATTTGAAGTTTTATTTGTCTGCCTTTGTTGGTTCACCCTTTAGAATACAGAGTGTTCCAGACAAAGTGCCGTTGAAAATTTTAATTCCTGATTCTTTGATTTAGATCAGATTAAATTAGATTTTTATTTTGTAATCATCAAATGCAACAACACAGTTTATAAAACAAAGTATCGTCTGCCTAGTTGGCAAAACATAATTTTTTACGCATATAATACTTTGGAAGTTTAATATTCCATCAAAACAAATGGGATAATTACTTTATATTGATAAATGCAAAACTTAATAAAAGGGGATCCTTGAAATTTAAAAACTTTCGCTATTTATAGGGCCCCTATAAGTTAGAGCCAGATTGCAGTATTGATATAGTTTTCTAACTTCGCTTTTGTTTAGCAGAGATATAACTTCGTTTTCCGTCAAAAAACTGGATCCCAAATTGTTCCTTCTTATTTCCCTTAAAAAGTGGATAATATCTTCTCTTTCAACCAAGTTACAGAAAGAGCACAAGATGGGTAAATCTTCTCTGGGAGGGCTAAAGTTTAGATGTATCAGCTCTCCCCGTAGCCTGACCATCATTGCTATTTCATCGACGCTATTTTGATCTCGAAAATAATTCCTGGGAATATATTGCTCTATGCAGAAATCTCTCTCTGCACTTCAAATCCACTGATGAAATAAGCTGATATAGTAAAGTCTTCCAGCGAACACAGCATACCAGCTTGATTCATGTATGACGTATGATGATGTATGACTTGGAGGGTCGCTATCTTCGGAAGCCGGTGATTTTAAAATTCCTTAACAATTTCTACGGCCTCACCATTAAAATACCATTTTTCATTTACAGAGTTTCTGCCTCCCCCGTTCTTAAAAATCATAATTTTGGAATTCTCCAAAATCACTACCAGATTCCAAAGCTCACAATATTGAGAAAACCGGTTGATCAGTAGTTGCAATGAATCAAAAGAAGACGCCAAGAGCACAATGTCGTCTGCGAGTAGCAATGCCTTGGTTATATGACCCGATGCCACATGGTAAGTAGCTTACGAGATCATCAATGAACAAAGCAAACAAGCTTGGGCTAATAGTACAACCTTGTCTGACGCTTGACTCAGTTTTAAACCACTCAGACCTCTCTTTTGCATAACTCTGCCAAATTTTATTAATATACCAATGTTGTAGAGCTAGTAGACTAGACCCTGTCTATCAACCGCATCAAATGCATCTTCTTTTTGCTGAGAAATGAATCCGCAATACTTTTCAAAACAAAGATATGGTCAATCATTGAATAGTCTGGTCTAAAACCTACCTGGTGCTCTTGCAAGAGCTTATTATCGTTGATCCATGTGTTGAGCCGCCTCTGTACAATTAGCGTGAAGATTTTGCCCCTATAATTAGATAGCTCCGACAAACTTCCTTTTTTATGTATTGGGAAATTTATGGATTCTTTGAATTCTTGCGGTATCGATCCTGTTTCCAACACATTATTGTATTAGATGGAGTGAAAAGTGACCTCCTTGAACGCCAGAATGCGCTGCTACTGTAAAAAAGGTTATGGTGCCTTGAAGTCCGTTCATATTTAGGCAGACATGCCAAATTTCAGAGATTGTTGTTGACGTGTTTGGCATCATGTTGAGTATGAACAAAAACGATTTTCGTTCTCTCATAAAATATTATTTTTTGAGAGGCAAAACGGCGAAGGAAACAAAAGAAAAGTTGGATAAATATTATGGGGCTAATGCTCCGTCAGATTACACCGTCAAATATTGGTTTTGAGAGTTTCGTAGTGGCCGCAACTCGATTACCGATCAAGTCCGCAGCGACAGGCCCTCCGATGCGGTTACAGAGGACAATGTCAAAAAAATACATGAAATGGTGTTGTCTGACCGGAAAGTGAAGGTGCGCCAGCTAGCAGATACCACAAAGATTAGTACTGAGCGCACACGCCATATTTTGGGCAATATTCTGCATATGAAAAAGTTATCCTGCCCCTGGGTGCCGCGCATGACCAAAAACACGAACGCGAAGTGCTCTCAGAGTGTTTGGACTTGCTGATGCGGAATCGGGCGGACTTTTGGTGTCGATTGGTAACTGGATTTGGATTCCTCGGACTATTATCTCTTCCCAAACCTCAAAAGATGGCTCATCAATAAAAAATTCAGCTCACGCGAGGAAATCATCGACGCTACGGAGGAGTATTTTACAGACCTTCCGGAAAATTACTTTTCGGACGGGATCAAGAAGTTAGAAAATCGCTGGAATATGTGTATCAAACTAAAAGGCGACTGTATTGAATAATATAAAAAAAACATTAATTCCCAAGGAGGTCACTTTTCACTCCATCTAGTATATAAGCGTAAGTCTATCGATGAGCTCTGTGGTGCTATATTTATAAAATTCGGCCGGCATCCCATCAGAACCAGCTGCTTTTCCATCCTTAAGCTTCATCAATGCTTCAGTAAAATCTTGCTGTGTTATGACCGCATCCAACACTTCATTAGCAGAACCAGAGGGTGCGTAGTGAAAATTGATTCTTTCTTGTGATGGATTTTATAAATTCTTAAAATGCGTTGCGAGAAGATTAGAGCATAGTCCATGATGAATGTTTAAGTTCTTGCCAATCAGCTTCCTAATCAAGTTCCAAAATTCTCTCGCATTCTGGCAATGGGATAGTCGCTTTGATACTGCTTCAAAAAATGTTGATTTTTTCCGTGTAGACAATGTACTCTCTGTTTACTTGCAAATAAAGGTTTTTGGAATAACCCTCGTTTGAACTACGATATGCTCTTAGCCAAGCAAACGATAACTGCCTGGCTTTTTTACATTCGAGGTCAAACCAAGGGACTGGACAGTCTTTCCTAGCGTAAGATGCTTTGATGATTTCCTCTAACTGGCTTAAGTTGCATAGGTGTTGGCCTCGAAGTGATATGTCCAGCTTCTCTTGATACTCTGTCGAGCCATACACGCAATGTAAAAAAATCATTCCAAACATCAAATCTGCTCATAAGCTCTTTCGCCTTAAGTAAAAACTAGTTGGTTGCTTAAATCGTCAATTGGAGACGTTAACTATTGCAAACGACAATGTCCAAGAAGTGTTAAATGACAAATTGACTTCAACTAAGACATGAAAATTAACTTGTCGACTCTTTGCAAGAAACCAGACAAGATAAGTCATCAAACACGAATATGGGAATGAGGAAAGGTCATCCAAAAATTAGCAACACGAGGAAGTGACAATGGAGGTGAGAAATATGATATAACGATGGTCAATCCGACATTAACCTTGAAGTTGTTTGATGACATTTACGTACTCTGTTTTTTTTTTTTTTATTATCTGCCGGAATACCCGAACGAAAATACTCCTTGCTGCAGAAACTTGATCCTTCAAAGTGAGACAATAGTAGACTGTATAAAAAGTTCAGTTGAAAGTGTTCATGGTGGTGAAAGCGGGAAATTATAGAACGAGTAACTAATGGAGGTTGAATAGTTGAATTTCTTTAACTGACGTGTCTAGCTCCAAAAACTATATGCAAATTATATATTGAAACTCCAAATGAGTGTAGAAATATAATCTGCTGGTTAAGGTGAGGATTAAGTACTCCCACTCTTTCGATTATAGAGCATCAACAATCCTCGGCCGAAATTCTACAACGCGATAAGGTCAGTCACTTCATGTCAATGAATCTAATGAATCTTTTCCTCGACTGTTCCTCTTCATGTTAGGCAGAACTTCTTATCCGTCTGATTGAGTAAGCGGTTTCCATTGCATGAGATGTTTACTTGTCATTGACAGATTTACGTTGCGTAATCAGTTATCCACATCTTATTCCTTTCTTTCAATAGCCAAAAACATATTTGCCAGCAACAGAACGCTGTCAACTTATTGTCGACTGATTATCCAGCAATTCTGAGTTAGGGCGAGCTCATTTTTCGCCGTACTTTGTTTGCCCCTACCTCCAAATTTTGTATCTATAGGTCAATTACTTTGCGTGAAAGCAATCAAACATAAGCATACGTCAGCCTGGCGGCTAAGCTAATGCGTTAGAGTATGATACCTGAGCTTGTCTCCATCTGACACTACACTGCACTTGCTTTTTCTTCATCCGTTATTCCATTTCTTACTTCAGGAGATCCACTGCTAAGCTCGCTACAGTCCCAGTTTTCATGTGATGATGCCTCTCAATGCCTCAACGCTTTTTGGGGACGTCTTAGATAACTGGCAAAACTTGCTCAAAGAGAGGGTCTTCAATAGTCGAGCGGAAGCTCGATCTCAACACATACTTGAGCTGTTATTGCCTACCTTATCGACATCACGATGAGAAGGTCCTTATTTGGAGTTGTAATGATTTGTAGCCGTGAAGTTAGTTGATTTGGATGATAGCAATGTTCCTAGTTTTACCCTCGAACCTAGCATTTTCCAGAAAGATCCTAACATTCAATAGCCAATGGTCATCAACAAGCAATCCCACCATATTCGAAGTGCATATTGCCACCTCTGAACAATGGAATTTTTCTACATCCAAAAAACAACAATTCTTTTTTGTGCCGAAAGAAATTCGCCAGTTGTCCTTTCTTGCTCTCCAGTCTCTGGAGAGAGGGGCGCCTTAGCACGCTACTGATCTTAGTAATGCCCTGACTGTCTTTTTGTTCAGATGTTGTAGATAAGCTATACGAAGATATAACACCAGGACTCTGGCTACTGAGTAAACTGGAGCTCGACTCTCCCTGTACTTAGAGCTGTCTTCGGCCAGTATTCGAACCTTAACATCTACCTATTGGCAGAAAAAACGAAGTTCGACATCTTTAAAAGTTCAGCGTATTCTATACGTCTAACAGCAGAAAAGACTGCTGTGAATACCGACGTCATAATAGAGCACTAAGCTCTAACTAAGCCTAGAATATAAATTTCACCAATTTCACCAACTCCTGCAACGTTTGCGTTTGCTTCATACTATAAGTGCTAGATGGAGTGAAAAGTGACCTCCTTGGGAATTAAATTTTTTTTTTTTTTTAAATGTTTTTTTTTTATATTATTCAATATAGTCGCCTTTTAATTTGATACACTTATTCCGGCGATTTTCCAACTTCTTGATCCCGTCCGAAAAGTAATTTTCCAGAAGGTCTGCAAAATACTCCTCCGTGGCGTCGATGATTTCCTCTCGTGAGCTGAATTTTTTATTGATGATCCATCTTTTGAGGTTTGGGAAGAGATAATAGTCCGAGGAATCCAAATCCAGTTACCAATCGACGCCAAAAGTCCGCACGATTCCGCATCAGCAAGTCCAAACACTCTTTCGAAGTGCTCTCGCGTTCGTGTTTTTGGTGTTTGCGCGGCACTCAGCGGCAGGATAACTTTTTCATATGCAGAATATTGCCCAAAATATGGCGTGTGCTCTCAGTACTAATCTTTGTGGTATCTGCTAGCTCGCGCACCCTCCCTTTCCGGACAGCCAACACCATTTCATGTATTTTCATGTATTTTTTTGACATTGTCCTCTGTAACCGCATCGGAGGGCCTGCCACTGCGGACTTGATCGGTAGTGGAGTTGCGGCCACCACGAAACTCTCGAAAGCAATATTTGACGGTGTAATCTAACGGAGCATTAGCCCCATAATATTTATCCAACTTTTCTTTTGTTTCCTTCGCCGTTTTGCCTCTCAAAAAATAATGTTTTATGAGAGAGCGAAAATTGTATTTGTCCATACTCAACATGATGCCAAACATGTCAACCACAATCAGCTGTCAAAACAAAACTAAAGACAGTATCGCACTAAAATTTGGCATGTCTGCCTAAATATGAACGGACTTCAAGGCACCATAACCTTTTTTGCAGTAGCAGCGCATTCTGGCGTTCAAGGAGGTCACTTTTCACTTCATCTAGTACAAGGTGGCGCAAAATTAATCATCCAATTTCGTTTTAGAACTACTATTTTTACTAAATAAAAAAAAATTATTTTGAGTGATGGAAATCTTTATTTGGACCTTTGCAATTGTTTCTGTTAAGTGGAAAAGATGATATCCGCCAAGTGGCTGCAGCCGGTGTTGATACACATTTGTGCCCGTTTCATCGCATTTTCCATGACTTCCTGCAAGATTTCCGATGATAACTATTCGCATTCCTGTCGCATATTCTGCTTAAGGGCTGCGATTGTCTGAAGCTTGTTGGCATAAACCAGCGACTTCAAGTAGCCCCAAAGAAAGAAGTGTGGGATGGTTAAATCGGGCGATCTTACTGGCCACCAAATCGACAAAACGCGATATTACGCGACCAGAAAACGATTCCTTCACAATATCCATTGTGGCTCGTGCTCGTCCATTGTGTGTGCGGTTGCACGGTCTTGTTGAAACCACATGTTCACCAAGCCCCGCTCATCCAATTCTGGCAGTAAGAAGTGGTTTATTATGGCTCTGTAGCGTTCGCCAGTAACAGTGACCGTATTACCGATGGCATCCTCCAAAAAATACGGCCCAATCACTCCTCCCGCGTGCACGCCGCACCACACAGTGGCGTTGAGTGGATGTAATGGCTCTTCGTTCATCACACGCGGATTTTCAGTGGCCCAGAAATGAAGATTTCGCTTATTGACGTAACCGCTTAAGTGGAAATGCGTCTCGTCGCTCATGATGATTTTCGACACAAAATCGTTCTCTTCGTTGTTAAGATTGAGGATGGCTTTACAGTAATTCACACGCGAATGACACTCAGGAGGCATTAACTGATGCACTGTTTGCACTTTGTACGGTTAAATGTGTAAGTCTTTCGCTAAAATTCGCTGTAGGGTCCGTCTGGTGATGCCCAATTGCGTGGCCCGTCGTCTGGTTGATGTTTCTTCGTTCTCAGCGACATCGGCAGCCACAGGCGCGATATTCTCGGTCGAACAACCAGTCCGGTGGCGGCAACGCCCTGCATGGTCTCCTGTGGTTCCACTCTGTTCGAGTCGAGTAGCCAAGCGCCGGAATGTTTGCCCAGTTGGTGCGACACGTTTAGGAAACCGACGTCGAAATTTACGCTGCCCTAACACCACCGACCGATTATTGGTCAAAAACATCGACACAATTATTCCACGCTGTTGCGTTGTATAGCGCTCCATTGCTTGTCTGTTTGTATACTGCAGCTGTCTTCCGATAGGGTGATAAATTTTGCGCCACCTTGTACTAGATAGATAAGCTTATTCCTGAATAAATTATCTTTATCAAACCCAACTTAACATGGCAACCAATGGGCATACCCTTGCGCTGGGCCCAATTTTTCATGTCTATTTCATAATTCGGCCGATATTCCAGCAATGTTCGCTTCCAAGTCGTATAAAGGAAAAGGAAAAACTAAAATTGCTAAATCTTACGAGCGGGACGTCCAGTTGACAGGGCTGTTTCTGACAATAAGACGATCACCAATGGATTCCGGCGGACACCGTCCATTAAGACGAACAGTCAATTGGTCAACATCTCCGAAGAAATAGAGGCGAATGACACCTCCGGCATGAAAATCACTTTTATGTATAGAATGGCTGCTCCGCCTGTTCGCTTGACCAAACGCGGCAACCAGATTGAACCAAAAATATGCCACGTCACTGAGGATGATAGTCGGAATTTTCTTTCATCTTCAACAGAGGCCAATCAGCGAAAGTTCGACGTGCACTCTAGTCATTTTGCCTAGCTCTTTCGTTAATATAATCTCATACGAAGGCATAGCCAAGTCTTTTCGCAAAGTACGCGGCAGGGACGTTCAAGAGGTGTCCAGCTCTTAAAAACGGCATAGAATCGATTGATTGTGGTCTTGATTTATCGACTCGCATACAGCCGTAAGATGCTCTTCACTTCTGGCGCTTCGATGTCTGTACAAAAAAAACGACGGATCTACTCGTATTTTTCATCTTTCGTGTCCAGAGCTTTTGTCCTGCTGCTAATCAAGAAAATGTGTGGTTCTAGGCTTTAACAACCTCCGATTCAAGGAACAACGAACAAATTTGTAATTCTAGGGTCAAACTTGGAATCGGGTTTCATCGGACCAGTCCGTTTAAGATGTCAAGCTCGGTCATTTCTATCCTTAAGATCACCGGTCCTGGATTTTAAATCAGGTGGTGCCATTAACTGGTATCTAAGTGCATCCCAAAAGATTAAGCTAAATTGAAAGTGAAAACAGATACATATGTATGTATACACGTAGATAAACACATACTTACGCATAGATAAATGAAAGTAATCATGTTACCTCCGCTCATCCATTTGTTATGGCGAACATAAAACCAACCATACTACTTTATTGGCACAAATTGTGCAAAAACTTTCACTTCCAATCCACCAAGCCGCTAACTAAAGCTATTCACTCAGATCTCAAATCTGCGTTTCGATTTCTGTTTTCTCAATAAATACAACCTCTCCACCGATTCGTCCAAACCAGTTATCCGCCAACTACATTTCGTATTTCAATTTTGCACACAAAAAACGACCAAAAATGCACGAGGCAACAGTCAACCTGTTTCGAAAATTGTAAACACATGTCTCAAACCAGAACCAGTCGAAATTGAAAATCATCTTTGTTTTGTCGCACTATTCGTGCAGATTGCGAGATTTAAATATCAGTAATTCGCTGAACACATCCAAAGTTTAGCGGTTTTCTCCTAATTATCAATGTCATGCTCTACACCGGGCGGTATTCAGACCCAGACAATAAAATGCGCGTGTTTTTCCGCTGACACGAAGCGCAACGGTTAATAACTTGTTTTCTTCTTCTTTTTTGACTCATTCTGTTGTTCTTCCTTGAATTCAAGATCAGGTATATAATTTTCGTTGGGGGGAACTAGACTATAAAACAAAATAAACAATAAGAACCAGAAAAACACCGTCGCCCTGGAAAGTATTTTTAGAAAGTCCAACATAAGCGAAAAGTCAAACGTTCTTGACATCATTTTGACAGACGTTCGGAGTTGATTTCGCCGAAATTTTGCATTTCATGTGAACTGTCATTAATTTCGAGCCGGTAGACAAAACTGATCATTGTCTGCTGTGCAAACACAGGTGAAATGGAGAAACGGAATGATGTCAGAAATTAGTATAATTAACTCCTGTAACGGGGTATTCGTATTCGTGCTCGTAGATGGTGTAATTGGAACGTTTACTGTTGAGTTGTCAATTGGGCGTTGCTTATTGGTTGGTTTCATTGTCACCTGTCAAAAGGTTACCATTCATCTTGCGAATGGCAAGTGGAAGAGGTCTGTTTAAAAACATAAATACATAGCAACTGAATGGCTTGACTTATTATTCTGCTCATGGAGTTGACCTGGTTTACGACTTTGAATTTGAGAGCGCTCTCACGATTTCAATTGTATTGTAAATTTTGTGTACTTTTTTTTAAAGATTTGTTGTTAACGTTGTCAAGAGTTTCACAGATCGTTATTCAAGACAAGTGTTGTGATGGCATAAAGATTTATTTCTATTGTTTGTAATGTTAGACAATGTAGAGCAATTTGGAGTTAAGGCATTTGGAGATTAATTTTGACTAACGGCCATATTTTTTTTTTCGGTTTGACAGATGATATAATGCACCGGATTTTGGATGTGGTGTTGATAATAGTGAGATTTAGAGGACTCATTTGTACATACGCAGCTTAACTTTGTGTGAATGTCTTGATAAACTAACGATGAGGGAGTACCAATCTAGGCTAAGCCCCAACAATTGAACACTCCAAACTGCAATTAGTATTCTGTGCGAAGTTCAGCGAGGGCGAGGCAGAGTCCGTTTTTGGTTGCAACCTTGACCGAAAACTTACGACATGCTAACTTACTACTGCTTTATCTATAGAAGACCCAAACTGGACAGCAATTCGACTTTTAAAGAGTTTGATGCGCTGTCTGGCTCTATTCGAAGAATTTTATGCCTCTACCCTCATACTGTTATTACGGGTGATTTCAATATACACAATTCTGGGTGGCTTCGACATTCTGGACAGACAACAACTGAAGGACTCTGTGTTGAGATCTTCGATCGCTGCGGAAAATAACTTAACCCAGCTTGTAAATGAGCCCACACCGATACCAGATGTTGATAGTCATACCGTCCACAACCCGGACTTGTTTTTAACTTCTCATCCTGATAAGTACTCCGTTGATGTGCTCTCCCTCTAGGCTTGTCGGACCACCGTGTCATATCAGCTAATTTCTCGTACATCGACCACATGGTTAGAGAAAAGATTCCTAAAAGAACCGTATGGCAATACGAGAAAGCCAATTGGAGGAGTCTTAACAACTTCTTTAGAAATTTTAACTGCTGACATGATCACAGAAACTATTCTCTTTTGAATGAGATGCTTTATCCCTCATCGGATGAAGAGTATCAGATCAAAAGAAAAAGCATGGTACGACTCGAGCTGTAAAGAGGCTGTCGGGGTTAGAGAATTGTTTTTTCGGTCCTTCAAGACCAATCCGACAGAGGAAAACCGAAAAAAGTTTAAACGAGTCAGAAATGACTGCAACAATACGACCAAAAACTGACGCAAAAAATACTGCCAAAGGCAGTAAAAATTTTTGGTCGTTCGTCAAAAACATTAGAAATTCTGCCTCATCCTCCATTCCAACGCTCATTTACAATGACATTCCAGCTGTCAGCCCTTTGGGTAAAACCAATCCTCTTGCTGCACTCTTTGCAGCCAGCTCAACACTTCCAGATTGTGTTTTATCTCCGCCAACACTTGAGTACGTCGAATCTTTAATCCTCTTCCGCACTCGTGTAGTAGCAAGAGTTCTCAAAGACCTTAACATTCACAAATAGTCTGGTCCAGATGGTATAACTCCCCTCCTTCTGAAGAGGAGTTCTCCTCGCTGGCAAAACCACTACATAAGCTTTTTCATCAATCCTACTCTTTAGGACTTTAGTTTTAAATGCATTTTATTTCTTAAATCATTAATTCTTACATACTAACAAAAAATGCTTAAATGCTAGCTTAAAATTACTTAACAATCTTATACTAACTTACTGGCCCCACACAGGCACTCTAAGCTACTCTAAATTCTTATATCTATGTCTTTCGACTTTATTTACATTTTATTGAAATATTTGTATACTTAAAGCTAAGAAAAAAATTGCTAACAAAAACTTAGCATATGGACTTAATTTTTTATAAAACTTAATATCTAACTTAAAATATACCTTAGTCTACCTAACCTACATACACAATACACACACATAGATATTATACATTCACAATTATATACATATATTAGTATATACAAAGGTATATACTAATATATGTATATATTTCTTAAATGCTAACCTAAACCTATGCAAGCTGGCCATCGCTATTCACAGAGCAAATAGATTGGTCAGCTCTGCCTCATTAGTGAGGCTGGTCCGTAATTGACGGAAACGACGACGAAGCATCTTCTCCATCATTCAACCACCAGAAATGCTGGTGCTGCCGAACGACATCCCTCTTATCGCGATTCCCCACCGCCCTACTGAACCTGAGACGATCCACACTGCCGTGTGCGACGTCTCTGCCGTAGTTGAGTCGCCTGTCCCCAGCTTTCCGAGCGACATGGAAGATTAACGGGACCGCTGATCTATCCTGGATCAACCCTATCTGATCTAGGTAGAGGAATGCTTCCGGTGGAACGAAGCCGTCAGAGCGCACACTCTCGTGGTAAAGGTAGTTGGGGTAGTAAGCCCCAGATATCAGGTTATTCGTCGAGGCCATTGCTCTTGCGATGTGTCTTCGAGTCAGCTTAATTACGAAGTTGTCCACTCGTATTAGGTTCGCTCTGTTGTAAAGGACCTCATTACGATAAAATTTTTTGTACTCCGACTCTGGTGTTCTGTACAAGCGAAGGCAAGCCCTAAGGCAAGCCCTCTCAAACACCCGAATCTTTTCCATTAAGCTTGCTCGCACATTGAACCACACGGGGCACCCGAATACCAGCATGGGCCTGATAAGGGCCATATAGCAGATTACTTTTACCCTCGCATCGAGTTGGCTGCTATAAAACAGTCTCTTTGTAAGAGCAAAAGCGCCTTTAGCTCTGGCCAGAGCAGCATCTACATTTTTGTCAAAATACAGAAACTGATCTAGCCAGATCCCAAGGTATCTGACTACATTTCGACAGGCAAGAGGCTGTCCGTGTTGTCCAATGATCGAGAACTTTCGCCAATTTTTTCTAGTATCCCTAGAGGCTCCAGACAACGGCGTCCTTACTCTTTAGGACTCTTTCCAAGCAGATGGAAAACAGCCTTTGTCCAGCCCGTCCTTAAAAAAAGGCGAATCTTCCTCTCTCTCCTCCTACAGACCCATTGAACTTACGTCCCTTCTTTCCAAGGTCATGGAAACGCTGATAAACCGTCAGCTCATGAAATATCTCGAAACATGAAAACTTCTTAATGACCGGCAGTACGGTTTTCGTAAAGTGGAACCAATCTGACGAAAGCAAGATAGTTGCACTTGATATTTCTAAGGCATTTGACAGAGTTTGGCATCATGCTCTTTTGTTGAAAATGCGTGCTTTTAGGTTTGATGACTCCCGTCTTCAATGGATTAGAAACTACCTTTCGTAACGTTCAATTCAAGTTGTCTGGGATGGTTTCAAGTTCGCTGTTCACAAAATAAATGCTGGTGTGCCCCAGGGCGCCGTTCTGTCTCCGACACTCATTTTAATTTTCATCAACGATCTTTTGTCTGCTACTTCTAATCCAATATATCCCTTTGCTGATGACAGTATTCTCTGCTTTTCATATTCGTTTCCGGACTCCCGCCCCTGCTCTTCAGCTGTGGAACGGGAACGGCAGCGTATGTTAAGCTCATTAAATTCCGATAACAGCATAACTAATGGGGGAACCACTAACAGAGTAGAATTTATTGCTTCCAAAACACAATGCTGTCTGCTGTTGTTAAAGCGAAATTTAAACACCCAGCCATTATCCATGAATGGCACTTGCATCGTGAAAACGGATAAACTTTCCATACTCCAACTTACGTTGGAATGACCACATATTCGGTGTCGTCAAAAATGCTGCGAAATGTCCTCAAGCGGTGTAAGGAATACTTCACCCCCTCTGAACGGGCCTTAATATATAAGGCGTTTATCCCCCGAAATTGGAGTACAATGCCCACATCTGGTCGGGTGCGCCCAAAACATCTCTGCACCTGCTAAATAGGATTCAAAACCGTGCGATAAAACTCATAGGTGATACTACACCCAGAATGACTCGAACTGCAACCAACTTCAGACTGCTATTTATGTATGTTAAGATCTTTAAGTACTCTTAGTACTACACGAGTGTGAAAGTGGATTCGCCCCATTGAAGAATCGCCACACCTAAATATAGGCGGGGACAAAGCGCGATATGGAAATGCAGAGGTGGTGGCAAAGTGTGCAGCAGGGAGATGTTCAAAGAGTTGACAGCTGGAAAGTCATTGTAAATGGATGTAGGAATGGGGGATGAGGCAGAAGTTCTAATGTTTTTAACAAACGACCAAAAATGTTTATTGCCTGTGGGACAATAGTATTTTTTGCCCCAGCTTTTGATCGTATTGAAATTTCACACACTTAAGAAAGACGTTGCAGTCATTCCTGGCTCGTAATCCTCGTACTCAACGAATTGGTAAGTGTACATGTTCAGGAGAGGCTCTTATTATTCGCCAGTGCATTCCGTCCAGGTCTAGTTATATTTCTATAGAAAAAAACGCGATCTCTTCCGATCTCATTGTGACCTGGGACCCAAAAAGCTGCCTATGAGCCTTGCCAGCACTATCACTAAACGCGAAATAATGTCGGAGTTTCCAACAAAGTATGGAGTGATTGACCTTGTCAAAGGCCCTTGTAAAGCCCAGAAAAGAAAGCAAGCTCACAAATCCCTTATCAAATTCAGTCCTTATATCATCCAATATATTCGCCACAGCGGACGCACAACTATGGCCTGTTTTGAAGCCGGACTGAAGGGGGCTCGGCAAGGAATTTATAGACAGGTGACCTGGAATGGTACAACTACTATTGAAGGGTGTTTTTTTGAAAGTAAACAAATTCAATGTGAAATAAAATACTTGAAGCCAATGCTAATGTCTGCTTTAATGCTTTATTTAATAGATAATTGTATGCCATTAGTGTTTAAATATGATATCAGGCATATGCGCGCCACGGCTAGCTCGAATGAAGCGCAATTGTGAAGTCCAATTTTCGACAACTTTATCGAGCAACTGGAGCCGTATATCAGCAATAACACGGCGAATGTTGACTTCCAAATCGTCCAACGTCCCTGGCTTATTGGCATAGACTAGTGACTTTATATACCCCCAAAGAAAGTAATCTAAAGGTGTGAGATCACAGGATCGTGAACGCCAGTTCACAGGTGCATTAGGCGAAATTATGAGCTCAGCAAATGTTTCCCGCAATAAATTGATGGTGTCGCGCGCCGTGTGGCATGTTGCGCCATCTTATTGAAACTAAAGCTCTGTCATGTCAATGCCATTCAACTGAGGAACGAGGAAGTCAGAAATCATGTTTCTATTGCGCTCTCCATTGACGATGACATTCTGGCCGCCATTGTCCTTAAAGAAATATGGACCGATGATTCCACCAGCCCATAAAGCACACCAAACAGAGAGTTTTAATGGTTGTAAGGGCGTCTCGACAAGGGCTTCTGGGTTTTCTTCACTCCAAATTCGATAATTTTGCTTGCTTACATATCCATTTAACCAAAAATGGGCCTGATCGGAGAACAAAATTTTCATTCACCGAACCTACGACACGTATTCAACTCTATACGTTTTTAAGACAAGATCTTTCCGTAAAATCTTCCAGAAAGTGGATGGACATAGCTCCAATTGCTGTGCACCATGGCGAATCGACTCATTCGGATTCTCCTAAACACTGCGCTCCACAATGGCAATAACTTCTTCTGTTCACACTGTTTGTCGTCTTTGGGGATGCGTACTATCCACTAAAGTGTACGTGGTGCGAAAACGATTCGTCGTGCTCCGAATAACTTGCTCAGATGGGCGATTATGTCGACCGCAAAATGGACGTAGCGCACGATAAGTTTGACGAACTGAACCATGGTTTTCAAAATAAGTTTGCACAATTTGGACGCGTTCTTATGGCGTTAATTTACCCATCATAAAATGGAAAAACGTAATAACCACAAATCAACTTTCAACTGTCAAATTGACAATCTGTAGAAACAGTGTTGCCATTTTTAAACTTGCTCTCAAAAGATTATCTTTTATTTGATGCCAGCAACACCGTACTGTTACTAAGCTCACTTGAAGCTTCGATAATAGGAACTGGGTCTAGGCCGTTTTTGATTTGACAAAGACATTCGACACGACAAACTCAGCTACAACTCGGTTTAAATATCGGGGGTTTTATCTGGCAACCTCTTAAAGAATTGTATCTGCGACTTAAAATGAATGTGTGGTGTACCACATAATTTCCTCCCCAACTTTAGTTCACATATTTATCAATGAACTTGTATACGAGTACTCTCCCAGTAATCTAATTTACTTCCCACCCAAAGTCAAGGGCCTTCAACTGTGAAAACCCACCATATCAGTGGAAACCGAATGAATAAACAAACAGAAGCTTATCTCACCTCTAAGCGACACGATAACCCATTAAACAAGTGTCACATATTTATCTTTTTAAACTTGTAGCCTGACTTACTGTACGCTTGACTTGGCTACTTTTTAACTTCAGGTGTGTTAGGTAATCCCAAAGCAGTGGAGTGCAACCCCTATTACAAGATAAATATTGCGAAGCCTTTGCTGTGAACTAAGAATCATATCAGGCGCCCCGCTTTCAGTTGATAAGCCGTTGTAAACTTGAAAACTCTTTCCCGAGATAACCTCTAGACTAGATATAATTTTAAGTGTTTTCTGTTTGTTCAGTAATTGTTGATTGAAATTATAGAACCCGCCTCGGCAACAGGTTGATTGATTTTCTGGTAGCCCATCAATTAAAGTATCTTGAAAGAAGTCTACAAAACTTGGAAGCCTTTAAGGAGGCAGCTTACTTCATATCAAATAATTAAGACGCATCTTAATCCTCCAATCGAAGTCAACGGAACTAAATTGTTGTTGTTGACAAACGGATCTATAAATATGTTATTTGCCTACGCATGTGTCGCAACAATTATAGTCTTATGCTTATCTATGCGGACTGGCACTGGCACTGGCACTCCATGTCAATTGATTAAAAATTGCTGAACTATAAGTGACTTGCAGATAAGAATCGTTAATAAAACAAAAGCTTCAACACAAATGTACGAGTACAAGTATGTTAGATTTTTAAGTGTCAAGCTATTAAGTCGTTTATTAAGGAATAAGATTGCGTTGATTCGATTAAAAGTGTAAAGAAATAAATTAGATTTAATAATTCGGAGCTATCTTTACCAGCAACGGATATATAAATCAATGATAAACGTATTAAAAAACATCGTGCAACTCAATATTGCCGCGATTCGTTTCACCACTTTTTGTGGAAGGCGAAACTCGAGTAAAATCTTCAAAAGTGATCTTGGGATGTGATCATACTATTGTCTGACCAAGTAATCGATTTGTCAACATCGTTTACACTAAGAATATTATTTGCTGGAAAGTATTTTCGGAGATTTCCAGTTCAAACCATATGAACAGAGCATTCAGAATCGGATGCGAGGTGATGAATCCTGTACACAAGAAGACGCAAGAAGAAGATTGGCAAGTCTGTTAATGCTCGCACTAAACTCAGAATAAAACAAAATAAAGGAAGCTGCTCAGAACCTCAACGGTGTCCTTGTCAAGTGTTTTGGGATGTCTAAAAGTAAATGCAAGAGTTTCTTAATAGGTCACTTAAGACTGACTTAGAGAAAGACTGGAAGACTTTAACGAAAAGATTGAAACACTCTGTAAAGTCAGTATCCTAGTGAAAGTCCTCAAAAGGGGGACATCAGGCAGATTAGAATCACTCAGAAAGCCTGGTGGCACCTACACTGAGTGTCTTATGCTTGAGACTCACTTCCTAGGTAACCTAATCAGAACAAACTTACAACCAGCTCATATCAACGAAACTCCAAGTGAGCTGGCATCTGTCATCGGTTCTGGTGATGAATGAGACCATCTGTGGCTTCTTCTGATGGCTTCAAGTCGCCTGGCACGAACGGCATATATTCAGTTTTAAAGTTATGAATGAGAGTAGTCTTTGCAGCGGAAATCAGAAAAGTTGACTATAGGCTTCAGATCTCTCAGTCTGACCAAGAAGTAACATACCTATCAGGACATCCTGCCAGAGTGCGCCCAAAAAACTAGTTGACAGAATTAAAGGCAAGAAGGAGTACGCCTTGTGAATTTTGGGTGCTTTCGACAACGCAACTTGTGACGGCATGCTTAACATATCCAGACATCAAGACGTGCACATGTTGTTTTTGGATAAAATCAATACAGGTGAATAAGCCCCGGATTTCCCAGGTAGTATTTGAGTGCGATTCTGGAAAAAAAAAAACTTCTTAAGGCTAATCATGTTACGTCGACAACCTCCAAGGCGCTGTCGTCCTCCTGCAAGTGTAAAGGAGCACTTGGTAGGACCGTTCTTGCCAATGATTTACATGGTGAATGACTCGAACTCCAACTTTTTAAAATGCTATATTTTTTTTATTTTTTGATAAATTTTATTGTGCCAAAGCAAAAAATGTTGGAAAATACATCAGTTTTCAAATTGTGTCAGTAGTTTTCAATATGTCCACCTTTGGCGCGAATAATGGCTTTGAGACCGCCAAAGAAAGCATCGCACGCTGCATGGAAGTGGCTCTGTGGTATTTTGGCCCATTCCCGGCGAAGTGCTTGTTTGAGGTGGTCCAAATTTTGGTATTTTTTAGTGCCAACCTTCGCCTTCAAAATACCCCAGACAGAGAAATCCAACGGATTTGCATACGGAGAATTTGCAATCCATTTTGTCGAAGAAATGAAGTGTGGAACATTGTTTTTTAACCAGCCTTGGTTAACGCGCGCTTTGTGAGACGGTGCCGAGTCTTGTTAAAATATCCACGGTCTCCTACCGAAATGATTGCTTGCCCAAGGCTGCAATACTGCCTCTAAGACCGTTTCACGGTATCCGATCGCATTAATTTTAACGCCACGGTCCAAAAATACGAGCGGAAAGCGACCATCGGCGGTTATGGCGGCCCAAACCATCACCATCGGTGCTGCCTGCTTTCTGGCTAGTAAACTCGATCATTTTGTTTGTTGACATATTGCTCGATAACAAATGGCGACTCATCGGAAAAAAACCAAATTCGGCAACTCACCACTTTCGTGCAAGCGTAGCAACTCCTTTGCTCTTTTGACTCTAACTTTTTTCGGTTGCGGTGTAAGATCGTGTGCTTTTTGGAACTTCAATGGCTTGAGTCCAAGCTCATTTTTCAGTGTGCGTTCCAACGATATGTTGAGCTCACGAGCCATTTTTCTTCCACTTCGACGCGGATTTCGCTCAATTCGGGCCTTCACTTTCTGGACCATGTCTGCCGATGTTGCTGTTTTTTTATGACCACCTCCATGGCGTTTTGGAACGCTGCCAGTATCACGGTAACGAGCTATGGTTCGAGACGCAAATGATTTATTCACGTTGAGGTGCTGGAGGGCTCTAACGATAGCTACTTGTGGTTTTCCAGCCAAATATAAAGCAATCACACTATCTCGTTTGAATTCCATCGCGGACAAAAATTTTTCAACACAACTGTTAATAATAAAATTATCTGTCATGTGTCAATTTGAGATCACTGTCATGAACGGTTTGGAAATTATAGCAGTCTGAAGTTGGTTGCAGTTCCAGTCATTTAGGGTGTATACTATGAGTCCGTTGCCTAGTGGAACAAGCTTTCACGAAAAAAACGCCACTACAGCTTTTACCAAATTTCAAAGAACAACCTCCAAGTTAGTTCGCGAATGTAAGACTTCACTGAATGCAGTCAGAATGATGAATTAATTGAGTCTTGTTTGGAACCCAGGTCATAATGGTATATCGGAAAATGAAATCGCCAATAAACTTGTGGTAGGACATCATATGAGCAATGCAGATGGCATGACTCTCTAGGTTCCCGGTAGAATGCTTCCTGCTACCACTTAATAGGAATGACTCCTTACTTGCGTCGTGATGGAGCACTACGATTCTGCTAAACACCTAAATGTACTGGGCATAAGTTGCACAACATCCTGCGATGTTTGTTGTAAGATCGCTTACAACAGGTTTCAGGTACTCAGCGCTGATGTGATGGCTGCTGAGACCGCAGCCAATCAATCATTAAAGCGCTTAGTCACCTTTCTTAGAAAGCCTGAGCAATTTCAGTAAAATACTAATACAAGTGATGCAATGGACTAGTTCTTTGTCTGAATGATCTGTTGCGACATAAAAATAAATCTTGGTCAAACCACTAGCAAATATCAAAGAAAAACCATCGCATACCTCGAGAAAATAAGCTGGCACAACGTAAATATGAAGAGTCCAGCCTGGGCGGTAGATATATGTGTATACCAAGAGGAACTAGCACGCAAAGTCTAAGGAACAACATTGATAAAAATGTTCGGTGTTTTGAAACCGGCTTCACATAACGATAAGAAAAAAATCGCTGTAAGTAGAACAAGGTGAGCCTTTTAAATGTGAATTAAGCACAGCGAAAGCAGTGAAACTGATAAAGTGAGTATTGAGCTAGACTTTGCAAAAAGAGGCAAATAAAGCGGTAGCTAGATCACTTCCGATAGCAGTGAAGTCGTGGTCTTGGGAACAAGAAGAAGTACTCCACTACCTACTGCGGTCGACAAGCAATAGAAGAAGTGCAACGTCGAAGCAAAGTCAAACGATCTAGTACTGTAAAAATTGCAGCATTCAATCCAATCGCAAGCATACCTAAAAACACTTAATGAAGAATTCACTCACAGAAAAAACAGGTACCGACTTCCAGCTAGCAAAGTTCGCAGTCACAAAAAACATGCTATCTCCGGTTGTTCAAACCCCCAACACCCACATGCTTTTGGAAGCAAAATTTGACTCCAATGTGATGGTTTTATGCCCCTTCAGAGGTGCCAGTGACAACTTTTATAACTTACTCATCGTAGCTAGTTAGACATGGTAAACATAAAAATTTCAACGTTGGACGACTCAGCACACCTCGTATAGCTATCATGAACGCATCAGCACGCAACTCTATTGGCCACAGCCCGCTAACGGAGATGCATTGGATGCAGTGGTACGTAAAGAAAGGCGGTAAAAAATAGATAGCTGAAGATGCATACAAGGCCACAGTAAAAAATTAGAAAATAGAGAAAAGGGTACCGAACCAGGATAAAGGTTGAAAATAAAATCCTACGAAAAACGTAGCCCTTGCAGGGTTAAAACCTAACGTCCGCGGTTTATAAAAGAAAGCAATGGCAGTTGTCATTGGGCCCAACACGCAAGATCTCACAGATTGTAACGAGCATATAGGAGCGATCCACAGGAAACTAAACAGTATCCCTGGCAGCTGTTTAATATACAAGCATCCGAAAATGAAGCAATCTCTCAGCAACCAAAAAAGAGGTTGGGACATCAGTGGAACAGACTTAAAAACAACATTATCCGTGAAATTTTGATTCATCGCATGAATCGTCAGAACTAGAATTTCCGTTCAGTTTTACAAAAACTGTTAAGACATGTTCCTGTTAAATCCTGCCCAGCCCAGCAAATGTTTCCCGCAATAAATTGATGGTGTCGCGCGCCGTGTGGTATGTTGCGCCATCTTATTGAAACTAAAGCTCTGTCACGTCAATGCCATTCAACTGAGGAACGAGGAAGTCAGAAATCATGTTTCTATTGCGCTCTCCATTGACGATGACATTCTGGCCGCCATTGTCCTTAAAGAAATATGGACCGATGATTCCACCAGCCCATAAAGCACACCAAACAACGAGTTTTGATGGTTGTACGGGCGTTTCGACAAAGGATTCTGGGTTTTCTCCACTCCAAATTCGGCAATTTTACTTGTTTACATGTCCATTTAACCAAAGATGGGCCTCATCGGAGAACAAGGAGGACAAAAAAAATGAGGATCGAGCTGAATTATGTTTTCGGCCCATTCGCCGAACTTACGACGCGTATAATGGTCACGCGGTATCAACTCTTGCACAAGGTGAATTTTATAAGCTTTTAAGGCAAGATCTTTCCGTAAAATCTTCCGCAAAGTGGATGTGCACCATGGCGAATCGACTCATTCGGATGCTCCTCAACACTGTGCTCCAAAACGGCAATAACTTCTTCTGTTCACACTGTTCGTCGTCTTTGAGGATGCGTATTATCCACTAGAGTGTACGTGGTGCGAAAACGATTCGTCGTGCTCCGAATAACTTGCTCAGATGGGCGATTATGTTGACCGTAAAATGGACGTAGCGCACCATAAGTTTGGCGAACCAAACCATGATTTTCAAAATAAGTTTGTACAATTTGCACGCGTTTTTCCGGCGTTAATCTATTCATCGTAAAATGGCGTAACCTACTAACCACAAATCTGCAGAAACAGTGTTGCCAGTTTAAAAACCAAACCTCTACAAAAAGCATCCTTTATAAACTGACTCTCGTCCTAGCACATCCTGGAAGGCACTGGTTCTCGGGATAATTTCCGGATAACGAAAAGTCAAATTTCTGTCACAGTAGAAAGCACCCAGAGTGCGTGGGGCCGGTGTTAGCAAAGAAAACATCATCTTTAACAAGAACTTTAAGCTGTTTGCATATGATGCACGTCACTTGTGCTTTTTAGAAGCAGTAGATAAAAATAGCTGAGTATAAAAAAGGCAGGTCTTAAAGCAAAGGAGTACAAAACGAAGTTTACAAATAAAGTATCAGCTAATTCCCGTCTCTCGCAAAGGAAATAGAGGCTGACCGGAGCAGCCGACACAACATTTTTTCCTTTGCAAGCTACCGCAGAGTTTTCGAGACATTTAAGTCATACTACACCTTTCTATATCTGCCATCATCACCCCAATTTCTATTATGGTTCATGCTAAACAACAGTTTCTAAATTGATGTCGGGAATTAGGTTTCCGGGTTCGGAGAAACAGCATGCAAATATTCAATGTAAGGACGACTGATTCGTAACTTTGAAGGCCTTTATTCAAAGTGAATTGGTGTACTGTTGTTGCTTATGAAAACGCTACCAGAAGTCGTTTCGGGCTACATCTGCACAGCACTAAAAAAAAAACAGCGGACTTTGTGCATTGCCCAGGTGTACTCCAACTTTAACTTTAACTCTCCGGTCATTCCCATCGTGTATTTAACTTTCGATTCAACATCATAGCACATATCGCGTACCATTCTTATATACGTCTCACGTAAATTTAGGATGTTAGCGACGCCCAAATAAGATCTCTGAACGCCTTTTCCTAATCAATGACGACGTTATGCAAATCTTTCGAAATAACGAGGTATTTCTCCGTCATTATCCTTAAATTTTGGATGGCGTCGTATGTCGCCCTAACTCACATAAGCCCACTTTGACTGCCAGGGAGTTTAATAATACATATTACATGATCGAATGTCTAAAACTCTCTCGTATAGTTTCATAGTATGGAAAACTAGTTTCACCGAAAGGCAACTGTTGAAATTTCTCATGACGTGAACTAAAAAAGCTCTCCCTACACTGGTTAGGCATCCGATCGCCTTTCATCATTTTACTGGACATAATCGCGAACAAAATAAATCAAAACTTCCCGATCGTTGCCCAAACTTCGAAAGGTATGTAATTCGGTCTGACTGCATTGACGGGCGGCCGGTGACGGGCCGACTTCGGCTTCCGTTAAAAGTGTTGTTTCTTCTCGGTGCGCGACGAATTCCTGGTAAAATAACGACTTGAAGTACTCTTATCAGAAAAAGTCGTAGCTGACTTGCCTTTTTACGTTATTCCAGAATCTAATTCATAATCTATCTGAATTTGGCGTGTGTACATACATAATGCATCCTCCAGTATGCACATGATTAAGTGCCGATCTTGCTTTGAAAAAGGAGTATAGTGTTGTACCGTGTTGTACTTGCATAAAAGTATACCTGATAAATCGTCAGCTCATGAAATATCTCGAAACACGAGAACTTCTCAATGACCGGCAGTATGGTTTTCGTAGCAACAGGTCACCTGGTAGCAACAGGTCATCTGATAGCATGCCGCACCGAAAAGTGGAACCAAAGCGTACATCAATCTGGCGAAAGCATCTTCTTCGATGGATTAAAAATTACCTTTCGGAACGAAATGCTGGTATGACCCAGGGCTCCGTTCTCTCTCCGACACTCCTTTTTATTTTTATTAATGATCTCTTGTTTGCTATTTCTAATCCAATATATTCCTTTGCTGACGACAGTACTCTCTGCTTTTCATATTCGTTCCCGCAGTCACGTCCCTGCTCTTCGGCTGTAGAACGGGAACGGCTGCCTATGTTAAGCTCATTAAATTCCGACATTAACAGCATAACCAATTGGGGTACTATCAACCGAGTGGAATTTAATGCTTCCAAAACACAATGCTGTCTGTTGTCGTTAAAGCGAAATTTAAACACCCAGCCATTATCCATGGATGGTATTGCATCGTCGAAACCGATAAACTTTCCATTCTCTATATGTTTGTCAATGACAACTTACGTTAGAAGGACCACATATTCGGTGTCGTTAAAAATGCTGCGAAATGTCTAGGTTTCCTCAAGCAATCTATGAAATATTTCACTCCTCTGATCTGGCCTCAATATATAAGGCATTATATAGCCCAAAATTGGAGTACAATGCCTTGGGTGCGCCCAAAACATCTCTGCACCTGCTAGATAGGATCCAAAACCGTGCGATAAAACTCATAGATGATACTAATATCATTCAAACAAAGGACACCCCCGAACACCGACGTAAGGTCTCGTGCCTCACTCTGTTTTATCGCTATTTCCACCACCAGTTCTCCGTAGCTAGTAGCATTAAGCCCCTTCAAAACTTTAACCGTAATATACGTCTCGCTATGAATGCTCATCAGTGTACCCTCAAGCCCACATTCGGACGTACTCTGAAATATCGTGATTCGTTCCTAAGCCGAACAACTCGCTTGTGGAATGCTCTGTCTAGCTCCTTATTTCCTAGTCATTATAACCTTCAAACATTTAAAACCAGCGTTCACCGGTACCTCTCTTTCTATCCTCCCCGACTTTCCTTCGCCCGCGCTGTGTGCAAACATTTTAAGGGTACTTAAATCCAAAAAAAAAGCGCTAAATTTATAGTTCCGAGACCCTATCCCCGATAGCAGTATTAGTATTCACAGTTGTATTCCCTGGTGTCTCTGTTAGAATCTCCACCGTTAAAGAGCATTTCCTCCATCCGTTTTCTATTTAAATACTTCTCAAAATCGCTCCAAAATATTTTATTGCGATTGCTCTCTGCTTAACTGCGTGTCGTATACGCCAGAAATATTCCAAATTTCATGTTTAATCATTTATTTAATGGTCATTAGTCGACCGAAAAATCTTTGATACGGTTGCGATCTTGTCTAGGAGTTCAGCTTTCAAGATGACGGCATAGTTCAAAACATAAATAAATACCTAATCCCCAGTTAACTGCTTGGGAGCTCGAACAAGCTGGCTGAATATGCTTTCTTTTACACAAAATCTACGACGTGAAAGTCGTAGCTTAACACTTTGAACTGTCACGCAACAACTTGCCTACGTTAAATCTGACATGAGCATCGTAAAGTTTGACATTTTTAATGGTACACGTGTTCAGAACGTTTCCTCATAAGAGGGCTGTTAGCGTTTTTTTTTTACAGAAATTCATCTCAGCCAAAAAAAATGGAAATAAATCATGAACATATTCGTGGGATGAGTTTTTGTGATTTTCGACGTGGATTAGCTCAACAACAGTGTACCGATCAACTTGCTTCGACTTCGAATGGTGATGAAGCACCATTCCGGGCCACCGTGTTTCGCTGGTTTTCCGGTTTTCTTGATGGTCGTCCAAAACTGGTTGTTGTGCCAGAAAACATTGATGCTGTGCAGGAACTGATATTGCAAGATTGTCATGTGGCTTATTGTGAAATTGAGGCATGATCCGACATTAGCTCCACGCGCATGCATTTAATATTTCATGAACATTTAGCAGTCAATAAGACTTCTTCGCGTTGGAATACGCATAATTTGACAATCGCTCAAAAAAAGACTCGTGTCTATTGATCCAAAGAAATGTTAAAAAAAAAAAAAGATCGACCGCGGTGCTTCAAAAGACGTTTATAAGATCTTTCAAGACGAGCCAAATCCAACAAAAGTCATTCGCGCATGACACACTTCGAAGCAAATGTTCACCTGTTTCTTCTGAAAAACCGGAAATGTCGCCACCGTACCATTAGCGCAACATAGAAAAACAACAACATACCAGTATACAGTTGAGTTCGGGAAGTTCCAAATCACTGGCTACATAAATCGGGGACTACCCCAGACATACTCCAATATTAGATCAAACTGTATGAAACAACAAGTGTTCGTGGACAAAATAAAAAGTAGAAGTGGTGGCTTATTGGTAATACATACGACATAGAGGCGTAATTTCCACAAAACCAAGTCACAGCAAAATCGAACAAACCTCCCCAGGAGCCATGTCCACTTTACTGTTAACGCGACTGAGAATTATGATTATAAAGGATAACTTCAATTTGTGCGTCAAATCGACAAGCCGATTATGTCACAGCATCGACTTTCTTGTCATTCCATGCATGGGGAGTCACCTTTGTAATGTGCCACTCCCTGAACATCTTACTCATCCCACTCATGTGAAACGCACATCTTATTTCAATAACCTAGCCGGTACACCCCCGTCAGCGCTTTGAGTGGATTCAGATTAACAAGTGCTACATTGTTCCGAATGTATTTACATATAATCGGAGCCTCGTTACGTAGTTTTATCCATTCACACAAAACGCTGCTCACCTCCTCACATACTCGTATCAACTAAGCCTAGAAAGCCACATGTTCCAACTCAATTTCAAGACATAGTCTCTTATCAGACTGGCAACACACTGTGTCACTATGTCACACAGTGGCAGCCGCATATGATAAGCACTCACGATACACAACATACCCGTCCAAGCGCGACAACAAACAAATTTATCAGACGCAGCACTTAACTACTAAACTAGAAATATGGCGTACTCACCTCTTTGACTTTGAGCCGCTTCTCCTCGGCCGAAGGAACTGGATCTGGATGTCCACCCATTGGCATTTGCAACTGGGCAATGTCTCCTACTGGCAGCATCTCCTGTCCGTCTTCGTTCTTCACAGCTGGTGGTGGCAAAGCACCAACCACTTGATGCTGCTGCTGTTGCTGTAACATTTGCAGCTGTTGCTGTTGCAATTGCAAATCATTATCAATAGCTGGTGCCGCGCCGACATTCTCATTTAACATTGAATCCACCACCTCACCACTCTCAGGCTTCATAACCTCCGGCTTATCCAGAATATCACCTAGCTCCTCTTTTATCTTAGCCTGTAGCTTCTCACGATCTCCGATCACATGTGGATCATTGTCGCGGTCGCCATGCCCACGCCCTGCTAGTGGTGGTGCCGGTATGAAAATTTCCGGACCGGCCTTCTGAAAACGTTTGTACACTTTGAGCACCCGCTCACCGCCAAAGTTGTCCGGCAGTAGAAATATTCCAGCGAAGCATAGCAAGCACAAGGTCGCCAGCACAAGGCCAATCAGGCATTTCTCTCGTGAATGGAAGTTCGGCTTCCGTCCAATTGGACCGATTCGATACATTCTAATGGGGGAATGGGCGACGTGTGTATGTGAACTGAACTGAACTGGACTGGACTGGACTGGACTCCTGTTCGGTGGGTTAGTTAGGTTGCTTGCTGATGTGGATTTTCAATCTCTCTGCTTCTTTGTTGGCGACGATGTTGCCTCGTCTGATGTGATGTCTGACAATCAGAGCGCCGATTCCAATTACAACTGCGACTTGGTTTTCCTTGTTTCGCCTGACACACGACTTTCCTTCGGATAAACAAAGCTTCACATGGGAAAACGCCGAAGCACCGAGAGTAGAAATGAATTGGAAACTCCAATTTAGGGGGTGGGATAGCCTGGGCGAAAAGTGAAATGTAAAAAGGGGTGTGTGTATGGATTTTTCCTTGTGGCAAGCTCACATCAACGCAACGGGAAGCGTAATTGGAATCACTTTCGAATGAGATTTCACTCGAAATCTCGCAAATAACCGCAGGAAACCGAATCAAAAGCCACAAAACATTTTCTTTCCTTTTTTCGTACTTTTTCTCGGCGTGAGATCGACTCGAGATGCGAATGGGGAACCGCAAATGAGCAAACAAAAAATGGGAAATGGGAAAAAAAAACTGCACAGGCTCAACCAGAGGAGCACAAAGAGAAAGGAGAATCGGAGAACGGAGAACGGAGAACGGAGTACGAAGAACAAGAAACAACGGATGACCACGAAACGCACACAAATCGAATCGAATCGAATCTAATGGGATCAAGTGGAGAATTGCCTTCCGAAATGATTTTTCACTTTCGCGGATTTTCGCTTTTTGGCTGAGAGATTGACGGATTTTCCTTCGCACAGCTGATTGGCACTAATTTGGGAACTTGTAATTTTTTTCTTTTTCGGGTTTGAATTATTCTACACACGAAGGATGTGAGTAAGAGAGGAATAAACGCAAAAACAAAAAGAAATTCGCTGAATATTCCGTCCGACCGTGTTTGACTGAACCGCTTTAGTTTTCGACCGAACACGATTTGATGTTTCGTTTTTTTCCCTCTTCTTCGTGTTCTTTATTTTTTTGAGTGATTTTTTTGTCTGTTCTGTCGCACTGTGTGCTTTGATAGGGGTGGTGAGGTTGTCTCACTTGCTCATTCGTGTTTGGAGAACAATTTCAAGAGAGACAGTGGAAATTTGTTCTCTTTTTTCCGTGCAATGGCATTTCTGACAGATGAAAGGTGACAGATTTTCCAATGTTTTGTTGGTGTTGTATGGTGCACAATAGTCGATTGTCGACATGCCGGAATGGTTTTCTCTTTTGTTGGTAGTTTGGGCAGAATTGTCGTGGATTGAGGTATGAACTGATGACAGTGTGATGTAGGTAAGGTGGATTTGTTTATGCAAGCCGCTGTAGTGGTAGTTGAAAAATGTATTCCAGTCACAATAGCGACAAATTGAATTTTTGTTAATGGAAGGATTTTCAGTAGAGGGGCCGCAATGTGTGTTTTTTTGTTTTAAATAATAAGACAAAGTATGAAGGACATTTTCATTTTGAACTGGAAGCTAATTGATACTACAATTTATGAAATATGACACCATTCAAATAATGTCCGCACAACTGAACCCAATTTTTTCCTCCATAATTCTGGCGACGTTCTTGTAATTTCACATCGAATGTTCGCCTGCAAGCCGTCAAAAGTTTCTTAATGCAACCCCAAAGAAAAGAGTCTAGAGTTGTTAAATTGAGGCAACTGACATGGTTTTCAATAAGTCGATTGTGGCAAGCGTTGTTTAACAAGTGGCATCGTCCTGTTGAGACCACCTATCCACAAGATATTCCGGTTGAAATTTACTTACTTGCTTCAGTGGCGCTATAATTGGAGTCGATCCTGGGCCTCAACTAGTTAGCTCTTTCCCTCCCCAGTTAACTGCGTTTACGCACTCCAAGTCGGTTGAGGTCCCCTTCTACTTGCGGGTGAGGTCTTCCTCTACAGCGTTGTCCCTTCAAGTTAGATTCGCGAACCCCCACGGGCCGGGGCATTGATGTCCATTCGCTCTACATGTCCTAGCCATCCCAAACGAATGGTGATCAGTTTTCTGGCTAGTTCAATGTCACTGTACAGCGCGTATAGTTCATCTTTTGAATCTTCTCCTCAAAAGCCCGCCAACGCACATAGGAAGATTTTTTTTTCTCAAAACAACCTCGGATATCTTCATCCGCTTTCGATAGAGTCATATAGAGTCTCCTTAGTTTTTCTGACTTCTTATCCCAAAGAAAGAGCGAATGCTAAGAGTGATTCTTCGTTTTACTTCTGCTGAGGTGTTTTTGGCAGAATTTATTGCAGAACCAATCTAGACAACTCGAAAGTATACCTATCGGCTGTGACGTTCTGTCCAATTCGTCAATATTATGTGCGCGTTTTTGTTGCCAGCATAGACTTGGTTTTGCTCTCATTTACCGCTAAACCCATTTTGCAGCTTCCGCTTCAATACTAGCGAGCGCACCGAAGACAACCCGCCATTTTCTGCCAATTATGTCGATATAATCGGTGTACACTAATAGTTGCACAAACTTTTGAAAACTTGTGCTTCTAATGTTCGCTTATGAGTTCGCCAAGTATTACTATGCTTACTTCATTTCGATTAGGTGAACAGTAGTTTTGGCTATCATCGGCTAAATTGAATGGTCTATTTGTCCTGACGGGGAAATATTGACCTTCGTCGCCGTTATATAGCCTGCAGAAAATTGTTTCCATATTCTTAGCACCGGCTGTGACTCTACTTTAAGGTTTCCTTCTTCATTTCTACAGTTTTTTGTGCGGGTCTTCTTGTCTTGCCACATTTGGTAAAACTTCCGTACGTTATTCCTGGAGCACAACCTCTCAATATCTTCGATAGTACATCTCTTGTGGTATTCCTTTCGTTTTCGGGTGAAGCCGTTGCTCTTTCCGTCTCTTCTGCTCGTAGATATCACGAGCGGTTCTCGTCCTTCGTTGCAGTGCCGCTTTGTATGGTTCTTGTGTAGCTGCATGTGCTTGCCAGCATTCTTCATCAAACCAAGGATTTTTTGGTGGTGTCTCAGTGAAACCCAGCACATGAGTTGCAGCGTCTCTGATGGCACGTTGGCAGCGTTGCCATTAGTCTTCGATACTTGATATTGTAGGTATAGAAGTTATTGAGCAATTTTGGGATATGCGATCGGTGAAGATTCTGGCGGTCTATTGCAATTGCAGCTTTTCTACCCACAGTAATTCTTCTTTATTGTGGCGCTTGGGAAATCCGCGATCGTACCTTGGCGGCAGCCAGGTGGTGATCCGGCTGCATAGAACGTACGGGCGTCCGGAGTACTGGAGACATGCCTTACATATATCGCGAAACGATCAATTTGGTTTAGCGTTTTGATTATCCGGAAACCGGAATCTCTGAATAAGCGCTGATTCTTTGCGCTGTATATCGCAATTTTTCATCCTCTTTTTTTTTCTATCATTGACATCATGTCTATGGTTTTTGTATATTTTACCCGGACCAAGATTGGTTTCTGGAACGTGGAGACGCTAGGAAGCAAAGGTCTACAAATCCTTCACTTGAGGGAGAATTCACTGTACTGTATTAAAACCGTCTGATAGCCCAAGAGCACCAACAGCACGCGTGCTCTTTATTTCTTGGCAACACTGTGGAGTGGTACGCCTCGTTGCAGATTTATTCTGGAGACGAGAACAGTGCTTTTTACGGCCAGCTGGGCGCTTTTTTAAATCAACCACTAAGTGGAAACATCGTAATGTTTATGCAGGATTTTGACGCAAAGAGAGAAAATATTTACCCGGGCTCGAATATATTATCGACAATCGAAAGCTCTTAATTGTTTTGTATGGTTCCAATCACCTTGTTATAATTGGCACCGCCATTAAACCATCTTGATGTCAGATGACAGACCAGCAACCTCTTACCAAATTTATTACTTTGCCACTTGTCGCCGATTTAGAAGCAGGCTCCCGGACATCACAAATAAACTGGATGTCAATGTAGGAATAGCATACGATCACCACCTTGTGATAACTACACTCCGACCACGTAAAGCTGTAGTTCGAAGATCTCACGACAGCACCGGAATGCCTAGGTGTAATATTAGCAGGCTAAAGAATCCTTCAGTGCCCCAAAATTAGGGAACCATATTGCACAAGGTATTACAAAAATCAGCAGTTCCCTCCCCTCAACATTCAAAGTTATTGAAGTGCAACGAAATATGTTTTTACATCTTCTGCAGAAAGCACTGCAGATCGATTATGCGGAAGACATAGCACGTAGTTTTCTAAGGGTACCTGAAGAGCGATCGGCGAACATAAGCTACTAAAGACCCGTAATCCAGCTATTCCATCAGAAGGTCCCTATGTCGCTTTAAGATGGAGCAAGCGCAAAGTAAATAGGACATGAGAGGCGGAGCAACACTCTCAAAAACAAGCAAAAGTTCAGCCTGTTCCAACTTGTTAAATTCATGTTCTGGCATCTTAAAATTTAAACTGTTTAAAATAACGAACATTAAACCTGAAGTGTTGAAGTAGCGACTGAGCTATCCAACGTAACAATCAGTAAGCCTTTCCAGTTGCAACCGTTTTTCGCTAACTACCTTCAGCGTGCTCAAAGCAAGCTAAATTCTCTTCCAATTGTGCTCACCGCCAAGGATGTGGTTGCCCTCTATTGCATTATCCCTCTTGGTAGAAATCGAAAGATCGATCGATAGATTTTGCTTCTCGCTTCTATGCCACCTTCCACGAAACCCGTCAACGAAAAAGGGGCCAACAATTATTCAGAGATTCTTGCATTCAAAACGACCAAGGATATCTTCATTCGCCTTCACTGATGCCAAGGCATTTGCGCCTTGGAGCATTGGACCGCATCCCTATGCTCATTTATAATGACACTCCTGTTTTCAGTTCTTTTGACATGGCCAATCTGTTTGTGTTCAGCCAGCTTAGCACTTCCAAATTGTGTTATGTATGTTTCCGCCTACACTTGTGTGCGTCGAATCTTCAATGGGGCGAATCCACTTTCGCACTCATGTAGTAGCAAAAGTACTTAAAGCTCTAAACGCACACAAATTCGCTTTTCTATTGTAAGTGGTGAAGTGGTATTCTTCTACGCTTTTTTCAGTAATTCTTATCCTGAGTACTCTTTTCGGGTAGATAGAAATCGGTATTTATCCAGTCGCCTTCTTAAAAAAAGGCGAATCTTTTCCTTCCTGTTACAGACCCATTGCACTTACGTCCCTCTTTCCATGGCCTTGGAAACGGTGATGAAGCGTCAGTTCATGAAACACCACGAAACACGAAAACTTCTCAATGACCGGCAGTAGGGCTTTCTTAGCAACAGTTTCACCGGTGATTTGATTGCAAGACTTTCCGAAAAGTGGAACTAAGGCCTATACCAGTCTGGTGAAAGGAAGACTGTTGCACCTAATATTTCAAAGGAATTTGACAGAGTTTGAGGTTAGAAATTTCTTCTGCAATGGGTTAAAACTAACCTTTTGGAAAGCCCAATTCAAATTGTCTTTAGACAGTTTCACGACTGATATCTGTAAAATAAATCCTGGTGGTCCCCAAGGCTTTGATCTATATCCGACATTCTTTTAAATTTTCCTTAATAATTCTTATCTACTTCTTCAGATATCTTATCAAGTTCTTCGCCCCCACAAATTTTCAACCATAATGCCCGTCTTGCTATGAATGCTCATCAACACACCCACTTTCGGACGTATTCTGAAATATTTTCATTTCCACGTCATTGTACCCTCCAAACATTTAAAACCAACAAACATCGGTATCATTTTTACCTGGCTGATTTTCCTCCACCGGAGCTGTGTGGAATCATTTTAAATCCCTTGGGCGCAGGTTATATTTCTTACATCTTTATCATACAATAGTATGGTCCTATTTGTAGCCTTCTTAGTATTTCGTGACAAAGTCTTATTACCCTTCTTAAACTACAGAAACAACGATTGGAAATTATAACTTTCGTATGATTTTTTATGTGGTGTCATTATATTTGAGCCGAAGTATGCGAAATCCCTAACCACCTCAAAGTTACTTACTTAGTTACTTAAGCGCACTTCAGTCCGGGGTAGACCTGGGAATCAACCAATACGCCTCTCTAATTGGCGCGGTCTTTGGCTAACTGTCTCCAGTTGCGCACTCTAACTTGGTTGAGGTTTCCTTCCACTTGCGAGCGCCACCCTCTACTGCGTTGTCCCTCCGGATTAGTGTCGAAGATTCTGCGGGCTGGAGCGTTGGTGTTCATTCGCTCTACATGTCCCAGCCATCTCAAATGCTCAATGCGCAGTTTTTTAACCACCTCAAAGTTATATCTGTTTATTGTCACATTCAGTCAAGCACATGGATTCTATTGGTGTCTTCTCAGCTGCCGAGTCCATTTAAGTATCTGCTGAAGTGGTTTTTCCATGTACTTAGCATCAATTGAGACTCCACTACTTTTTTTGCGTTCTCCATCAAATCCACAGTCTCGTGCGGATGATTAGGTAAACAAACAAGATCAGTTGCGATATTTATGCCGGCTTTTTGGCACCGATTTCACTTATCTTTAACATAGAAGTGCATAAAGCACTTGTCCAGAGGTTGAAGGATACGTGATTGGCAAAGACTCTGGCAGCTTGTTGCGATTGCAGTCAGTCAACTTAAAATCTTCCCACAATATCTCTCCGTTGTTGTGGTATTAGGTATGCCTTTCTCTTATAACTTGAGCGTAAGCGGCCGGATATTCCGGAGTCAGCCGCCTTCATTTCTATTATATTTCAGTACCTTGATACTTGAAAGCTCTTAATAGTTTGAAGCAATTTATGGAAGGAATCTGTGAGACCCATTCTTGACCTGCGCTCTTCATTTGAGGATTTGTGTTGATATTTTATTCTTACTCAGCACCCGTGTGTATAAGCTTAGCGAGGCAAGACAGGATTGACATAAGGTTCTACAACATGTAATCACCTACCCGAGTCAACTAAACTCAACTAAATTCTCTATTGTGTGTCACTGATTGATCTTTACACAGAAGATTTAATCCTCTTCCTTCCTGTTGACTGATTCATCGTTATCCCCGCATTGGAGTGGTAAGGAAATAATTCTTGGAACACAGTTCCCTTCTGAACTCTGTCTACAGTTCATCGAAATGGGAACACGTAGTCACATAGTCACGTTCAGACAGCACTGTGAATCCGTGTGTTACGATCTAACCAAATCTATTTAATGAATTAATGAATAGGTGTTGTAGGTAATGAAAGGCACTAGTCACTAGTATCTGGTATCAGTATTTTTGAAAAATGGATCAGTTATCGTACATTGTCGCGTTACTCTTTAAAATTGCTTTTATAAAGTCTCTAATTAATGTCGTTTTTGTTTGGGTTTTATTCGTACTCCGGAACACCAAAGTGACATAAAATCATTTCCCCTCATTCTTTCAGGAACAAATTTTGCTTCTCGTTTTCATTTCAGAATCAAAATTCCTCACCTGGATCTGATGTCAAAATGTACTAATAGTGTATCAAACTAGATTTCTGTTTTCGTGCAATCGGCCAATTTATTATTCTGAATCTTCAAATTGATTCGCAAGCAAATATATTTAAAATATAAAAGTCCGAAGAAGTTTTTAGGGTTCCATTTAAATAAAAATCGGAGTACACAAAAAAAAAGGCCTCTGACAGCCCAAACGAAAACGCCATAAACCCAACATTTCAAACCTTTTATTATTACTGTACTAGTGGCATTAAGATAAGAAACGAAAATTCTATTTTGTTTGTATTACGATTGTGAGAAGTATTTCTTGCAGCGAATTGGCGTGTGAAAAGCTTAGAATTCGGAGCGGAACAAAATTAATAAAATCGTTAAAGGAATTGTTGTATCCTTATACGTGTTAAAAACTAAAATGTCGAGAAAAAATACGTAAGTTTCGATATAAGTGCTTGTAAAATGATTAGACATCTTAGTTTAAACTGAATCGTTCTTTAAAAAATGTACTTAAAGCAATTGCGGGACAGAAAGAAATTGTACTCTTATTTTTCTATTCAATATTTAGTGAATAATTCGTTACACAAATCAATAAAGCCAGTATCCTTGACAGTGAAATGCAACACATTATAGCAGAATATTTCAAATGGACTATTTCTCTTGGTAAAAGTGAAAGAATGCTGGAAGCTGCTGGCAGCTACTCTCTTGTATTTGTTCCTGTTTCAATTACAACTTAAGGACCAAACCAATTTCCACCACTTTTAAATACTATGCCATTGTTTAAATATAACTAAGTAATTTGAATCTAATGAATAGTGAGCCGAAAATTGGAGCATGTTGCGGGGTTCCGCAATGTAAATCATACAAGAGTAGTGTTATTTCAATGCACACGCTTCCTAAAAGAGTGTTAAATAATCCCGACGAGCTTCTTAAGTGGAAACATGCGCTAAAAATTGAAAAACCATTTTCAAAATGTTTTGTCATATGTAGTCTCCACTTCAAAGACAACGAAATAATTGTTCCTATTAATAGGGGTCAGTCAAAAAGAACCCGTCTTGTGGATTCAGCTTTTCCCACGTTAAACCTTCCAAAGTCTGCGATTGTTGCGAAAAAATGTACAAAAAATATCAAAGTGAAATATGAGAGGTTGAATAGGATGTTACAAAAAGAGGTATGTTTATAAAATTTAAAATAAAACTATCATTAAACATGTTAACTCTTAGCCTACATCCCATTCTTCCGTGGAACCATCCCGTGATGTTATAACTAATCGCGAAAGTCTAAAATCTTGTGTTTCGATTGGAATTCAAGCCAGCATTAGTCAGCAAAGCAAAAGCACTGAAGTGATTGAGCAAAATTTGCACTACTTGCCTTTCAGTTTTGACTCGGCTGAGCAGCTAAAAACCACTACAGGAATTGCATCATTAGCACTTTTAGACACATTTGTTAAATTGTGTGAAACTATTCGACCCGGAGAGCACTCGAACCTTGGCATGCCCCTTAAAAATAGAATTTTGCTAACTATGTGCAAATTGAAACATAACTTGTCCAATGCTATGATAGCAAACATGTTTAGAATTTCGGAAAAAACTACAAAGAAATATTTTGCGGATACAATTCAACTGTTAGCAAAAGTGTTGGATCGTTGCATACTCTGGCAAACAAAAGAAGAAAACCAAACAACGTTACCAGCGTGTTTTGCTAAGTTTCCGAATACGGTTACAGTATTGGATTGTACTGAAATTAAAACGGTTAAATTTGACTGCGTTAAAAGAAGAACTGGCACTTATTCACGCTATAACGGGACTAACACTGTGAAACTCGTTATTGGAGTATCTCCATCAGGACTTGTAAATTTCATAAGTTTAGCTGCATCCGGGAGAACGTCTAATCAAGCTATATTCAACCTAACAGACCTAGCCAAAAAGTTGAAACCAGGGGATGCTGTAATGGTACATAGATACATATATTCTTTATTTACATCATCACATTTTAACTTGGAATTACGTACATACAATATTTTCCTTTCTATTAAAAGGTGGGTAAAGGTTTCATGATTGCCAATAAGCTCCAACAATTGGGCGTTCAAATCATCCGGCCTCAATTCATGCGACCGGGCAGGACAAAGGAAGACGTGGAAAGCGATCGTCAAATAGCATCAGCTAGAGTATATGTTAAAAGGCGAATTGCACGGATGAAAACATTTAAAATATTGTCCGAAACACTGAAATATTCAAATCTGCAATATTTAGAAGACATAATCAAAGTTATATGTGTTATTTCAAACCTTTCTTCACCCATTTTGAATGATAACGAATTTGTTTGAAAATCAATAAATATACCTCAATCAAAATAAACATTTTTATTTCCAACAAGACACCACCTGTTATGTTACAAAATCAATAAATGCAAAAAAATGCCAAAACATGCATATCATACATAAGTCTTTCAATAATTAGCAATATTGGCAAAGATAAGGATAGTATTTTTTATTTTTATTTTTTTAAAGGGATCTAATCCGCCAATTGCGGAGCATTGCGACCTAAAAAAAAATACAAAATCAGTATTAGGAAGCCAAGAGAGGCTTAATTCTTTTGATGAAGTTGAGAATCTCTCTGGTGGAGATTTTGGCAATTTCCCGAGTGATTAAAATTCCTCTGTCGCAGTTTTCTGGATAAGACCTATTTTGTGTAGGTGATATCGAAGTTGGCAGTATCCGTTTAGAAATCCAACCAGATTTCATCCCGTTTGAGTTGTAGGGACTCGTTTGATTTTTCGTGAAAGGGTTTGATGGCTCTATTAGCCTGTCGAAGCCCTGCGATATTTTCCAATGGAATATACAATTTTCCCAACTTCTGACGAAGTACCGAGTCTTAGGTAGGCGGTCGTTCACTCGGGGATTTCGACGAGAAGATTCCTTTGATCCATGTTATCTCAGTGATTAATCTCTCCTGTTTGTAGTAGTTTGGCCGTGCTGCGAATTGCCATCTATTTTATAAAGAGATGGAGTGCCGTTAAACCAGTCAATGCTTCTATATCTGCTGTGGGGCATGTCTGCATTCCGAGGCGTGCAAGTCTTTATAGCCGCTGCAGCTTATCTTTTGTTCTACTATACCGCTGATGAGTAGGTGATAATGGGTCATATCATTATTGTATGCCCACTGCCTTTCGGAAGAACTATTGGTTTACTTTCTCCATAGTCTTTAAGAGGACATCTACAACTTGTTGATCGGTGCTAATATATCCGATTTGAATTTCACAGAATTTTGTATTCTGTACAAAATAATGACGAATGTCAATGTGTTTAGTCCTTGGATGAAATCCATGGCGATGGCGATTGCACTTTGATTGTCGCACAGAATTTGAAGAAAGTTCTGCTTCTTCAAAAGTTTAGCCTTGAGTCCATTCCACTAAAGTGCTTGGTGTATTGCTGCCAAGAGTGTCATATATTCAGCATGGCATGTTGATAATGCAATACTATGTTGCCTCTAAGAACACCAAGATATTGCTAATCCTTGAGAAGACAAAACATAACCGGTTGTGGACTTCCTATAATCTATATTGGCTAGCCAATCAACATCTGTGTATCCCAGGATGACATCTTTGTTACTTTTGCGAAATTCGAGCTTCATCTTTGAGCTTCCACGTAAATAGCGAAGTAGATGTTTCACAGCGAGCGAATGCTGGTGTCGTGGTTTAGAGTTGAAACGGTTTAAAATCTTCACAGTGAAGCATATATCTGGTCGAGTGCAATGGAGCAGATAGATGATATATCCGATTGCTTTCTAGTACGGAACGTTTTGAATCGGTTGGCGTTGGCTTGATAATTTTTGACTGGCTGGGGTCTTTACTGACTTAGATCCTTTTTTGTCAAACTTTCCTTAAAATTTGTCAGTATATTTTTCTTGGTCTAGTGCGACGAACCATATCACATCAAGCATATGCGTTGCTGTTCCAAAATCTTTCATCTGGAACTTTTCGTGAAAGTTGTTCTTAAGTTCTCTAAGTCAATTGTTTTCATTTGAAAACATCAATATGTCCTCCACATGTATTCCCAATATAAGGATCTTTTCATATTCAATTTTATAGTATGTATACACATAAATCATATCCAGATTGCTCTAGTCAAAACTTTTTGAGAGTGCGATCTTATTCCTTGTTCCATATACGGCTTGGCTGTTTTAGTATGTATAGCGCTTCGTTTAGATGGCATACTTTATGCGCATTATTTTTGTTTACAAACGACAGGGGTTGCTTCATATAGATGTCCTCAGATAATTCACCTTGTAGAAATACAGTGATAGCATCCATCTGTCCTATTTCAAGGTTGAATTGAGCGGCAAATGTAAAGAGATATCACAGGGAACAGTGACGTACAACAGGAGAGTACGTTTCTGCATTATCCACCATTATCGCTGTGAATATCCTTTGATCACAAGTCTCGCTTTGTAATGTTCGATCTGACAATTAATGTCACGTTGCGATGTTTCGGTAGATCTATCAGGGTCGAAGCATTATTTTGCAATAGTGCATGGTACTCCTCTTCCATAGCCAGTTTCCATTGATTCGCATCGGGGCGTGACAGTGCTTTTTCTGATGTCGCTGGGTCATCCATGATTTCCTGTAAAAAATGCTTAGCAGTATTTGGCACTTCAACTGGAAATTGTTTCGGATACTTGCCTTGGGATACGCGGCTCACATCGCGAAGGTCTAGTACTCGTACTTTGCTAGTTTTTAATAGTAGCAGGTCTACTTGGATACAATGGAGACGCCACAAGTCCAGTAAAACAAGCTCCAGTTTCGAACATCGAATTCTTCCTTGCATCTCCTCTGGTTCACAGTCATCAAATAGGTCATTGATATGGAGAAGTACTACTTTTCTCAACAATAAAACCATTGTACTTGCCTGAACGACAGCCCACCCTTTGCCCCTCAGTATCCGCATTTGTGTTGCTTTCTTGAGATGAATTATTGATGTCATCTTCGGATGGATTATTCTTGCATGATGCTAATTTCAACTCAGCACAGTCCTCATTGTCATCTTTAGTGCCTAATTCAATTCTTTCATGTTGTGGTCCACTTGGTGCACAACTGGGCTTTTGTACTTTCGGCATGCAACAGTTTGGTGAACATTCACCAGCACTGCAATTTTCCCCGATGAATTATACGTGCGGCTTTTGAAAATTGAAATTTTTTTGGATCATAAAGTCCATAGCCTTTAGTTATTTCATCGAAAATTGTCATCAAGCATTTCTTGTGACAGATTTCTGGTATGTGCGTCATTATCGTGCTTCCAAATACTTTTATGTGTTTTAAATCGGGTTTCCAGTCCAGTGAATTTCAACGGCGGCATATGCAACAGCTTCGGCCCCCAAGCGCTTTGATATGCTGGCATCGGCAAGAACGCATCTTGCCTTCTCTACAATCGAATGATTTCGGCGCACCTATTTGTTGTGTGTGAACGTTGTCTAATGGCGGATTCCCTTCTTTTTTTTTTATAAGTTGTTGGAACTTCGAATTTAGATATTCCTTTCCGCTGCCTGTCCGCAACATCTTCAACCTTTTACCACTTTGTGGTTCAATTATAAGCAACACGCACCGATATCGTCTGTGATACTGTCATAAAAGGCTATGCAGCTAAACGGCTACAACGAATGTCAAAATTTTAATGCCAGTAATGGATGGATTCAAAAATTTTTTAAAATAACTGGCGAAAAACTATTTAGTGTTGTAAACGTGGGTTTAACAAAAGACCAGATCTACAATGCGGATGAAACCGGTTTGCACCGACGCTTACTCCCTCATAAGATACAAGGGTGTTCAAGGTTAGCAAGGAAAAGGTAACTTCGACCTTTAGTCGTTAGGAAGTCGGCAAACGCAAGAGTCTTCAAAAACTTTTATGATCCTCTTAGATACAAGGCTACTTAGAACGCATGGATGCCAACAGAGATTTTTTAAAATTGGTTTCATCAAGTTTTCGTTCCTGACGTATGTTAGGCCTTTCGTTATCACACGATTATACGAAGCAACGGCATGTCAAACAAATTTTCAAGTGAACAAATATTTGGCAGAATATCACCTTCCGCAGAAAGCGCCATTCAGAAGACTTGCAAAGTACGTAACTGCACGCATTCAGCCGATTGACCATAAAGTGAATAATTTGCTCAAAATATCGTGTTAAAAGTCTCAACTTAAAGCCATTAATCCATCAGAAGAAATCGACATTGACCGAAGGGATGCCATGCACTTACTTTCTCCTGCGTGGCATCAAATCGCATCGAGGAGTATCGAAAAATGTTGGACAGAAATAATGCCGCTAGAGTCTGAAGAGATGCTTGTATTGTCTTTTAGTCCAAATCACGGCAGGAAATGAATTTATTGAGATTGAAGAAACTCCAAACTGGGTAGAGGATACAGCGAATGAAAATGTATCAATTTTTTCAATTCAATTAATTTTTATTTTCAATAAAATCTACAATGGTTATGCGTTTCCGCGAAGCGTTAGGGGCTTTTCTGCAGAATGTTGTGTTTCTAACATTAGTAATTGAAATTAAGTAAGCTTAGTTTAATAAACATTCAATACAAGATTTACACGAAAAAATTATTCGACATAAGTAATTTTGATCGCTTTGGATTTAGATTTACTTTAAGATTAAAACATTTTAACAACTTAACTTTTTTAACATTGTATTCAGAAAGAAATTTTTTTTTGTTTTTTTTTTCTAATTTTAAAATTTCTAGCGTTTTTTAGTTCTTGCGGAATTGTGTTGAGAATTTCGGGCACATTGCATTTCAACTGTCTTCTTGTGCACGTCTTCTTGTGTGTCTCCCATGATTAATTGGAGTGATGAATCTTGTGTCGTCGTAGCACTCTAATATAATCGTCATCTTGAAGATGTCTTCCACTTTAAGGACATTGAACCTTCCTCTCTCGGTTACATTTCGATGAGTAAATATATTTATCTTTTTCAGTGCTGCAGCTTGAAGTTTTTTTAAATGAGTTAACGATGCATTACCCCAGGCAAGTATTCCATATCTTAGTTTGGATTCCACTAGCGCAAAGTACACTTGTCTTAGTACAGATGTTGTAGTTTGGTACTGCAGATGAGTTAGTGCGTATAATGCTCTTTTAAGACTCGAACGTAACTCATCAATATGCTTATCCCACTCCTAGATATTTGTAATTTTGAACTATATCTATAGGACAGCTAGTCGAGGTATGGCAGTCATCATTCCTACAGTATATTTGTTGTTCGGGAGCCTTGAACTGTGGATTTCTTATACATATGCGTCATTTTTGTTTTGGATGAGTTGATCATTAAACCATGATCGTGATACCATTTTACTGCATTATCAAACTCTTCCTGAATTATTGTTGTATCGTCGGCATAAGCAAAGGGTTTGGCTCGCTTGAAAATGCGGAGAAGCTCATTAGCGTATAGTATAAACAGAATCGGGCCCAGTTTCGATCCTTGCGGGACTCCGTATTCTGCATGTTCTTTTTGGCTATGGGTCTCGCTGATCTTGTCACAAAAAAGCCTGTTGTGTAGATATTCCTTTAGCCAATCGGCCAATAATCCTCGTATTCCTATACGTTCGAGAACATCTATTAGCTTAGAGTGATTGAGCGTGTCAAAAGCTTTACTAAAGTCCATAAATATGACCAAGACGTGGTAACTTTTGTTAAGACTTTCATTGACATGATTTGCGAATTCTCCTAATAGTTTATCAGTGCTTTTCTTTTTCTGGAAACCGTATTGATTTTCGTGGATGATGGAGTGTTTTTCAATAAAATTCTGCAACCTGTTTGTTATGACTTCTTCGAGGCACTTTTCTACTATTGCCAATATGGATATTGGCCTGTAATTGTTGAGCTGACTTTTTGTACTACCTTTGCATATTGGCCTGACCACAGCAGTTTTTAAGGCTTCTGGAATTTTTGCTTATGTAAGATTCAAATTAATAAATTTGCACAAAATCGGCGCAAAAATTACCGCGTGAGTTTTGATATCCAACGCTCGAATTCCATCAATACCAGGCGACTTATTTTCGTCAAGCAAACCAATTATTCTTGACATTTCAAATACATTTGTTTCTTGAATAAAAACTGATTTGTCTAGCGTTTTATTTAGGTGAATCGATGTAATCGAGTCGCATTGGTGTACAATGTTTTCAATTTGTTCTTCAAAGTTTTTTGCATATTCGCTAGCGAGATTGCTCACACACATTTGACCAGAGAAATTCTTATCCTTCCCATTATCTCGTTTATTAGGCTCCATGTTTTTCGGGGGTTTGATTTGATCTGGTTGAACTTGGTTTTGTAAAAAAGAGATTTTTGCGTTGTTATTTCTTTGTTTAGTTTGTTTCGAAAAGTCTTATAATCCAGTTCGAAGGTCCTGCTCAATCTGTTATTTTTCCATCTTTTGTATAACTCATCCCTTTTTTTGCACTTAGCTATTAAGTCATGTGACATCCATTGTTCTTACAGCTGTAGACTTTTCATATATGCTTTTCATTTTATCGACAAGTTTTATCGTTTACCTTCGCGTTGCATATAAGTGACATGCTCTGATAGCGATGTAGAAGAAATTCCTTAATCCCAAAAAAACTATCAGCAGCGGCGACGCTCTTCACAACATGAATTAACTACTGGATTATCTTGTTGAACGTGGATTTCCAACAATTCAATATTTTAAAATATAAAATCATACAAAAAAAATTAAGAAAACCAAAATGTTAAATTTCTTTAAACGGCTTTGAACTTTATTTCATGTTGTATCTAACTTTTCTGAGCAATGAATTCTTTCTTTCTTGTTTAGATAAATTAATGTATTTTAGACTTTAGTACTTAAAACTGCTTTTTCATCCGAAATATTGACTAGGAAAAAGGTATACAGTAATTCGGAAACACCTCCCTGGTACCCCAAGGTAGGTCTCTAATATTGTAATTCGAATTACCGAGGTGTTTTGGAATTAATATATAATTTCCATTCACAACTCGCAGTGTCGTACTTTCTTATGGTGGGACATTTGATTTCTACTAATTTCCATTCGTCACCATTGAAAGCAATTTCATATGAACTACATGCTAGAAAAGAGAGTGCTGGTTACTAGTCCACACTCAAACAATAAATTCAACTTGTTGTCTTTAATTGTAGCCTTTTTTGGCTTTAAGTCCATAATTTGTGGCCTCGTTTCCTGAAAACGTAGCGTATTTCCCGTTAATTTTCCTTTTCCACACATCATCGTGAGCCGAAGAAAAGGTGTAGAACTCATATGAAGCGCTTGGCGTTATTCGAAGCCTTCGCTCCATGAACCAGAGGAAATATTCAGTTTCCATACATATAGAGGATTGGAGACTTTTTTACTTCGGAACTAAAAAGGTTTAAGATATTTAAAATGATTGAATTCTCTTCCATAAAATGAATCAATTTTTGAAGGTACTATACTCGTTCAATGGAAGGGAAAAGCATTTCTAGAAACTCGTTTGACTCCTTTTCTTCCTTTGTTGGTTCCGCAGTTGAGGTTGTTGACCTGTAAAACCTTTTGGCTTTTGTCCGTTCGGAATCAGGGGCAGCTGTAAAAATTAGATAAATAAATAAGAGTATAAATATTTCATTTGTTTTCACATAGTCTATAGGTTCTCCATGAAATATTTTTTTCATTCCGTCAGTGACAACTTCTTTGTTATTTTTGAATATTTTTTTTGTGGATATGACACGTATTCCCCATTTCTACTCAACCAGATGATGCCACCTCACGTACAACGTTTTCCTAGGTCTGCTTGACTTCTGTACAACTGAGGTGTTTCTAATAATGAAAAACAACAGGTTTTATGTGCCTATTCATGTTGTAAAATGTAGCTATATTGCACCTTACCTTTGTATATATAAAAGAAGCGTAGCTATGGGTTGCGCTTTTCTCCAATTTCAGCCTTGCATGAACAATCACAACTCCAATGGGCAACGCTCAAATTGAGATTTTTGTCTGGGTTGTCCCATTTAATTTGGAGATTTGGATCACATATTCGTTTATTTATTAAACCCAACCAGCTTCCAAAAGCGTTTCTCCTTCTTGGATTGGCCGAACAGTTCCTCTGAAATTGTACACAATTCCGTCGACATGAACTTTTACCTAATTTCAATATCTTTAAAATTTCCTTGATTTACATCTTCACCACCAAATTAAAAAAAACAGAAAAAGAAAAACACATACTTTATTGACATTAGAAAAAGTGCTTTCAGCGCCGCTTGGTGGCATTTTTTTTTTACGGCTGTGTGATGAATTTCTGACAGATTGTGAACGAGCGAAACGTCGCTCTGGAGAATTCTGAAATAACTCATCTGAATTTCGGAAAAGACTTCAATTGATTTGTGAAAATGGAAAAGTGGTTGTCGAGCCGACTCTCCGCATGTCTGGACTTCGAAGTTCCAAATGACATGATCAAGTGAGTCCATAGTTTTCCCAGAAAACCAAATTTCTTATGACGAAATCTCATTATAGGTACATCATGTCGATGAAGAACTCGGAAGAACTGGATGAATACTTTGCAACTCTTTTGAATCCAGAATTCGACGAACATCGTATGTTTATGAACGATTGCAAGAACCGAATGTTCAGTATGTAACACCGAGATCCACATTATTCAACTTTCTGAGCTATCATCCTCTCTAGGTAAGGCCCTTCCGAATAAGAAGGCCAACAACCAAGCTCAACAGCCAAAGAACCAAACTAACACCAAGAAGCAAGAACAATTTTCATCTTCATCTTCATCTTCAGTGCAATCTAAAGAGGTTCCTGCTGCTGTGGGAGCAGGTAGTGGTAAGAAAAAGAAAACAAAGTTCGTCAACCTCTTCACCGATGATGGTAAAGAGCCCCATGTGGTAATGATTAAGGGTCGACGTGCCTGTGATTGTGAAGCTACCCAGCACAATTTAATAAACAACTGCTTGAGCTGTGGCAGGATTGTTTGTGAGCAAGAAGGCAGTGGCCCCTGTATGTTTTGTGGAGAACTAGTCTGCACAAATGAGGAAATGAAAAAAATCCAGTCATCATCCAAGGATGGCAATACTTTGAAGAAGGACTTGGAAGAGAAAGGCGGTGGTGAAGGGTTACGGAAGGCCATGGAGCTGAGAGATCGATTGTTAGATTATGATGAGTTCGGAGTGAAGAGAACAGAAGTTGTTGACGATGAAGATGACTACTTCGATGTCAACTCCGCCTGGTTAACGAATGAAGAGCGTCAGAAATTCGAACGCCTTAAACAAGAAATGCACGACAAGAGGCACGCTCCAAGGTCGCAGAGAGCAATGAAAATGGATTTGTTCGGTCGCGAGATTGTTGAGGAGGCCGTAACAGAGGAATACGAACGAAAAGTTCGTGAGGAGATTACCGACACTTTGAATAAAAGTGAGAATGCCAGGTTAGCAGCTGAACGAAATGGAGACGACGACAACGAATATGACACAAGAGTAGACCTTCCAAAACCAGTTTACACACGAGTTGGCCCCCAGGTATTCAGCAAACATGGTCTAGACAACTGTACATACAATCGCGTCCAGGACAAGCAATTTCTAGAAATGCAAGACATGGCAAATTGTTTGTCAATGCATCAACCCTATGCATCGCTTCTGGTCGCTGGGATTAAGAAGTATGAATTGATTGGTATTCTGACTTGAAATTGTGTTAATTTTCTTTTGTAGGCACGAAGGGCGAGTATGGTATACGAATCATCGTGGCCGTCTGTGGATTGCGTCTACTGCTAAAGAACCTCTACGTGAGGAAATCAACGAGGTAGAGCAGTTCTACAAATCACACTACAAAAAGAACGATCTCAAATTTCCATCACAGTATCAGAGTGGCTGCCTTTTGGGCTGCGTTCTTGTCGACGATGTACTTTCGCAGGAGGAATACCGAAAGAAATTCCCCGATGGAGAGTCGGACAGTCCATTCGTGTTCATTTGTTCCCTGCCTCAGACGTTGCCTGTTATTTTCCCGATCAAAGGATCGCATAAAATTTGTAAGTTCTAAATGTTTAGAGGAACGCTCTTGCTTGCTTAATTAATTGTGTTTAATATTTTTACAGATAAAATCGATCCAAAGATTCATAGAACGGCTTGTGTTGCCCTGTTGAATGCGAACAAAAAGGACAAAGAGAAGAAGGAAAGTTCGATAATTCCATGAAGGTTCCTTGTGTGCATAGAATTCGTTTTGCTTAGGATTACTTTTATTATTTTATAATAAAGCTCTACGTTCGTTAGATGTATCTCTAACTGACTTTGTATTCTATGGTCGGCTTAATTTAACTGTTTGGATCTTTCAAGAGAAAGCTGACTAGGTAACGCCAGTAGAAAACTAAAGTAAGGTTGGATAGAAATAGAAACCAGAAGTCCATTATCAATAATCAAATACAAACAACATGCTCTCGCTTTGGCTTTTCTTCCATCGGTCGCTTATGCCCTGCGAATCATTATTTGACACGTTTCAGATCTGCACTCCGTTAGGCAATGAATTAGTTAGTCGGTGCTTTAGCGCTGTGAATCCAAAATCAATACAATCTGCCGATGACTGGTTGCAACATGATTTTTTTTCTGTCGGAATAGAGCACTCAGATAGAGAACTAGGCCATTGTACAAGTTCCTTTTAATGAAATTTCTCGGACTTTCGAAGAAAGGTGAATTAGCGCCTACAGTACCTATCACTCACCGCGTCAGTGCCAAGTACCTGCAGCCTGATGCGAGCTTATGCCGGATATTCACAGAGGTAATGGTCCGCGGTGTCATCACCTTCACAGCAAGCGTAGCAGGTTGTCGTATCGCTTTTGCTAAGCACCTAAGTGTGCCGGGCCTGTCACGACGCCAGCAAGCAGCCTGCAGTCTTTTTTTTTGCAGCGGGACAGCAGCAAAGTCGCCGACCTCTTGGAAGCATAGGTGAGGGCCTTGCCTAGCAATTATGACCTCAGACAAGACAAGACTCAGATAAAAATAATTTAGCTTTCCGACTGCGTTCAGTGAAGTTTTACATTCTCGAACTAGCTGGAAGCCGTAAAAGGGTTCAGCAGTGATTCTAAGCCAAGCTTGGCTGTCGCTGCAGATGCAAATGCATTAGGATTGCGTATGTCTCCCCTTGAAAGACTAACGCAAGTTTTATTAACGAGGAGTGAAATCTAACGTTGTCGTCCTCCAGAAAGAAACCAACGGCGTATCCTAAATCAGTTTTGGAACCATTCGCATCCCTTTCCTAGGACAGATTCTGGCCGAAACCAGTCGTGGGCAAGAAGGAAATCGTTTTCTCAATTTTCCAGAACAGGAGTTCGGGTATTATTGCATCAGGCTAACCTGCGTGTTGCACGTTGCGTGTTGTAGCAAAGACCACTTCATTTTAAATGGAAGATGGCCTTGAGAGTGTAGCATGCATATCAAGGGGAGGAAGATTCATCAATGTGTCTAGAGCGGAGCTAGGCGTGCTCGGGAAAGCGTCCGCGCAGCCGAGATAGACCGTTCTTTGGAGTTTGTTAAAAACAGGAACGATGTATTTTCGTGAGAGCTTATTCCACGAGAAAACCGACGCATATGGTATAATTGGCCTTATCACAGCCGTGTAGATCCAGAGGACCCTTCTCGGTGGCAGGCCCCATGTCTTGCCGATAGCTCCTTTGCACTGCCAGAAGGCCGAAAGAGCCTTAGAGGATTTCGACGTAACATGTTTAGTCCATAGAAGTTTGTTATCCATGATAATACCCAAATACTTAGCTTCGTTGGAAAAACGGACGGTAATCTCGTCAATCACTAGATGGATCAGACCAGTCAGCTTCTTTCTTTTCATAAAGAACAGAATCCTAGCTTTGAGAGGATTGACTGAAAGCTTATTTGTAGTGCATCAATCGTCAATCACGACTCCCTGTGCTTTAGAGTAGAAATTCGCTTAATACGATCCACAACAAGTAACAGCAGACCCATTTAGACGAAGCTCGCTGGTTTCCCAATCGGACGAGAAATGCTGTCGATCTCCAGGCCCACCACCTGTCTCAATATAATGAAACTATGTTTAGTGGACAAGGAAACTAGCTCAAGTCCAGTTCTGAGGACAGAAAAACTAAAGAGACGTGATGAAAGACCGACAAGTTGATGAACTTCAAAGCATGAAATAATAACGAGCATCGGGAACCTATTCTTTCCGAATGCACTATAAAGTAGCAGAGGATGAGGAACATTGATAAAAGATGCAGGCAGTGAACAATTTGCAGGCGAGCCAAACATAAGCAAGAGCAAGTACCCATATGCACGACATAAGTTAGGTAGTCAGTGGAGTTCTAGAAATAAGACATAAACTAACTCAAAAAGGAAAAGAAGAAGCCCAGCCGAGAAAGAAAGGGGTAAACGCTGCTGCATGAAAAAGAGAAAAATTACCAAAAGGACGGTAGAAAACAGCACTCCGACGCGATGCACTGGTTATAAAAGCAAAGGGATTACCCTCATTCGGTTATATGCTCTGAAAAAAATTCGACCAAAGGGTGATCCACTTTAGGAAAATGTCAAAGGAAAACTGTTACTAGGGCCAGAAATACTGAAGACTTCGTTCAAACCAAACTCGACTTGAGATTGTTCAAGCGAACCTTAATCACTGCAAACCATCTTAGCGATATTCTCACACAGACAAGTTAGACGAAGCAATACTCAGCGGAACCCAGCATATGGGTCTATACGGTCAATGCGGTGGCAATATGGTGTCTATTGCCTATTGATATCTATGCTCTGACCGAAACTAATCTTATCCCCAACATAAAAAACCAGGAGTTATTCCCTCCTTCTTTTAATGTTTTTCGGGATGATGATCGCGCACCCCCCTTGATTGAATCCCCTTGTCGAGGTGTCCTACTGGCTATTCGCAACAGCTTGGACTCCTCTCTCGTTGCAACATCATCCTCTCCTAAGCTCGACTTTGTGTCGGTTAAAATAACCCTCACTCGCAGATGCTTATACGTTATGTGTTGTTACATTCTTCCGGCGCAACCTATTGAATCCTACCAACTTGCTATTGCAGCAATTGACAATTTGATCGACTTATCAGACTCGCTTGATGATATCATTATCTTCGGCGATTTTAATCTGCCTCAGCTGAAGTGGACTCCATCTGAAGACCTATCTTTTTTCATCGCTTCCAATCCCATTTCTACTAAGGAATGCCTATTCTTAGATCGGCTAACAGACTCTAGTCTATGCCAAGTCAGTGGCGTTTCCAACTATATGGAAAGGCAATTAGACCTTATCTTCACAACTGATCCCATCAACTCCTCAGTATCGTGTTGTCCCCTATCTCTTTCAACTATTAATAACTTTCATCCTCCACTTCTTCTCTCATTTTTCCACAACTCTCCCCTTCAGTCGTCTCCCCCCGCAGTTCTATTTTCTTACAATTTTCACAAAGCTAATTTCCGTAAAATTAATACCTATCTAAGCAGTGCTTCTTTTGAGTTTACCAATCTATCTCTGGTTGATGCCCTCTCCATTTTTTACAGAGAAATATTCAAATCCATCTCCCTTTATGTGCCTTACGCCCGCCATAAAACTTCTTCTACATCCCCTCCTTGGTATAATCGTAGACTTCGCTCTCTGCGAAACAAAAGAAACAAGTTATGGGCGGTATTCCTTCGCACCCACTCTTCTTCCGACTATTCAAATTATCTAGGTACATATCTTCATTTCATTGAACTCTATAACTCTCTCTATCAGCGCTACCTGAATAGTGCGCAAACCAATCTCATAAATGACCCCAAGTCCTTTTTTCAATTTGTCAATTGCAAAAGTAAGACCGATGGTTATCCTTCCTCCCTCGCTTTCGAAACCAAAACTTCATGTGATCCTCCTACCATCGCCAACTTTTTTGCTACATTTTTCAAGCAATCATTTGCCAACAACTCCTTCGTACCAGATCCCTCTTACTTTAATGATCTACCAAATTTCTCTATTGGTCCCTTTCTCACTCAAAATTTCGATCCTGCAGTTATTGAAGAAAAGTTACAAAATCTTAAGGATGAATTTGTACCTGGCCCAGACGGACTCCCCGCCATGTTTCTTAAGAAATGCTCTTCCAACCTGTCTCTACCCCTTTCCTACCTTTTTCGTCTATCGCTCACACAGGGTGAATTTCCCCAGATTTGGAAGACCTCTTTTATAATCCCAATACACAAAAAGGGATCTAAGCATGAAGTTACCAATTATCGTCCCATTGCTAAACTCTCTCATATACCCAAACTCTTTGAAAGCATTTTATACGAAGCGTTAAGCTTCAAATGCAAGCCTTTTATTTCACCCCGACAACATGGTTTTCTAAAAGGTAGATCAACTACCACAAATCTAGTTGAATTCGTGTCTTTTGCACTCTCAGCCTTAGAAAATGGCAAAGAAATCGATGTTATCGCAACAGACTTCACTAAAGCATTTGATAAGATATCTCATAAATTGATCCTTTTCAAATTGTCTGCTCTCGGCTTTGAGCCGCTCTTTTTAAAATGGATTTCTTCTTACCTGGTAAACCGATATTATAGTGTTCGGTTTAGATCCGCCCTTTCTGTTCCATTCCTGGCCTCATCTGGAGTTCCACAAGGCAGTCATCTTGGCCCTCTTCTCTTCATTCTTACTATCAACGATGTTGAGAGTGTCATTAAGCACTCCTCCCTCTCCCTTTACGCTGACGACACAAAATTTTTTAAATCTATTTCCTCTCCCCAGGACTCTGCCCTTCTTCAAGAAGACCGTGATCGGTTTTCAATCTGGTGCCTCAAAAACTGCCTAGAACTTAATATAGCCAAATGTCAATTTATAACCTTCTCACGTAAATACAACCCGTCTCCCCCCCGACTTTATTTTCTCCATGGTCAACCAATTCCCCTGGTTCAGTCTTTTCAAGACCTTGGCATATTATTCGACTGTGAGCTTAATTTCCGTTCACATATCGATAAGATGATCCTCAAAGCCAACTCATCACTTGGCTTTATTAAACGGTGGTCCAAGGAATTTTCCAACCCGTATGTAACCAGATCTCTCTATATTAACTTTGTTCGCCCCCTGCTTGAGTATGCCAGTCAAGCTTGGTCCCCCTTTCACCGGGTTCATGTTTCCCGAATCGAGGGTATTCAACGTCGATTCCTCCGATTTGCCCTCCGTGGCCTGCCATGGAACGACCCTTTAATCTTACCTCCCTATCAAGACCGCCTCAAACTTCTAAATATGAATTCGTTAGAAGAACGTAGGAATATTGCTGACGTTCTTTTCATTCATCGTCTTCTCTCAGGTTCCATCGACTGTGCATCCATTTTGAACTCCATTTCCTTCAATACCAACCCCCGCAATCTACGTTGTCCTCGTCTCTTCTATCTACCGGTCCACCGCACCTCTTATGGCTCCAACGAACCTATCTCCCGAATGCTCCGAAAGGTCAACTCGAACCTCTCCCTTTTTGATTTCCACCTGAGCACTCCTCGTCTCAAACAAGATCTCCTCCATCACTTCCTTGGTCACTAGCTCTTAAGTCTTTCTGTTAGTTTTTAAGTTAGATTAAGCTTGTATTAAGCCAATAAATGGGGGCCTCAGCCCCCACCAAAATTACAGCCAACGACCATTCCAAAAGTGTAAAAATGAACAGAGCGAGGGGAATAAATCTAAACATTATTGCTGGCGACATTTGCGTCAGGCCTATAAAATGATGTTCACGTATTACCAATGTCATTGGACATCGTTCTTGCGAATTTGGGCACATAGGTTGGTAGGCAGTAGAGTGAAGAAATCGCAGTACTACGCGCACGTGGTTGAAGACAACACCAACGTTCCAGAGCGCAAAGCGCGTGTTAAGAGCTCCAGCAAAGGTTAAAAAATGTAAGAAGAAAGAGTGCCTGAGATGTACCTTTCGAAATTGTCGCCAGGCGGATGCGTTTTAAAGTTTTCACTTTGACGACGAAGTATAGGTTTTACGTGACGTTCATAAGGCGCACGAGTTCAAATTTGGCGATGAAATCGATGTTGCAGTCACCACAGAGATTAAGTAGAATACCAGAGTCTACGCAGACATAGGACGAGATGCCCTTTAGGTATGTATCTACGGCAAGAGAGCAAGGAGTTACATATTATGTGGAGCTCTCTCGAAGTGTTATAAATAAATCCAACCAAGGAAGTAAAATTAGTCTCCTTATTGGCTACAGAGATTTCAGCGAAACAATCACTTTCCATTTTGTGAAGGTTGTTAGTGCTCTTTTCACCTCACTTGTAATTTGCCCCATGTGTAGCTTACGGTTTCAGCTAGTTGTTCCGCTACCTGCTGTTTTGTCCAAAAATTCAACGTGCAGGTCTGAAAGTGAACACTATTACTTCGTCTGGTATGGTCGCTAATAGTGAAAACATCCCTTTCAAAGTCTTATTCTTGCAGGTGTCGCCACTCATGTCTCCACCTTAGGCGAAGTCTTCTTCCACTCCTCGGACAGGAGCATTAATATTCATTCGTTCTACATATCAGACGACAATTGGGCTGACTAGGTCGAGGTCGATGTACAGGTAAAGTTCCCTGTTATATCCGCCTTCCAAAGGCTGTTAACGTAAACAGGACCACAAATCATTATTGTGTTCATGTAGACGGTGTCACAGGAAATCCAACGCAGAGTATGAATTACTATCCAAAGCCTGGAAAATGTTCACAGCACAAATAACAAGCTATAATTTTTTTTCCCATAAGCATTACCTTTCTTAGCTCTTTATATAGGCTCTCCATATCGTAAGCTTGTACGAGTAAGTTACTTGCGCGCGCTAACTGAGTTGGATGAATTTAAGGATTCTCTGTACCGGGGGCCGGTTTTTCAGCGTTACACGTGTCCCATTCTTTGTAGTTGTTATATTCGGACTCTTCTCATGAAGCCAATATTGCTGTGCAGCCTGTACAGTTAGATGTAGTATCATCTCTCTCATTCACCGCCTATGCAGCCGAGACTGGAGATCACAAGATTTGTTATCTCAAAACAACCAACGAGCAAAGTCCATGTTTGTGCTACATACAACAGGACTAGCGTGATTAAGATCTCAAATTACGTCAATGTAATGGTTCGAGATCCCAAAGAAACAACGATTGACAACAGTTTTCTTCCTTCGATATCAGTGCTGATGTTGTTACCAGAATCAAAAGCCGGACCAGGGTAGACCTAAGTACCATAAAGTTAAAACTCTCTGAAACGTTTCTATCCGAAAGGTTTCTGCTGAATGTTCTATTTTTTAAACAGCATACTTCGTTTTATCTCCATTGATCGCCAGACTCACCTTCATCGCCTCTGGCGTTACCTACTGTGTTACTGGTATCATGCTACGTTCTTCCAATTATGTGCGAATATTTGAACCGACTGTTGAAGGATTGATGTTAGCGTTTGAATTTTGCTAAATTTTTATGAGATTGATCTCAAAGAAATCAAAAATATACTTACAAAGTTTTGGTGAAGTCTTAATCGATCTTGATAGAGCAGTGTGCCTTCTTCGTTGTCAACGCGCACGAACGGATAAGTTTGATAGGGATTCCAGCTTGCCCTTATAAATCCTATCATACGTGTACTGATGCAAAATTCGTCGGTCTTCTCTAAGATCTATCGTACGAGTATGTAGTAGACTTTCTGACCTATACGAAGTCAGATTGCTGACAAAAGGATTAAGCATATAGCAGATAGGATCTTGTAGGTGATGTTGAGGAGATTTATATCTCCTCTGGAATATTTTAAAGAGTATACTTTCTTGAGGATCTGACAAACAATCCTGTTGTTGCATTCATCAGGCATACTTTAGTTCGGCAATATTTTTCAGAAAAGTTGATTTGTGCTTCTTGCCAAGTCATCCCCCGCTGTTTTAAATATACATGTTGGTGAATAGGCCTGCACCTCTATTAGTGTTGTTAGATTAAAGCTTTAGGCTTCTAACCAAGGCCAAACTTGCAGCAGGTAGTGCAGAACATTTGGGGGAAGTCCCTCGAAGTGCGCTTAAATCCTTAGTTTAAGCTTAACTCAGGCTCTTTTTAGCCTGTTGATGTCATTTGTTGGTACATCATAATGGACTTGGAACAGGTCACACTCTACATTAAATATATATATGATGTTCAGGATTTCATCTCTTTTTTTCCCCTCAGTATCATAAACTCTCATTCCAACCCGGATTTACCTAAAGAAACCTTCAGAGTGAAGTGTTCTCCATAGAAAATCATTGGATGGCTTATCTGATTTATGACAGCACCTCCCAGAGGTTTTCGATACAATCAAGTGGTTACAAGAGTTAATAAAATTAACCGGGAAAACAACTACTATTCTAGATTCTATAGCTGTGAGGTAGGTTACGCCCTTTTTTTCTTAGAAGAATCGATGACACGCGGAGAGTCACAATCTAGCATAAGCCTAGCTCCACTCTAAAATAAAACGAAATCATATTAGCTACGAACCATATTATAGAAAATAGTTGGACAAGTAGATATATCTGCGCTGTAGCTATAGTCAAGCTACAGGTAAGTCCTTGTACAACTTTTAGATCCTTTCTAGACAATAAGGCTTTTCTTTTGAAAATATGGTATTCCGAAGTCTAAACTCAGAGTCTTTTTTAAGTAAAAGACTCTACATGATATAGGTAGACGCTTCCCTACGTTCTTAAAAATCAGTGACATGTTTCCTGTTTCTTTGAAGAAAGTCCTTCAATTTGGTGGCTGGTTTCTTAGTTAAGATTATGCTAAACACTTACTGCTGTGTTCAACATTAAGCACGAAAACTTCCATCTCAACTAGTGCTACGCGATCGTCAATATATGGTATACAACGACACGAAGACAAACTAAAAGGCTGCTAAATGGATAAAGGAAAGGAGGAAGAGGACTATGTTTGCTAAAAGCCCCTGCCTACGTTTTCTATCTAAAAATCAAAGAACTCTTCTCTCCTCTTCTTGCAAACTTTATTTTTTGAATTTCTTGTCATACAAATCACTCAGCATCATCGTCACCAAATCGAGTATGTTTCGATATAACCTTCTTCATCTTCTCGCGTCCCCGCTTTTTGGGAATTTTCACCTTTTTGTTTAGCTTTGCCTCCCTATCTAGCTTGATCTTGTTCCAATATTCAGTTTCAGCATCGCCTGATAACACTTTGCAGTTGTATTCGGCACAGGATATGTTCCTTATTAAATCCGCAGCGGATTGCGCTGTATCCAATCGTAGATATGCCTGCATTGCTCCTTCTTTAATATCGACATATTTCACTGTCTCGTACTGTTTCATGTCTGCCTTGAATTCCTTCCCTGTGACACATGGTTCGAGGAAGCCAACTTCCACAATTAACCCTGGTTCATAGGAGAACAGCGGAGTCTTCTCCTCCGCAGGATTGATAACCGGTGAATCGGTCGAGCGGTAATTGAACTTTGCCGATTGATTCTCGTCGTTCTCATTTCCAGCTCCGTAAAAGTTCATATTCATTTTCTCCAATTTCTTTGCCGGCTTCTCGGCAGGCCGCTTTGCTTGACCCTCGGCGGACTCCTGGTGAGAGTTCTTCCACGCTAAACGTTTCAACTCGGCGGTTTTTTCTCTTTGAAGGTTCAGATACTTATTGCGCAGCCGTTTCCAATCTTTTTTCGGAAGTATGCGCAATTCTATGAAATCTGCATCGGGGTTAGCTTCCAAGTCGACGGATTTCTTCTTTTTCTTTTTCTTACGGAGTCGTTTGCGTTTGTTCTCCTCAGTATCTGTTCCACCTTGTTCATCTGTCTCTGCAGCCGTATTCCCATCATTATCCTCGGTGGCCTGTTTCGGGCGTTTAGAATCAGGTTCCTCACTGGAATCATCCAAAGTCTTTCGTTTTTTATTGATTTTCTCATCTGGCACGTCCTTTTCATCATTCTGTTCACGAATGAAGGACTTGACACTGGTAAGTTCAGCAGGATCTATACTGTCCATGCATAGCACTCCATTGAACTCACGGAAAGCTCGAACAGCCTTTTCAACGCTCGACTCTTGTTCGAACTCAATAAAGCCAAATTCTTTGATTTTCCTTGACTTGCTATATCGTGGAAGGGATACATAGGTTACCAGTCCAAAGCGCGAGAACATCGTATGCACCCAATCATGGTCGGCAGTTGGTGGAAGGGATTCCACATACAACGTCTTGTGATCGACATTTCGATCTTTAGGGAGTGACGTCTTCCGCCGGACTTTCTGCTGATCAGAGTCGAGTTCTAGGAGCTGTGAATTCGACAGCGATTTGGCGATTTCAGCTGTGGAGGCAGTGAGCTTCTTCATTTTGTTGAATGTTAAAAACATATCGAGAGGGACAACTAAAAATGCGGAAAAGACATGAAATATATGAAATTTATGATGGATTTTTGTACTTACAAGGATCTTGATTGATCATCTGCATTAGGAACCGGTCCTTGGACAGATTGGCATCGCCGAAATAGAACTCCATCTGCTCCCGAATCGCATTCAAGTGCTTTCTCTTCCGCTTTCGATGGCCCCTGTGTGGTGTGCTGCCTTTTTCCTTACTTTCTCCAGCACTTGGTGTGACGGCCTCATCATCCTTCACATCTTCCGCCTCAAAAACTGATACGTTCATGTTAAACTTCTGACTATTTCAACAAATTTACTATGTGATTTAGATTTTCGACAAAAACGTTTACAAACAGAAAATCAAATGACATTTCTGCAGAATTCACATCCAGCACTACGCAAACTGTGCAGAATAAACATGGTACACTAAGAGCCAACAACTTGAATTGCATTGAAAATGTCAACCGAAGATAATGAGGTACTTGGGTAATCTCAATCAGTCATAGACCTGTAATTAACTTTTTTTTAAACGTAGTTACAATACGTAAGACCCAAAAATGGCCAAGTACGATGAAGAATTTTCTGCTGAAGAAATGCAGGTGATATTTAGTGAATTTCAACGTCTAGGAGGTGAGAAATTCGAGAGCAAATAAGCGCTACTCACTGTTGTTTACATTTGTTTCATTTGTTGATAATATAATCTCTGTTCTGTACCCATTTAGAGAACACTTATCTCGATCATGCAGGGACGACGTTATATTCGGAAAAACAAATCGAAGCAGCCGAGAAAATTCTCAAAGAAAACCTCTTCTGTAATCCACATACATGCAAAGTGACTGGAGATCTTGTGGATCAAGTTAGATTCAGGTAAGTCTTCCAGAATTGCCCTGTGAGGTAGTTGTTTCATAAATAATCGATTCCAGAGTCCTTAATCACTTCAATACCAATGCTAATGAGTATGCTGTGGTGTTTACGAGCAATGCCACAGCAGCCTTGAAGCTGGTGGGTGAATGCTTCGACTTTGGAGGAGGAGGAAGGTTTTATTACTGCCAGGAGAATCATACCTCAGTGTTGGGAATGAGGGAGATTGTGAGAACCAAAGATATTCATGTGCTTACCAAGGATGAACTTCTTGAGAGCTTGGAGAGCAATAATTGTTCGCAGAAGGGCGATGGCAACAACAATTCCTTGGTTGCATTCTCAGCTCAGTGCAACTTTAGTGGTTACAAGTTGCCGTTGGATTTGATCAATTCCATTCAGACTGGCGGACTTTCTGTGTTGGGGAACAAAATTCGGGGAACATCACCAGAGCCAGACAAAAGTGACTTCTATATCTGCCTTGATGCAGCTTGCTTTGCAGCAACTAATTTGCTGGATCTGTCCAAGTTTCAAGCCGACTTTGTCAGTGTGTCGTTCTATAAGATTTTCGGGTGAGTTATGCCATTTTCCTCAATCAAATGTGTATCAACTGTACTGCCTGTAGGTATCCAACTGGTGTAGGAGCCCTGATTGTCAGCAAGAGGGGGCAGAAGCTGCTAAAGAAACGCTACTACGGCGGTGGAACTGTGCAAATCTCGATGACTCTTGAAGATTTTCATGAAAAACGCGAAGGCTTCACTGAACGTTTCGAAGACGGTACCCTTTCTTTTCTGGGTATTGCTAAGCTTCTCGAAGGATTCCGTACGCATGACCGATTGATTCCATTAAAAAGTGGTCTCAAACCTATTCAGAGGATTTCGAATCACGTATTCCAACTGGCGCGCTACTGCTTTGAGTACTTAAGTGAGCTTGAGCATCCAAATGGCCGGAAACTTATTCAATTCTACAACCACACGGGATATAAGAATCTTCGCGAGCAAGGAGGTATCATCACCTTCAACGTTCTTCACGATGACGGCAGCTTTGTAGGCTTTGCAGAAGTTGCCTGCATTGCAGCCGTTTTCAATGTTCAACTGAGGACGGGATGCTTTTGTAACCCAGGTGCCTGCCAAAGTCTCCTAAATTTCTCCAATGCAGACATTCGTAAGCAATTCGCAGCTGGACATATTTGCAGTGATTACAACGACTTGGTGGATGGTGTGCCAACTGGAGCGGTGCGAATGTCCTTCGGCTACATGACTCGGATAGAGGATGTAGACAGAGCGCTGAAAATGATTAAAGATTGCTACTTGAAGACGAGCACCCAACGCTTGGACATCATTCAGAAATGCGAATCCCTTCCCAAGGCCCTTCAGCACATTGCGGGTCGTTTGAGAAAGACCACTCTGACAAAGATCTGTATCTATCCGGTGAAGAGCTGCGGATCCTTTGAGATCTTCGATCGGTGGGAACTGACAGAAAGAGGATTAAGGTATGACCGGAACTGGATGATTGTCGACGTAAATGGGATGGCAGTTACGCAGAAATCCCACATAATGATGTGCCTTATCAAACCTCACATTGATATCGCCAGTGGCAAACTGAAACTTACGTTCCCAGAGGCAAAGTCCATTCAGATTCCTCTTGCCGACGATGCTTTGGGCACACCCATTCAATCGACCTTTTGCCAGAGTAAAGTTTGCGGCGACTTAGTTGAGGGCTCGGATTGTGGTGACGATGTTGCAGAGTGGATCAGTGAATGTCTGGAAACCGCAGGCCTTCGATTGATTCGACAAAACGCCAATAGAAAGACAAAGACCGGTGAATCTAAAGAAATCACTCTTGCCAATCAGGGACAGTTTCTTCTCCTGAACAAAACATCGGTTAGGTGGCTAGCCTCGAAGGTGGAAACCGAACAGGAGCCTCTTAACTGTACCATTGACCGATTTAGAGCGAATTTAATTATCGAGACAGAGAGCCCTCTCGAAGAGAATGATTACCAGGCCGTTTCGATCGGTTCTGTGCGTCTTCAAGTGGATGGCTTTTGTACACGTTGCCAGATGATCTGCATTGACCAGCACTCCGGGGTGAAGACTACGGAGCCATTGAAAACTATCGCCAAAGAATTTAAAGGGAAAATTCGCTTCGGAATCTACGTATCTTTGGACGGATTCGAGCAAAACACATTCATCTCGTGCAAGGACGAAGTCAAGGTCGTAAAGCAAAAGCCAGCGATTTTAAATAAATAGCTGTTTATTGGAAAACATGATTCGTGCGTAAGTTTGTGTATGTGTATGAGAATTTTCACAAGATGATGCAGGAATTGATGGGTTCTGCTTTGACTTGACTTACAGGTAGACCATCGTTGGCTCTGCGTACATTTTCTAAAACACTATGATGGTCGGGGAAAGCCAAGCTTTGTAGTTTCGAATGCACTTGGGTATCATCTATTTTCACTTCGAATGATCCTTGCCTTCCTGGACGACAGGTGACTTCTGTGTCGGGCAGTTGCTCCCGTACAAAAGCTGATAACGTTCGACAGTGCGATTCGTAGTTACAGCGAGGGCTAAAATGGATGCGTCTGAAAGTGGATTACATTATAGTTGAATTTGTGGTATGTTCTTACCAATATTCCACGTCTAATTTGACCATTTTGCACGTTTTGAGTTTCGCATATCAAATTTCGCAAATTCCTGGTGTTATGATCCGTCAAACAGTCGATAGTAGTTCAAAAACATATGTACATGTGAGAGAGAGATGGTAGTATGATGGTACAGGTGGAGCAGAATCGTTGAGACGGTTTTCTGTAAAAGATTTCAGATATGTGATGTGGGTTTCCTCTTTCGAGCAAGTGTATTCCTTAAAAATCAGAAAACAAATTCAACTAATTATGGCAAGGAGTACACTGTATTTTGATTTCGTAATTTTTTGCTGTGAGAACAACTGCGTGAGTGAACAATTTAGACGTAAGTAGCCAGGCTTTTGAGCAAACACGTCTTTATGTTAAGTCTTCGATGTGGTACCTAGTAACCTTCAGCTGAGGAATACAAATTATTTCAGGGTTCATTTGCGCTACACTTAAGGCAGTAGATTCGTTTTCTGATTTAGAATCAGGTCGGGTCGACCGATAACCGAATTCACCAGGCAGATGTTACATTGAGCCGTCTGGAAGCCATAAACACTCTATTAAAGGACTTTGGACAACAACGAGTTCCTGACTCAGGGCTCACAAGAAAACGCCAGGTAAAACGAGATACAAGTTCTGCATTGGCAAAGACAGTCGCACGCAACTACAATATTAGAGATCCTGATGCCTTAATGGGTAAGCGGACAATCTCTTTTAACAATGTTAAACACAAACTTTGTCTTATACAAATTGACGCAAATTCCCAGCTAGAGGGCAGTTCCTAAAAGACTGATTATAAGGAGGAAAGAAAGATTCTTCATCACCACTCCAATTTCGGACAGATTCAAGAAGCCAGTAATGTTTCATCCGCCGCAGATGCAAAGAAAAAAACGGGCTCAACGATACCTTTTTCCCAATAAACGGAAACTAATGTAGGCTCAATGCTGATTGAACGAATTTAGAATATTTGATGAAGCAAATGACCATGTTTTCAAGATGTCGTGAAGATGAACACAGTTTCATAGGGCTCCAAGGGATTATATCGTTCGTCTGATCGACAGGAAGGAAACTATGCAACTGATTAGACCAAAAGGTATATTTTTTTTTAGATTCCTAAAGATCATTATAAAGAATACTTCGTATCCCTTCATTGTAAAAATACGCGGAAAATAGAGCATGCAGAGACTACACAATTCCTGCTTAAATTTGACATGACTATTCATCACTTCCTCTCACAGGAGAGACGAGGGGGACGAAAATCAGCCAACTTCTATCGAATCGATCCCCATCTGCATGAATCGGTCTAAAGTGTATACTTTCGTAGGAGTCTTATTAAAGTCTTATACATTAGCAACTTGGTACTCGGCGACATTTGTTTAGAGTTGAGCAGTGGTTAAGCATTGCTGTGACCATTTTTGCGTCATTTTGATTGTAATGTCAGCACTTATGGGTTGCAAACGTCAAATTATAGACGTTACTTGATATCGTTGATCTTTGTCATCTGCATGGTTTTCTTCTTGCAATCGCATTTGACATTTTCAAATAAAGCAAAATGGAGCCTTTAACAAAAGTTATTGCGAAAATTGTGTTGGAAAATGTTAGCAAGAATGCAAGTAATAACAATTATAATTATTTACGTGGTCCAAACAGAACAATAAAGAAAAATAAGTTGTTGCTAAAACTAATATTTAATTCTAAATAATATTTAGTTAAAACAAATAAATACAATCGATATTTGTGTGTCGAACGAGATAGAAGTTCGTCTGAGTAATCTGATTCAGCCATCATCTTTGTGCCTGTTTACATTGGCGTGGACAGAAAGATTGTCTGAAAGAGAGGGAACGCTTTTTATTGAAGTGGGAAGAAGAAACCTTTCTTACACTGAAAGTGGATTCTCGGGTGAAGCACATCGTTTTTTTCCATATCGTTTCATTTCTGACATATTTTTTCATTTTGGTTTTGATCGTTGATGAGCAAGGATGTGTAAAAAAACGGAAAAAGCTATGTTTCCGGCCGATTCAAGTGTTCCGCTTGTCAAAAAGTCTTTCAAGATCATGAAAATGTGAACACGACGTTCATAGTGAGGACTTTCATCCCCTCGCCAATATCATCAGGCACCTTGAATACAATTTCTGACTGCTTTTTTGCAGCGCATATGACGTTTATGAACATTTGCCCTGCGAACACTGCATTATCGAACATATGTGATGCTGTTTTCGAACAAATGACTTTCTCGCTTGCGTTTAAGAGCATTTTGCAAAAGGAATTTGATGCAGATATCGTTTTCGAGAACGGTCATCGCTGTGCATATCCATCCACAGTGTTATTTTAGGCAATCTCCTTGATGAATGTAGGTGTTCTAGGTAGGTTCGTGATCCAGGGTTGTAGCGCAAGTGTAGCAAAAATCTTGCTGTAGTTTCAGGAACTATCTAAAACATTTTGCTTTTCCATTTCCATTACTTTGTATATTCTTCGGTTGTCTCTAGTAGTATTTCCATCAAGTCGTATCCATTTAATATTGGTTCCTTCCAAGGGAAGGGATTGCTATAAAATTTAAAGTATCTTCATGCTTTGAATGCGAATAAATAGGTAAATATCATAGAAAGTAAAGTTTACAGTTATTCGCTTGAGTATTTACTTTATTATATACAATAGATAGACCGCGAGTTTTGTTCTCTTCTGTTTTGTTCATGCGAAATAGGAAAAATTGGCGCCAAAACATGGCGTTTTAAGGCCCGTTATAATTAACGGAACATTGAAGTGTGCTAATAAGAAAGACGCCAACGACCATACTACGCTGAAAGTATCGGTTCTCGTCCGATCACCGAAATCAAGCAGCGTCGGGCGTGGTTAGTACTTAGATGGGTGACCGCTTGGGAACACCGCGTGTTGTTGGCAACACCCTTTTTAGAAATATTTTATCAGGAATGGTCCTCAGTTGTTCTTCGAACATGTGTTGCGTACAAAACGTTAGCTAAGAACTATTCGATTTTTCAATTTTTATTAATTTATTTATTTTTGTGCCATGAAATAGGTAGTTAACTTTATAAGACTTTAATAGACCTCGGTCATGAACTTTCTTGAGATTTTGGAGGTTATTTGTTGGTTAAACGGTCATCTCGGGCATTTTCTTTTTAAAGCGTGGCGGAAGGACATCGCTGCGGCTCCAATGGTCGCCAACGAGCAATTGGTCTTACGTTTTATAAACAGGCAATGCAATTAGTGTTATTAAAGGTTTTCCGCTTTGTTTTGAAGTCTGAAGAGAATGTTCCTGAACTGAATGTTTAGGTGATATATAAGAACTTTCCAGTAATCGCGGAGTTTAATAAATCAAATGCAATCATTTCGTTTAATTTAATAGATATTTTCTTTAAAAAGCAACTTATACTTTTATATTTACAATATAAACTGTTGGCCGAGTCGGGACAACAAGCTGAGATGATCCAATTACCAACAGGGAACAAGTATACAAAAGGCCGTTCTTTTGGTAGGATGAATTTAATCCTGCATTTTATTGTATACTAATTTATTTAACATATTCAAGAAGGTAATATGTGAATTTACAGTCTCTTATAGAAGTTGTCTATACATATGAATACATTTTAGCTGGCTTATCGAAACCTGCACACCGGGGATCTGCTGCCAAAAGGAAAAAAGAAAAATGACAGTTCATAAAAGACACCAGCAGTTCAGGCGTGCAGGATTGACCTGCGTTCAGTCATGCAGCTACAACTTAAACTTTACTTTAAGCGGGGCGCGTTTACAACTATTAACATCGCTTTCAGGTTACACGCTCTACAACGTTAATCAACTATAACGTACAACTGAATATTGATCTGCTCTATTGTCTCTTCCTTTGTTGATTCTTTTTTTCAATCCAAAGCAGAGTAAAACTACCCTTTAAATTGCCCATCTTTGTTTCCTCGTTGTTGTCCTTAATTTGCATCAAAGGTTTGGACGTAACCAACCTCGTCTTCTCATGTTTTGTTTTGTTTGTTCGCCATATCGTCTTCATCGTATGATCTACATATACGAGTACTCGTCGACGCCTGCCGAGTCCGAAAATGCGATTTTCTATAATACATCTACAGATTTACGTATATTCTTTAATTACATATGTATAGCTTTGTTCAGTGAGGAAAAACTAGAAAAGAAAATCACAGATTCGTGAAAAATGCCAGATCAAAGTTAGAACAGAAAAGTACAGTCCATATGTTAGCTGTCAAAAATGTTAACATTCGGCATTTGTCATTTCTTGTAAAGTTGAAAAGATTCTCAATGTGAAATACAAGCTTGAATAAATAAAAATGGCTTTAAATAAAATTCAACAAATTATAGTAGAAGAATTGATGGGCAGTGATAGTGGCAGTGATATCAGTTTGTCGAGTGAACAACAGTTTCCAGTGAGCGTTATTCCTTTTTCTGTCGGGAGAGATTCAAAGAACTGTATCGCACATTTCTTGAAAAAAATAGTTCCTTCCTACAATGAAAAGGAATTTGTGACAGATTTCCACATATCTCGCAGTCTCTATAAACGGTTGGTAGACACGTTTGCAACATCGAATATTTACGTCAAATTAGAGGCCCGCAAACCATATTCTGCTGAAATGCATATAGCGCTCTTTCTTTGGTTTGCTGGGCATGAGGCTTGCTCCTACAGGGATATTGCCGATAGATTCAACCTCGCCTGTATGCAGACTTATCAATAGAGTGCTGTATTTCACCAGCAATCTTTGAGACTCGGTCGCCCGATGGCCTACTGAAGATGAGAAAATGGAAACCAGAAGCAAAACTGGATTGAAGGTGTTATAAGTGCTAAATTAATTGCATATAATAATTGACAAACGATCTAGTAACCTACCTCTTTTCTTACTTTTGCAGGGATCATAGATGGTACAAAAATCCAAATTGACCCCCCCTTGGTATGGGAAAGACGACTACATTGATAGAAAGGGCATTACAAGTCTATCTCTTCAAGCAATTTGCAACGAGGAAAGCAAGTTTACAGACATTTTCGTTGGATATCTGGGTTCTGTTTATGACAACAGGGTTTTTGAGAATTCGGATATACCATATATTCTAATTTACCTAATTTATGTGGGAGCGGGTTTCTATTGGGAGATTCCGCTTATGCGACAATGGCCACTTATCTTCAAGGCAGAAGTTTTTTAAGCGGAAGTTAAGTTCCGGTAGGATCGTAATAGAGAACTCCCTTGGTGTTTTTAAACAGCGCTTTCGACAGCTTTATTATTGCAAGCTGAAAGGAGTAAAGAAACTTTGTCATTTTATTCGAGCTGCATAATTTATGCAGCGATGATGAGCTGCCATTTGAAATTGACGAAAACATTGGAGAAAATGACAATTTCAATACAGTCGCTGACCAGCAGTATGGCTTCAGCCTTCGAAATAGGCTGTGTGAAGAAGTGTTTTCGTATTTTAATTGAGGAGATAAGAAAAACTAAATATACTTTTATTTTTATGCATTTATTTTATATTTAAAGAATCTATTAGACCCAAACGCAATTCGCGCTTCTCTTCTCTCTGTTTGTCCAGCTCAGCAGTTCCCTCTTTATAGGCCTCAAGCTTGGCATATTTGTTGTACACACGGTCTGCGCTCCTTTCTTCAGCGAACTGCTCCCTCCACTTCTTTAGCTCTTCTTCCATAGTGCTGGTTTCTTCCGTTTTCTTGGTGGCTCTACGTTCTCTGAAGATCTTTCTTCTATACTATCCAACGGAGTATCACTTTCACTGGTTGGCATTCCTTATTAAAAAGCAATGGAGGAGTTTTGAATATTTTGTATTATATTCTACACCTACTTGCGATGGAAGAAATTCCAGCCTCCACCAATATTGCCTCCTTAGCTTTTCCACTTCCAGTGGTACTGTCCAACCGATAGGCTGGAATAATTGCAGGTCGGTCCAGCAGTACATCTGAGGGCTGCCTATTGTATTTATGGAAATAGGTTTATATTTATAATATAAGAAATTAGAATGTATGAATATAAATTACATAATTTTCATACGCACGAGTGGCCCTGTTGTTGCCTGTTATGGCATTGTGCTTCATTTTAGTCTTGAACTCTTCCACTTCCCCTCAACCTGGACCACAGTGAAATCTGATCCGAACTCCTGCATACGGCCAGCAATCTGCTCCCAGAGTTTTTTTTTTTTTGAGGGAAAATATTTTGCCGACCTTTGGCTCTAAATCTTTATAAAGACTTATGAGGAGCTGGCAGTCCTTCTCCAACCAAATTGCTTTTTGTTTTTCTTCTGCAGTTGTTGCAATTTCTACGAAAATCTGGCTGGTGACTGATTCGGCACCAAACGACTGGTTAAATATTTCCTGGCGAAATTCTTCACCTAAAAAAAAAATAAGAAAAAATCTATGTAAGATATGTTAAATCCATTAAATTTGTACTTACTATTTTGTAAATTCTGCCGTGTATTTGGAGAACATTCAAGCAGCACAGATTGCCCATTTTTAACTCTTATCTCTATTGTTGAACTTTCCATAACTTTTTTTCCATTCAAAATGCACAAAACAATCGCAAACAAATAAATTGCCAGAAATAAATCAAAATGACAGCCAAATTTGATTTTGACATCTGCACACTAGTCTGCTCTACCTCAAGAGTAGGCGCAAGTTTTTCTGTTCTGTCAACCTCACTGATCACAAAGCAGAGCAGTTTCGGACAGAAATTTTTCTCACTGAACACAAATCTTGTACTTTTCTGCCTAGAACAGCCTCACTGAACAGGACTTATGTTATGTTACTGTCAGTGTCATATATATGCAAATAAGTGAGATTCGTGGAAAAGAAATAAAAATGCAGTCGATCAAATTAGATTCACAATGTGTCATTTTTCTTCTAATTCTTTATTTACAATATACGAGTATTTTTATTTGAAGATCTGCACTCCTTGAAAGATTGACAGAGACTACGCTTAAAATCTACCCTGCGTCCCTGCCTGCTGCTTTGCATATTTTATCTGCAACCCTTCTGTGTGTGTACGTTTGTTTGTCTTCCTTAGCGTTCGTTCTCTTATGATCTTGTCCTCCGTTTGTTGCAGTTAGCGGTATTTATCTATACGTCTAATTTGATGGGTGTTTGTCAGGTAATTAGTCTGTCATCTATAATTGTATCTACACGCGAACGTACCTACTATGTAATGCAACAAAAATGCAAGTATTTTTTGCTTCTGTTTTAGTTGTTTCTGTTTCTCTTTAGCCATTTACGCTGTTGCGCATGATTGACAACCTGATGAGTGTCCTCTTTCATATGATTTTTTCCTATTCCATGTCTTTTTTGTTTTATGACTTAGTGGTAAGTTATTCCGTTAGTAATAAGTCTTTGTATTTTATTTCTTTTGCCTTCTTTACTTCAAATATATACTGCGTACATAACTTAGTTTAATATTCAAAAATGACAAGTGTCAGGAAACGAACGCTTAAAGTTTGTTTTGCTCCGATTTTTTTAAAATTTTAAATTTTGACACAACAATCTCAAGATGTTGTACAATGCATGATGTACGATTGTTAAAGCATTTCATGTACCAGTGATAGAATTGCTCTTGCAGTTTCTGTCAGTTTCTCTATTGCACTGTGGCATTTCATAATTTTATTTTAAGAGTTCTTGCTTTAAAGGATACGCTCATTGAGTGGATCATTCACTAAACCACGTCATTCGATATAAGCGCTCTTCTTTCGTCCTGAGAAATGTATGGCCGAATATTGTTTTGTGCTATATTTATCAATGTTCGAATTTTAAATCTTTCTTTTACTCTTTAAATAAATCTTCAAATATTTTGAAAATGCCTTCTACGATATACATAAATGTCGTTGATCCCATAGCGCGATTTTTCGGATTCCTTAAAAAGCTTTCAGGCTGTGTATGCTCTTTTTCTCATTTACAGGAGTTTATTTTCATCGATTCTTTTGGCTTAGTAGCAGTTTCGTATCACCTGTGTTCGATATTTGCAATCATCGTCATACCATGGCCATCTTTTATTAAATTGCTGGCAAATTAAAGTAGGTTCGGCTGAATCTCTTATTATGTTTTGATACTGGCTAGTTAAGGCATGCTAAAATGTTCATATTCGAGTATATTTTTTGGGCTATTCTTTGTGTTGGACAGTCGGACTATGAATTTGATTGCGACGACACAATGCTCAGAAGCATTTGCTTCTGTACAATCTAGTACAATAAGAATGCTAGCTATGTGGCTCGCATCCATTAAGACTTGGTTGATTTCGTTGGGGGTTCTACCATCTGAAGGTGTCCAAGTTGCTCTGCGGATCCGTACTTTCGGCAAACCAGGTGCTACTTATTACGGCACAAAGTCGATAGGCCGTTGGCTGGTTTCGTTTGGTGGAAGTGGAAGATGTTTTCCTTACCGATTTTGGCGTTAAAGTTGATCAATACGATTTTGGCTTCATATTCTGGATAGTTTCCGTAGGCTCCATTCAAAAAATTATAGAACTCTTTTGATAGGAATTTCAGCTTCATCGATAGGTGCGTGCGCACTGCCATGTTCCGGCTTAGAGTCGATAGGTTTTAACTATATTTCCATGACAAAACCTCATCCCAGTATATGTAGCTGTGATAGATGTCGCCATTTTTTTATTTTCTGTATAATTAATCCCATCCATTGTAAAGGAAGATATTCATATACATATATTTGGGGTCGTAGCATCCAGCCCTCCACTTAAGTCTTAAAATAAGAACCTAAAGGATGTTTTATTTTTAATAGCAACCTAGCACAAGCAGATGTTTTGATACACGAATGAACACACTCATTCTCAAAAGCCAATGAACGCATCCACTCCTACTTGACGGCTATCTGACAAGTGACATTTATGCAAAGTACCCGTGTAAAATGTTTTTGACGTTAGTTGTTTGTAGGCATGAAATAGGGCTCGCTCGAAAATCGTGTTGTCGTAATAGGCCTGCAAAAATGCTAAATCTTTCGGATGTTGCGCCAGTGAAAATTACAGGAAATTTTGTGTACCGTGCTCTGAAGTTATGTGAGGATACCGTGCGACCGTCACAAGTCATCAAAGCCGTGGAGAATCGAATTCGTCGAATTTCGCTGTACAAGCAGAAAAGCATGTCTCGGACGATGGATACTAGCAAGGACAGCATGTTGCGCATCTTAAAACGCGATATGGGACTCAATGCATACAAGGTATACACCGGGTACTTACTCACAGAAACATTGAAACAGAAACGTAAGCCAAAATCGAAAGGCTTGCTTCGCCAGTACGCGAAGAACGGTCACAGACGAATTCTTTTTACTGACGGGAAAATTTTCACCGTTGAAGAAACGCTTAGCAAACAACGATGTAGAGTGTACTAGCATGTATGCGTCGCGAGAGTTCAACGTAACCACCACCCAGCTTCTGTGATGGTTTGTTGGGGAGTTGCCTACGATGGGGTCACCGAACTCAACTTCTGCGAGAAAGGATTCATAACCCGAACGAAAGTATATCAAACGGACGTTTTAGAGAATGGAGCCCCTCAACAATACACTATTCGCAAATAAACCGCTGACCTTTCAATAAGACACCGCTCCAGCTCATAAGGCAAAAACGATTCAAACATGGCTCAAAAACTACTTTCCGAACTTCATTTCCAGGGCTGATGGGCATCTTGCATCCCAGACATCAGTCCATTAGACTACAAAGTATGATCCGTTCTGCAAACTATGGCTTGCACAACTAGACACCCATATACTGAGTCTTTGAAGCGTGCCCTTGTCCGAGGAGTGGAACATTTTTCAAGGCATTTTTCAAGACATCTGGTGTGTGATGAGTGGCCAGACCGACTTCGCCGTTTTTGGAAGGCAAATGAGAGCCATTTCGAATAAGTTGTTTTACAGTTTGAAGCCATTGTGTGATCCAATAAATAGAAAAAGAAACGTTTGACAAATATTCATTCGTTTTTATTTTATGAGACAAAAAACATTTGCTGGTACACGACTTATTGTAAGCAATGTCGACAAGAATTGACCTTGAACGTTTTCCGGGTCTAATTCTAGGCCACTAGATGAATATTTGAGGCTCGATAAAGCTCTGAATATTGGTTTACAAGGCCTGAATACTAGTAGTTTGCGGTTCAGTAGCTTTAAAAACACCTAACACACTCGTAGCTCTACAAGAACTAATGGATTAGGATCAAATCTCAGTGGCCAATTCAATGGTCGATTTCGAGATACTCGTATAATCTTGCCGTTGTATAGAGTCTTCGGAAAGTCAATGGTTTCATGGCAGTGTGGGCGTTTTTGAAAAAATAAGAACCAATGAAGCTACCAGTATGAAGATCACACCTAACAGTGCGCTTTTGTGGATGTGATTGAGTCTCATGAGTGCCTTCTGGATTTGCTTCATTCAGAAACCGCAATTTTGTGCTCCCACAAGCCTCTTGAGCCAAAAGTGAGGTCGTTACTAAAAATAGTTTTTCGTTACAAATATAAATTACCGAACCAAGCCATGATTTCGTGGCTGTAGTTCCTGCATCAGCTGAATCGTATACAGGTGTAGGTCGGGAACTTTTTTGAAAAATTACTCATATGTGGACGGCCAATGGCCATCGACGCCGATATGGCAATTTTGGGTCTTGCGATGAGCTTTCACTAACGCAGCTATAGTTTCTTGGCTTTGCACCAAATAAAGTGTATGTAGTACAAAATTTATCCACAATACGACGAATAGCGAGCTCAATTGGTAATTAAGAGGAACAAAAAAATCACGAAATCTTTTTCGTTTCGCGAATTGCGGACCGATTTTCGAAAAAAAATGATATCTGCTCCGGAAGTTGTCTTCTGCTGGAAGTCTATTCATGATGATTTGTGGACCAATAGGGTTTGAAAGTTACCCCTGTTGGAAGAGCGAACCCCTCTTTACATGGTCTGTCAGATTTGGGACAGCTTTTTAACGATTGATGAAAAATTTCAGACACCGCATGCAGGCAAACAAAGTAGCGTCCGACTAAGACTACTATTAAGTAGATACGAGGGTAGTCCCAGAAGTAACCCAGTTGACGTATAGATGGCGGTTGTTGTTTAAAACGAATAACAATTGTAGAAAGTACCAACCTTATGAAGCTTAAATTTGAAATTTGACGGCGCTATGTTGTTTAGTATTTTTTCGGCAGCCATCAATAGTGAACACTCTCAATGAATTTTTAAATATGGAAAAAATTGGTCATCGTTATGTGGTGCAATACTTTCATGTGAAAGGCCAACTTCAAAACGGAACTGGATCCTACTCTGGGGCAGCATGCTCCTTCGTCTACAACAATAAAATATTGGGTGGCAGGGTTTAAGCGAGGCCGTACGAATTGTCAAGACGAACATAGCTACGGTCGACCAAATGAGGTGAGTTCACCAGAAATGTTGAAAAAAATCCACAAAATGGTATTAGCATGAGAAAGCTGTGCGCAAGATGGGTGTCGTGATTACTCACAATGGTAAAAAAAACACCGCCGCGCCGTGGGGATGTTTTAATCGAGTGTTTGGCAAAGTTTCACAGCAATAAAACCGAGTTTTTGCGTCGATTCATAACCATGGATGAAACATGGGTCCATCAATTCACACCCGAGAAGAAGGAACAGTCAAAACAAAGGTGAGAATCGGCCCTAAAGAAAGCGAAGACAGTTCCATCTGCAGGCAAGGTCATACCGTAAATTTTTCAGGATGCACGTGCGATGATTTTAATTGATTATCTTCAGAAAGGAAAAACAATCACCGGCGTGTATTATGCGAACTTCTTGCAGAGTTTGAAAGACGAAATCAAGAAAAAAGTTTTGTTTCGTCAAGACAATGCACCAGTTCACACATCCGTCACCGCGATGGCCTATTGATTTTGAGTTAAAGTTCGAATTGCGTCCTCATGCACCTTATTCGCCAGATTTAGCCTCCTCGGATTATTATCTATTTCTGAACTTGAAAAAATGGCTCGGTGGTTAAAGATTTGCCAACAGTAAAGAGGTGGAGTCTGCGGTTGATGGCTATTTTAAGGAGCTCGACAGGGTACCGAAGAACATCGCCGGGACTAAAATGAGACTAAATAGAGAGATAAATATATTTTTATCCAGCTTCTTTGTGTTTTCTTTGTTAGGTCAGGTACTTCTGGAACCACCCTCGTACCACCATAATGTTTACAAGAAACATCACGAAATGTGCCGGTGCTGACTGAAGGCCATTTCCACATGCAGCAGCAGTAGGAACTATTCGATTATGATATAAAATCTTCATAAGAGGAGGAAGACGTTATATCAAACCTCATTAGGGTTTTGAAAACTTTTAGCTTAGTATAGTCTTTACTAGATGGAGTGAAAAGTGACCTCCTTGAGAATTAAAAAAAAAAATTTTTTTAAATGTTTTTTTACATTATTCAATATAGTCCCCTTTTAGTTTGATACACTTATTCCAGCGATTTTCCAACCTTTTGATCCCGTCCGAAAAGTAATTTTCCGGAAGGTCTGCAAAATACTCCTCCGTGGCGTCGATGATTTCCTCGCGTGAGCTGAATTTTTTATTGATGAGCCACCTTTTGAGGTTTGGGAAGAGATAATAGTCCGAGGGATCCAAATCCAGTTACCAATCGACGCCAAAAGTCCGCCCAATTCCGCATCAGCAAGTCCAAACACTCTTTCGAAGTGCTCTCGCGTTCGTGTTCTTGGTCTAAAGTGAGCATTCGCGGCACCCAGCGGGAGGATAACTTTTTCATATGCAGAATATTGCCCAAAATATGGCGTGTGCGCTCAGTACTAATCTTTGTGGTATCTGCTAGCTCGCGCAGCTGCATTTTCCGGTCAGCCAACACCATTTCATGTATTTTTTTGACATTGTCCTCTGTCACTGCGGACTTGATCGGTAGTGGAGTTGCGGCCACCACGAAACTCTCGAAACCAATATTTGATGGTGTAATCTGACGGAGCATTAGCCCCATAATATTTATCCAACTTTTCTTTTGTTTCCTTCGCCGTTTTGCCTCTCAAAAAATAATGTTTTATGAGAGAACGAAAATCGTTTTTGTCCATACTCAACATGATGCCAAACACGTCAACAACAATCAGCTGTTAAAACAAAACTAAGGACAGTATCGCACTGGAATTTGGCATGTCTGCCTAAATATGAACGGACTTCAAGGCACCATAACCTTTTTTGCAGTAGCAGCGAATTCTGGTGGTCAAGGAGGTCACTTTTCACTCCATCTAGTAAGTAAGGAGAAAGATGAAGATAACCAATGACGTAAAGGACATTCTATTGCGATTGCCGAAAAATAAAGTCGGACAATATGGGTTTCGAAAATGGATTCATGCTTATCGAGGGTGTATATGATGCGGGACAGCATGCGGTTCTCTTACCTCAAAATTCACCAGTGAACTTGTTGGTTTCCTGAATGGAACCATAGCAATCGATGCAGCCGTATATTAACTTAGATCACTCATTTCTTTGTTACAGCCCAGATGATACAAAATTCCATGTCGGGTTGAGTGTGAAGAGTTTTGAGTAGTTACTCGTGTTTTTTGGTACGAAAAATCCGCTCTGTGCTCGTGAATGTTACGGTTAACTTCTATTTAGCTGTTCTTTCGTTTTGTTTTTACAATATACATAGGTTGTAATTGAAAAGAAAAAGTTTAATTTATCTATTTTTCGTTCCACTTTTTCCCTATTAAAGTGATGATATTATCCGTACGCCAACTTATAGTCATGACCATTTCCAGGTCACTGAATGCGGGTGGTGCGAAAAATGAAACCATCACATACTCGAATGAATTTCCGAAACTCTAGCCAAACCAGGCCATGATAATGAAATGGAAAATGACACTTTCACTATTTAAACCATTTTCTCCAGTAAGTTGACTTTGCCCACGTAACACATGGAGTTTTTTGGCCACGAAAAAAAAACTACAAAAATAAACCAACGAAATTTGGATCTTTATTCAACAGAAGTGACGCTTAACGCCGTTGCGAGGCTTATCTCCATGGTCATGGCTAATGAAATGTGGGCCATGCCTAATGGGTGTCTCATGTTACTCCACACGGCTTATCAAGCGGCACTGTATTTGTATTCGAAACCTTTCCTATCAAAGTCTCCCCCACATGGACAATGTTGTTGCTCATGTCACATTTTCCACCACCATATACCATATTTATGTACACAGAAAGAAAAAGAAAAAATCCAAGCCCATTTATTCATAACTGTGAAGGATTTTAAAGGATGCCCCTTTAAGGAAACCCTTGTCAACATCTCCATGTAGGAGTTTGTTTTTTTTTCAGTCTCGGGGACATGACATCTGTTTTAGTCTTCAGTTTCAGTTTATTTTCCGGAACTTCTACTATTAACCGATTTTTATCCAGCCCCTTTCTGACTTGTCTTTAATTTTCTGACTTGGATTTAGGTCTCTTTAGAAAAAGGCAACATTTAAAAACTGTCAAGTAAATTAAAAGCCAACAAGGAAAGTTTGAAAAGCGGAATTTCGCCTTTCAAAAGGAATTCAGATTCGGATCTGGATTTGTATCCGAATATGGGATGGTTGACACATATCCACCCATGCCAATTGGTTGGTAGAAGCTTCTGTTTTGCTTTATGAGAAATGTCCTAGCCAGAGGCACAGAGGGTAATGGTAACTCATTTATTTATCAGGGCAAACAAATTTTCGAATGCTGCTTGTAATACATAAAGTTGGGATCAATTAGATTTTATATGTAGTGTCGAGCTTGGAGCAGGACCTGTTGCGTTATTTAAATTCCAGGAGCTTCAAATATGAGACAGCTTTTCAACAACGATTAGATAAATACATTAAGGGACAACGAAAACGAAGAAGAATGTTTTATTTATTGTCGTTTTAATGCTTTGGTATTTGTTGAAATTTTCAAAATAGTTCGCATTCTACTCGTATTTGTTAAAGGGATTTGCAGGATGTTTTATTAGCTGCTTGCAGAGTGTTGTGAGTATACCTTTACATAGGCAACCTAACCTTCTTCTATTGTTTGTGCAATCGTTCAAAGGCAAATGCGAGTAGAATGGTGTTGAATAAATGGTAATAAAATGCGAATTCCTTGTACCTTTTGGGTGGGGGAAATAAATTAGACTTTTCCTGAAAAATGTTGGTATGCACGAGTATAATACCTTTAAACATCATTCCAATAAGAAAATACGTGTCGTTTATTTTTTTTTTATAATCTTACCTGTCTTATGTAACTATTTGTGCTGGGATTTAGATGTTTTACGAGTAAGTATTGCAAATGAAAGCGTCTTTTTAATAAAAAAAAAAAATTATATGAGAACTTTATTTATTTATTTATTAGAATATCAATGTACAATTGAAAATTGTTACTGACAATAAACAATAGAGCAAGCTAGCAGCAACGGCTTTCGGCTCTTTTAGCGTAAAAAAGAAAAACAATTCTATATTGGGTCTACAAGTAAGTTTCCAGCGTTTGTCAGAGATGGCGCCACCAGTGGATCCCGGGCAGAAATGTCATACCCCATGTGTTTTATTTATAGGTTTTGTATCTGTCAACAACTTTGCAGCGTTATATTTGAGCAGTTCTATCGGTGTCGTACATTTTATCGAGCAAAATCAACGCAAGTTTCCAGCCAAATAAACGTCATTTGCGGGAAGCGCTGCTTTTATTCTTTAATATGAAGAAAAGTGCGGCTGAGGCCTATCGTTTGCTTTCGGAAACTTATGGGGCGGAATGAATCGACGTGCCGCGAGTGGTTCAAACGGTTCAAAAGTGGTGATTTTGGAGTTGAAGACAAAGATCGCCCCGGAAGGCCGAAAAGTTTTGAAGACTAGGAATTGGACGTTTTACTGGATGAGGATCCGTGTCAGATTCAAGAAGAACTTGCTGCATCATTGGGCGTCACGCAACAAGCCGTTTCCCTGCGCCTAAAAGCACTGGGATTCATTCAAAAGGTTGGAAACTGGGTGCCGTACGAATTGAAGCCAAGAGACGTCGAACGGCGATTTTGCATGTCCGAAATGTTACTGCAGCGGTATAAAAATAAATCATTTTTGCATCGTATTGTCACTGGTGATGAGAAATGGATTGATTATGATAATCCTAAACGCAGAAAATCGTATACAAAGCCCGGCGCGCGCGCCCAATCGACGTCGAAACGAAATATTCACGTGAATAAGGTCATGCTCTGCATATGATTGGATCAAAAGGGTGTCGTTTACTACGAACTGCTTCCGAGTGGTGAAACCATGAAGCGGGCATTAAAAGAAAAACGGCCAGAATATGAGACCAGGCATGAGTCCGTCATTTTTCCTCACGACAACGCTCAGCCACATGTTGCGGTTTCGGTGAAAAACTATTTGGAATATAGTGGATGGGGAATACTGCCTCACCCGCCTTGCAGTCCAGACTTGGCACCACTGTTCCGTTCGATGCAGAACGCTCTTACGGGAATACGCTTCAGCTCAGTAGAGGAAATCAAAAATTGGCTCGATACGTTCTTGGGCTCGAGAAACGAGAAATTTTTTTGGTCCGGAATTCATAAATTGCCAGAAAGATGGGGGAAAATTGTAGCTTCCGATGGACGATACTTTGAATAAAGCATTGTAACTATGTTTTCGTAATAAAACTTCAAATTTTGGAAAAAAACGCTGGAAACTTACTTGTAGACCCAATATATTTTTAGAAAATATGGACGATAGAAACATAACAGCTTATTTGGCTCGATTAGAAGATGGTTTTGATACCGAAAATTCTAACAACGACCAGGATGCAAAAGAAATTACCAGAATATTGCAGGAGGAAAATGATGATGAAGATGATGTAGATGTTACTGCTCAATCTGATCCTTCTCACATAGAAGACGACAAAATGAAAAACCAAGGACTTTCTGACCCAACTACTTCAAAAAGTTTATCTCCGTTTTTATCCGTTTTTATTTGAAAAAAGAAAATTAATATGGAAAAAGGGAAATATGGTGTATGATGAAAATAAAATTGTATTCTTGGGAAATTCTTCGGCTTCAGATGCGATATCAGAACTGGAAACCCCATATCAGTGTTTCTCTCACTTTTTTTCAAAAGATTTTATAAACAAACTAGTTGAACAAACCAATTTATACATAATACAAAGCAATCCCAATTCATCTATAAGTTTCACAGAATCTGATTTAAACAAGTTCTTTGGTATCATTTTGTACATGTCAGTACAGAAATTTGGATGTTTGGATATGATCCGATTTCATCTACAATGTCGCTTAATAAATTTGAAAAAAATAAAATTATCTTTGCATTTCAACAACATCGATGCTCATATGCCGATAGGCCATCCAAAACACGACAGGCTTCATAAAATCCGACCTGTAATTCAGCACCTGAATGAGAGGTTTGCCACAGTGCCAATGGACCAAAGGCTTTCCGTAGATGAGCAGATGTGCTCCACAAAAATAGGGCACTTTTTAAAGTAATATTTGCCCAATAAGCCCCACAAATGGGGATTTAAGTTATACTCGTATGTTCTATGCAGTTTGATGGGATATGCCTATAAATGTGAGATTTACGCTGGACAAGAGAATTCAGAAAGACTTCCAGATGAACCAAATCTTGCTGCGACAGGAAATGTTGTTGTTCGCTTGCTTCGTGAAGTACCAAAAATGCAGAACCATATCATATATTTTGATAATTTTTATACTTCCTTACAATTGGTATATTTTTTGGCTAAGCAAGGGGTTTATACTGTGGGAACTGTGCAAGTAAACAGAATTCCAAATAATAAAGAATTTATGAAGAAATGTGTACCCAGGGGAAGTTATGAAGAGAAAGTTTCTACGTATGATGGCATAGCTGTGAGTTGTGTAGCTTGGAAGGACAATAAGGTAGTAACCCCGTTATCTACGTATGCTGGAGCACTGCCTGTGACTGAAGTCAAAAGGTATGACAAAACCAAAAAAGAAAAAATTGCTATTACTTGCCCTTTTATTGTCCAAGAATACAACAAACACATGGGTGGGGTTGACCTAATGGACAGTTTTTTGGGAAGAAACCACATAAAAATTAGATCTAAAAAGTGGTACTTGCATATTTTTTTTTTCATTTGTTTGATTTAGCAGTTATTAATTCTTGGATTCTCTACAAAAAAAAAAATGCTCGGGAAAGAAATCAAACAATAAAGAGTCTGCTTACGTTAAGTCAATTCAGAAACGAACTGTCCATTGTGCTATGTACGAGTAAAAAAGAAAGCATTACAGATACAAAAAGGGGTCGTCCAAGCAGCAGTACCATTGAACAAAAGTTAGAGGTAAAACGAAGAAAAGGTTCTGCAGCTCCTCCACCTCCTAAGGACATAAGAAAAGATGGGTTTGAACATTGGCCTCAAGTTGGTGGATCACTCAGGTGCAAATACCCAGGATGTAAAGGATATTCCACAATCTCATGCAGTAAATGCACAATTAATCTGTGTCTTAATAAAAATAATAATTGTTTTTTGAACTACCATCAGAAATAAAAGTGATACAAAGACGTTTTATTTTTTTAATTTATTTAGTACTGAGCTACTCGTAAATATCCGTGTTTGCATGATGATGGATATTTCCATCATACTGTTTTTTACTTGTTTTATACTATTTATTTATAACGGGATTTTTTATGATGTTTTCTCTTTAATCTGGAGCTCAATTTACAGCATTGAAATTTACGAGAGCGGGTCAATAAGTACGTGACTTTTTGAATTTCTGACCTCTTTACTGAAACAGCAACACTGCCCCTGTCAACAGGCATCTGTCAGTTGACTCCTGTCAAAATTTAAACTTGCCGCGTCAGTTAGTTTGTGTTTGACAGCTATTTTTATCAGACTACTCACTAATTTGAGGAGAAAATGGAAAAAAGTGAATTTCGTGTGCTTATTAAGCATTATTTCTTGCGAAAAAAAACCATTACCGAGACCAAGGCTAAGCTTGATAAATACTATGGGGACTCTGCACCATCGATTTCAATGGTAAAAAAGTGGTTTACTGAATTTCGTTGTGGCCGTACAAGCACTGAAGATGCCAAACGTCCTGGACGCCCAGTTGAGATCTCTACACCCGAAACAATCGAAAAAATTCACGATATGGTGTTGGCCGACCGAAGATTGAAAGTGCGAGAGATTGTGGAAGCCGTAGGGATCTCGCATGGCTCAGTGGTTTCAATTTTGAATGATCACTTGGGAATGAGAAAGCTTTCCGCAAGATGGGTGCCGCGTTTGCTCACAGTCGACCACAAACGCAATCGTGTAACAACTTCACAGGAAGGTTTGGCGTTGTTTAATCGCAATATGGAGGAGTTTTTGCGCCGTTTTGTAACCGTGGACGAAACATGGAACCATCACAACACACCAGAGAACAAACAACAGTCAAAACAGTGGGTTTCTAAGGGTGAATCGGCGCCAAAGAAGGCCAAGGTGGGTTTGTCAGCCAATAAAGTTATGGCGACTGTTTTTTGGGATGCACGCGGGATAATCCACATTGACTACCTTCAAAATGGAAGAACAATCAATGGGGAATATTATGCCAACTTATTGGACCGATTCAATGACGATTTGAAAAAAAAACGACCTCATTTGGCCAAGAAAAAAGTTTTTTTCCACCAAGACAATGCAAGGGTGCACACATGTGCAGTTGCCATGCCAAAAATCCATGAATTGGGCTATGAATTGCTCCCTCATCCACCCTATTCTCCAGATTTGGCTCCGAGCGACTACTTCTTGTTCCCAAACCTGAAGAAATGGCTTGGTGGAAAAAGATTTGACTCCAATGATGAAGTCATCTCGCAAACAAAGGCCTATTTTGAGGACCTCGACAAATCATTTTTTTTGGAAGGGATAAAAAAATTGGAGAAGCGTTGGACAAAGTGTATAGAGCTCAAGGGAGACTCAAAAAATCAAAAAATCTGTTTTAATCCAAAAGTCACGGACTTATTGGCCCGGCCTCGTATTTCACAATATTTCTTCCTTTTGGTACCTTGAGGAGTTCCAATGGATCTTGATCCGGACTAGGGTTGTTTAGGGAGTGGTGATGAAAGGAACCAAGGGCTTAGTAGATGAGTAACTGTTACTCTGCTGAAGCAAGTGGGGCAGGTTGGTGGTGGTACCTTTTTGAACAGGTGTTGATGGGTATATGCAGTGTGACCAAGGCGGAGCCGGATAAACATTTTTATGTCAGATTTGGGGATGTTTGTTGGAAATTTGGGCTGAACTTTTATTGGGTTGACAGTTTTGTAATGGTGGTTATAACGTTCGCATTCAAGTAGTTGTTGGCTGTGGCAAGACTGCTTGATGTATCTTTTGAGTCAAGACGAGAGAAGGTGTTATAGGTGAAAGCTGGGGCCTTTAGCACAGAGTTTGCAGCAGCGTCTGCATATTCATTGGCCTTAATTCCTGCGCGACCTGGTGTCCACATAAGTTTTATCTTGGATCTTGATTTAATTAGGAGATCACGAATTTTTGCTACAATGATTGTGTCGTTACGTGGGTTTATGATGCTTTGTAGTACTGACAGGCTGTCAGAGCAGATTACCAATTTTCCTGCTGTTAAAGAGCTCCTACTTGTGGCTTCAAGTATGGCTAGTGCTTCGGTGGTATAGATGGAGGCAATGTTTGGTAGGATTCCCTGTACGATTATAGACCCTACTTGATTTACAACTGCAAAAGCTGTGTTTGTCTCTGTTTTCGATCCATCTGTATATAAGAAGTTCCAGCCTTTACATTTTAAGTCAGTTGAGATCTCCAGGAAGCGTGATTTGTAAATAGAATTACCTGTCACGTCCTTTCGTAACTGAATCTCTATTTAGCGACCGTGGTGGTTGTGTTGGTGTGAATTTCGTTGTTCTACTGCAGGATAAGTTTAAATTGTACCTAGGGTCTAGGATCCTGTGCGTTTGTGGGTAGTGGCTTTATTCGTATCCTTGTCTACTATCGATCCTGTTTGAAAGAAGAGCTTGACATTGAGTTTCATGATGATTTCAGAGTATCGCTCTTCTAGTGTTGGGAGCCCAGCTTCAGCCAGTATATTTTTGAGTGATGTTGTTGGGAAGGCACCTAGGCTTTTCCTTGCAATTATATTTTTTGTGGATTTTGGAGAAGAACCATAGATGGCCAAAGCATACTCCAGTTTATTTAAAACTAAAAACTTTGTAATATTGCAAAGTGAGTTAACATGAACATTACTTTTCTTAGATGCTAGATACTTAATAATATTGAGCCGTGCTGCTAATGCTTTCTTAAGACTAGTGCAATGAGGTTTCCAGTTATACCTGTTGTTAATTAAAAGGCCTAGAACAGTTTGGAGCCAGAAATGTAAGACCATTCATAAATGTCGTTGAGCAAGCTAGAACAAACAGACTTTGTTTTATCGAGATCATTGTATTTACAAAGTATATAAGCATCATCAGCATAGATACAGTGATCTAGATCCTTGTAATTGGATAGAATGTCACTTAGTTGATTAAAAGCGATTACAAAGCATATGATCGACAATGGAGATCCTTGGGGGATACCATTATCAAGCGGCATGAGAGCTGAGAACATGTTTCGAATTTTAATGCAGCACTTTCTGTTCGTTAAAAAGGATTTAAAATGTCCAAAGATTTTCGGTCCTACTCCCAATTCTCTTAATTTGGTAAGAATAAGGTGTATGCCTACGCGGTCGAAGGCCTTTTCAAAATCTAGGGCTAGGATTGTAAGATGGTTACGTGCTGAGAGGGCGTTTGTGACAACGTAGTCAATGTGGAGTAGGGCATCTATGCACCCTCTTCTTGGCCTGAATGCGACTTGGTTAGGATTTAACAGCTTTTTAAAGTCGGTTAGCCATAAAATTCTGTTTGCAATTATCTTCTCAAGAACCTTTGATAAGCAAGGAAGCAGTGATATTAGATGATAGCCATTTACATTTGCAATATCGTTCTTGGGTTTAGGTATGGGTATGATGGTACTCGTAGCTATTTTCCAGCTTTGAAATACAATATAATACCTTTATTGAAAATATTATTATACAAGGATAAGAGTCTTAATTTAGCTGAGTCTGGAAGATTTTTTATCATAGGATAGGAGATCCTATCACGCCCTGGTGTCTTGCCGTGTAATTTGCATAGACAGCTCTCAAATTCAGGCATAGTGATATTAGTTTCAATACGTTGTGCTGCTGCGTTCATTGCAGGTATTGGAATTATATTGAGGCTTTCCAATCGATTGGTGTTGAAGGTCGATGGAAAGTTGGAGTTTGCTGAATTGGATGACCAGGTTTGGGCAAAGAAGTTGGAGATTTCGATAGGGTCGGTTATGGAGCCAGCTTGCGTGTTAATAGACAATATGTTTTTATGTGCTGAGTTGCCAGTCAAAGTCCTTATTTTTTGCCAAACTGTGCTTGGAGATAAGTTTGGAATAATATTTCCTGTAAAGTCCTCAAAGCTTTTTGTCTTGCTGATTTTTAGCAATCTCCTAAAAAGATCATTAGCTTCTTTGTAGGCCAATAGATTGACTTGGGTAGAATTTTTCTTGAAAGCCCTCCAAGTCGTAAAGTTTTCGGTTCTTAGCCTAGTCAAATCAGGGTTCCACCAGGGCCCGTATCGCTTGGTCGTTGTGGGAGACGATTGGGGGAGGGGATAGTGATAGCAGCAATGAAATAGATATTGGGAATTGATCACTACCATGCAGATCATCTGAGATGTGTCAATTTATTTTTGGGAAGAGTATTGAAGAACAGCATGAGACATCAGGATGGGTGAGCGAGCTGTGCGTTGACAAGTGGGTGGGAGAACCGTCATTCAATGTGGTTAGGTCGGATTTTGTGATAAAGTTTTCAATAACTGCACTCCTCTTGTTAGTTTTAAGGGAACCCCAAAGCACGCTCCATGAGTTGACATCACCAGTGAATATGTATGGTGGTTGGGTCTGCCGAATGATATTCTCCAAGTCAGAATGTGTGAATGGTTGCCCAGGAAGAATGTAAACACAGATAATCGTAACCTTAATACCCATGTCAACTTATACGGCAGTCGATAGAACATTTGAATTTATTGGTTTGTGTACATGAGGGATATTGTTTTTAATAAGTATTCCGACTCCGCTAACTGCTTTTAAATTGCAGGGTAAATTAACAAAATACCCAAGATCTGGCTTCGGTTTTATGGGGTCTACTTTGTACGGCAGATGGGTTTCTTGTAATGATATTATATCATATCTACGCTCTTTTATTAATAGATTGAGTTCGTCATAATTATTTTTGAAACCGTTAAGGTTCCATTGTAAAATGTCGAGAGACTTGAATGTTTTCTGTTGTTGGCTGCGTTGGTGGTCAATTCTGATTCGATACTTTCATCCTCTTGGTTTTCACCCCCATTACCTTCGAACTTGTTCTTCTTTTTATCGGCCGTTTGCCATTTCAATCAGATTTCGCTTATCTTCTCCTGCGGTTGTAAGCTATACATATGCACATACTTCTGTATATGTGTCCAAAATCTTTCCATCCGATTTGTTTGCCGAATCAGGGTTTCCTATTTTTGATGAAGCTGTTGATCGAGTATCATTGATTAGTGTAAGCACTGCGCGGCGCTAACCTTACGATGCCAAGCGCTGTAACTATAACTACAAACCAGTTGTGCTCATAATTAAAAAACTGTGTACTACTTTGATTGCTACAGAAAACAGAAGCAGTGACTATTTGAGGGGGGGCTTATTGTAAGCGACTGACCCAGGCAAGAACTCTTCAATTTTCTACACAAACATGTTGCCTGCAACAGTACTCATCAACTGGTTCCCGATATATGTTCACGTTGCCCCATTAAGGCAATGATGTTGTGAGCGATGCATTGTAGATCTTCGAGCATTGTAGATCTATCATATTCTTCGAGCGTCCAATATATGATAGACCCGGACTACTACCTAGTTGTAGCCTGGTTACGTCTTTGGATATCTCAGACGCAATGCCACCATAATAGGTGGATACTGTGAAGGGACTTAACGTCTTGTTAAGAACTGAAAAATAAGCGTTAAGCACTGAAGATTAGTAGCATCGATGTTGAGATGACGTGAAATGTGCCGGCTTTCATCCGACCAGCAGGATAACACATGTTATAGCAAAATAACTCGCATATGAAGAGGCGCTGCATATAGAGCTGATAGCGGCTCATACGCCCTACGAGGAAAAATACAGGGGAGAACATCGACTACTCCGGAGAAGGAAACAAACACGTGAGGAGTGCGCAATCGAAGAAATGTTGAAATACATCCAGCATTCGAAATTTTTTTTAAGACGTAAAATGGATGTGCAAAGCCAACAAAGCCCGAAGAGAATCCTGATGAGACGAGAATGGAAATTGAATAGTAGAGCCCCAGCCGACGCTGAGCATATAGAAAAACCATTACTGCGGACAATTAAACGGTGTGGACAACCACCATTCCGCTCTCAGAACTAACCATTCAACCTGCGCAAACTGGATGGTCTAAGGAGTACCAAAGTCCTAGACTACCAGGTTGTACACTGGGAGAAATTAAAGAGGAGCGAAAACATTTTACAATGTGTTCGCTGCCAAAGGTTCGGGCACGCCGCATCGAACTGCGAAATGCAGCCTCGATGCGTGAAGTGTGGAAAGAACAACAAGTCAGAGGAATGCGTTCTGGGTAAGGACGGAACGTCAGAAAAGAGCCAACTCTCTTGTGCTTTATGTAGGAACACGGGACACACCGCAAATTATCGGGGTTGTCCCAAATTCCAGTACATTAAAAGAATAAATCTGTCCCGGCAGCAGAAAATGGAAGTTAAACGTCCACCCGTGCAGTTACAAACTCCAGCCGATACTCCCCATGTTACCTACGCCCAAATAGCGGCAGGTAGGGGAAATACGGTACAGCAAGCGAAGGTTGCTTCTCAGGCCCCAGCGCCTAGAGCACCGCCTTGCTCTCTATCCAGGGACAGATGGCTCAGCTACAACGTCACTTAACTGAACAGACCGCGCGGGTGGATCAAGTTTACGCGCTGCTGCCTGGCCTAACGCACCTTTTGTCGTAATGGGCACGTGTGTGGCGGAGCAAACCCTGAAGGTCCTTGCAGTGAATGTTAATTCACTGATTAGGTTCGAACGAAGAGCCGCACTGTTTAAGTTGCTTAATGACCAAGCCCCTGATGTGCTTTTGGTTAGCGAAACTAAGCTTACCAAAAGGCACAAAATGAGGCACAGAAGATACAAAATAGTACGGAGAAACCGACCCAATTCCATTCAAGGAGGAGGTGTTGCAATCTTTGTAAGAAAGGGACTGCGTTTCAAAAGAATATACAGTCGTGTGGTACGTAGGTTTCGGGTGCTGGAAGCATGCGTCATGTACATCCCTCTCCGTAGTGGAAAACGGTTGTACATGGCGTCTGTCTATGCACCTAAGGCTACTCAATCATCTCAATTCATCTCAGAGCTCGAGACACTTTTTCGATTTCTGAGGCTTGAATTGGAAGACAACTATTTTATTATCGGCGGAGATTTCAACGCCAAACATAGTGATTGGGGAAACAATATACCAAATACTAGAGGGAACCTACTATTCAATTGGTGGGGTCAGCACAGTGTGATGTATCGACTCGGCCTCAAAGCGACGGATAGTCCGTCGTTTCCCAGACACGGGTCCTATTTGGATCTTCTGCTGTTCGACTCATGAATACAACTGACATGCACTAACCAACAAAGTACAAACTGTCTACGCACTTTCGTGTATGACAGTGACCATTGCGGTCTCATCACCGAAATAACTGTCTCCAACGAGATTGCGGAATTGGATGAGTTTCTTCAAAGGCATTCCTACAATTATAGTAGGGTGCGTTGGACACACTTCACCAGAACACTGACGAGAGCACTCTCCTCGAATTCGCTCTACCCACCGTCCAACAGAAATCTGTCAAACAAGGAGATTGACAGGTATCTTAGACTAATGGACGATACAATCAAACGAACAATGGACAAAACGATACCTCGGTATCAACATACTGACAACGAAGACTTATTCCACAACGCAACTATTGACGCACTGCACCGACACAAAAGTAGACTGCTGTCAAGACTAAAAACCTTGTACAGACAGTTTACTGATAGACATAACCCGGAGATCATGACATTGAAGTCGTCGATTAAAAACCTCCAGACATTAATAAAGGAAAATTACAGAAATTCTGTAAGTTTGTATTGGAACAATAAAATTCGGGCTGTAAACACCAGCAACCCGAATATGTTCCCGCAAATAAATAAAATATTTCGGAGAAATAATCAGAACGACCTTCCATGTCTTAGAATCACCCGAACAACGAACAAATACTTGTAGCAGCAGGCATTGATCCAAGTGAGGCCGTTGATGATGACAACTTCTTTGTGATCGAGGATCCGCAGGAGCAGTTAGAGGCTATAGGAGCGACTTTCCTGGAAGTATACAAGGCGAATATTATCATCGGGCCAAACCACGACCTGGAGAATCAAGTCCTTGTGCACAATTTCTGCCTTCGAAATGAAATAGAGAATTGGCGAATCGAGAGCTCGGGCTTCACCCAGTTTAGTGACGAGAATAGGTCAAATAATGTCATCACCAACGACAGGGTACTACCGCCGTTCATTTCGAAGGAAGAGCTCCAAACGATCTGTGAATCGCTTAGAAGTAAGAAATCAGTGGGAACCGATAAAATACCGAACATTGTGCTTCGACATCTCCCACTAGAAGCGGTGAACATTTATACCACCCTATTCAATAATGCAATGAATAATACACATTATCCAGCGTATTGGAAAACTGCGGTGGTACATCCCATTCCCAAAAGGGATAAAGATACTTCCAATCCGGCGAATCTCCGCTCGATCAGTCTTCTTCCAAACATCAGTAAAGTTTTCGAGAAGGTGATCAATAGAGTCCTGACTAGGTTGAGGACAAACATATAGTTCTGGATAAGTAATTCGGTTTCAAGGCGGGGCATGATAGCATTCATGCTGTGTCGAAACTGGTTTCTGATATCCAATGGAACAAAGGCAAGAAACAGTGCACTGGTGCCTGCCTGATTGACTTGGAGAAATCCTTCGATACCGTATGGTTAGAAGGACTCTTTTTCAAGCTGGACAGGTTGGGCATTAGTAAACCACTGCTGTATATTCTTTTTGATATGCTCTCCAGTAGACAGTTCATCGTGAAGAATGGCGATGTGACTTCTGCCGGAACATTTAACATTAAAAACGGTCTGCAACAGTAAATTCGTCGATCCTATTCAACATTTACACAAGTAATCTGATAGGTTCACTTCACCATGCCATAGCGTACGCAGACGACTTAATCGCGTACAGATCAGGTCCAAAGATTGAGGTCATTAACATACTTTTGCAGCGTGACTTCGATAAAATTAAACAATATTGCGATTGATTTTCAACTTCCAGAAATCGGAAACCATTCTGTTTAGGACGCCTTTGTCTGGGGCCTCTAGGGATACCAGAAAGAATTGGCGAAAGTTCTCTATCGTCGGACAACATGGACAGCCACTTGCTTGTCGAAATGTAGTCAGATATCTTGGGATCTGGCTAGATCAATATCTGTATTTTAACAAACATATAGATGTTGCTCTGGCCAGAGCCAGAGGTGCTTTTGCCCTTACAAAGAGACTGTTTTATAACAGCCAACTCGATGCGAGGGTGAAGGTAATCTGTTACATGGCCCTTATCAGGCCCATGCTTGTATTTGGGTGTCCCGTGTGGTTCAACGTGAGAGCAAGTTTATTGGAAAAGATTCGAGTGTTTGAGAGGGCTTGCCTTAGGACTTGTGTTCGCTTATATAGAACGCCAGAACCTGAGTACATAAAATTCTATCGTAATGAGGTCTTATACAATAGGGCGAACCTAATAAGAGTGGACAATTTCGTCATGAAGTTGACTCGAAGGCATATTGCGAGAGCAATGACCTCATCGAACAACCTGATCTCAAGGGCTTACTACCCCAATTATATGTATCACGAGAGAGCTCGCCTTGACGGCTTTATTCCTCCAGAAGCGTTCCTCTATCTAGATAGTAAAGGTCTGATCCAGGACAGATTGGCGGTGCCGCTAATCTTCCACGTCGCTCGAGCAGCTGCGGACAGGCGACTCAACTACGACAGAGACGTCGCACATGGCAGTGCGGAGCGTCTGCGGTTCAGTAGGGCGATAGGGAGTCGTGACAGGAGGGATGTTGCTCAGCAGCACCAGCAATTTTAGTGGCTTAATGTAGGCGAGGATGCTTCGTCGGCGAACTCCTCCAGTGATAGGTAGCTTCATGTGAAGCAGAGTGGGCCAGCCTAATTATTTTTATTTTTGTTTTTTAGCCATGGACGGCTTATATAGTTTTAGGTAGTATTAAGTTAGATTTAAAAAAAAAAATATAAAAAATATATATATACATATGTGTATATACATATATGTATATATGAAGTGTGTATGTGTTGTGTATTATATATATGTGTGTATAAACGTATTATATGTAAGTAGGTTAAGTACATTAAGATTAATTTTTTAAGTAGTCTGTAAGTTTAATTAAAAAAAAAATGTCCACATACTAAGTTTTTGATTAAAATTTATTTTCTTAGTTTTAGTTGTAATGTAAATATAAAATTAAATATAGACTGTAAGATCCATCGAAAGACTTAGTTTAAGTGTTAAATTTAACCTAGAGTGCCCGCATGGGGCCAGTATGTTAGAATAAGACTATTTGTAGGTTATTTAAGCTAATTTTTAAGCATTTTTTTGTCTAGCATGTAAGAATAAATTAAGTATATAAATAAAAATGCATTTAAATTGAATTGAAATTGCATCGGTTTCCGCTAGATCACCGAAATCAAGCAGTGTTGGGCGCGGTAACTCAGTACTCCGAGTGCTGTTGACAAAACGCGCCAAATGGGCATAGTACCCCGGCGTTAAATCCCGGACCCTACAAATTAATTTGTATCGTTCCCTTGATAATAACAATAATCAATAATTACATTGTGTAGGATGTACATAGCTCTTACAATATGAACAGAATTTTCAACATTAGTTTCAGTAGCTTTTTCTAAGAATTCAACTCTTATTCTGGCTCATGACAAACGATAATTAAAATCTAAGGCAGCGGTATTATTCTAAAAAGCCCTTGCAGGAAAGAGCCTCATTAAATAACTTCTGAAATGAAATGCTTCATCTCTTGAAGCCTTTTGTTCAGAATTAGGTATCGGCTTGCTAAAGGTAAATAACCATTCTCGATGTTTTTATAAATTCACATAATTTTGCGTCAACAACTGCCAAGAGTACTATTGAAAAGAATAGTAATACATACTGCCTGAATGTGCTGGACATTTGCAAAGAACTGACTCTTCTCCCAACGTTGAACAAAATTTTAGCTCACGAGATCCGATGCAAAACTACAGTCGATGCACGCACAGCATTGCCCGTGCTTACGTAAGTGTCCTTCAACAAGTCGTTCAACACAGAACGTCGAGGCACTTCGAGAGAGTATCGCTGAGAGTTCAGGAACATCAATTCGGCACCGTAGTAAAGAATTAGACATTTCGAGAAGCTTTCTAAAGCGTACTCTCACGAAAGAATTACATCTTCGAGAGAGAGAATTCGTGGAATGGATTATGGAACAACAAGTGGATGTTGACTTTTCAAACAAAATCATCTTGATAGCTTTGTTAGTCGTTAAAATTGTCCAATTTGGGGCTCAGAAAATCCACGACTGAAGTTTAAGAAACAAATGCATCCACAACGCGTGCTGAAGGTATCACCGGCCATTCTTCTTCGAAAATGTGGCTGGTCAGGTAATAACAGTTAATGGCGCTAGCTATCGCAACATGGTAATCCAGTGTTTTGTGCCTAAATTGCAAGATGTGGATGTGGACGACATGTGGTTTCAACAGGACAGGCCCACAAGCCAAGAAGCAATTCAGTTACTGCAAGAGTCATTTCCTGGTCGTGTAATTTCCCATGCGTGTGTGCAAGCAAAGCCGTTGAGACAATTTACCCGATATGCCGAACTTTTTAACGAGACACGAACTCCCGACAACGTAACAAGCGACATTAATATAACGTAACGCACAATTTATGAATATACACTCAACCGGATCCCAATTACCCAACTTGCGCTTCTCAGCGCCGTTTGACTAGGGATATAGGACCTTCTATCCGTATCTGTCAATTCAATATTGAAGGCGTCAGTAGAGCAAAATACGATCATCTGTGTCGCCTTCTGGAAGAGAATGAAATAGATGTTGTACTCCTCCAAGAAACAGACTGCAAAGACGACTCAAGCCTACTTGCCCGAGGATAATTTAATGGCTACTCACTTATAGATGCCCTTCATCTCCCAGCTTATGGAATTGCAACGTTAGCACGATCCGCTATAGAAAACGTAAGCCCTTATCCTGCCTTAAAAATTCTGAACATCTATAAACCACACAATAGCCGCTGGCGAACCGACATACTACCGGTGAATCAAGATCCAGCAATCTATGCCATACACTATGGTATGGTAATGACGAAAATAGTGTAAGATTTTACGACTGGGCTGGAGCAAACCGCCTAACATTTCTTGTCGACGCCAAGGACAGAGGCACCTTTTACTCAAGAAGATGGTGTACAAGTTTCAATCCCGATCTGTGCTTTGCTACATCGGTCCAAGGCGAAAGATTGCTGCAGATATCCAGATAAGTTCTACCCGAGTTCCCTCGCAGCCAACATCGCCCTGTAGTCCTAGAAGCCCGCTTAAAAATACAGCTAGTGAACTTCGCCCCTCGACCTCGATAAAGCATCTTGGCAAAGCTTCGCCTTAGAGCGCGACTCTAATATTCGCTGGATCCCCCCGACGCCCAAGAATCACGAGAGATTCGTCGATATCGTAATAAGTACTGCCAAGAAATACGAGTATGTTCCACGTGGCTTCCGTAAGAACTACATACATACCCGGATAGAGTGTAGAAAGCGACAGACCTTACCAAAAATTCGGTAAGGTGATCATGAAATTGCAGAAAAACTACTTCAATCGCTCGATAGAGCACGCCTAAATCCCAAAAGCCTAGAATCAACCCAGATCTTCTCGCTAATCGGATAGTGGAAACTTCTAAAGCTAAGTCCGATAAAAATCATACCCAAGCCATTAAGAAATCACTGAAGGATCTTAAATCTTCTTCTGCTTTTTCCCGTGAATTCTCAATACCGGAGTTAGGGACTGCCATCGCCAGTAGCAAATTTGTAAAAGCTGCAGGGACTGACGGTATTTACCCCAAATTCATTAAAAATAGCGGCAAAAACGCCAAAGTGTGGTTGTGCAAATTCTTTAGCAATATTCTATTGCCAGGAATCTTACCTTAAGAATTTATGAAATCTAAGAGCATTGCGATCTTTAAACTAGGGAAACTAGACGACAGTGCCAATAGCTACAGACGAATTGCTCTCTTAAGCATTTGCTATAAGATTCTTCGAGCGTCTTATCTACAATAGAGTTGTGCGGGTGATAAATGAAGTAGTTCCTATTGAGCAGGCCGGTTTTAGATCAGGTCGGAGCTGCGTAGATCAGGTTCATGTTAATGACAGTGTGAGTAGGCCTAGACGACTGAACAATGGGTTACAACACGGGTCAGTTCTTGCGTAACTCTTGTTCAACCTCTACATTCCTGATATACCGGAGGTACAGGCCAAAAAATTCGCGTATGCTGGCGACTTAGTCATCGACCTCGGGATAACTATGGATAGGACCTTGACCTTCAAACATCTCAAGATTTCCGCCAAGGTAAAAACGAGAAACAGGGTTGAGCAACATCCACCCCCCTTCATTTAGACGATACAATATGCTAGTTAGGTAATTCTTGAAGATTCAGAACAACCAAAACCTCCCAATAGACGAACATATAAATCTAAATCATCGGTATCGTTTAAAGTCAAGTAGTACACCCATGAGTCTAGCCAGGAGGCTGTACGACACAAATTTTGAATCAATGAGGAGTGGAAAAAAGCCTGGAGGGATTTCCCAGTAGCTAACAACTTCATCGCCAATCCAACTATTCACATACCAGGCTTCAATGTACCAAGGCATCTATGGACGCAACTCAACATGGCCATTGAGCAGACTTCCTGTCCACTAATCGCTAAGATAGCAATGAAGCTGCAGACCTTCCTACGTATGTTAATTGTCTACGTATCATTGTAGAATTTTTTTGAAAACCGCATTGCAAACAGCTCCATATAAGAACAGCTCAGAGCCTCTAGCATTACTACTCGTACACTATATGATGAAAAAAGTGGCACTGACATTTAAGACGCAAAAGAGCTATGTTATGGAACCTGCTTATCCGTTTATCAGTAAATCGGAGGATGCGCAGAACAATTGAGGACGAATCGAGGGTATTTGGAATAAGATGGACAGAACCCTAGATGGCTGCAAAAAATTTAAAAGGTGTCATGCAAGCTTTGTTGACCTTTTACACAGGAATTAAGAAGTACCTGTCCTTTCATAGTGCCGGCATAATGATCTTATTTTAGTTTAAGCATAAGTTATCGAGATCCACCGATTACAGAAATAATATCCCGGATAATATTACACTTGTAATACTCGGGCGATCCCCAAATTATTGCAAATCTCTTCGCAATTTTTTTATCTGGCCAAGCCTTCGCCATCCATTCCCGAGAGCCATACCACTTTTACTTTTCCTACTTCAATAGCTGCCTACAAACAACTTTAGACTCTGTGTGTATAACTTTTGAGCAAGTTAAAGCTAAAATAATAAACCTCAAAGAAGATTATTCTGCTGGCCCTGATGATCTTCCCCCCATATTTATAAAGAAGCACATAGCCCAACCTTTTACTGCTCTCTTTCAGCTTTCTATCTCCCAGGAATTATTTCCCTCAACCTGGGAAAAGCCTTTTATTATTCCCCTACATAAAAAAAGTCGAAAAGACGATATTTCCAACTATCGACCAGTTGCTAAGCTGTCCTGCATACCTAAGCTTTTTCAGAGCACTACCTATGACATAATGCTTTTCCATTGTAAATCTATTGTTTCCCAAAACCAACACGGATTTCTCAAAGATCGATCTACAACCACAAACTTAACGGAATTGGCATCAAGCACTTTATGTGCACTAGAATCTGGAAATGAAGTTGACGTGATTGGCACCGATTTCAACAAAGCCTTTGATAGAATTTCTCATGATATAATCTTTCTAAAATTATAGGCTCTTGGTTACCAAATAAGTTTTATTACGTGGATTCAATCCTATTTAAATGAACGACATTACTATATTCTATTTAGGTCAATGGTTTCTGATCCAATTAAAGCCTCCGCTGATGTCCCTCAAGGCAGCCACCTTGGTCCCTTACTACTTATTCTGGCCATTAATGATGTTGATTACATCATTCAAAATTCATACATATCTGTTTACGCAGATGCCATGAAAATCTTTAGATATATACTACTCAAAACAAAATAGGGTCCACTAAGTTTTAAGGCTCTCATTTGGGCGCCCTAAACGGTCAGTTCCGTGAATGCATGCGTCTGTAAAACATTCACCTTGTCTTCTCCACACGCGTACTCGTTTATCGTCACTAAAAAACTTGACCTTACATTCGTCTGTAAAGAGTACCGGCCTCCAGTTATCCATAGTCCAATCCGAATGCTCACGGGCGTAACTTAAGCACGCTGCCCGATGTGCCCTTATCAGTTTCGGTTGAATAGCGCGCATTCTGGACAGTTGATCATCTTCGTGGAGTCGATTACTTACAGTGGATCACTTACTTGAATGCCAGTAGACTGCCGCAGTTGATTTTGTAACGACTGGGCGGTTACGGTACGCTCCCGACGTGCAATTATTATTACGTACCGGTCTTTTTGCGCAGTTGTGACTCTGATTCTTTCTGATCCAGATCTACTTGCTACACTCCCGGTTTCTTGGAAGTGTTCCCAGACGTTTCGGATAGCTCGCCGCGATACACCGATACGAATTGCGACAGACGTTTTTAATCTGCCTGTTCCCATAGTGAATGAGTTGCGTTATTTAAGCGTTGTCTGTGATAAGGAACTCAATTTCCGTTCCTCATTGAACATTGTGGAGCGCAGTGTTGAGGAGAATCCGAATGAGTCGATTCACCTTCGTGTACAGCAATTGGAGCTATGCTCATCCACTTTGTGGGAGATTTTAAGGAAAGATCTTGGCTTAAAAGCTTATAAAATCCAGCTTGTGCAAGAGTTAAAACCGCGTGACCATTGCGCGCGTCTTTGGTTCGGTGAATGGGCCGAAAATATGATTCAGCTTGATCATCATTTTCAACGCAAGGTTTTGTTCTCCGATGAGGCCCATTTTTGGTTAAATGAATATGTAAACAAGCAAAATTGCCGAATTTGGAATGGAGAAAACTCGGAACTCTTACGACCATTAAAATTCACTTTTTGGGTGTGCTTTCTAGGCTGGTGGAATCATCGGCCCATATTTCTTTAAGGACGATCCCGGCCGGAATGTTACCGTCAATGGACAGCACTATAGAAACATCATTTCTGACTGCTTTGTCCCTCAGTTGAATGGCATTGAGAGAGCTTTGGTTTCAACAAGATGGCGCAACATGCCACACGGCGCGAGACACCATAAATTTATTGCGGGAAACATTTGCTGAGCGCATAGTCTCGCGTAATGGACCTGTGAATTGGCCTCCACGATCCTGTGATCTCAGACTTTTAGATTACTTCCTTATGGTATGTGAAGCTACAGTCTATGCCGATAAACCATACACGTTGGGCGATTTTGAAGTCTACATTCGCCGTATTATTGCTGATATACGGCCCCAGTTGCTCGATAAAGTTGTCGAAAATTGGACTTTAGAATTGTGCTTCATTCGAGGTAACCGTGCGTGCATATGTTCAATGTCATATTTAAACCCTAATGGCATAAAATTATCTATTAAATAAAGCTAATATCATAGACACTGACATTAGCTTCAAGTACTTCATTTCATATTAAATTTGTATACTTCAAAAAAAAACACCCTTTATAATAAAAAAAATCCAACTCTGCCCTTGGCTTCGTCAAGCGCTGGTCTAAGAAGTTTTCCAATCCTTATGTTAAAAAATCCCTTTAAATAACCTTTGTCAGGCCTCTTCTTGAATATGCAAGCCAAGTTTGGTCACTCTACTACAGAACTCAGATCCTCCGGATAGAAGCTGTTCAACGCAGGTTTTTACGATTTGTTTTACGTACTCTTCCATGGGATGATACCCAAAACGTACCACCACACAGGTCGGCTGAAACTTATAAATTCAAAACGTCGAAATGTTGTCGATATTCTCTTTATTCATAAAATTTTAGTTGGTAACATCGATTGTCCTTCTTTACTTCAACTTATTTCTTTTAACACCAACCCACCCAATCTTAGGTCTGTGCAACTTTTCCGGGTCAATCTTCACAGACTGGATTAGGGGATACCTGGAGCCAATGTCTATTGTAGAATGCTTCGTGAAGTTAACGATATTCTGCCTCTCTTTGACTACCACCTCAGCAAACTCTCCCTCAAGAACATTTTTATTTCCACCTATGCCTCACGTCCTAACTTTCTTTAACTGCTCCCACCCTCTAGTTTTTATCTTTGGTTGGCCGCAAATCAAATCAAAAAAAGCTAAAGACTTGGAGTATCAAAAGTTATGGCATAATAACTGATTCGGTTGAGGGACTTCACTAGGACTCTAAGAGTCTAATATACAGGAGAGTCTAAAGAACAGCGTCTGGTGAATTATTCGGTTGAATCAATCCAGCAACGCAACATAGATAAACGCCTTAGAACTCACCTTAAACAAAAAAAATTAAACGTTTTTTAATACGTTTATATTTAAAAGAAAATTGATTGTTCACTTGAAATTCCTGTTGAATATTATTATTGCTTCATGGATGAGAGTATTTTTTTTCAAACCTTTAAGGCCCGATGAAGGAATGTCTCTTTGAAAAATATTCTAAAGTGTTTGCTCTACTCAAATAAGAATGTATCTACTTTCCAGTTCATTTAATCAATTTACATAGAAAAGACCAAAGACCATTGTGCTCTGTTGACCCTTAACCTAGAGGAAAACGACAGGTATTTTGTATGAAGCATGCACTTGGAAATCCAACAAGTACTAAAGAACTTACAAATCAAATTCTCTGTTCATTAGAGGCAAAATCTCTGCCTTTTGCATGATGATAACCAACGATTCTCCCTCTCCGGCTTTACGTTAAAAAAGGATTACGTTAAATTCCATAGATAATAAAAAAGGAAAGGAAAAAAAAAAACCGCACTTACTTCACACTCCCTAACGACTTTTAATCCTTTATACAAGCATCGAGTTCCACTCACAAATACTTTGCTGTTATCTGCACGGTCTGAAGCACCCAAAGCACCAGCTTTCAGGTTGTCTATTGGCGCGTGTAATCCATGACAACTTTTCACTCTGGTCATTAGTTCAGTTCCAGCTTTTCGTTGTAATTGTCCATTAAGAGCATTAGCCTCAAGCTACTTACAAGCACTAGTACTCCTACTGCAAGCTCAATGAACAAGGAGACATGTAGCATCGTTCCTATTCGAATCACGAATAGAATTAGGATTAGAATCAGGATTAGATTTTATCTCAAAACCCAAGTTAATCGCATCAGATTGCTGTCACACATAGTCAGTGCGTTCAGAATATTGGCATTGGCATCTTCGAAAAGTGCACTACCATTCGTAACTCGAAATCGGGTAAAAATTCTATTTTTGGAGTGATTTCAGTTTTTTTCATCCCCCAAAAGGCTGGCGCCATACAGTCTCTTCCAGCACAATTGCATTTAGGTGTATCGGGAGAGGGAGAAGTTATTATTAAAGCTTTTTTAAGTGCTGCCACTATATGCGATTTAAGTGTGAATCTACTCCGAACAGAAAGGAGTATAGTTATTTGAAGCCATCGTAATGTTAACTGCTATTATAAGGGTGATCCTTATAGGGCTTTGGGATGCAGTTATTTTGGGATCTGATTCATTGGTCCATGTTATGAGAAATATCATATGGGAGTTACAGTGTGTTTAAAAAAGTTCCTTCAGAGATGTAGATGCCAACAACTATTTAGTTATAACTTCTAGAGCAACCAAGTTGGACTTCTTTGATAGACAATTGATTAATGGCTAATTCATATTTAAACACCATTACCATTTACGAGGATTGGCTGAGAAGTTTCCGACTGAGCAATGATACAAGACATTTTTTTTCAATTTTTATTTTTTATTTTTCTACATAGTCTCCTTGTAACTCTACACACTTCTCCCAGGGATGCTCCCATCTCTCTAACCAGTCCAAATAGTACTTGGCATTTTTCTCTACAAAATAATTGTTCACGAAGGTGATTGCCTCCTCATTTGACGAAAACCTCTGTCCTCCGATCGCAGTTTTTACATGAGGGAACAAAAAGAAGTCGCTTGGGGCTAGATCTGGTGAATAAGGCGGATGGTCAAGTAGTCCAAATCGTAATTCATGGTTTTTCGCCATGGCAATCGCTGAGGTGTGAGACGGCGCGTCGCGTCGTCTTGGTGAAACAGGATTTTCTTTTTCTGCAAATGTGGCCGTTTTTCCGCAATTTCTGCCTTCAGCTTGGGAAGTAATGATGCGTAGTATGCTCCTGTAAGGTTTTTTCCTTTTCGAAGATAATCGATTACGGTAACTCCTTAATATCCCAAAAAACGGTCGCCATCACTTTCCCAGCCGAAAAAAATAGTTTTTGGTTTTTTTGGTGCCGTCTCGCTCTCTGCAGTCCACTGTTTTGACTGAATTTTTGTTTCGGGCGTATAATGGTGTATCCATGTTTCATCTACAATAATTTATCGACGCCAAAACTCGGATTTATTGCGCCTAAAGTGCGCCAACAGAGCGTTGGAAATGTTCATTCGAACACGTTTTTGGTCTAACGTAAGTAAACGCGGCACCCAACTCGCGGACAGCTTTCTCATGCCTAAATCTTGATTTAATATGTAACAAACACGTTCTTTAGACATTTTTATAACCTCTACTGTCTCTCTCACTTTAATTCGGCGGTCGTCTAACACCATTTGGTGAACTTTAGCAATGTTATCGTCAGTGGTTACAGTTTTTCAACGTCCCGAACGTTCATCATCTCTCAAGCTCTTACGGCGACGGCCACGTTTAAATTCAGCTGCCCAAAATATCTCTGTGGTAAATGATAGTACAGAGTCCCCATACACAGAGTCCAACTCATTTTTGATTTGCGTAGGCGTATTGCCTTTCAAAAACAAGAATTTAATAACAGCTCGATACTAAATTTTTTCCATTTTCACAAAAAACACTCACATCGACTCACTCAAACGGCTGTCAACTAAAAACTGCGCGTCCAAAATGACTGAAACTTCGGTAAGTAACTGTCTAAAGATGCACAACTAGCATTTACTAGTTCTTATTGACCAGTGCCGCTATCTTTACGTTGCGATCGGAAACTTTTCAGACAACCCTCGTATATTTTCGTTTTCGAAACACAAAATTTTGAAATCTCTTTTAATAAATTTTTGAGAAAATCACATTTATCTAGAAAAAGTGAGCTTATAACTGGCTTTTTTCTTTTTTATTATTTTGGTTAAATAAATTAATCCCGAATATGACTATTTTTTTATTATTGCTTAAAAATTACTCTAAAATAAGAGCACTTTGGTTTGGATGCCTATTCGGAAGAACAAGATTTGATGGGTTTGAAACGTCGTTATCAGGGTCAATATAATGATAGAATGATGGGACATTGTATTTGCGTTCTAATTTGTACGAGACACTCCATACAATCACAAGGCAAGTACATACAATATTCATTTTTAACCAGTTTTTTGTATTTTTTTTATATACAGGGTCCTCGAATAGGGATTCCGTTGATAGCGGCCATATTGCTACATCTGTCAAATTGGCTGTTATTTATTCAGTCTGTTTCGCCAAATCATCATGGATGGATATAGCGTTCAACAACACGTGCAAATGATGAAACTGTTTTACCAAAATGAATGTTCGGGTAACGTTCCATGCTCTTCGCCCATTTTACGGTCGCTATAATCGTCCTACCGAGAGGACTTAGTTTAGTTTTAAATGCATTTTATTTTCTAAATCATTAACTCTTACATACTAACAAAAAATGCTTAAATGCTACCTTAAAATTACTTAACAATCTTATACTAACTTACTGGCCCCACACAGGCACTCTAAGCTATTCTAAATTCTTATATCTATGTCTTTCGACTTTGTTTACATTTTATTTGGGAATATACTTATTTTCTATGCGAGAGGAGTATTCGCAGTGTGGTGGACAAATTTGAGTCCACTGGTTCAATAAACAATAAACCAACACTCGTACGTCTACGAAACGCAAGATCTGCCGAAAACATCGCCGCTGTCCATGAGAGTGTGTCGGAGAATCCGAGGCAGTCGATTTCGCGTCGCTCACAAGAACTCGGCCTTTCGCAGATCACAACTTGGCGAATTTTGCAGCGTGACTTGGGCTTGCACCCGTACAAATTTCAACTGATCCAGAAGCTGAAGGTAAACGACCATTCGCGGAATGGGCTCTGGAGGAGTTGGAAACTGACCGTAATTTTCATCGAAAAATCATCTTCATTGGCCTCAGCGATGAGGTCCACTTCCGGATGAAACGAAATTGTCGAATTTGGGACGATGCCAATCCACATGAGATCCAAGAGCATCCAATGATCCCGAAAAAGTTACTGCTTGGTGTGGATTTTAGGCTGGCGGCGTCATCGGTCCATATTTCTTTGACAACGACGTTGGCCAGGCTATCACCGTCAATGGATGATATGGACACCAACGACATGTGGTTTCAACAGGACGGCACTACGTGCCACACAGCTCACGCCACATTGGAAATTCTGCACGAGCGATTCGAGGGCACGGTCATCTTACGTGGAGGTATTGTGAACTGGCCACAGAGTAGGTGCCATTTGACCCCGTTAGACTTTTTCTTGTGGGTTTTTTTGAAATTGCAGGTCTATGAGTATAAGCCACAAGCCACAGCGGCCCTCAAAGCCAATATAACCCATGCCATCGGTTAAATGGTAATGGGCCTTGTCACTCATGATTATGTTTGACGTCCATCGTCCATCTAGTCTGAGATTCTGGCGGGCGTGAGCGTAGGTAAGACGCGATTCATAGTCAACACCCATCAGCTGATGGGCTGTCTGTTTTTGTGCAGAAACATCTTCAAGTTAGTCACCAAAATGCGCTGGAGAGACGTGCCTGGAATGCCTAACTTCGTCTGATCGATGTCGACGGAGCCTCTACGACGTCTTCAGCCACAGCAGCGATATTCTCGGCCGAATGAGAGGTAATAGGCGTTCTAGGGCTTGCTCGGCCACGCGTTGTTCCTGTTTCTAAGAGTCGTGCGGCTAAATTCCGCATTAAACGAACTGTGTGAGCCGTGCGGGAAAGAAAATCGGCACGAAATACACTTTGCGTCAAAATTATCGTGACGATTATTCTGCGTTCTTCAGGGGTATAGCGTTCCATTGCTTATTTTTCTAATTCTGTATGATTCACAAATGTCAAAACCGAACATTGATGGCACTTTCCGATAAGGTCATACATTATGTCCCACTGTGGAACTTTTCTTTCAATATTTTCTTTCTGACCGTCACATAAGCCAACTTTTTTCGGTAAGCCTTTTTTTGTATTATTAGGGCGGGCGAAATAAGGATCAGATAAGTAAAACCCAGACTCAAAATAATAAATGAATTCTGTAAAAGGTGTTTTTTTTAAGACTTTTTTTTTAAGACTTTTTTTTTAAATAAAACATTATTATTAATTAAATTCATTCGAAAGATTATTTCATGCCATTTAATACTTGAAAGTAGTTTTGGACATATGTCTACCATGGCTGCCTCGTACAAAGCGCACTGTAGTGGTCCAGTTTTCGACAGCATAGAGCTCAAATGGGAGAGCGTGAGATTGGTGCAAGACAGCGCGGGTTTTAGATCGCTGTCTTCTTACGTTTTGATAGTAGAAGGTAAGAGGAATGTTGTTTCGGGAGAGCGTGGGATAGTCGAAACACTGGCAATGGTACCACGTTAGGGGCGAACAAATTTGTCGTTGTCAGCTCCGCTCCGTTGAAGAGATCCTTTTTAGTGCACATAGTTAGCGAAAGCAGCAAGGTCGTCTGAGATTTTTGGGGAGACATATTGAAAATCTAGTGGAACTCGATATATAAGTTCCTCAGACTTGTAGGGTCAGTAGGGAGACTTTCATGCTGTATGGAGACCATGACGCTTGTTTTAATTTTTCCCTCACAGCAAACTGAGTCGGATTTGTCACGCAGATACGCTAAAAGGAGACGTATATTCTCGTACTTCTCTTTTTCTTTAAGCCTATAATGGTGTCTGGTGACCTTTTTGAGGATTGCCTTCTCTACAAATATGACAAATCTGCAGAGGATATAGGGCAGAACGACATATACAAACTGTGCAACGAAGGTGAATAATTACGAGTAATACAGTATTTATTGTGTGACTACAACCACTTCATTGGTATACGACTTTGTGACCTAGGCGTTAATTTGAAGCTATTGACATTCTTGCCAGCTCACTCGAGAACTATCCTCATTCGAATTCATGACAGTAAACCAATCTATGGTCAATCCAATTATAATTTCTTCAAATGCGTTGCAGGCAGGCGTCAAACATAACAAGAGTCGCATAAGTAACCTAGTTTTGCTAAGAACGTTTATTGGTTCGATGATGCGTTCCAGTCCCCAGTAAAAACAATGTTCTCCACTGTTATCTATGTATTTACCGGCCAGTAAGAGCCGAAATTGTAAAGGAAAGTTTAAAATTCCTCATGCTCATACTCTCGACTACTTGAAGCAAAAAAATATATCAGAAATGTATCACTACTATGCCATGGCCATTTGTACTAGCAATCTATGTCAAGTTCACTTTTCAAGGCCAAATGTCATAGTTTTGCAACGCTGTTTCGCAAATTTCACTCCTCATTTTATTTTCATTGACTTTCTACAAACTACTTTGATGTGGCAACACTGATCGCTCACCAACAAGTACCAACCCGATACCAGTTGCTTTGCTCAGGCATACTTGGGTTTTCAGTTGTCTTTTGGCACCGCAACAAGTTAGGTCGCATCGGGGTGATTCTGAGTGGGTGGAAGCAAATAAAAAGTCCTCTGCCATGACAACTTGAGGAATCCTGCCCTTTTCCATTCTATTCACCGCGATGTCTTTTGAAAGTCTATTTACGTTCGGTTTTTTTGCATTTGTGTGGTTATCCGGGTGTTCCTAGACTTAACGAAATCACAGCCTTGCAGGATTCATCCCTGCAATCTCGAACAGGGAACACATAACAGTGTATGCACTACGGAATAAGGTTCTATAAATTCTGGTTGTCCTTTGTTGTCAAAAGTGACGAGTGTTAGTCATAAAAGTGTAGTTTTATGGGGTGTCCTTATATGTGTTCCTGAAATCCCTCTTGAAATTCGGACACACAAATTGTGTGTACAAAGTGTTGCAGTAGTGCTTGTGCCTCTATTTCCATTTCTATTCTTGTTTGCATTTATGGTTTTGTGGTGAAGTGCATCAAATCGGTAAATGACAACGCATACAGAAGAAGGATTTTCGTTATAAAACCTCCTTCTCCTCCTGTTCAAATGTCCAAAGTGAAGGTGTTCAAATTTGAAGAGGAAGCCTATTTATAGAGCATCGGTCCGTGTGGGCATTTTGAAACCTGATATCGCCGAACATATCCAATAAAGGATATGCCAGTGAGTATACGAGTATAGCTGGAGTAGAAAAGTGCGTCGTAAGTACATAATTTGATTAAGTGATCAAGAAAATGGAAAAAATGGAAATTGATGTGTGTGGCTTGAAATAAAGGAAGGGTGTGCAGGTTTTTAATGTCGAATGATCGATTGGGAACAGGCATTTGCGTTTGAACAAGGGTAAATATGAAGGGTGTTCTGATGGTTTACGGTTGTCATTATTAACGAGAGAAAGTTACAAGGACTTTACTTTATTAGCTAGGGAAACGGGGGGAATATATCAGAAGAAATCCACAATATTGCTTTTGTTTCTAAAAAGCATTTACTATACAGTCGTCGTAACATAAATAAGGTTTAGTGCGGGGAAAAGTTTGTAATTCGGATTGGGAAATAATTTCTTTGCTTCTTCTTGAAGGTGGTTCTTTGTGCGTAGGCATTAAGAAAGTAGGTAAACAGTGTGGGATATAGGTTTCAATATTGTTCGCCTATTTCATAATTAGTTCAATCAATTAATTGGTGAATATGACTTGCTCTTTGATGGAGACTCTAATAACCGAAGTCAATTAATCTGAGGCAATAATGTGGGGCACAGGTTTATGCTTTGTGTTGTATTTGTCGTTGAAGGAAGTCATGAGGCGGGCATACGTTGAAGTGTACAACGCCTATTAGCAAGAGCACTTTGATGTTTTATGAAATTCATTCACTCTTGATTAAGTGGTTTTGTCTTATTTGGAGTTTGTCATCGTCTGCTCGAATAATCACATACAATACTATTGGTCCAGAGTACTAGTAGATCTAGTTATAAAAAGCTCGATTGTCGGGATTCCCATCCACTGAAAGGAAACGTATCTGGTACACTTTAGTGTATTACAGTAAAGTGATTGACAAATGTAGTGTCCCAAAAGAATAAGTGGTGCTTTCGTAAAAAAAGTTCTAGAAATGGATTTTATTAAACCAAATTATGTTGACTAAGTTACTTGCATTTATTTTCAAACCATATCTACACATTGGAATTTATTAGATAGTGTTGAACTACATATGACCGCTTCGCTTGAGGAACACTTAAACTTATTTAGAGGACAGAACAGAGGACAACTAGCAGTTAATCTGTTTTTACTCTTATACAAATAATTCTTGCAATATAGGTGCCTACTATTTTACAATAGTTACGCTCGATCTTAAGTAGCTGTGTTTATTTGATGCTCTACATAAACAAGACCATAACATGCTGCTGTAAGTAGTTTGTTGGGGTAATATTAATTAAGCATATCTGCTAATCTTCCGAGTAACCGATAACATGTGTAAAGGCTGTTTTTTTAGAGTTACACAAATTCAATATGAAATAAAACACTTGAAGTTAATGTCGATGTCTATGATATTAGCTTTGTTTAATAGATAATTTTATGCCATTAGTGACTAAATATGGTTTTGGGCATATACATGCCACGGCTAGCTCGAATGAAGCGGAATTATGAAGCCCAATTTTAGACAATTTTATCGAGCAACTGGGGCCGTGTACTTATCAGCAATAACACGGCGAATGTTCACTTCCAAATCGTATAACGTCTCTGGTTTATCGGCATAGAATAGTGACTTCACATACCCCCAAAGAAAGTAATCTAAAGCTGTGAGATCACTGGATCTTGGAGGCCAGTTCACAGGTCCATTACGCGAAATAATGCGCTCAGCAAATATTTTCCGCAATAAATTGATGGTGTCGGGCACAGTGTTGCATGTTGTGTCATCTTGTTGAAACCAAAGCTCTGTCACGTCAATCCCATTCAACTGAGGAACGAAAAAGTCAGAAATCATGTTTCTATAGCGCTCTCCATTGATGGTAACATTCTGGCCAGCTTCGTCCTTGAAGAAATATGGTCCAATGATTCCACCAGCCCATAAAGCACACCAAACAGTGAGTTTTAATGGTTGTAAGGGCGTTTCGACAAAGGGTTCTGGGTTTTTTCCACTCCAAATTTGGCAATTTTGCTTGTTTACATATCCATTTAACAAAAAATGGGCCTCATCCGAGAACAAAATTTGCGTTGAAAATGATTATCAAGCTAAATCATATTTTCGGCCCCTTCACCGAACCTAGGACGCGTATAATGGTCACGCGGTTCTAACTCTTGCATAAGCTGGATCTTATAAGCTTTTAAGCTAAGATCTTTCCGTAAAATCTTCCACAAAGTAGATGGGCATAGCTCCAATTGCTGTGCACGATGGCGAATCGACTCATTCGGATTCTCCTCAACACTGCGCTCCACAACAACAATAACTTCTTCTGTTCGCACTGTTTGTCATCTTTGAGGATGCGTATTATCCACATGGTGCGAAAACGATTCATCATGTTCCGAATAACTTGCCCAGATTATATATAAGTTTGACGAACTGAACCATGGTTTTCAAAATAAATTTGCACAATTTGCACGCATTGTTCTGGCGTTAATCTCTTCATTATAAAATGGCAAAATGTGCTAACCATAAATCAGGTTTCAACTGTCAAATTGACGATATGTAGAAACAGTGCTGCCAGTTTAAAAACCAAACTAAAAAAAAAACCTTTTAAATGTATTTTTTTAACTCATTTTTATTTGCTTTTTAGGTCAAGTTTTTACGAACCTAGACACTGAAAAGCAATTACGAACATTCATATGAGGAGTAATTAGCCCTACCTCAAGAGTGATCAGCCATTCGTTCAACATGGCTCAGCCATCTCAGAGGCTGGATTCGTAGGTGCCTGATTCGATCGATGTCACTGTACAGCCCGTACAGTACGTGGTTGAATCTCGTCCTCCATTTCCCGTCAATACAAAGAGGATAGAAAATCACATGCAGTATACGAGTATTTCTACCGAAATGGCTGAGCGCTTCTTCCGCCGCTTTTGAGGAGGTCCAAGAGCTCTACTGTCTATTCGGAAGGGATGATCAGGGTCCTGTATTGTATAAATCTAGTTTGGTCTTACAAGAGAGGGCTCTGTTACTCAAAACTCTGCGTCTGATGTTTATTCTGATGTCGTTGCTGCTTGTAACTGCAGAGTCAAGGAAGGTAGACGAGGTCCTTGTTTGTTTGTTTGTTTTGAACGCTTCCGCCTCAACACTCATGAAAGCTTTAATGATGACTTGCTGTGTTCGCACAATCACATTAATGTCATCCGCGTAAGCAAGTTACTGTGCGGATTTTTTCAGTGTAGGTCAATCTTAAAAAAGTCACATTAAAACACGTCGCCTTGCCTAAATCCTTCCTTGGCATGGATGTCAAAACTAGACATGCAGTTGCACAGCTCTTCTCTATATATATACTGTCACATGCGGTTTTGAAGTCGGCGAATAGATGGTGAGTATCGATCCGTTTTTCCAGGACCTGCCATTGTGCGAATACTTGACTTTTTTGTCCTGAAACCGCATTGGTATGAATCAACCAGTGTTCATGAGTTTCAGACGATGTTTAGGAGAGTAATGTCTCTATAGTTGGCGTAGTCAAATTGTGGATCGGATAAATACATAATGCTGAGATTCCATGCTTCGATTTTGTTTTCTTCTAACTATATCTAATGGATGAGCTGGTGTTTGTTTTCAGTCAGGTCATCTGCATCTGCTTTAATAACTCAGAGGATAGTCCGTCTATGGCAAAAGCTTTATTAGATATTAGATTCGATATTGCTACCTTAACTTCGTCTAGATCAGGGTGATGAGATTCTCTGTTGTCTTCATCCAGGGTGAATGATTCATTCTGCCTGACAATAGCCTGCACAAGTTGTCTTTCTATATTCTCAGCGACTATGTTCATCTGTACGGGCTTCCATTCAGGTTGTGTAGCCCTGGCATGTTCGTTTTATTCTACGATAAAACTTTCGAACGTCGTTCTTGCAAATCTCAAATCCTACTTGGAAGAACACTATTACCTAGTCCATTTATATTCTCGCTTGTCTGAGCCAATTAAATTCTGTTGTTCCACAAGGCAGTCATCTTGGTCCATCAATTTTCATTCGTTAATGATGTTGGAGGCATTATAAAGAACTCACATACGTATATCTACCTACTCGTATGCCGGCAAATTTCAAACATTTCTGATTCTCAACCTTTACAATGCGATCTTAATAGGTTCGCAATATGGTGCCACAAAAACGTAAAGAAATGCCAAGCCATCTCATGGGTAGGTTCAACATGAACCCAAGTAGCATTAGAATGCGCCCTTTTGTTACCACGACTAGTATGAACTAGTTGATGACGTGTGTTGTTGTGGATGTGAGATAGTCGGTGTCTGGATCGAGTCTGTGGAATTAAGAAAACGGATTAGATCTCGTATTCTTTTACCCGAGATGTCGTTACGGTCGTCGAAGAATGGTTGGTTTTGTGCACGCAGTTTGGCTCTTGCAGAGGAAATAAGAGAGAATTTCCTTCTTATCTAAGGCCATCTCAATCTCCCGGAAGCATTCAACACTTCCTGACCGAACTTACTATACATATATCAACCCAAGCTGTAGCTTAAGCCACTCCAATGCAGGACTTGGGCGTTATCTGAGATATTGAATAATTTCTGCACGCACACTGATTCTTTAATTAGAAGAGCTACCTCCAACAAAGCCAAGTTAAACGATGGTCCAAAGAGTTTTCTGACTCTTATGTCACGAAATCCCTGTACATCACCTCAGTTAGACCACTTCTCGAAAATCCTACGTATCGAACCTGTCTAACGCAGATTGCTACAATTCGCTCTGCGGAGGCTCTCATGATCTGACCACTACATCCATCTACTATCTCTGGAAAAACGTCGGTATTCTCTTTATATACAAGGTCTTAAACATCGACTGTCATTCACTGTTGGATCAGTCTGTTTCTTATTTTCTCCCAAATAACCACCGAAGAGTATATGTTAGCTAACCATTTTTCGATTTCTATTGCAGCAGAAGCACCTTCAAAACCGTCCGCAATTATCCGCTGTCACGAGCCTGATTTTCCTTGTCCTTTCGTTTTAGTTTAAGACCACTTTGTATTAAACTCAATTAAGTTGGCGGGATTGACCCGGGCTTTTTATTTTTTTTTCCTTTTTCTTTCCGAGAAGCCCTTCCTTCTTTCTAGCTATAGAGCTCACGAGTAACTCTCGTCGTTCAAAGCACCGCAGCTTTATATACTTCTTGTTTGGCTGCATTCATCGTCAAACCAGAGATTTCCTTGTGGCGTCGTTTTCAAACCAATCATATCAGAAACAGCTTCTCTGACAATATTCCTATCGGTGTTCTATAGAATGCGTATAAGAGCTAAAATTTTGAGAGTCTACAATGCGATCGCCAAAGATTTTGAACGTTGGACTTCAGTGGTCTTGTTGGACTTGACTTCGCTTTTTACCTGACCCATCCCGTTGCAGTAATATTTGCTTGATAGCTGTCTAGGGTTAAGTGTTAGTCTGTTAAGTGTTCAATATTCCATTTGCAACGCCCAAATTCGTTGTCCTTAAAATGTTTCCTGTGGTTCTCAACATTACTTCTGTCCGTGTCCGAAACTTTTGTTTGTCATAAGACACCATTAAAAGTAAATTTTTTTTTATCAAAACCACAATTAGGGAGCATGTACAGCTCATCCTTCTTGTTTATAAAGACACTTTTGCTCAAACCGTTTTCCTATTGTTCGACTCAGGCCATTTTATTGCAATTGCTGGCGTCATTTCTTGAGTAGTTTGACCATTTGGAAGTACTTTCATGGAGGACGAATCACTTCCAGTCCCACTACAAACACAGCAATCACCTTCTGCGCTATTAATCCTGAGAAATCCATAGATCGTTTAGATCCAAAGAACCGACACCGCCTTGGTCCTTTTTGATTGCGAAATATTTAGCCTAAAGTAGCATATTAAGCCCATTCTAACCGGGAAAAACACAGATATTTAGGTTCACTGCAAAAATGGATGGTGAAGCCTTTTAGTAGAAAATAATTAAAATAAGCTCCTTCTTGAGCAGAGAACAGGCTCAGTTGTAAAGAGGACTCCGGTCATATTAGAGTGAACAGTCAATAGACGTTATCGAATAGACAGTAGAGCTATTGGTACACTACCAGCCTAAGTCCGAACGTAACATTAGATCTATTGAGAGTGTTAAGATGTATGGCAATCAACATGCACCATAGAGAACGGAACTGGATGTTGGGAAACCTCTATTAACCTCTTCCATCAGATGTCGGTAGTAGACAACATCTGCGACTAAACTTTTGTTCACTTGCATTGTTTTAATATTACAAAAATATTGTGTTGCCAAAGGCTTTCTCATTTGCTATAAAAATATTCACTCAATAGAAGTAAGTCTTGATTAATGCAGCTCCAATTCTGATTACCAGGTTTTGAAACACAGTTACAACCCCTTCCGCGTTCGTATGCATGTCGAATTTCAGACAGAATATACCATACATTCACAGAGCAGTTTTGCTTGCTTTTCTTTAGAAATTTTTGGTACTAAATTTACTCTTCCTTTACTAGAGGTTTAGAGCTAGGATCAGATCACAGATAATTATAATTCAGTATAGAATAATGCTCCTCCCCAGCAACTAGCATTCCGGAAATATCGGAAAACTAATTCGCCAAAATACAATGGAAAACTTTTAAAAATACTCTACTCTGAAATCTTAAGTCCCCCGTTCACCGTGGCTCTCAATCAGGCAATGGCTACTTTCTACACTCTTATTCAACCTAGGGGCAAGAAAAATCCGCATTGGTAGACATTAACCCTGGAACCACTTGACATCTTTGCAGGAAATTTTTCAACCAAGCAAAAAGTGCAAGAAAAGTGACTGACTGGAACTCATACAAGGAATCCCTCAATATATATACAAAAGAATTGAGGAAAGCAAAGAGACAGTCTTGTGACAAAGTAACAAAAACCTCTAAGGCATTGCGGCTAAGAAAAATCCTCTCTACAAATGCTGAGATGGCTAGCTGTTTGAAAGAAAACCGATGGCTCTTGGACAACTTCAACTGATTAATTAATTACTCAACCTGCTACTTGACACCCATTTTCCAGATAGCTCCCTATTCACGGCCAGTATTGATTACAAGAGACTGGCTGCTCTGGGCGCTCCATAGCTTCGAACCATAAAAGTTTGCTGGGCCGGACGGTATAATATCTGCCGAGCTACAAAGGTCCTCTGATATCATCCTGCCAACGCTAGAGAATATCATGAGCTGCGTAGAAATTTTCTCATATTGTCACAAAGGACTTAGGACCTATAAATCTATCATCTTTCCTTCTGAAAACTCCAGAACGACTGATTGATGCCCATATATGCTCTAGAATTGATCCACAACTTTTGTCTATGGCTCGATATGCCTACTGTAAAGGAAAGTTGGTGGAGACATTTACCGACTAGCCACATCGAATGAACCCTACATTATCGCGATCCTGGACATAGAAAGTACGAGTACCTTTAATAACGTTAACACATCTGCAATCACGACTGCTTTGTCAACGCTGAAGGTAGACGGTCAACGGTACCAGCACAGTCTTTTCCGATACAGTGAACTACTCGTCTATTGGTCTTATTTTTCACAGGAAACTAAATTGGAAACCTAATATAGAAATGGCGACCTCAATCTCGCATTAACAAAGGCTATACTTCTCGGTTATTAGACTGATACTCCCTCATGGGGTGTCAGGTGGACGGTTTTTGACAATGCAGCCAACCGCAGCAAACTAGGCTAAGGACAGCATGTCTGTGCAAATGTGCATATGTGGAGCTTTACGCACAGTTTCCGTTTCACTTGACACCTCTTGATATTTTCAGCAGGCAAGTGGCTACTGATGCTGCTATTCGCCTTAAAGCGACTATAAGGTGGACAAATAAACGGTTTACGTACGCTATAATTTTTGATGCATTAAGCATACTTCCAGAGAACGCTGACTACATTATGCCCCAATATTGGTTTGACAAAGACTTTCATGTAAGCATCCCCTCTACATCTTTCTATGAGGAAGATGCTTTCATGGATGACAAGTCAATTCATTTCTATATAGATGGATCCAAGCGATTGGTGGCGGTATTTTCTCATGGAAGCTTAACCTAAGCCTCTCCTTCCGCTGACCAAATCACTGAAGCAATTAAAGAATTCCTGAAGAAAAACGTGATATCTGCAAGAGATGTCCGCATCTTTTCGGATAGTCAGGCCGCTATCAAATCCCTAGATTCAGTCTTATAAAATTCTAAAGCCGCCCTTGACTGCCGATCATCACCTATGTTTGGCGCGGAGCCACAGAGATATTCTAGGGAATTAAAGGGCCGACTAACTCGCCAAAATTGGAACCACTCTACCTATCCTGAAAAAGGTATCATTGGTATACCAATCGCTCCGAGCAAGCTAAAACAAAAGCTGGATGCTACTAGAAGAATAAACCTTGAGTGGACTGTTGGGTCAAGATGTCTAGCGACCAAACAAATCTGGCTGTTGCGCCATTACTTGGCAGCACTGTATATTGTAATACACTCGTGTCGTCTCTGCACAATGGTTGCTGTTATCTCTTTCTCTTAAAGAATTTTTCTCCCAGTAACTTTAAACGTCAAATATTCTCGTTCTTTTCTGATTGACCATTGGGCGGACACGGCACGAATGTAAGTAAATGGATTTTATTATATTGAATTATACTAATTTAAAATAAAGATTTTAGCATTCGCTTCAAAATATTATATACATATGAGTACGTCCGCCGAAGAGTCAATACTCTAAAATATTCTCGCCATTCGAAAAGAATTGTGGCCATTCTGTGTGCACACTTCGACTGGTAAGACATCGTCGCAAGGAGTACCACAAATCCAAAAAAATCGAAGCAATCGAAAATCCTTTTCGACTAAAAGCAACGATGGAACATTCTTTGGTTGCCGCTGCCGACGACCTAGCGCGCCGATACAATCTTAGCGCTGGAACAGACCTACGTGCAAATGCGAACCGACACAACGTGACCGGCACAGCTGAAAGCGTTCATTGCGCACAAGCAACTGCTGAGAATACGCCGTCCGGAGTGCTCAGTCCAATAGCACATACCACCACTGCTCCAGCTACATCGATTTCAGCCGCAATCGTCAACACGCCCCCGGCAAGTAGCTGCCTAACCTCCTCAGGCACGGGTACACAAGTCACCAATGACCAGTCATCGTTGGATAACATGCTTCGTTCTACTTATGTCAACAACACTGCACCAGCAATTTTCAGTGGGGCACTTTCGTCGACACAAGAATTATTTTCCGATCCACGGGCCGCCAACAGGAGTGTGTTCTACCCCCCACCAGCAACATACGGTATTCCCGGTTGTAATACAATTCCAGTTTGGACGAAGCCATTGGCATTCCCTAATGTGCGACCATCGCCCGAAAACACTTATCCGCTTGTCGCCAATAACACCTATGTGAATTCCGCTGTTAGCACAACACCATCACCCGGCTCAAGCAACTGGTTCTACAGTTTGCCACCATCTGTCATGTCTGTGCCATCGCCAATTACAGCTCCAATAACATCAAACAACTTTAGCAACTGTGGACCTGTACCTCAAAATCATCTCACCTTTTCACACCTGCCCAACATGACGTCAGAATGTACCTTGTCGTCATCACAGATCGCTGCAAGACAGGTCATCGTGAAGGACTTACCAACATTTTCTGGAATACCGGAGGAATGGCCGATCTTCATCACCAATTTCGTCCAGTCGACTGAAAGATGTGGGTTTTCTGACCAGGAAAACCTTCTACGTCTCCAAAAGAGCCTCAAGGGACAAGCTTTGCAAGCCGTTCGGGGGAAATTAATGATGCCCAGTACTGTTCCAGCTGCTATCGATACCCTGAAAATGCTGTTTGGCCGAGCAGACGTTATCCATCAGACAATGCAGCGCAAATTGCGGCAGGAACCTCCAATACGATCAGATAAGTTGGAAAATCTTGTAAAATTTGCTCTTTCCGTTCAGAATTACTGTTGTACAATTGAAGCCGTAGGTCTTGGGGACTATTTAAATGATCCAGTGCTGTTGAACGACCTAGTGGGGAAGTTGCCTACTGACCTAAAGCTCGACTGGTGCCGACATCAGATGTTTTTTCCGAAAGCCAATATCAAGACGTTCGACGGTTGGTTATTTAATCTCGCCACATGTGTTAGCCACGTAACAACCATCAGTCAGCCACTACCCAACAGTGAGGAGAAGAGCCCTTGTAGACAACTAAAGCACCGAATACTTGTGCACGATGTCTCTGACGGGAGGTGCAATTCAACCTCTCAGCAAGTTTCCTGTGCAAAGTGCAGCGGCAGCCACCGCCTCAACCAATGCAATGCATTCATCTCGCTAAGCATCACCGAACGATGGAACTTTATACGCCAAAAGGGAATTTGTCTACGTTGTCTTAAGAAACACGCAGTGAGGCGCTGCAACTTGCGAAAACAGTGTGGTGTTGATGGCTGCAGGATGCCCCACCATCCTCTCCTTCATTCCCTGCGGCAAGAGCCAACCGGCATACGAACTGAAGAAAATCGAGTTGTTTCCTTCCACACCGTGGACAGTAAGAGGGCAGTTTTCCGATACGTTCCCGTTAGGCTTCATGGGAAAAACAAATACCTGGACACATTTGCTCTAATTGATGAAGGATCGGCGTGCACACTTCTGGAGAGCAGCATCGCGACTGAGCTCGGACTGGAAGGACCCGCAGAAGAATTGTGCTTGAAGTGGACTGGGGACATCAGTCAAAAGGAAGCAGAATCCAAGATAGTGAATTTGGCCATATCATCTCGTGACGTATGCGCTCGAAAGTTCAATTTGCAAAATGTTCGTACTGTATCGAGTTTGGATTTACCGATCCAGTCTTTGGATAGCGCAGAGATACAACAAAGCAAACATCTACGAAAATTGCCAATTCTTCCATATCAAGATGCACAAGCGCGTGTTCTCATCGGCTTGGACAATGTTAAGATTGGCTTGCCATTAAAAACTCGAGAAGCTTCTGGCGATGAGCTAATTGCTGCGAAGTGTAGATTGGGTTGGACAGTATATGGACGCAACGGATCGAATAATCAAGCTACAAAAAGAGTACTGCACATTTGTACCGGCGCTGTGGAAGAGAAAATGGATGAGATGCTTAAGTTCTGGTTCTCTTTGGACGCAGTGGGGGTTGTGGCCAAAAATTCCACTCTTCAATCCAAGGAAAACGAACGAGCCTTACGTATCATGGAGTCGACAACCAAGTATATTCCTTCGGAGAAAAGATGGGAGACTGGACTCTTGTGGAAACATGACATCATTGACTTACCCGACTCTCTTCCGATGGCAAGACGGAGACTTCAGTGCCTGGAGTCCAGAATGAATCGCAATCCAGCTTTGAAGAAGTTTCTGGTGGATACTATCAAGGGCTACGAGGAACGAGGTTACGTCAGAAAGGTGGAGAAGGATGAGATCTATTCCGGCGGAAGGTCTTGGTACTTACCGATGTTCACAGTGACTAATCCTAACAAAAAGAAGATGCGGCTCGTGTGGGACGCTGCCGCTAAAGTCGACGACATCGCATTAAACACTTACCTGGTGAAGGGACCAGACTTCTTAACATCTCTCGTTGGTGTGTTAATTCGCTTTCGGGAAAGGCCAATAGCCCTCTGTGGCGACATAAGGGAAATGTTCCACCAAGTTCTAGTTCGAAAGGAAGATCAGTCGGCGCAGAAGTTCTTGTGGCGTGAGGGTGATTGCTCGAAGCATCCCATTGTATATGCGATGAGTGTCATGACCTTTGGTGCATCTTGCTCTCCATCTTTGGCCAATTTTATTAGAGACAAGAATGCGGATAGATGGAGACAAGAATACCCGGAAGCTGTCAATGCCATCGTTAACAACACTTATGTAGACGACTGGCTGCAGAGCGTAGAGACCGAAGATGAAATGATCCAGCTGGCGAAGAGGGTGCGATTGATTCACAGCGATGGTGGCTTCGAGATGCGCAACTGGTCATCTAATTCCAAACGCGTCCTAGCAGCTCTAACGAATTCCGACGTGCAGTTCGATAGGTCCATCGAAGAGTTTAACTCTATCAGTGAAAAGGTCTTGGGTCTCTGGTGGCGACCGGCTATAGATGAATTCTCATTCTTCAACAATCTCGGCGATTCAGCTTTCGACGAAAACGCTGTCCAAACGAAACGGAAAATTTTGCGGACCGTGATGACAATTTTCGACCCACTTGGTCTTCTGGGATTCTTCGTCGTCCGCGCAAAAATTATACTTCAGGACATTTGGCGCTCTGGAGTCAGCTGGGATGAGCCTATTCGAGACGCTGAGCGAGAGACATGGTCGCAATGGGTGAGTAAAATCCCGCTCATTCGCACAATTAGTATTCCTCGATGTTTTCCTTTGGTGAGTGGCGGTGGCAACATCGAACTCCACACATTCGTCGACGCAAGCACATGGGCTTATGCGGCAGTATGCTACGTAAGAGCTGAAAGAGATGGAGTAGTCTGTTGTTCGCTGATAGCATCTAAGACGCGTGTTACCCCACTTAAGCCAGTATCGATTCCGAGACTAGAGTTGATGGCTGCGGTCCTCGGTCTGCGATTGTCAAAATTTGTGGAGGCTGAATCTTCAATCAAAATAAATCGGCGTTTCCTCTGGACCGATTCCAGAAACGTGCTATGCTGGATCAAATCCGACGCAAGGAAGTTTCATCAGTTCGTCGCTCTACGTATTGGCGAGATACTGGAAGACTCCAAAGTCACCGAGTGGAGGTGGGTGCCGACAGCACTAAATGTAGCAGATGACGGGACAAGATGGAAGATAGACTCAGACATTGGGGTACATTCTCGCTGGTTTCGCGGTCCCGACTTCCTCTACGCTTCAGAAGAGAAGTGGCCCTCAGCACGAATGGGAGGCGAGACAGTTCCAGAGACTGAAACAGTTTGTCATATTACAGTACATACCACGGTAGCAAGTTTGGCCGTCATTGCTCCAGACCCGAAAAGATTCAGCAAATGGGAAAAGTTACGAAAATCTCAGCTGTATGTACTACAATTCCTTCGGAAGACAGCTAGACATTTCTCACCATCTAAGCAGCTTTCAACACTTCTCAATATGGATGCTATGGCTGGCGCCGAGTGTGCTATTATCCGCACTTGCCAGGAAGAGGCGTTTTTAGAAGATCTGGAGTCTTTGTTATCGCCGCCGAACAAGGTAGGTCGAAAAAGTTCGATTTTTAAACTCTCTCCTTATCTAGACGACTTTGGTCTGCTGCGAGCCCGGGGACGAGTGGATGCTGTTCAGGGAGTGCCAATAAGCGTCAAGCGCCCTGTTATACTTTCCCGAAGTCATCGAGTTACGTGGCTAATAATTGACTCCTATCACCGGAGGTTTCATCACCACCACAACGAGATTATCATCAACGAGGTGCGTCAGCGATTCTATGTGAGCGGTCTCCGAGTTTTAGTTCGAGCTGTCGCACGAAGCTGTCAAGCGTGCAAGAACCGACGTGCAATTCCTGTCCCTCCGAGCATGGGTGACTTACCACCGGAGCGCTTAGCTCCATTCACGCTACCCTTCACGTATACGGGCGTGGATTACTTTGGACCCCTTAGCATCGTTGTTGGTCGACGAACGGAGAAGCGATGGGGTGTGATTTTCACTTGTCTCACCACGAGGGCAGTTCACCTCGAAATCTCCCCTTCGCTGTCGACGGGATCCTTCATGCTAGTACTGAAGCAGTTCATTAGCCGACGAGGTGTACCGAGACGAATTGTGTCGGATAACGCGACAAATTTTCGGGGTGCAAGTCGTCTGCTAGCGGAGGAGATTGAGAGGGTTTCATCAAGCGAATTAGCGGAGGCCTATCCAGAAATTGAATGGCGTTTCATACCACCGGCGGCGCCCCACATGGGTGGTGCATGGGAGCGAATGATTCGCTCGGTCAAATCGATTCTGATGGACATCCTGCCGGACAATGGGCTTAGAGAAGAGGTGTTGAGAGCCGCTCTGGCTGATGTGGAGAACATCCTGAACTCCAGACCCTTAACATACGTCCCTCTAGACTCACCAATGAGCGAAGCGATCACTCCAAATCACTTCCTGGTCGGAAGCTCAAGTGGCATAAGGGAGCGGAGCAGTGAGGACAACAGCGGACCTACGCTGAGTAAAAATTTTGCTCTATCAAACCAATTGGCAAATCAGTTTTGGAAGCGCTGGTTGCGGGAATACCTCCCGTACTTAACCCGGCGCCATAAATGGTTTCAACCAGCCCCAGATCCGATAGTTCTAGGAGACGTAGTTATAATCGTTGACGAGAGCAGTAAAAGGAATGACTGGAAAAAGGGCGTAGTCATGGACTTACAATACGCAAAAGACGGTGAGGCTCGCAGTGCAGTGGTGCGGACGGCGAACGGGCTGATGACTCGTCCAATCGTGAAGTTGGCGAAACTCGACTTGAAGAAGGAGCAGTAAAAATCACGCTTAGACGCGCGACATTTACGAAGGGGGGAATGTTGCGCCATTACTTGGCAGCACTGTATATTGTAATACACTCGTGTCGTCTCTGCACAATGGTTGCTGTTATCTCTTTCTCTTAAAGAATTTTTCTCCCAGTAACTTTAAACGTCAAATATTCTCGTTCTTTTCTGATTGACCATTGGGCGGACACGGCACGAATGTAAGTAAATGGATTTTATTATATTGAATTATACTAATTTAAAATAAAGATTTTAGCATTCGCTTCAAAATATTATATACATATGAGTACGTCCGCCGAAGAGTCAATACTGGCCAAAGTTGGATCTCAATCGCTATAAGAGTTTGATGTACCAAAATGAGAAACATCTCAGCGCTATCATAGGTGTCATCATGAAAGAAGGCTTGGCGTCTATAAAAATGACTCGGCAGAAATTGCGTGGAAGTGGTGGAGGAGACAATCCTTCACCTACTCTCTACATGCTCAGCTCTCTACCAAAGAAGCAAACTCCACTTAGAGCTTTCTTCTACAATGACTTGAGCGATCTAAGTAATATAGACGCTAATAGTCTCCTAAGCTTTGGCAAAAACTCAATTTGATTCCAAGAGTATGAAGATCACATATTCACTTAGCATTAAATTAGGCTTGGGTTGGCTTCTCCAGCAGCCTCTGTTACTTAACCTAACCTAACCTAGAGTTAGAAGCACGTAAATTTATATACAATCGGTTCAAGGGGATTTGGGGTCAATAAGGGATTCGGCAGCGTATTTTGTAGCCACATCCATCCCCAGAACCAATGAAAGATACCATCTATGGCGGTCATATTCCTTAGATTACTTGCAGTTCCGGCAATGAGCTGCTGCTGATACGGTCACCTGCAGTTGCTGTATTAAATATGTCGAGATCATCCGCCGATTTTTGGAAATCCGTAAAGCAGCAGGTCTTCAAAAATTCGAAAGCCAAGAAAGCCCCTGGAGATGACAGTATATAAAAATAGAATTTTTGGTTGCACTTACAGCTGAATTTAACCGTATATTTGAAACAACTGAGATTCCCATGAGCTTCAAGAAGCCAATCATTTTTCCGCTACATGAAGTTACTTCAAATTACAGAGGAATCTCTCTCTTGAATACATCGGCTAAGTTGTTCGGTGCGTTACTATTTAATAGAATCTCACAATGGGTGGAGGACAAGAAAGTTCTAAATGAATTCCAACCTGGATTTACTCGTAGGAAGAATTACTCACCAGTGGACAAAATCTTTTCACTTGCCAACAGCACTTCGATAGGCAGTGAAGTGCTCTTCTATTGTATAAGTCCTACAAATTCGGAATGTCAAGCAAAGTCATTAATGTCCTGAAGCGATGTACGCTGACAATATCGCCTATGTTTGGGATGGAGAATTTACATATATCAAAAGAATTTAAAACGACTATGGGAGTAAAACAAGGGTGCATTCTAAGTGCGCTACTATTCATCATGTTGGTTAACGACATAGTGGACACTGCGGGAGGTGGTATCGAGATCGGTCGGAAAAAGATTCCAGGTCTTAAGTATGCAGAGGACATGGTCTTCCTGGCAGACTCCGTGGAAGGGATGCAACTAATGATAAACAAACTCGACGCGTACTGTAGAACTTGGAATCTCTTTGCGAATTTTGAAAAATCTAAAATGATGATTTTTAGAAGTGGTATTAGGGAGAAGGCATCAAAATCCTTCGTGAATACAAATATCTGGGGGTTTTACATACAATTCAAAGCAGAAAATATTTTGCGCAACTGCTAAGTCAATTCTTCTATATGGAGCTCAAGTGTGGGGTATTGTTCTTTTGAAGAAGTCAAAAAGTTTCTACGTGTTTTCATCAAACGAATTTTCCGCCTGCCTTCCAACGCACAATTGGAGACCACCTCTTTTCCTGGATACCTTAAAAATCCATTTTGATTATGTCTTAAAAGTTTTGGCGATGGACCGAGATAGGTTACCAAAAATTGTATTAGATCACATCCTTTCATCTAAAGAAAGCTTCGTAAAAGAGTGGAAAAGACTAGCTTCTAACCGCGGATTAAATTTAAATATAACAACAGATGAGCAATATATGTAGAAGGGCGAAATTTTACACCCTACTGGAAAAAACTGGAAACGTGACCTACGATAAACTTGCAACCGATGCCCAGCCGTTAATCTATAGGACTTAACCCTCCGATGAGTGAATAATTTTTTTCGCTTTATGTGGTGAATAGGTCCCCGGGGACCTACAACCGTTTTCGAATATAGTACCTGCAAAAATTGGAATCTTTCGAACTTTTAAAAAGAAAATTTTATTGTTAGGCCATAATATATTAATAAAAAACTATTTTACCATTAACTTTTAATCTTTGTTATTTATTTTTCAAAATATATTAAATTTTACATGTGTTATGTATTATTAGCACTACATTCATTACATCTATATATTTGCTGCGAATGTTCCAGGCATACGGGTTTTGCTTCAGTTATGACATACATAGAGCCCTAGGCTTTCGTTGGCGTTTATTTAGCCTACGGCAGAGGTAGCAGGATGGTCTATTTGATTGGTGCGAAGGCAGGTACATCTCCGTGTACTGGCATTTGAGTCAGAATTACACCAAAAGCTTCCATCGCATTCCGTATTTTATGGTATTTATACACGTGATGGTTATTTTTCATGTTGGGCGTGGTTAATTGTTTAATTAGTAGGTGCAGGAACGAACGCCGTTTGTCAGTTTGTTTGGTTGGAGCCAACTCATCATAAATTATAAATGCAGCCAATGCAGCTACGTCTATCATGTTGAAAAACATAGCTGGTGGCCATCGCCTGATGGGCCTTTTATATGTATATGTGCCCAGCATCTACACCCGACTTATTGTCATTGTAATCCAAAATGGCCAACGGTTTCAGCTTTGCATTGCTATTGTCTATAGCACACGTATAGTGCATAGTTGACACTAAAATGACCGCCTTATTTTTCTTCGGCACATATGAACAGAGTGCAACATCACCTTCGTGGAATCCAAATAACGTGCTATTTTTACAAAATTCCTTTGGAATAAATCTTTTATTCGCACGTACTGTTCCTACATATGCGGTTCTCTGCGTTAAGAGTGTCTTCGCCAAATCCATCGCAGTAAAAAAATTATCTGCATAAATTGTATGGCCCGTATGCATATATTTCTTCGTTAGTTCCAATCCAGCACAACTTTCTGTCCTTTATTCACCTTACGTTGCTGATCCTTCTGCTTACGTTCTGTGTTCTGTGCGAGTGTTGACGTTGTCAAAGCGGATACATTTCTTCATAAACAAAAACCAGTTTAGCATGCAAAATTATTGGCCAAAATGCATCCATCTCCATCATATTAAATGGTTGCCACTGTTTCAGCTTCTTAGGGTTAGTATCATCCCATTCCTTGGTCACTTGTTGTCCTTTTCGGTTTGTTTCTTGTAAAATAAGCAATGTAATCGGCTCCGTGATAATGGACTTGAATATTTGTAGCGGATCATTTGCTGTTATTAATGGGGCCGGTTTTCTTTGGTTATAATTCACTACATTATGAGCACGAATTCGTGAGCTTGGTGGCTGAGTTTGCATCCAAATGGTGCCATCTTTTGCTGTGTAGGAGTCATTACTATCAAGTACAGCATCATCAGCCTCATTTTCCGATTCATCGTCTTTTTCTTCGTCTTCATAATCTACGCTTATCTCGTTTTCGCAATCTGCGTCTTCAATAGAAATTTGTTGGCATTTCGGATCTGCTTCTTCATCGTCATCATCATTTGCAAATGGACTGAAAACATTTTGCTTATCTGCCTCGTCAAATGTACGCGCTAAACTTTCGAATTCAATATTTTCACTCTCCATTATCTATAATATGAACGTAATTTCTAATAAATAGTACAAAAATAAGTAAAAAGCAAACTTACTTCAAACACTATGTAATACTATAGTAATTCAGTTTTTCCAAAGCGAAGTAATATTTTCACTATATTTTATTTTCCTGCACAAAACACAACTGGACTCTCTAAAAGATACTTGATAAATAAATCGCACACACAGATTCTGGAATTTCCCATAATTACGAGTGATAAAAAAGAATTATGCAAAAATTGGTTAACCCCAATAAAGTACATAAAAAAAGTAAATGCCAATAAAAGAATAAAATTATGCATCGATCACTTTGATTTTTTTTTTTAAAACACAGAAAACAATATGCTTCTGGAATACATGTTGGGTCGAAGGTATCATGCTTTGCAGGAAATGGTCGTAAAATCGCTTCCAAAATCGAAAAGGTCCCCAGGGACTTCACTCGTCGGAGGGTTAATACAGCACACAATGTTGAATTTTGATGAAGAAGCTGGCCAAAAACATTTTGATGGCTATTTCGTTTCATTTTCATGATTAGTACATATGTTAATATATGTAAACTTAATATATACTAGATGGAGTGAAAAGTATTTTATTTTATTCAATATAGTACCCTTTTAGTTTGATACACTTATTCTAACGATTTTCCAACTTTTTAATCCCGTCCGAAAAGTAATTTTCAGGGAGGTCTGAATTTTTTATTGATGAGCCATCTTTTGAGGTTTTTGAAGAGATAATAGTCCGAGGGATCCAAATCCAGTTATCAATCGATGCCAAAAGTCCGCCCGATTCCGCATCAGCAAGTCCAAACACTCTTTCGAAGTGCTCTCGCGTTCGTGTTTTTGGTCAGGAGTGAGCATGAGCTTCACCCAGCGGCAGGATAACTTTTTCATATGCAGAATATTGCACAATATATGGCGTATGCGTTCAGTACTAATCTTTGTGGTATCTGCTCGCGCACCTTCACTTTACGGTCAGCCAACACCATTTCATGTATTTTTTTAACATTGTCCTCTGTAACCGCATCGGTGGGCTTGCCGCTGCGAACTTGATCGGTAAGGGAGTTGCGGCCACCACGAAACTCTCGAAACCAATATTTGACGGTGTAATCTGACGTAGCATTAGCCCCATAATATTTATCCAACTTTTCTTTTGTTTCCTTCACCGTTTTGCCGCTCAAAAAATAATGTTTTATGAGAGAACGAAAATCGTTTTTGTCCATACTCAACATGATGCCAAACACGTCAACAACAATCAGCTGTCAAAACAAAACTAAAGACAGTATCGCACTGGAATTTGGCATGTCTGCCTAAATATGAACGGACTTCAAGGCACCATAACCTTTTTTGCAGTAGCAGCGCATTCTGGCGGTCAAGGAGGTTACACATGGTATATCGAAAAACAAAATAAAATTCGATAACAATAACAAAAAAGTGTAGGTTTACGAAATACAATTGTTTGGTTAATCCGAAAATTCAAATAAATCATCTTCTTCTTCCTCTGCCGACTCTTCATGTGCTGATGCATTTGTGTGTATTTTATCTTCTTCGACTAACATTGCGACTACTTCCTTTAGCAATGTTTTAATTGATTTTTTGGGAAGCCCGCGAAGCCTTGAAATAAAAGGATCAGTGATATTAACAGTCTATTAAAAACATCCCGTAAATTGGCTTCTCGTGAACATTTTCTTGCAAAGTGCTCGCGATATTTCTTCATATCTTTATTTCGCGTCTCCTGTGCCTCCTCAGAAAATTCACCAATAGGCAATATTGCATAGGCAATAATTGCATGCGAGTATATGAGGACTTTGTGGACACTTGTTGGCATATAGTACCAGGGATACAACCTTAAATAAACCACTGCAGTCTTTAGACAATAATTTTCAAAATAGCTGGTATTAATATTGTTATTAAAATATTGTGAAATCTTTTTATTAGTGATTTGTGTAATCCAGTTATATTTGCTGAGATCTCAAAGTTTTTAAAAAATCTCCTAGCCGTGCTTTCATCATTGGAATTTCCGTAGGCAGGCTTTGGTTTGCGTACTATGAGACCCAGCAATGACTTGACATCAGCTTGAATTTGTTTCTGTCTGTTTTCAACAATACTCGTAGTTCGATCTATTGGGTATATAAATTCGTGCGGTTTTTTTTTCAAAATTTGAAAGTTTATTTCAGAAAAACATGTACAATAGTATTATTCAAAGTATTGCCCATCTGAAGCTATGACCTTTTCTCATCTTTCTGACAATTTGTGTATCCCATCCCAAAAGAACTGCGCCGGCTTGGCAGCCAAGAATGCATCAAGCCAATTTTTGATATTCTGCTCTGATGTGAAGCGTATTTCAGTGAGGGCGTTCTGCATCGACCGGAGCAAATGGTAGTCAGAAGAGGCAAGCTCTATAAGGCGAATGGGGTAAGACTTCCCATCCACTGTTTTCCAAATAGTTCTTAATCGGAATAGCAACGTGGGGCCGAGCGTTGTCATGATGAAAAATTATTGCCTCGTGTCTGGTCGCATATTCCGGGCGTTTTTCGGCCACTGCTCTCTTCAAACGGATTAATTGTGTTCGGTAGCGTTGTCCATTGATGGTTTCACCCGGTTTTAGCAGCTCATAATACAGCACACCCATCTGATCCCACCAAATACAGAGCATTACCTTCGCGCCATGGATATTCGGTTTTGCCGTTGATTTGGCTGGTTGGCCGGGTTTCACATATGATTTTTTGCGCTTGGGGTTGTCGTAATGGATCCATTTTTTATCACCAGTAACAATCCGATGCAACTTCTTTTTGTGGCGTTCAAGCAGCATTTCGGACATGCAAAACCGCCTTTCGACGTCTCTCGGCTTGAGTTCATGTGGAACCCAATTTCCTTGCTTTTGAATATATCCAGCTGCTTTTAAACGTTTTGAAATGGCTGCTTGAGTGACACCCATAGATTTTGCGAGCTCTTCTTGTGTTTGGCAACAATCTTCATAGAGTAATGCTTCCAGTTCTTCATCTTCAAACTTTTTTGGCTGCCCAGGACGTTCATTGTCTTGCAAGCCAAAATCACCACTATCGCATTTTCACCATAAACTTCCACCAAAATACGATGACTTTTGGCAGCAGTTTTCTTCATATTAAAGTAATGAAGGAGAACTCCCCGCAAAAACACTTTTTCAGGAACAAAGTTCGACATATTTGAGTGAAAAAAAATTATTGTTGTTTACGCTTCAAATGAATGACATATACTGAAATGACAGTAGCTTTCCAACGCATGTTCCATTGGAATAATAACAATGGAGTAATACAAATTACGCCATCTCTTAGCAAACCGCACGAAGTTATAGACCCAATACCTTGATTAAAAAGTTTCTGCAATGTATTCAGAAAATTGGAAATACAAGTTTATTCATCTAAATCTATATTATCCCGTTCAGAGTAATCCCCATCGACTGCAACACACTTATGTCAGCCCTTGATCCAATCCTCGAAACATTTTTTATATTCGGTTTTCGGTATGTCCACCAGTGCTTCCTGCGATTTTTAAATTACTTCCTCTCGGCTGCTGAAGTACTCGATTGAACAGAAACAAGTCACAGGGAGCCAAATCAAGTGAATTCGGTGGCTGTTGGATGGTATTTGTTGCATTTTTCGTCAAAAAATTACGAATAATGATGGCACGGTGCGTTATCATGGTGCAAAATCCAAGAGTTTGTTTAATGTTTGGCCTTCTGGCTCAAATTCATGATGCACTACACCGTTGTAATCCATGAAAACCGTGAGCATTGCCCTCTTTTTTGACTAAAAACGATGTGGTTTTTTTTGGTCTCGGCTCATTTGGTGAACGCCATTCACTTGCCTGATGTCTGGATTGCTTGTAGTACACATAAACCCACGTCTCGTCTCCAGTAATGATCCTTATGATGAATGTGGGGTCGGATTCAGCCTCGCAAATCATCTCTTTTGCGACGTCATCACGGTCTCTTTTTTGCATGAAATTGAGGTCTTTTGGCATCAACTTTGCTGCTACACGACGGAAACCCAAATCATTAACCAAAATGTCTTGGACGGATTCATAGGCAATGTTCAAGTCCTCCGCTATCTCTCTGATGGTTAATTTGCGGTTATTGACCAACATTTCTTTTACTTCATCAATGTTTTCGTCGGTTTTCGATGTCGTCGATTGACTCACGACCACTTTTGAACCGCTCGTGCCACTGGTAAACGACCGTTTTCTTTAGAGAATCGTTTCCGAAACACTTTTGCAACATTTCCAACGTTTGCGCATCATTAAATCCGTTTTTTACGCAAAATTTAATACTCGTGCAAGTTCGTTGTTGCAAATTTAAATCCATTTCTAAAATTGTGAAAAAATCCCCAACACACAGAGATAGATGTACTCTTGGCTACGTAACTTTTGCAAATGTCAAGCTATGATGCTAAGATTTAGAGAGAATATCAATAACAGATTTACCAACTTAACAAAGAAAACAGAACTCAAATCGGAACAATGGGATCGCCACACAGTGGCGTCCCCCGAGAACGTTTTGATCAAGGTCGTATACCGGCAAAAAAACAGACAATACGCCTGAACTAAGATTAGGAGCTTCAGTTGTATAACAGCTTTGTCACTCACTGAAAGGCACTAATTGTTCACTTAGCCTTCGACAATTTCTTTTCATCTTGACAGTTCCTTCAAGACCTATACTAAAACAAAATTTATGCAACTGCAACGGTGAGGTCAAATCGAAAGGGACTCCCAAAAATCGCAGGACAAACAATAAGTGGAGGAAGCGGCAAAATGTAGCTTTTTACAGTGGATGGATACGAAACAGTCAAATCTGTTATCAACTGCATTTAATCCGAAAACGAAGCTTGTGGTAACACGAACGCAGAAAGATGGATCCAAAGCTGAAATCCCCTGTCCGTTGGCAGTTCAACAATATACCAAGCGCATGGGTGGCGTCGACCTTTTCAACAAAAAGCATGCCTCCTATAGCGTACGACGCCGAAGTAAACGTTGGTGGTTACTCATTTTTTTTATTTTTTTGTCGATGCGGCTGTGACAAATGCTCATATTTTGCATTCTTCTATAGTCCGGGTGAGGACACAAGAACTATCCCACTTTCATTTTAGGGTTTTACATGGCCAAGAGCTTATTGGAAGCTTCCAAACAAACTAGGTAAAAAATAGGCCACGTAAGATAAAAAAAAACTCCAGCCAAGTCAACAAGGAAATCATTTGGTGTACTTGATGAACATAGATTGGAAAATGTAGGAGTATGTTACATATGCCTGAGGAGATTTCGACATATCGCAGATGCAGACTTTTCAGTGCAAAGACAAACAATAAAAGATCAAAAATTCAATGCTCGCACTGCCAAGTACCACTATGCATTACTACATGCTTTGGTCTTTTCCATAAATAATATTTTTTTATTTTAAATAATTAGTTTTCTAAATAAAAAATAAAATAAACAAAAAAATAGTTGCAGTTCACATATTTCCTTCGGTCACCAACAGGCAGTGGCAAACCTATTGCCACCTCACTTTTTTTTTTCAAAAATTAAACAAATTTTTTATTTTCTTTCAAAAATTTCTTTAAACACTTCCTAACTAATTCAAAAATAAACATGTATTTTCTTAGGCGGCTGCAACTAAAGCTGCCTTATAAAGGGTTAAGGAGCGAGAAGATGTGTTTCACTTTCTAGCGATATGTCCAGTGCTAAAGGAATTCTGTGTAAAATTCTTCTCCGCAAACGTATTTTTAGCTAGACCAAGTGGTCAGGATTCTGAATGGAGAATATGGCTTGGACGCGTTGTTTAAATATAAAATATGCACTTTATTATAAAAAAAAAAATTATTGAGGGAACCCTTTAAAATCAAATTAGATTAATTTTTTTTATAAACATATTTTTTTTTTTTATGAAATAAAAGTCAATTAAAATCTAAAATCTAAATTTAATCTGGTTATCTGCAAGGTGAGGTTGGAGCATAAGACTAAGAGCTTCTGCTTTTGTTTCAGTGCCATCAGGTTTTTTCAACTTGTTTTCAACCTGACTGATTTGAAGTGTATACACTTCGATTAAGGCTCTTATATTCTTTTTGCTGTGATCTTAAATGGTTTCAGTAATCTTACAAATAAATCTTAAGTGACCTTTTTAAAAACTATCTGCTTCCCTTACATGAATGCTGCAAATTTCTATTCCAGTATGAATCGGGCGGTTTGTTGAAGTTTTTCCTGACAAAGCAAGTCATAATAAAACAGGCTTCAGGTTCCTCAAAGTTTTTCTAATTTCTGTCTCGTTCTGAGTTTAGGAAAAGTTGAAAGTTTCGACGAACTTCCAAAGCACTTCATATTTCTTGGATCGCCCCTTTTCAACACGTCGAAACTTCCCATCCGATTGGGAGTTCGAAATACCTATTATTCGACATGGAAGAATTCGATAGTACTTCTCAGCTAGTAATCTCCTGTCCTGTTAGATAAGTGGTTACCTGTTGCTTTTTTTTCGTAAAAGGTTGGAACGCAATATTGTTGGTAACCGAAGTTTTAGAAATGTGAAGACAATACCCAAATGCGTTTTTCCTCCTCCATGGCTCCTGTATTGGTATTAAGTTTTGTATTCCAAATATAGAACTTGATAGGAGAGCAGTAATTGTCTTCAAGAGTTGAAGATGGATCTGGCTAAATATTATAGAGTGAGCTCTAGAGCAGCTTAAAGTCGACTCTCATTTTTATCATATTTAGTGACGAAGTCAGATTCTGGAGAGAAGCAAATCTAGAAAAGACTCAAAAAATAGAATTACATCTTCACGTTGGCAGATTATTGGTCTTTATTTTGTCACAAATGAAATTCGAGCTCACTTTACAGCTAATGACCAATGTTACCGGGCAATGATCAATGATTACTTCTTCGAATATTTTGACGATATTGAATCGGAATATACATATGTGTTTTCGACAGGTTTACGCTATGTCTAATTTCAGAACGACGCGACGTATGAATAATAATACTCCGGAACTTAAAAAATAGGGAGAAACGTTCCTCAAGGTACCATTTTCAATTTCGTTTTATATAAACAATGTTTTTTTTTTAGAGGTTTGGTTTTTAAATTGGCAACACTGTTTTTATAGATTGTCAATTTGACAGTAGAAAGTTGATTTACGGTTAGTACATTTTGCGATTTTACGATTAATAGATTAACGTCAGAACAATGCGTGCAAATTGTGCAAACTTATTTTGAAAACCATGGTTCGGTTCGCCAAACTTATCGTGCGCTATGTCAATTTTACAGTCGTACACTCTAGTGGATGATACGCATCCCTAAGACAACAAACAATGCGAACAGAAGAAGTTATTGCCTTTGTGGAGCGCCGTGTTGAGGAGAATCCGAATGAGTCGATTCACCTTCGTGTACAGCAATTGGAGCTATGCCCATCCACTTTGTGGAAGATTTTACGGAAAGATCTTGGTTTAAAAGCTTATAAGATCTAGCTTGTGCAGAAATTGAAACCACGTGACCATTGCACGTGTCCTTGGTTCGGTGAATGGGCCGAAAATATGATTCAGCTTGATCATCATTTTCAACGCAAGATTTTGTTCTCCGATGAGGCCCATTTTTGGTTAAATGGATATGTAAACAAGCAAAATTGCCGAATTTGGAGTGGAGAAAACTCGGAACCCTTACGACCATTAAAATTCACTGTTTGGTGTGCTTTATGGGCTGGTGGAATCATATTTCTTTAAGGACGATCCCGGCCGGAATGTTACCGTCAATGGACGGCACTATAGAAACATGATTTCTGACTTCTTCGTTCTTCAGTTTAATGGCATTGACGTGATAGAGCTTTGGTATCAACAAAGTGGTGCAACATGCCACACGGCGCGAGACACCATTAATTTATTGCGGGAAACATTTGCTGAGCGCATAATTTCACGTAATGGAGCTGTGAACTGGCCTCCACGATGCTGTGACTCACACCTTTAGATTACCTTCCTTGGGGTATGTGAAGTCACTAGTCTATGCCCATAAACCAGAGATTTTGGACGATTTGGAAGTTAACATTCGCTGTGTTATTGCTGATATATGGCCTCAGTTGCTCGATAAATTTGTCGAAAGTTGGACTTCACGATTGCGCTTCATTCGAGCTAGCCGATATGCCCGATATCATATTTAATGGCATAAAATTATCTATTAAATAAGGCTAATATCATAGACATTAACATTAGCTTCATGTATTTTATTTCATATTGAATTTGCATACCTCTAAAAAAAACACCCTTTACATACGGGCTCTGTATGCCCGAGACACATTGTGTCTCAACTTAAAACCAAATTGGTTCCGGAACTATTTTTGATCTCAATCCACTTAGTCGGAGTTTTATTGGTCACATTTTTGAACACCTTATTGGAAAGAATTTTCTTCCTTCCTAAACGTAGCATACTGTACGGTCTGTCCTTCCCTTATTTTACACAAGAGATTTAGTATCCGCAGAAATCATATCAACATTCGTAATTCCGGCTACATGTAGTCAGTATAAGCAGACAGGGAAGCCCAAAACAAAACCAATTGAATATTCAAAGTGGCCTTTAATAAAACGAAGTCAACGCACATCAGTATTGCAACTGAAAATCAAAACGTGATACCAATTATAATAAATTCCCCCAAATAGCACATGCGAACACAGGAAAATATTAAGGCATGTCCCTGGATGATAAATAGATTAAAGTGGAAATATCAAGTCAATAAAAAATAGGAAGATTTAAATAATTAATTCAAGAAAATGTATTGCTTATAAATAAGAAATATTTAACTCTCCACGTACAACAAATTGCTTATACACGAGTATCAGGAAATACTGAAACATATGTGGACGTATGAAATACTGCTCTGGCCCTGTACAAGGAAAACCAATCTAGAAAGATTCCAAGGTAAGTTGTCGTGGTGTGTTGGTGATCCGATTAGGCAAGAGCCACCATAGACATTCAAACATCAAACTTATAAATGAAGAAACTATCAATGCTGCAACGAAACATCTGCAGGGAATCTCGAAACACACAGATGCAGAACTACGTCAAATGGTTGGAAACCCAATTAGATCAACTGGACCTTGCATTCAATTCATGAAAGTCCTGAAGAAGAGACGTATCTATGTATGCACATACACTTGAAATTAATTTAGCTTATAACCCTTTTAAAAGTTGGAGCCATTACCGTTAAATTCACTTTATTTGATGAATTTTTTAGTTGTCATATTGAAGCTAAAAAAAAGAATTTAAATTACGAATTCCGATTTGAAAGTATCTAAAAGGGAGTAAATCAAGGTATCTTCTCTTCTTCTCTTATTTACTTTTTCATTTGAGTTGGAAATGCGTAACCCTAGGGACTTACAACAATTTATTGAAATGAACTTTGGGCCCTTTTTACTCGATTTTGTATATTTTGCAAAATCCATCGAGAGGAGATTTATCTTAGTCAACATTTCTTTTCTACGTGTTATTTCCTTTATTTTCGGAAATCCCTGAAGATTTGGTGTGATTTATTATTTAATCTACATTGGCCGATATAACAATCTGTAGCTGTATAGTATATTAGGAAATTGCTAAGTAGAAGGCATGCCTGAGTGACAAGGATTGACACAGCATTGTAGAGATAGCATCTCCCAACAAAAGTTGTATTATTAAATAAACATGAATTTATTCAGAGAGATTAGAGATGAAGATTTTGTAGTCCTTATAACAATACTTCTCACCTAAAGACCTTTTTTTTTTGGAAATTTTAATTAAAATTAAAAATTTATAATCTTGAATGGAACACAACCAGCTGGATAGATATTGGGTACCATGCAAGACAGAACTCTGTAGGTATGGATATCATATGTTGTTCTTACGAGTATATGCGCTCGGTATTTTTTTTTATACAGGTAGACCTCACTTAAGACGTACTTCTTGCAACACGGCCTCGTTCTAACACGCTCACATTTTGCGGCATATTTTTGTTGAACACGAAAAAAGCCTCGCTCTAGCACGGTATGCGAGACACAATTTTTTTTAGCATGCTATCTGGTTTGTACACATGCCACACGTACACATATTTTTCTGGCCAGTAGACGCGTACCAGCTGTTTTTATAGTCCAATTTACTCAGTTCCTTTTTTGTGTTCGCGAAGCTCGGTACGTACTTTTATGATAACATAGGTGAATTGTAATCGCGTAAAAGGTATGTTTTAGAACTCACTGTTCAATTTTCAAGCCTTTATTTATAAATTGGTTTTGAAATATCAGCGAAGAAAGAAAAAACAACCACTTAAGAGAAATGTTATATCTTTACAAGCAAGGATAAGCATTTTAGATCGCCTAGCCAAAGGTAAAAATGCAACTGCAATTGCGAAGAGCTTAAAGTTGAATGAAGCTTCGTTACGGATCTTAAAGAAAAATGAATCGGCAATAAGAAAAGCTGTAGCTGACGGTTTGTCAACTTCACTTAAATATTCAAGCCGACTGCGCCCGATGATTATGGAGAAAATGGAAAAAGCACTCAACATATGGATAGAAGATAATTGCCAAAAAAGAATTCCTTTAAGCAAACAGCTTATCAAGCAAAAAGCCCTGATAGTCTATGAACACCTCAGAAAAAATGGAGAGTCTTCTGTGAGCGCCGATTTTACCGCAAGTAATGGCTGGTTTGAGCTCTTCAAAAAACGGTTTGCTATTCACAGCCTAAAGATTCAAGGGGAGTCAGCATCAGCTGATGTAGAAGCTGCTAGCACGTACCCACAAGAAATTCAAGAATTTATTCAACAACAAGAATACGCAACCAGTCAAGCCTTTAATGCCGATGTAACTGGACTTTGGTGGAAAAAAATGCCGGACAGAACTTTTATTTCAAAAGCAGAAAAGACTGCACCTGGATATAAGGTATCCAAAGACCGAATAACACTGCTCTTATGCGGAAATGCATCCGGCGACTTTCTGGTAAAACCGGCGCTCAAAGGCATAGATAAGAGTACATTACCGGTTTTTTGGAGAGCAAACTCAAAAGCTTGGGTAACCGGAGTGATATTCAGAGACTGGTTTTATAATTGTTTTGTGGCAGAAGTAGAAAAATATCTAAAAAAAAAAATGTTGACTTCAAGGCTCCATTGTTGCTGGATAATGCTGCAGGACACCCACAAGATTTGGCTCATCCTAATGTCAAAATCATGTTCTTACCACCTAATACCACGTCACTGCTGCAGCCAATGGATCAGGGCATAATTTACACATTTAAAACTTATTACATCAGTAGTTCTTTGCGGTGGATTTTAAATTTAACATAATCTAAATCTATTGATGTAACCAGTGCATGGAAACAGTTTACAATCAAGGAATGCATCAAAATAATATCACTTTCTATAAAAGAGCTAAAAAAGTCAACCTTGAATGGAAGTTGGTAAAAACTTTGGCCATCAGCAGTTGAAAAAGAGCAAGAGATCGACGTGTCCGAAGGTGAATTTGCAGAAATTTTAACGATTGCTCATTCCATCGAAGGCGAAGGTTTTGAAGGTATGGAAGCCGAAGATATTCAAGGCTTATTGCAAGATACAGAACTAACAGAAACGGACTTAATTGAAATCTTAGCAGAGAATCCTAACCAACCGAACTCCAGTTGCAGCGGCACTGACGACGAGAACGAGGGAGAAGCTGACGAGTTCACAGCAAAAGACTTGGCAAAGTGAATGAGCCAAGCTAAAAACTTAGAATCGTTTTTTTTTAAATGCCGATCCATCTGCTGAAAGGCGATCAAAATTCAAAAGAGAGCTGAAAAAATGTTACCTTACAAAGAAACCTACCGAAAGCTTTTTAACAACCAAGCAAAAATAACGGATATTTTCAACAAAGGAAAAAACGGCCACGTATGGAAATTTTAAGCAGTGATGCAGAATGAACAGTTATGCAAGTTAATAAAAATACAATTTCGAATAAAACATATTATGAGGGTTTTCTGAAATCATGGAAGGTAACCACTCTTTTTGCACTAGTTTTTTGTATCGTTTAACACGCCATTTTTCAGGAACGTAACCCCCGTATTAAGTGAGGTCTACCTGTATATAAATTCCTTCCATAAAAGATTCTTCGGAACTTTTTCGAGGATTCTTTCCAGATAGATAAAGATATTATGAGGATGTTTGATGGAGCAGGGATATTTCTCTGCCATTTCAAGTAAGCATGGATAGAGCTGTTAGTTGACCTTCCTCGCACAGCCGTATTGGTATATGTATACTTATACTTACATGGTACTCGATTCCAACTTCACCGATCTACAGTTGATGTAACAGTTCCTCGCGTCGTCTTTACCTTTATATAGTTGCAAGCTACAATCATAAATATTTCATAAAGAAACGATTAATACACAGATTGGTATGTTTTTGTTCTCTGGACTGAGAAAACAATCTTTTACTTCCGAAAGACCTTGAGAATCAAGATTTCTTTAACTCCACTAAGAGTGTACACCATAGCAACTGAATGTCTAGGGAAAGATAAGATGCCTGGATTGCAATCAATATCTGCCTCTATAAAGCAATTGGTTCCCGAATTTTGAGTGACTAAGCTAAAAGAAGGCGATATCCTTACTTACATTCCTCTGCAACTAACGCGATTTTTTTACCAACTGCGAGGTCCCCTTACACTTGTGTTTGCCATGTAAGATGAGGTTGTCCTGGGTTGAACTCGAAAACCTTACGCGCAGCGACGCTGATATCCATGCACTCAAGGCGACCTAGCCGTCTAAGCTGGGTTATCTGAACTTTTCTGACGAGCATCACTGTATCAAGAAAGAGTAAAGAAATCTACAGTAGCTTTATTCACTTGCAAGAAAGCCATTGGGAACAAATGGGGACTTCAGTTTCATATTATTCACTGGCTATACGTCTTGGTTGTAAGACCTATACTCATCTACGGGTGGTTGTTTGTTGGACAGCCTTAGAAAATGCAGCAAACTAAACAAAGTCCAAAGAACAGCATGTCTATGCAAAAGCACCACTCCCTCCGCTGCATTGGATATTTTGCTTCACTTGACACAGTCAACTGGGTGCTACCGCAGCTATCCGATTTAAAGTGACTACGTAGTGAGAATATAAACTATTTGACTACGCTTATATTCTAAATATATTAGGACTACTTCCAGAGAACACCGGCTACATTATTGGTTTGACAAATGTTAGCATCCCCTCTAGATCTTTCTGGGAGGAAAATGTTTTCATGGACGACAAGTCAATCCATTTCTACACCGATGGATCTAAGATTGATAGCGGGGTTGGTGCCGGCGTTTTCTCATAGAAGCTTAACCTAAGCTTCTCCTTCCCTCTACCAAATCACTGAAGCGTGTTCCAGGCGGAAATTTTGGCGATTAAACCAGTCCTATCCTGGGTGAGGAAAAACATGATATCTGCAAAAGATGTCCGCATCTTTTCGGATAGACGGGCCACTATCAAATCCCTGGCTTCAGTCTCACAAAATTCTGAAACCGCCCTAAGGCAGAGCCAACAAACTCGTCAAAATTGGAACCACTCTACCTATCCTACCTGGAAAACGTATCATCAGTATACCAATTGCTACGTGCAAGCGTCATTAGAAGAACAAACCTCAAATGAACTGTTGGATTAATATGTCTAGCTACCAATCTAATCTGACCAAACCAGGACCTGAATTGGTCTAAAAGTTTGATCTTTCTTCTCAGCGCTATAATAGGTGCCATTACTGGACACTGCCTTATAGGTATGCAAAAAGTCTTAGCGTTTTTATAAATGACTTTTATAGATATCTATATCCTTTTTCAAAGAAGAAAACTCCACTTGAGAGGTTTATACTGCAACGACCATATTGTTTTGATCGCTTAGAATAATATAGGCATTGACGATTTCAAATTGGTTGCCAGAGTAGCAGATCACAGATCCAGATAGCATCACGTTGGGCTACTAGGACTAAGTGGGTTGATTTTCTTTCTCCAATGGCCACTGTAACCAAACCTAACCTAAGCAACAGGACCAAAAATTAGCCGAAGAACTTTTCTTTCGAAGCGCCCGAGATCATTTTCATGCGCTTTCGTCGGTGTTCAGACTTCTGCGCTGTGAAGGAGGACTTTTTGATTGCGCTAGAAAGGGTTTTATTACTCAATTGCTTTCTAAGCCCAAAGAAGCAGCGATTAGCAAGAGCGATTCTTCGCATGATGTCTGCGCTGGTTTCATTGTCTGTGTTGATAGCGGAGCAGGGGTAGATGAAGTCCCTTACTACCTCAAAGTTGCAGCTGCCTATCGTGACGTTTTGTCCTTGGCGTCGACTTTGTGTTGATGTTTGCTGACAGCATATAATTTGTTATTCCTTCATTGACCGTTAAAATCATTGTTGGCGCTTCGCTTCAAAAAACGCAAACGCCTCATTGATAACTCACTGTGTATTTCCCATTATGTGAATATCGCCTGCACATGCGAGTAATTGAACAGAAATTTGAAAGATGATGCCTCTGGATTTGACTTGCAAGTTTCGCACAATGTTGGAAAAATCACGTGACAACGCATTGTCTTGTTTAACGTCTTTTCCGGAATTGAAAGTGCCGTCCTTGACGGAACAACGTGCATTCTCCATCGTCATTCTGCACAGATGATCGAATTCATATTGCGATCGACGTCATGTATGCCTCCACTATTCTGGATGTCCGAACGTTCCAGGCAGTCAACAATTATGCGGATCATCATCTTGTAGCAGCCAATGTGCGATGCGGATTTCCCAAGTGTCAAAACAAAGAACAACTACTGTGAGAAGATATAACGTAGAAAAGTTGCAATTGGAAGAGACTGCCAGAATCTTCGCCGAATGCATACACCTATGCCGCCAGCATCAAGTACCGAAGGCCAGTGGCAATGCTGCCATCATGCCATGAGAGGCGCCCCAACTGATGTGCTGGGTTTCACCCAATCACTACTAAGAAATCCCTGGCACGATGAAGAATGCGGCAAGTACATGCAGCTAAACAAGATGCGTACAAAGCGGCACTGCAACGGAGCTCGTGAGCTCTACGAGCAGAAGAAGCAGAAAAAAAGGGAAGAACATTGATTTTTCCAAAAGAAGAAAAAAGAGTGCGAGAAGCGTGCGATCGAACATATTGAGAGATTGCACTCCGGGGGTAACATATGGAAGTTTTGCTAACTGGTAAAAAGAGTGTGCTAGGGTAAGAAGGCTGTAGAGATAAAGAAATAGCAGAGTCACAGTCGGTGCTAAAAATAATATGGAAAACCTTTTTTTGCAGACTGTATAACGGCGAAGAAGTTCAAGATCCCCGATCAGGCAGAATGAACCATTCAATTTAGACGACGATAGCCAATACTTTTATCTGCCTGACCAAAACGAAGTAAGGGTAGCAATATCTAAGGTGAAATCCGACAAATCAGGTGGACCTAACGGCTTACCGGTCGAGCTATTCAAAGCTACTGGAAATAACTTTGTGGAGAGCATATACCAACTCATTTCTCAGATCTGGTCAGAAGAGTGTATGGAATCTCAGTATGTTTGCCATACTCCATAAACTAGGAGATTCGCTCAACTGTGCCAACTATTATAGAGCTATGAGTCTCCTCAACATCGCATAAAAGATTTTATCAGCCACATTGTATGAACGTCTGCAACCCTTCGTCAACAACCTGATTGGCCGCTATCAGTGGGATCTTAGAACAGAAAAGTCCACTATCTTTTCACACTCCAGCAGATCCACCAATTTTTCATCGATTTTAAGACCGCATATGACAGGATTTATACATATAGAACCATGTCTAGTTTCGGCATCCTCGCCAAACTCGCCCGATTTTGCAGAATGAGAACGCTCGCTGTTCCGTCAATGTCGATAACGACTTAACTTAGATCTTTGATGTTAAAAAAGGTATTGGACAAGTGGCTTCTTTAACGTCATTTGAAATAATTGTAGAGAACTCACAAGCGCACACTGAAGGTACGATCTTTCAAAAGTCTGTGCAGTTGAATAGGCTCTATCGAAAATGAATGAAAGCATCTTCGGTTGTTTCGAGAAAAAATCCTTCGACAAATATTCGGTCCGGTTTGTTTTGACGGGCTTTGGAGGAAAAGATTCAATGATGAGCTATACGAGCTGTACAGCGACATCCACCAAGTCAGAGAACTTCGTATCAGTCGCCTGAGATGGCTATGAGATATGTAAAGCAAACGGACACCAATGAGCGGGCTCTCAGGTTCTTCGAATATATCCCCGGAGGACAACGTAGTAGAGGGAGTGCTCACCTTAGGTGGCGCGCATAATAAGAAGGTTACCTCAGTCTACTTGGAGTGCGCAACTGAAGGCAGTTGGCTAAAGGCCGGGCTAATTGGAGAGGTTTGTTAGTTGAGGCTCAAGTCTACCCCGAACTATAGCACCATCTAAGTAAGTGAGTAAGTATATTGTCTTTATCGACTATGTTATAGCGTTGGACATAGTTTCCAGGGTCCTAGAATCTAAAAATGTAACCGATTAGTATACATTTATATATTTGTATATATGTATGAGAATGGTACGTTGACGATGATGTTAAAACTAAAGTTTAACGTGCAATGGGAGCAAACAGAGAATTCGAAGGTAAAGTTGGAGTAGTTTCACCAGCACGGTGTTCAAAGTTCATTGAATTTTAGGTTTTTACAAGATTTTCTATTTCAGCACTACTTAACGAGACGGGAAAGATTTTTTCCTTTTTGCCAATTATAGCGCTGTTATTAACAACGACTGATTTTAAAAGAAGTACCCGCGCTTACCAGATCGCAAACCCGAGATCAGAGTCCCTACAACGAAATCCTTCATGTGCGGAACATAACTTCTGAAGTTCACTACAAAAATAGATTCTTGCAACTTTTTAATTCGGGCAATTATTCAAAGTTTTGTGGGTGTTTTGTATTTGTCCAACCTTCCTAGGGACTGTTTAGTTGAATAACTTATATTGAATTCCTTACTAGATAGACCTACTGGTTAACAGAGGTCCCTCAACTTATCCTATACTTTTTCTCTAATCTGCTTAGTCCCACTTTCTTACTATCTAACTTACACTTATTCGTTCACTTCTTTTGTGACTCTACTAGAGGTAAGACCTAAAATAAAGCTGTTAAAACAATTCGTAAACATTTGCCTTTTATTACGCATAATTTCTCTACATAATCTCCCAATTGTGCCCGGCACAATTGCGAGAATCCAAGAGTACCTGCAGAAGCTATTCCCCCCTCATCAGGGATCTTTCCCTACACAAAAATTATGAGCGGGGATTCGTTGACCACCTACAAGTGATATATTTCCTCAATCTCTGGTTGATGAAATAAAACCCCGGACGCCGTGCAAATGAATGATAATTTATGCCACACTGTTAAATTTGCGAAATCATTTACATAAATACAATGAAGGCATAATTACCAGGATTATTTGGAAGACCCTTAAAAGGGACATCACTTGAAATTTTCTCCAAATTATTTTTGGTTTTTTTTTTTCTTCATTTCCCATTTCAGTCATTTTCTGTTATCCATTCTTGTAAAGGCCTTTCAAATCGATACTTTTTAAGCCTCTTTTCTGAAGTTTGATACATGGAATGTAGTTCACTCAGCAAGTCCTGGTAAATGTTTTTTTTTTTATTTACATACTTCCGCAATCACATCGGCATCGGCTTATGGAGAACATAAAAAAAAAGCGAGAAATTTTCAAAGCTAACACTTCACTGGAGCTGGATAATATTAGGCAGAGCAAACAAGTTAATGGAAGAGTTCAGAGCAAACAAGTCCATGGTACTTTCTGATATCCTTTCCTTCGTTCTTGTTGTTGTTTACTTAAATGTTTTTTTTTTTTTTTACAATTTTTCATTTTTCATTCAAATTTACCACGGCTTTAAGAAAAGCAAAACGAGAAGTTCAAACGGCTTCAGGGAAAATGGACAGCAGTTGTCTTTTACTTTTTGACATTAGCACGGTAATTTCGAGGTGATGATGGCAGGATACAGTCATTGCTGAGTACTTATTCATGTTAAATTTGTTTTTTTTTTTTTTTTCCTGAAATACTCGTAGGAGGATGATATAATTAGAAGTAATATACCTTTATTAGAAGGACACAGTGGACTCAAAAACATAATAAATACAACAAATGTATTTCTTCAAGCAAAATAACTCAATTATGCTTCTTTAGGTAACATATATCCTTTGGTCTTTTTGTCTGGGAAATGTTCACCAAAGCAGAAAGAAACCAAGTTTTGAAAGTAAATAAAAAAAAACTTGTGCCTTCAGGCGTCCATTGGCTGTAGCTTTTTGCCTCCTTTTATATTGTTTATTGTATGATTTTTTTCCTAGCAGGATAGAGACTGTGCAACAGAAAGGCCAAATTAATGTTAGCTTTGAGCAGAAATTTGACCTCTCTTTGCCTTTGGAAATTTTGATTTTGATACTTTGCATAAGTTGGGTTCAAGTCTGATCCTTCCTCCCCTATTTTGTGTGAGAGCATTGCAAATATGAGAAAAACATCATTCTTACCTTTTACTGGTACGAGGGGCGTTCAAGATATTCTCGGTATCGGGGTGAAGCTGTGGTTGCATATATAAATTGACTTATTTGTCAAGTAACACTATTATTTTAGTGCATTCATGTAAAATTTCATATAAATGTGATTACTAATTCGCGTTTTATCTCTAGTTAAACAGAATCATATTGGCAACTGAGACGATGAAGGTGAAAATTGAGCATCGCGCTGTAATTAAATTTCTCACTAAGCAAGGAAAAAGTCAAAAAACTATTCATGAAGAGATGGTGGCTGTTTACCAGGGTTCCGCACCTTCATTATCAACTGTGCAAAAGTGGTCAAGTGAGTTCAAGAGAGGCAGAGAGAGCATTGAAGACGACCCCCGCTCCGGCGCCCCGGCTACTGCTTGTACGGGAGAAAGCATCAAAGAAGTCGAAAAACTTGTTCTTGAGGATGCCCGAATAAAGGTGAAAATGATGGCAGAGATCACCAAGCTTTCAATTGGTACCATTCACACCATTCTTCATGACCATCTTAACCTTTCAAAGGTCAGTGCAAGGTGGGTGCCACGAATGCTCACAGCGCCTCAGAAAAAAGTGAGAATCGCATGCTGTAGAGAGCTTTTGGAGATGTGTAGTGAGAACGCGGACGGTGTTATGGATCGAATTGTTATTGGGGACGAAACATGGGTCCACCACTATGACCCTGAAAGCAAACAAGAGTCCATGCAGTGGCATAAAAAAGGAACAGACCCCCCGAAGAAGTTCAAAGTCACTCCGTCTGCCGGGAAGCTCTTGGCCACAGTTTTTTGGGACTCAAAAGGAATCTTGCTCATTGAGTACAAAAAAAAAGGTGAAACCATCAACGCCACATCCTACGCTTCCACCTTGCATAATTTGCGGGAGGAAATTAAAAAGAAAAGACGGGGTAAACTCGCAGCGGGTGTGTTGCTTCTTCATGACAACGCTCCTGTTCACACGACGCGAGTTTCCAAGGCTGCTGCGTGAGATTGTTGTTTCGAAGAAATCCAACACCCACCCTATAGTCCAGACCTTGCCCCTAGTGATTATTTCCTATTTCCGGATTTGAAAAAATGTCTTCGTGGAAAAAGATTTTCGGAAGATGAAGAACTCAAGTCGGAAATAAATGGGTATTTTGCAGAGAAAGAGGAAATTTATTTTTTTGAGGGTTTAAAAAAGCTTATCTCAAGATGTAACAAATGCATTGATGTTAGGGGAGATTATATTGAAAAATAAAAACAATCTAAATTGAATTCGCATTTTCCTTCATATCGATACCGAGAATATATTGAACGCCCCTCGTATATTAATGAAATGTAAAAAGAATAAAACCCTATTCAGTTAAACGAAAATATACAAAGTAAGCGGTGCTATATTGTTTTGTACACATATATATGTACCAAATATCTATTAATCAATGTTAGTCCCATGTATGCCTTAAAGATCCCTAAAAAAGCCGAATAGAAAGACACTGAATTTTCCTGTTCCGACCAAACGCCGGATTTCCTATGGAAGCGAGTTCCACAGCCTAACAGAGTGAACGAAAAACAGACGGCTACTTTCTAAGTAAAAGAAATTAGGAGGACTAATAGTAAAAGTCCTCCTAGATGATCTAGGAAACTGTATCTTGCGATATAAGTAATATGGCTTCTTATATTTTATAAGTCGTGCAATATTGTAATAATGAGCATCCTAATATTGACATTCGAAACCTGGAAATGTTTCTTAAATCTTATCACGGAGTTAAAAGTGAGTTCCAATTTTCTGAATGATGCCGAATCCAGTGAGCTGTAAACCAAACTAGAATAAGTTATGTGTGGTGCAAGTAAAGATCTTACTAATTTTAGCCGGATTTCAACTGGAGTATAACGGCCAGATTTCCACATCAATCGCAAGCCAATGTAAATTTTTTTTAACTAATGTGTTTATATGATCATTAGCATTAAGAGAGTTGTTACGGATAACACCGACATATGTTAGAAATTCGTAAAAATAGAAATTTGAAATGTGGAGCATTACACTAAGGACTGAAACGAATAAAATCTGTAAATTTTAATACGGACTATACTTCCAATGCGTAAAAATTGCAATCCCATTTTGTACCCAAATTAGCCTGTATATTCTCTAGTTTCAGTTTGTTGTTTTGATAAATAGACTATTCTGGCTTTGTTCTATACCAATATTATGCACTCCCAATAATTTGTTAGACTTTTAAAGTTAAAAAAATAAAAGGAGATGGTTTTTTTAACTTTTTCTATAATTGGCCGGGGGGTGGGTTATTCCCTAAAAAAGTTTACCCGACCACTGGATCTGAAAAGAAGACTGTCTCACCTTTCTTTTGGTACCAATATCATTCATTTCCCGATGAGGTAGGATTTCATAAAAAAAAACGTTATTTGAGTTGATCGGGGAAGCATTTATTCCCTGATTTTTTTTTGCCCGACCAAAAGTTTTCAAAACTAGAGATAATACCCTTTCTACCCTATATAAGAATTTTCGTTCTCTCGATGAGGTAGATACTCTTCAAAAAACGGTACCCCTCCCAAACTTCCCTGAAAAAGTTTGCCCGATCAGTGGTTTTACAAATGTTTTTACGAACACTGTCGACTAATTATAGTTTTATCCTATCTCCCAATGAGGTTGGTAATCCGACGGTCGCCTCCAGTATTATAAGTTCTTTCCAATTGACAAACATAAGGTTTTTTTGGCATTAAGTTAAAGCCCATTAAAAGAAGCCCAAAGTCGAACTGCCTCTAAGTCTTCGTTCAATTGACAGACACAACTATCAATTTAAGCTCGCGGGCTGGAAACATATAATTGAGCATCGTTAGCGTATAGATGTACGTTGGCGTGTTTACAAACTAGGGATAGGTCATTGATGAATAGGACAAAAAGCAATGGACCGAGGATTAACCCCTGAGGAACGCCATGATATAGTCTTAGCCTACTTGACATTTTTCCATTCAATGAAACCTGCTGATACCTACCGCTAAGATAGTTTAGAATAAGCTCACCAGCTCTATTACCCAAACCAAAGCAATTGATAAGTTTCCAATACAGTTTTTCATGATTCACTGAATCAAATTTGAGAAATCCAAAAGACAAAGTAGGGTTGTATACGATTTGTCAAAGTTTAGACGAATATCTCATATTTAAGACCTTATTCTTTATATGTACTCCGCTCTCCGGGGTAGTCGAGCCGCTCATTCGACTTTGTCTTCGGTCCACAATATAATTTCAACTGAGCCTATAGTCATCATGTCACCGGGAATTCCAACTAAGGAAACCCCTTTACTCATTTCTGACTTTGGTTCGCCCATGAGAACAAGGAGTGTAATCGAAGGATATAATAGCCATCTAAGCGGAAAGCTTTCAAATCATGGGAATGTTTGTACATTTTTTGATGTCTAGTTGGACGAAGATTGAATCAAATCGGGAGAGTTTCTTATGTCCCTAGATGGAACTTTCGATATTTTTGAACGTCCAAAGAAGAAAATTAAAGACAAACATTCCCAAATTGAGGCAATTTTAGGACAAATTGAACAAAAAAATTATTTCAACGAATGACTTCCTCAGCCAGATGACGGACGAAAACAACAATCTACTAACTGAAGAATCCGTTAAATTAGAGCAATGTCATAAGGAAGAAGATGTTGAAGACCAGGATAATTCGTACAACAAAAAAAAATTTCGGTAGTGAAGCGCCCATTCTTTATGTTATTTGCTGCGAAAATACTCGTACTCCTACATACTTCTCCTGCAGCAGTGTAACCATTTTAGTTATACAGAGCTGTTGGAGAGATATTGTATATGAAAAATAATAATCCCACTCTCTGTCCAATTTGTTGACAAATTGTGGAAAACAGTACGCATATTTATTGTTAGATTCTGTGGCCTTGCAAATTGGCAAATTATTAAATAAAACTATTCAAAACAACAAGTTATTTGGTTCTTTATTTTGTTTTCAATCATTTTAAATTTCTCAGAATGTTTAATGAAGGGTATATGCACATATATTAATCAGGTAAGCAAAATCAGATATACAGTGGAAAGCGACATAAGGCCAAATGCTAGAATTTGGACTTATGTCGCTTGGCGTTATATCACGGCACCGTGTAATAATATCCACTTGAGTGTTAAAAAAAAAGCCAACATCAGGAAACATTGCATCAGATCACACAAATGCTGTGTGATTACTTGTACCAAGGTCTAGTATTTGATTTCAATAGTGAAGTGAGAACAATGTCACTTAAAACCGGATGCAAGCCGGAGGTTAATATAGACAGTATTGAGCTCTTTCAATTGTCATTTTTTCATTTTATATGCATTTTTATTATATTAATCCATTTACACTTAAAAGCTAGATAAAGAAATACTTAAAAAGCAGCTCAATTAACATATGGTATATTTACTTTCTTACAATAACTTACTTATTTAACCTATGTCTTTCGACATTTTTTGCGGCGTAATTAGTGGGTCTACAAGTAAGTTTCCAGCGTTTTTTTTCCAAAATTTCAAGTTTTATTATGAAAACATAGTTACAATGCTTTATTCAAAGTATCGTCCATCGGAAGCTACAACTTTCCCCCATCTTTCTGGCGATTTATGAATTCCGGACCAAAAAAATTTCTCGTCTTCCGAGCCCAAGAACGTATCGAGCCAATTTTTGATTTCCTCTACTGACCTGAAGCGTATTCCCGTAAGAGCGTTCTGCATCGAACGAAACAAGTGGTAGTCAGATGGCGCCAAGTCTGGACTATAAGGCGGGTGAGGCAGAATTTCCCATCCACTATTTACCAAACAGTTTTTCATCGAAACCGCAACATGTGGCCGAGCGTTGTCGTGATGAAAAATGACGGACTCATATTCTGGCCGTTTTTCTTTTAATGCCCGCTTCAAACGAATTAGTTGGGTTCGATATAATGGTCAAAGGATGGTTTCACCACTCGGAAGCAGTTCGTAGTATACGACACCCTTTTGATCCCACCATATGCAGAGCATGACCTTATTCACGTGAATATTTCGTTTCGGCGTCGATTGGGCGGGCTCGCCGGGCTTTGTATACGATTTTCTGCGTTTAGGATTATCATAATAAATCCATTTCTCATCACCAGTGACAATACGATGCAAAAATGATTTATTTTTATACCGCTGCAGTAACATTTCGGACATGCAAAATCGCCGTTCGACGTCTCTTGGCTTCAATTCGTACGGCACCCAGTTTCCAACCTTTTGAATGAATCCCAGTGCTTTTAGGTGCAGGGAAACGGCTTGTTGCGTGACGCCCAATGATGCAGCAAGTTCTTCTTGAATCTAACACGGATCCTCATCCAGTAAAGCGTCCAATTCCTCGTCTTCAAAACTTTTCGGCTTTCCGGCGCGATCTTTGTCTTCAACTCCAAAATCACCACTTTTGAACCGTTTGAACCACTCGCGGCACGTCGATTCACCAATACATTCCGCCCCATATGTTTCCGAAAGCAAACGATAGGCCTCAGCCGCATTTTTCTTCATATTAAAGAATAAAAGCAGCGCTTCTCGCGAATGACGTTTATTTGGCTGGAAACTTGCCATGATTTTGCTCGATAAAATGTACGACACCGATAGAACTGCTCAAATATAACGCTGCAAAGTTGTTGACAGATACAAAACCTACAAATAAAACACATGGGGTCTGACATTTCTGCCCGGGTTCCACTGGTGGCGCTATCTCTGACAAACGCTGGAAACTTACTTGTAGACCCAATATTTTAAAAACTACCCTATTTCTACCCATATTATGTAAACCATTTTTTTTTTTTTAATTTAATTCAATTTCGTTTATTACTTTATAAATTATTCGCAATATAAAATAAATTTTACAAATTTTACAGTTTATAAAGTAACTGCAAATCTATAGTTCATAGGGAACTAGACGCGAAAGCAGTGAACAAAGTATAGATAATAAACATCATACAATTTATCAATTTTTGTGTGTAATGGGGTCATAATAAGTTTTTTACTCTTTATTTGTTATATATCTAAATCCAATTATAGAGCAAAAATATAATAAAATTAATGTGATATGTGAAGAATTAAGTAGTTCTGCAAAGTAAATTAGAAATATCTTTGTAATTAAGTTGTAAAAGCCATTGTTTCACATTTTTCAGAAAAATGGATATATTTCTTAATATTAGGTTGTAGCTATATAGAATGGCATCGATGCAATAGATAGCCAGATCTCTTAAAAAATATTTTTAATACTTTGTAAAAATACTTGCGTTTTAATGGAACTATAGTATCTTAATGCTTCTGAAAAGTATTTGATAGGCTATTTGATTGTCGTTTTTTACTGCAAATAAGACGGATAACGTGTTTTTGAGAGACAGGAAGTGGGTTTATTTTATTGTTATGTGTACCCTCCCAACAAACAATACTATACTCAGGTTTAGAACGAACTAACCCACAGTAAATACACTTAAGAAGATCCCGTGAGCAATACAATTTTAAAAAATATATTTTTGCCTAGTTACAGCTATGAGAATTCTTTTAAGTACATCGGTTTGGGCAGACCAACTCATTTTCGAGTCAAGCAAAAAATCAAGATATTTAAAAGTCTTAACCTTCTCAATTTCGAAACACTTATCAGATAATACTCACAAATGAAAAAAATGTCTGCGAGCTTACTACCGAGTTACAAATATGTTTGCCTTGTATATGTATACATATTTATTACACATTACACAGTGAAAAAAGGATCATCCCAAGTCTACTTCTTTACCACACACATTAAAAAATATAAGATAGATATTGATCCAGCCATATCCCCCAAAGTATCTGACTACATTTCGACAGGCAAGTGGCTGCCGGGTTGTCGGCTAATTCTTTCTGGTGTCCGTAGAGGCCCTTGACAAAGGTGTCCTAAAAAGAATGGTTCCCGACTGCCGAAAGTTAATCTTCAACCTCCAGCCATCGAAATATCGCTTAAGCTTATCGAAGTCACGTTGCAAGGGTGCATTTTTGGACCTGATCTGTACGCGATCAAGTCGTCTGCGTACGCTATGGCATGGTGAAGTGATCTCACAAGATTGCTTTTGTAGATGTTGAACAGGATCTTCGAATTAACCGCACGCATCAAGCACGCATGTGCTTTGTCGAATCTTCAGTGGGACGAATCCACTTTCGCACTCATGTAGTAGCAAGAGTACTTCAAGATCTTAACGTTCACAAATCCGCTGGTCCAGATGGTATATCTTCCCTTCTTCTGAAGAGGTGTTCTTCTTCGCTGACAAAACCACTGCGTAAGCTTTTTCATCAATCCTACTCTTTAGAACTCTTTCCGAGCAGATGGAAAACAGCATTTGTCCAGTCCGTCCCTAAAAAAGGCGAATCTTCTTCTCCCTCCCTCTACAGACCCATTGCACTTATGTCCCTTCTTTCCAAGGTCATGGAAACGCTGATAAACCGTCAGCTCATGAAATATCTTGAAACACGGAAACCTCTTAATGACCGGCAGTACGGTTTTCCTAGCAACAGGTCCACTGGTGGTTTGATGGCATGTCTCACCGAGAAGTGGAACCAAAGCGTTCATCAATCTGGTGAAAGCAAAATAGTTGCACTTGATATTTCTAAGGCATTTGACAGAGTTTGGCATCGGGCTCTTTTGTCGAAAATGCGTGCTTTAGGGTTCGATGACTCCCTTCTTCAATGGATTGGAAATTACCTTTCGGAACGTTCAATTCAAGTTGTCTTGGATGGTTTCAAGTCCGATGTTCACAAAATAAATGCTGGTTCCGTTCTGTCTCCGACACTCTTTTTAATTTTCATCAACGATCTCTTGTCTGCTACTTCTAATCCAATATATTCCTTTGCTGATGACAGTACTCTCTGCTTTTAATTTTTGTTTCCCGGATTCACGCCCCTGGTCTTCGGCTATAGAACGGGAACGGCAGCGTATGTTAAGCTCATTCAATTCCGATATTAACAACATAACCAATTGGGAAACTATCAACCGAGTGGAATTGAATGCTTCCAAAACTCAATGCTGTCTGCTATCATTAAAGCAAAATTCAAATACCCAGCCATAATACATGAATGGCACTTGCATCGCCGAAACCGATGAACTTTCCATTCTCGGTATGTGTATAAGTAACAACTTACGTTGGAATGACCACATATTCGATGTCGCCAAAAATGCTGCGAAATGTCTAGGTTTCCTCAAGTGATGTAAGAAATATTTCACCCCCTCTGATCAGGCCTCAATATATAAGACGTTTATCCACCCAAAACTGGAGTACAATGCACACGTCTGGTCAGGTGCTCCTAAAACATCTCTGCACCTGCTAGATAGGCTTCAAAACCGTGCGATAAAACTCATAGGTGATACTAATATCAGTCAATCAATTGACACCCCCGAACACCGACGTAATGTCTCCTGTCTCACTTTGTTTTATCGCTATTTCCACCAGCAGTGCTCCATTGAAATTACCAGTAGCATTCCGCCAATTCAAACTTTCAACCGTAACACCCGTCTCGCTATGAATGCTCATCAGTATACCCTCAAGCCCATTTTCGGAATATCATGATTCTTTCCTAAGCCGTACAACTCGCTTATGGAATGCCCTGCCGACCTCTGTGTTTCCTGGTCGTTATAACTTGCCAACATTTAAAATCAATGTACATCGGTACCTATCTTTTCTTCCTCCCTAAATTTCCTTCGCCCGAGTTGTGTACGAACATTTTAAGGGTACAAAAACCCCTTAAGCGCGCGCCGATTATAAAAAAAAAAGTCTGTGGTCATCCCTTTGGCCTACCGCGCAACCAAAAATTTACGTCCTCCCAACATTCTTGACGATGATTATTAACAGCTAAAGGGTTGTAGTGGTCCTGGATTGAGATGTTATCTTCCACTATTTATGATCCAAATGTTTGTATCTATTGTTCGTCATCATTCTCCGGTACATCTGCTTACTCTGCGCGTCAACTTAAAGGTACTGGAAAAAGTGAGGCCCAGAGCACATAAGCTTCAAAATATGTAGATAGGGCGAAATACCTTGCAGCTCAAGTGCACCGGCCGGTGACGTGAAATAAGGCCCAACGAAATAAAGCCAAAAATGAAAAATTTGGCCTTATTTCGTTTTAAATCTTGAAATAACACCAACATTTCCGATTTGGCTTTATTTCGCTTTACAAAACGAAATAACGACGAAAAAATAATGAAAATAACACCAAATATGGTATTATGTTTAGACTATATTTGGTTTTAGACGCCAGCCAAGTAGGAGTAGGTGGCGCGCTTCGCGCAATTCATTTGTTTAAAGTCCACTTTCCGGGGTGATTTAGATGCTCACGCGACTTCGTCGCTCCACTAAGGGTATCCCAACATATGTCAGGTAGGCGCCTATGTAAACAAAAAAATAAAAACATTGCTGTTTTTTCCAAATTTCAAATTTGGCCTTGTTTCCAAATCAAATTTGGCCCTATTTCGGTTTGGAAATGGAAATAAAACCAATTTGGCCTTAATTCCATTTTCAAAGCGAAATAATTCCAAGTTTTACATTTGATCTTATTTCGTTCGGCCTTATTTTACGTCACCGCACCAGGCCTAAAGGAACAGACTTAGTATTGCGTGGTATGTGTCGCACTGCGAGTGGCAGTAGACTCAAGTTAAATCAATTCTTCGAATTTTCGCTCTCGTTCCCGGACAAAGCGGGGTCGATCGGACTACTGAGGCGCTCGGATTAGGGAGTTACGACTATAGCTAAGGCTTACTACAGCTACTATAAGATGGTGACTGCATTTCCTTTTTTTTTTCGTTCGCTGCCTATCTGATGAAACGAAGGTAACCTTGTGGCAGGGTCGACACTCAAGAAATCGACAAATCACTTGCCGTTGTCTTTTCAGTCTCTGAAGCCGTGCATACCCATCTTCTATTTAATCTTCGGTCAAAGTGCACCACATTTTTTACTCTTCTCTAAAAACTTGCCATCAATATGTAACATATACGCTTACTCCACGCTTTCATGCTTCAAAATTCAGCCGTTTTCTTTCTACGATCAATAGTAATCAAAATCAATATCCGAGAAACAGGCCTATTGTTTCAGAACGCTATAGATTCTGAAACAATAAGCCTGTTTTTGCAGTGGTGGCCAACCCACAATTATCCTCTTTTGTGATGTAGAAGATAATCATTCGCCCTCTTTAATTCGCCTTTTCCGGAAAATATGTTTCAGAAATCATCGAAAAGAAGTCTAACGTAGGACTTTGTTGAACAGCTGTCAGATATTCCAGCTTCAGGCATTATTTCTCGTTACTGAGCGAAGCAACCCACACATGAGGATGCTTTTTCTACGAGGCCTTGTGTTCGTTTTTTCCTAAAAAGACCACAACATTCAACCTATTTAGGAGGGATTTTTTACGACGTAACCCATAAATCTCAAAAGGAAAAAATCCATTTCAACTTTCCTCGCAAATATTCGTAACCTCGATTTATAGCGCCACTCCAAAAAAGAACTTCTGAATAATATCCTCCCCTGATGCTGTGCTGCTCATGACTTGGTAATAGTACAAACTGGGCACCTGTGTAAAACTCCATGCCAAGTATGTATCTTTCAAGTACTTTTTAAATCCCAAAGCAAGTATGCCTTGCTAAAGGAAAAAAAAATATAATAATAACACATCTAAAATAACCCACAGACAGGTGCACTCATTCTCCTATATATTTGTTTATGATATCAAAAATTTGAATTATCCCTATTTCTTCCGACTTCAATCCAAAATACATCATCATATTTTCCTCTTCCTCATAACGACTTGGATTTCATGGAACAGCCTCCTCTCAGACTTAGGTCCATTCTCTCGTCAAGAGGGAATTCCAATTTCAATCTTTTGAATTATTTATCCCGAAGGAGAACTTTCCACTTGCCTTCTTCTGTGCTCCATAAAAAAAAAACTTCAAGAACATTTCACATTCCTGTCTTACGAAAATAACAACAAAAAACAAACTGCTGCTTCGAATCCAATTGATGCTTCCCATTACGAAGCCATATGACCTCGAAAGTGTTCCTTCCACAACCTTTTTCTCGTCCCTCACTTGGATGTTGGAGCAATTATTGTTTCAGTTACGTACGATTGGATACTCTTTTTTCATACGTAAATAATGCATTTATAAACAAAAAAAAAATAAAGCTAAGGGACGAAAGCAAAATGCCCACTTGCTTTAAGGTTAATCCGATCATTGGATTCGAAAGAAAAATACTTTCCGGATGCCATTAATCTCATCATAATTCCATGTGGACGTGATTATTTCATAAAAATTCCCTTGTCCGTATAGCAAGAAGTACGGGTACGCCCACCGACTATCAAATCGAAGGAATATCACGTGACATCTCTATTGTCGTTGAAAATACGCTCTAAAGTATTTTTAAAAGAAAATTCGAGTACACAACACAAATAACCCTTCAAGGACCAGCCTCCTTGTCGGAATCTTTCCTTTTTATCTTAAATAAAAACAAGCTCTTCCGTGCGTCGTAGTCATCATGGTCCTAACCAATTCGATTCAAGTGTCACTTGTAACCAAATCTAGGCGGATTTTTTCAAACTAAATGTAGCCTTGATTCTGGCAGGTTTATGGGTCAATAATTGAGGAAGGATGCCCCAAACAGCATCAAACAGCCTCAAATTAGTTCACAAGGGGCCGCACTTCATGTCCTGGCATAACAATAGCAAATCAAATTTATACCCTCGACGCTTGTGAAGGGAAGAAATAAGGAGCACTAGTGGGGATTTATCTCAGGGCCCACTAAACAGACCGCATAATGAGAATTCAAATTTACTTTCGAGAATATGATTGATTGGATGAATGGAAAGCAGGCGCACAAAGTCTGACTGAATTCTGGTTGCCTCATTAAATGAATAGCGTTCATTAACAGCTCAGTTAAGGGAAATCATTTCTTGCAATAAATGGGAAACGGATGTTGAATAAATAAGTGGCACACGCTTAAACCAGCGAAACAAAGTTCAAAAGAGAAATGAGTAATTCGCTAGTAATTCGATATTCTCTGGCGTATACAAATAAAATAAATTTGTAATGCGATACAAAATTTGTTCACCCGATATTGAACGGTCGATACGGTCTTCTTATGTTGAGAGAATCATGCATCTGCTTTTGGTTTTAAGGTTGCATACGAGTATTTAAGGATCTACAAACCAATGCCAGGTAGTGAAACTATTTGAGTGAATAGTCCCTTTTTAAGCTCAGTAAAGGCAAGATGGCAGAAATCGTTAAATCGTTGAATATAGGAACCGCACCCACTACCAATAGTAACTTTCATTAAGTTCTTCATTGTTTGGATGAGCCTCTCCCAAAACCCACCCCACCAAGGGGCACATTCCACAATGAATTGCCATTGTATCTTTCTTCTTGAAAGAAAGCCCTGAATGACCTCTTCCTCCCAAAAACAGTCAGGGCGACGAAATTCCAATGCAGCTTTACGGAAAGTACGAGCGTTGTCGGAAAGTATCATCGATGGAACGCATGCATCGCCTACCGATGAAACGCCGAAGAGCCATCAAAAATGTTCTGTAGATAGCGCTTTCGTTATTTCAAGGTGTACTGCGAGTACAGCAGAGCACATGAAAATTGCGATGTAAACCTTGGTCGGGTTATTGATGTCATCATAACAATAGAGCGGGCTAGCAAAATCGACCCCCACATTGTCGAACGGTCTCGAAAGGGTTATTCTCTCAGATGGTAATGGGGCAAATGGCTGAGATGCTGGTAGACCCCAAAGTTTCTTGCATACAAAACACTTTTTGATTCGTCTCTTAATGGCCTGACGTTAATGACGAACCCAGGTACTGTAATTGTGGTAGCTCAAAAGCGGCTCTTCAATTGGTGGTAGAGATTCTGTTAACAGAACAGCTGTTGGACTGAGTCCAATATTCGTCACTGTTTGCAAGCCAACTAGGACCGTGAGCCCATAAATCGGAATTTAGTAAAATGTTGCCACTCAAGCCTCGTGTGAGAAGATCAGCGGGATTTTCTTTTCCTCGACAGTGACCCTATTGTGAAACTGCAGTGAGTCGTCGTATTTCATCAACTCGATTTTGAACATAGGGCTGCCATCTTTTCACATCTCCCTGAATCCAGTTCAAGGCAATCTTCGAGTCTGTCCAGAGAGAGTATTTATCGGTAGAAAGCTTTAGACACCTCTTCAGGTATGAATGAAGACGAGCAGCTATGAGAGCAGCTGTAAGCTCCAACTTCGGTAGTGTCAGCTCACTGGAATTATCCATCTTTAAAGGAGCAACACGATTTTTGGCACACAAAAACGAAACTTGGACTTTCCCCATCTTGGAAATACTTTTTATGAAAGCTACCAAACCATAGGCTTTCGTGCTGGCATCCGCAAATATGTGGATCTCAAATGTTCCTTCGTTTAATGAGACAGAAGTAGCAGCTCTCGGAAACGTCATGTCTTTAAGTTCAATGATCCCTTTTACGCAATCGTCAAATTCTTCAAGAAGATCTCCATCGAAAACTACATCCCAGAGTACTTTTTTCTTCCACAATTTCTGGAAAAGAATTTTTAGTTTAACGATTATGGGACCAAGAATACCTATTGGATCAAACATCCTTGCAATAGCCTGTAGAACATTACGTTTGGTTCCTTTTGCCGATTTTGAAACAAGAACTTCTAGAACGGATTCCATCGGTACAGCCATTTCATCACTATAAGTGAACCAAGAAAGGTCCAACACCTTTTGCACAGATGGAACGGTGTTGCTATTCATCGCATTTCGAATCAGTTGGCTACTTGAATTCCACTTGTGGAGATTCATTGAAGCTCGCTTAAGGATGTGGACAGCTTCGGAACAAATTTTACCTCCCTCTTGCTCACAATCTGTGCTCATAACTATGTCATCCATATATATACTCTCCAAAAGTATAGAACAAGTGGACGGAAAGTTCTTGGATTCAAGTTGGAAGTGATGCTTGATCGTCGCACACAGCAAAAATGTGCTGCAATTCACACCAAACGTAACTCTGGTCATCCTGTATTCGTTGAACCTTGGTCTGTCACTGGCAGTAGTTATTTTGCTTCCAAACCACATAAAGCGATGGCTATCGCGGTCATCCTCGTATAGGGATATCTGGAGAAAGGCTTTCTCGATATCTGCCACGATGCCATGAAGACCTAGGCGGAAGTTTAGAATAACCTTCAAAACATCATCATCTGGCATCAAGTTGGCGCCTGTCCAGAGATGATCGTTAAGGGAACCAGTTCCATCAACGTGTGCCGACGCGTCAAAAACCACGCGAAGCTTTGTGGTACCTTCGTCCTTATATACTGGCTGATGAGGGAGGTAGTAAACGCGTGTTTGATGGGGCTTTTCACATGGTGACGATGTAACTGGATCAGCAATACCATAGCAAATTAATTTTCTAATGGCTTCATCGTATTTCAACAACTTTGCTGGATCTCTTGACAGTCGGCGGTTAAGAGAATCCAAACGCTGCAAAGCCAGCCCTTTGTTGTCTTGCAAAACGTAATCATATGTCTTCCATGGCAGTTTTGCAACGTAGCGAGAATCTTGTCTACTGATGCACTTCTCGATCAGCTCTTCGGTAAGAAAGGTGTTCTCATCTTTGTCATTTCTTATACCAATCGCTTCTAACGCCCAAAATTGTGTGAAGTCTTCTGATTTTGTTGTCGCTGTCAGATTAATGAGGCATCTGGAAGAGGAACAAGAACCTGTAGAGCATGAATTAAACTTATCACTTACAATGTGGAGGCCTTGTAATGTCCATCCAAACACCGTATGTACTGCTCTTAGTCGCTTGGTAAGTTGACGTTGCTTTCCCGTCACAATGCTCCAATAAAAATCGGAACCAACAAGAAGACTGAGTCCCTCTTCTATCTCCATATCGCTGCGCAGAACATCAGACAGCTGAATTCCTTCAAAAAGCGGGCACTCGGATTCGGGAACTGTCAATACGTCGATGCAAATTTCGGGCACTCATGTGCCCGAATGTTTTCAAAATAATGTTCTCCGTTACGTTATGTGCACACAAGTTTAAAGCTATGTTTTTGTCATCACTCTCTTTCGGTATATTCTTTTTTGTATATGTAGGATCACACATTGATGACATATGCCTGCCTTTGCATTTATTACAAGAGAGAAATTTACCGCTTTTGCACTTTTTAGCGGAATGACCAGTTCTGGCACAACGAAAACATCTGCCGCTGTTACGTAAAATTTGTCTCTTTCCTGTAACCGATATACTACTGTCACAGTTCACAGTGTGAGTGTTTGATTTGCAAAAAATGCATGCAGCATCGGTTGGGCTGATTGTCACCAAACTGGAGACGGTCGATTGGGCAACGGTTCTGTTCTTGGAACTGGTTTTGGTGTGGGTAACGCCACTTTTTTCTAGGGATTCAACTTCTCGTTTTAGGAATCGAAGAATGTCTTTGACTTGATCTCCGCTTGTTTGAGAGAGAACCGATCCGTTATCTGTAGTCGAAGAAGTTTCAGCAGCTTCTTTTTCCTTCACCTCGCTTTCCATTTTTCCCATTTTTCTATGTTACTCAATGCGAAGAGCTGTTGGAAGACATCGAAGCATGACGTAATAATTACTTGCTGGCACCTGTAATGCTGTCAGCGAGCGAGTGCATGAAACAACAACCGCGTAAAGATTTCGTAACCCAGGGGTATCGTTACGGTCACGAACTGGAGTCAGACTTACCAGCTGTTGAATATGCTTGTCAATGAGCTTGTCCGCGCATCCATATTGCTCCTGAAGGAGTCCAACAGCCACTTCATAGCACTTTTCAGATGGTGTAAAACCAGCGATAGATTTCTTTGCGTCGCCTATGAGAACGGATTCTACGTCTACGTCTTTTTTAATGACAATGACATGAGTGTCTATAGCGTGGAATGTATGAATGTAGTACATACTGTAGTAGAGTGTATGTAGAGTGTGTATAATAAGAGAAAGAATTAGACATTACAATTATACTTTAGCAAAAGAGAATTCAACTGTTAATTTTCAACAGTATTTACACGGAACCCGCCAAAATAGTTTTAGCAGTCGGTAAATAAAACTATGTATAGAGTGGGGCAAAAGTAATGTCATATTGTGAATTGGCTGCCATTTTGTTTTCAGCGCTCTGTTTTCACGAAAAGTTTATTTGTAGGTGTAAAATTGATGACATTAAGTAGAAAAAATGATATTGGTCAAATGACCAACCCATGAGTTGATGCATATTTGTGTTCATTTTACCGCATCTTGAATTGTTGTTCACAAAACATCTGGCTCCAAATTGGTGATTTCTTCTTCAATGTTGGCTTTCAAGACTTGCAAGGCTTATGGTTTGCTGTGGTTAACACGAAATTTCAAAAATCCCCAAAGGAAGAAGTCTGGCGAAGTTCAAATCGCCAAAAAGGTACATCGCACGGCCTGGAAATGGATGATCCAAAATCGCTATCGTTGCCCGAGCTGTGTGAGCGATTGTTCCATCCTGCTGGAACCAACAATGGTTAAGATTCAATTCAGCAACTTGCGGCAAAAAAAACTCGTTTAACATCTGTTTACAGCGTTCACAAGTTACGGTTCCGGCGCCCTCAAAAAAATATTTCCAAAATTGGAAAGGAGGACATCTTTTGAAGCAGACATAACCTGCATGACACCACATCTGGAAACGGACTTAGGTTAATCGATTTCGCTTCTGGACGTAACGTCACTATAGCAAGCACACGGTTTTCTCATCTCAATATTCCGAGAATATTCCGAGCGGTCAACATAGATTCGGACCACTTCCTAGTTGCAGCCAAGGTACGTCTACTGTGATAGATACTATGAGGAAATCTAACGTTGAACGGTTGCAATCGCAACAAGCCGCCAGAACCTTTGCCGATCGCGTATCCCTCAACCTTTCAAGAAGTCCTATGGAGCCAGTATCAAGTGCTGAAAACCAGTAGCTCAGATACCGAGAAGCCATCAGAAATTCCGCAACTGACGTGCTGGGTTTCACCCGCCTACCACCACGAAACTCCTGGTTTAATAAAGAATGCCGGCAAGCATATGCAGCTAAACAACATGCTTACAAAGCGGCACTGCACAACAGAAGGAGAGCGGCTCTACGAGCAAACGAGGAGAGAAGAACATAGTCTTCCCCGGAGAAAAAAGAAAAAGCATGAGAAGCGCGCGATCGAGGAAATAGAGTTCTACTCCGGAAGTTTTACCAAAAGGCAAGAAGACGTGTCAGGGTAATAAACTCCGAACGGAAACCTGTAGAGATGAACAAGGAAACCTTGTAGTAAAGTCACAGTCGGTGCTGAGGATATGGAAAAACTATTTCTGCTGACTGCTAAACGGCGAAGATGACACAAATTCCTCTGTTAGGCAGAGCGAACCATTCAATATTGACGATGGAAGTCAAAGAACTCTGTCCACCCGACCAAAATGAAATGAGGATAGCAATATCTAAAGTGAAGTCGAACCAGGCTGCCGAACTATTTTAGGCAGCAGGAGATGACTTAGTATAGAGTATACACCAACTTATTTCCAAGATTTGGTTGGATGAATGTATGCCTGATGAATGGAACCTCAGCATCGTTTGCCCGGTTCACAAGAAAGAAGACCCTCTAAACTGCACCAACTGTAGAGGTATCAGTCTCCTAAACATCGCATATACTCGTAGTATAAGATCTTGTCTGCCGTGTAGTGCGAGCGCATGAAACCATTTGTTAACGATCTGATTGGACCCTATCAATGCGGTTTTAGGGAAGGTAAGTCGATAATTGACCAAGTATTCAGACTAGAATTTCAGATCGATACTCACCACGTTTTTATCGATTTTAGAGGCGCATATTCTACCATCTACTGCTATACAGAGCCATGTCTAGTTTTGGCATCCCTGTCAAACTCGTCCGCTTGTGCAATGCGACTCGCTGTCATGTAACTTAACATCATACTTGAAAGAATTGTGTAAAGCTCACAAGCCAACACCCGAGGTACGATCTTTTAAAAGTCTGTTCAATTGCTGGCATAAGTCGACGATATTGATATTATTGGTGACAGCGAGCTGTCACCCTTGTATCGCAGTCCTGCTTTATGGTTCTCAAGCATGGACCCTTTCTAAAGCGGTCGAAGATATACTTGGTCGTTTTGAGTAAAAATTTTTCGTAAGGTATTTGGTCCCCTATGCGTTGACGGGTTCTGGAAGAGGCTATTCAACGATGAACTCTACGAGCTATACAGCAACATCGACCTGATCAAAAAATTGCGCATTGGGCGTTTGAGATGGCTGGAACGTGTAGAGCGTATGAACACCAACGCTCGCCCGCAGAATCTTCGACTCTAATCCGGAGGGACAACGAAGTAGAGGAAGACCTCGCCTTATGTGACGCGCGCAAGTGGAAGGGAAGCTAAGCCAACTTGGAGTGCGCAATTGGAGGCAGTTAGTCTTGCACACAGCGTGGGCGAAGGAAAATCAGCGAGGTACCGGTGAACGTTGGTTTTAAATGTTTGAAGGTTATAATGACTAGGAAATAAAGAGCTAGACAGGGCATTCCATAAGCGAGTTGTACGGCTTAGGAATGAAACATGGTATTTTAGAGTACGTCCGAAAGTGGGCTTGAAGGTATACATACTGATGAGCATTCATAGCGAGACGGGTGTTACGGTTGAAAGTTTGAATGGGCGGAATGCTACTGGCGATTTCAATGGAGCACTGGTGGTGGAAATAGCGATAAAACAAAGTGAGGCAGGAGACATTACGTCGGTGTTCGAGGGTGTCAATTGATTGACTGATATTAGTATCACCAATTAGTTTTATCGCACGGTTTTGAATCCTATCTAGCAGGTGCAGAGATATTTTGGGCGCACCCGACCAGATGTGAGCATTGTACTCCAATTTCGGGTGGATAAATGTCTTATATATTGAGGCCAGATCAGAGGGGGTGAAATATTTCTTACATCACTTGAGGAAACCTAAACATTTCGCAGCATTTTTGGCGACATCGAATATGTGGTCATTCCAACGTAAGTTGTTACTGATACACATACCGAGAATGGAAAGTTTATGGATAATGGCTAGGTGTTTAAATTTTGCTTAAACGACAGCAGACCGCATTGTGTTTTGGAAGCATTAAATTCCACTCTGTTGATAATTTCCCAATTGATTATGCTGCTAATATCGGAATGTAATGAGCTTAACATACGCTGCCGTTCCCGTTCTAAAGCCGAAGAGCAGGGACGTGAGTTCCGAAACAAGTATGAAAAGCAAAGAGTACTGTCGTCAGCAAAGGAGTATATTGGATTAGAAGTAGCAGACAAGAGATCATTGAAGAAAATTAAAAAGTGTGTCGGAGACAGAACGGAACCAGCATTTATTTTGTGAACTTAGGATTTGAAACCATCCAAGACAACTTGAATTGAACGTTCCGAAAGGTAATTTCCAATCCATTGAAGAAGGGAGTCATCGAACCCTAAAGCACGCATTTTCGACAAAAGAGCCCGATGCCAAACTCTGTCAAATGCCTTAGAAATATCAAGTGCAACTATTTTGCTTACACCAGATTGGTGAACGCTTTGGTTCCACTTTTCGGTGAGACATGCCATCAAATCAGCAGTGGACCTGTTGCTACGAAAACTGTACTGCCGGTCATTAAGAGGTTTCCGTGTTTCAAGATATTTCATGAGCTGACGGTTTATCAGCGTTTCCATGACCTTGGAAAGAAGGGACGTAAGTGCAATGGGTCTATAGGAGGAGAGAGAAGAAGATTCGCCTTTTCTAGGGACGAACTGGACAAATGCTGTTTTCCATCTGCTCGGAAAGAGTCCTAAAGAGAAGGATTGATGAAAAAGCTTACGCAGTGGTTTTGCCAGCGTGAAGAACACCTCTTCAGAAGAAGGGGAGATATACCATCTGGACCAGCGGATTTATGCATGTTGAGATCTTTAAGTACTCTTGCTACTACATGAGTGCGAAAGTGGATTCGTCCCATTGTAGATTCGACGCACTCAAGTGTAGGCGGGGACAAAGCACAATCTGGTAGTGTTGAGCTAGCCACAAAGTGTGCAGCAAGCAAATTGACCTTATTCAAAGAGCTGACAGCTAGAATGTCATTATAAATGAGCGTTGGGATGGAGGATGATGCAGAATTTCTAATGTTTTTGACGAATGACCAAAAATTTTTACTGCCTTTGGGACATTACAGTATTTTTTGCCTCAGGTTTTGGTCGTATTGGAATTTCACACGCTTGAGAAAGACGTTGCAGTCATTTCTGGCTCGTTTAAACTTTTTTCGGTTTTCCTCTGTCGGGTTGGTCTTGTAGGACCGAAAAAATAATTCTCTAACCCTGACAGCCTCTTTACAGCTCGAGTCGTACCATGCCTTTTCTTTTGATTTGATGCTCTTCATCCGATGAGGGATAAAGCATCTCATTCCAAAGAGAATAGTTTCTGTGATCAAGTTAGCAGCGGCATCCACGTCGTTATCGAGGAAACATAACGACCAGTTAAAATTCCTAAAGAAGTTGTTAAGTCCGCTCCAATTGGCTTTCTCCTATTGCCATACGGTTCTTTTAGGAATATTTTCTCTAACGGTGTGGTGGGTGTACGAGAATTTAGCTGATATGACACAATGGTCCAATGCTTAAGCGTAACTGCGTATCTTCAGGGTGGACAGCTGCAACGAGATGACTATAAATAGAGAGGATCTTAAGTCATAAGTTATGAGTTATCAATTGTCCTTAAAAGTGAAGTCAGTAAAAACTGTTTTATTTATTGAATCGGGCGCACATTTTTTACAGTCGATTTGTCGCGCCGTTTTGTATTATTTAACAGTGTTGCGTGGTGTTTCTTCGACCATTTCGTGTGCTTTTTAAATTATGGCTTCAACATCGAGGAAAAGGAAACACAACATATCACATTAACAATATCACAAAAGTGCGAGATTTTGGACAAGATTAAGCAAGGTATTTCGTGATCAGTTCTTGCAATGCAGTATAACGTTGGAAAACCCACTATTTTTGACACTAAAAGCAAGGAGAAAAAAATTATGTGGTCTTTAGAGCAGCGAAGAAAGAACGTCCCTTTGTCAGGTGAAGCATTGATAGAAAAGGCCAAATTTTTCCAAGAAAGACTTGAAAAAGAAAAGTAGAGGATGATTAAATAATTTTAAGAAAGAGCATGGTATACGCCAACTAAAACTAACCGGTGAGAAATTGTCTAGTAATGAAGCAGCTGTGAAACCATTCCAGCAAAAATTTATGGACGTTTGTAGGGAAAAAGATGTGATTGCAGATCAAATCTATGTATAATGCTGACGAATCAGGCTTGTACTGGAAAATGATACTAGACAAAACGCTGACGTCTAGGTCAGAGAATAGGGCCCTAGGTTCCAAAGTGTCGAAGGAGAGCATCACATTTATGCCATGCGCAAATGCAACCGGAACGCATAAACTGCCTCTGCTGGTTATTGGCAAAGCACAACGGCCACGTGCATTTGCAATAGCCAAAAAGTTACGAGCCCATTAGACAGGTCAAAGAAATGCTTGGGTTATAAGACCAATATTTTTAGAGTGGCTAAAAGGACATTTTATTCCCGAAGTAAGGAAAGTTTTATTGAAAAAAAAATCTGCCGCTAAAAGCAGTTTTACTTCTTGATAATGCACCAGCGCATCCACTTGAAGAAGATTTGAAATCGATCGACGAAAATTTCACTGTTTTGTACATGCCACCTAATTGCACAGCTCTTATTCAAGTCATGGACCAAAATGTGATTCAAAACATTAAAGTGACATACAAGAAAAAACTCCTATTGCAAATTTTTGGCCAGCAAGAAGTTGATCCAGAATGCGCAGTGTCTGAACTGCTTGAAAAGACCACTATGAAAGATGCAGTGTTTTCATTGGCTCAAAGTTGGCAGCAATTGTCTTCAAATTTGACATTGACTGCCAGGAGCAAGTAATGAATCAGCAGGACATCGAAAGCGAAGAAGAATTGGAGTCATCGGAAACAGTTGCAAGGATTCCACATACTCAAGCTGTGTCTGCCTTAAATACTTGCTTAGAATGGGCGGATGAAGACGATATTTCGATTCCAGAAAAAAATGTTATTACGTAAAATAAGCGTTAAAGGGTTTTCTATGTCGCTAAATACCACTCGTCAAAGTACTATATAGGAATTTTTAAAAAAATATGTATTGTACATTTTATACATTATTAAAATATATTTTAAATTAGGAAAAACTTTGTTTTGTTTCGAAAAATGCCTTCAAAATATCTGCATACTATGTATAATCCGAACGATTTGCTGGTCCGAACAGGGTTTACATTTTGGGTGTTCGGATTATCGAGGCTCTGATGTATTGAAAATTTGTAAAAAAATAATTTTGCAACCGAAAGTCAGGGTTATATCGACAATTGCTATCGGCATACATCTATTGTAGACAGGGATAAGTATATTTCAGCGGTAAAATTATGGTTTTGATTGTAAATGAGCATTTTTAGTGTGAAATTGCCGAATACAAGCCGGCTTATACACAAGGTGTGAAGGAGGATCCAAAAAGTCTCGACTTAATAAACTCTCTTCTTGAAGCCTTATCTAGAGCAAGATCGGTTGATGGTAGACTTTCTTGTTTAAGGATGAACCACCCGATTAGCTTGATCTTAATTTTTTTTTAAAACAATGGAAAAGCTGCTGGAAATTTATATTAGAAGCATTGCTGAGGGCAATATGCTGCTGCATTCTTAACCTTCTTAAGAAAAGGCTAATCTACCGAGGGTGAAGATTATATGGTCAACCAGAAAGAAGAAACCTTTGGAAACCAAAATATTGCCATCTGCGCTTTCCTCGATACTGAGTGATCTTTTGACAAAACTTGCAATCATCATTTAATCATCAGGGCAATGTTTCGAAGGCGAATAATTAATATCTGAGTTCAGGCATATGCGATAAAAGCGCTGATGACTGATGCAACAGTTTCTTCAAGTAGATCCTCCCAAAATTGAGGTTGTTCTGTTTATGTTAAGTAGGAATCATTATCCATTTCTCAAATGAAACTTTATTCTTTGGACTATATATATTTGGCTGGAATCTCCAAGGCGTTTTCGGCGAGTTCTGAAAGTTTAAGAGAGCTTTCACAAGGTGATGACTCTGTCAAATGTGTCAGTTGTTTGGCTCAAAAAGCTGATGTCTGATACAATGACACAGCAACCGCTGTTATTTCCCGAATACCTAGTTGATTTTCCCTGTACGTAGAACCGAGTTTGGCCAGAATTTGAACTACGAAGGAAATGTAATCCGATCTTTGGATTTGGGAACAAAACCAACCTTAAGTAATATAGTGAATTTTTTTGATCCTCAAAGTAATAGTTTCTGCAAACCCAATTGTCCAATCCTGGTGTCTTAAAAAAAGCTATCTTAGATTGGGCTGTTAGAGCTCGCTTTGTGAGACCAATTTGTCTGCTTCGCCGTAGCGATTCCGGAAGATAAACCAATTTATGTCGGTGCTAGTCTCGTCCTCGTCGAAGACTTTTCATCCCTTTATGTCAACTGGAGTCAGCCACTCAGTTAGTCAGGAGTTTTAGTATCTCGCTTGTGTTGATTCCTCAGCTCGGTGCACGAAATCTGCCTTTAAGGTTACTAGGGATCTCTTCATGAGATATTGCTCTTGATGCAGCCATCAATCAGATTTGCATTGTGACCTCCTCATACAATCAAAAGGCATCAGGTCGTTTCTTTCAAATCTGGGAGCAGTGGAACTGCGATTCTCTTTGAAATGGTCGAAAAATCCTTTGATCATGTACGGGGTACTACCTGCAGATAGGCTTCCTGACGTCCACCGCAGTAAGTCGTAGTTTGCCTCGCTATATTGGAGCCCGTCATTGGTTACTGCCTTTTTTTTTGGGGTTCACAGCGTCCTTCGAGTACCTTACCCTCTTGAACGCGTCCCTTCTCTGGGCGTCAAATAGCCTACCCTCGATGTCGTCGGCTGATCTACTTCGCGGCAGCGACCCTTGGTGTTTCTTTTGCTGGCAATACTGTCTCGTGCTTTCAAAGCAGCCGAGGTCGTGGGTACCTTGCTTTTTTTTATCCTCGGTCTTGATCAGTGGTAGTAATTGGCTTTGTTTATATTGAAAGCCACAAGCAATTTTGGCCTCCGCAGCCCATGAAAGGGAGCTCGTTCCCTTTTCGGAAAGATTTTGAGGTCTCCCTAACCGTAGAACCGATAGACTTGAGGGCTGATGTACCTTCGAAGGCGCTTATGGGTAGTGTGCCCGCTTGAGAGATATAGTTATTGATTGTTAATTTGTTGTCACTTGCTTTACTTCGTTGTTGTTTCCACAATATTTTATCTAGCCAATGCTCAGTTGAGCGAATTATAGTAGTAGGAAGCCTGGTCTCAGCAAACGTTAGGCACCGAACCTTATGTAAAAATCGGAAAGCTGAAATTGTTTTCTCGGTTGTACGAGTATCTAAAAACATTAAGACTCAACCAAATTGTCATGAAATGGAATCCGTACATCCAATGGTGTAGAAAATAGGCAAATTTGGTGTGGGATAAGAGAAGAGAGATATATCGTACATTGGGGTTAAGCTGCAGGAAACAGTGTACTGATTCTTCTTTTCAACTTTGCGGCACACATGAGGATATGATTTTACATTGGTTCAATGAACCGAACGAGTGTGGGGATACTCGTTTCGATTTATCCAGTCTACAATATATTTTCCTGTTTTTTCTTTTCTTTTTATTTCGCTTATATGCTTCATCTTCAAACGTATTACACAACATTCCATCAAGGATCAAACGGAAGATTTTTTTTTTACTGTATTCGTCTGATAAAACTCATTAATGTGGTAACTAAGCAGATACTCGTATGTACCTATATTCGACAACGTCAACGATAACGACATGCTTCAGTTTCCAAGGATTTTGTATCCCATTAGCTGGTTGGCATAACATCCGCTGAATGTACTCGTACTTCAAAGCTCATTTAGCTTAATCAAACACATAACAGACAATAAATCTTCATTTAGTTTACACGGGGTGTATTAGTAAGCATGTATTGTGTGAATGATTCTGTAAAACATCCCTCCATTACCAAAACAACACACAAACAACAATTGAGCTTTCTAGATACGTGATAATTCCCTTTAATATCTCCTTCATTTCTCCCTTACAGGATAACACCATTAGCCATGCTGAAGAAACCTAAACCCGTATCACCCCCAATCGATTACGATTATCTGATTAAGTTCCTTGCACTTGGCGATTCTGGAGTAGGTAAGACCAGCTTCCTTTACCAGTACACCGATGGAATATTCCATTCACGATTTATATCTACTGTTGGCATAGATTTTCGTGAAAAACGTGTGGTAAGTTTTTTTTTTTCTTTTTAAGAAAGAAAACTGCAGAGTATCAAGTGTCCTTTGCATAATGTCCTCTATTTGTAGATGTATACATCAAGAGGTCGAAGCCATCGAATACATCTTCAGCTCTGGGACACCGCTGGGCAGGAACGTTTTCGAAGTCTGACAACGGCTTTCTATCGTGATGCCATGGGCTTCCTTTTGATATTCGATTTGACAAATGAGAAATCCTTTCTGGAAGTGACCAATTGGTTGGAGCAGTTAAGAATGCATGCATACTGTGAGGATCCCGATGTAGTGTTATGTGGTAATAAATGTGATTTAGATCATCACAGAGTTGTAAGTGAGGAACAGATACAACAGGTAGCAAATCGTTATAAGCTGCCATATGTGGAGACTAGCGCTTGCACCGGTTTGAATGTCAGACATGCGGTAGATACTTTGCTGGAGAGAGTCATGAATCGCATGGAGATGCTAATGAGTAAGACCGATATTCCCATTCATCAGAGGGGGATTCCAAATCATTTTTACTCAACTGATACAGTTCGACTTGGAATTAATGAACTCAATACAGGACATGAAGGAGGAGATACACGAAAGAAGTGCTATTGTTAGATTGAGGGAAGTTATCACTGTTGACAATCTTCGGTAAATTGACACACTCACCATGCACAATAAGTTTAAAGGGAATCCAATTTACATTCGATGTGTTCCAAATAGCATTTAAGTAAGCAGTACAATAAACCCTTGTGTAAATATTCTATTCAATACTAAAATATATTTATTGATATACTCGTATACTCGTATAATTTTTATGTATTCACAATCTTCCTATACATAATTCAATAAAATTAATAGATACGTAGAAGTATGGGTTTTTTATTGAAAAGTCGAATGGTAAGTTCATTGTGGATTGAAAAATGTAAGTCACTATGGGTCAAGCTGTTTCACTCAATGCTTCGGAAAATAACCAACCAATTATCTCATGGTTGACAAGCAATGAAGGCTTTTAATGTAGGAGGGTAGTCCCAGATGTACCCTCTCTCTACGTGGTCTGCTTTTAGTTCAATACACTTTTCCCAGCGATGTTCAATAGCTTCGATACCCTGTTTATAGTGAGAATCGTCGAGCTCCTTAAAATAGCCATCAACCGCGGACTCCACCCCTTTACTGTTGGCAAATCTTTTACCACCACCGAGCCATTTTTTCAAATTCGGAAATAGAAAATAATCCGAGGGGGCTAAATATGGCAAATAGGGTGCATGAAGAAGCAATTCGAACTTTAACTCATTGATTTTGGTTTGACCATTGCGATGACAGATGTGTGAACTGGTGCATTGTCTTGATGAAATAAAACTTTTTTCTTCGCCAAACGCGGCCTTTTTTTCTGGATTTCATCTTTCAAACGCTGCAATGAGTTCGCATAATACACGCCTTTGATTGATTCATTGAAGATAATCAATGAAAATTATACCACGCGCATCCCATAAAACTGATGTCATGACCTTGCCTGCAGATGGAACTGTCTTCGTCTTCTTAGGAGCTGATTCACCCGATTCTCCCCTTTGAGTCTATTGTTTTGACTATTCCTCCGTCTCAAGTGTGAAGTGCTGGACCCATATTTAATCCAGCTTTATTGCTGTGAAACTTTGCCAAACACTCGATTGAAACATCCCCATCGCGCGGCGGTGTTTTTATTCCATTGTGAGTAATCGCGGTACGCAATTTGCGCACAGCTTTCTCATGTCCAATTTTTCAGTCAACATGCGATGTACAGCGCTTTTTGAAATGCCTGCCATATCTGCTAGTTCACGCACTTTCAATCGACGGTCATCCAATACCATTTTGTGGATTTCTTTCAACATTTCTGGTGAACTCACCTCATTTGGTCGACCACCGCGATGTTGACTTGGCAACTCGTACGGCCTCGCTTAAACTCTGCCACCCAATATTTCATTGTTGTAGACGAAAGAGCATGCTGCCCCAGAGTAGAATCCACGTCCGTTTTGATGTTGGTTAGTTTGAGGCCTTTCAAATGAAAGTATTGCACCACATAACGATGACCAATTTTTTCCATATTTAAAAATTCATTGAGAGTGTTCACTATTGATGGCTGCCGAAAAAATACTAAACAACATAGCGTCGTCAAACTTCAAATTAAAGCGTTATAAGGTTGGTACAGTGTAATCTCCCATTGCGGACACCTCTCTTAGGCGGACACCTCCCTTAGCCGGACATTTTTGCATGTACGGAAATGTGCCCGTATAAACTATGTGCTTTTCAGTTTCTTTTGGGCGGACATTCCCTTGGACGGACGCGGCACGAATATTGCTTCCGACAGATGAAAAAGTCTCTCTTAGGCGGACACAAACGCATGTCGAAACATGACCTCATACTCACCAGAAAGTTTTTTACATAGAAGTCGGCGGCTTATTGTAATTTTTGGTCGTTTGTAGATAAATCGCACGTGTGCAGATATAACATGCATGAAAGTGTCTCAAAATAACGACCGCATTCGTTTATGTTTCCTTCATTAGCGTGGTGTCAGTTGATGTAAGTGGTAGTATTTTGCAAAGGATATAAAAATTTTGTACATCTTTATATATATAATTCTACTGTACGTGTGTATGTCATTGAACTCCTCCTAAACGGCTGGGCTGATTTGAATGAATTTTTTTGTATGCGTTTGGGTGGCGTCCTGCATGGTTTAGACTCACAAATCAGCTCGGCAGATGGCGCTGCAGTCGGTATCTAGATTATTTAAAATAGCCAACCTGCATATTGCGGGGAGCGCAATGAAAGGGCTGCAACGTTGGTTTGGGTAAAAAATATCGATATATCGAAATATTGATATTTTTCAGAACATATATACACTTGCGGTCATAAAAACCGCACCATATCAAAATGATTGAAAAATTGTTAATAACTACGATAATAATTTTTACATTGAAATGAAATTTTTGTTGAATACTCCGCAGTAGTTTATAAATATGTCTGTCTAATTTCCACCTGTTTATTGAATGTTTGAAAAAAGATATTAACAAAGAAAGAAAAACCAGTTAATTTTCCTATTTTTTTTAAATATTTTAATACAGTCATTGGTTAACAAAATCAAACGATACATTTTTTATGTATGTGTATATAAGATGTTTAGATATGCCATTTTTACCAAAAAATTATCAACACCGAGTTGCTCCTCCTTTCGCGGTTATAATCGCTTTTATTCTGGAAGGCATCGAGTTTACTAGAAGTCCAGTAATATCCCTTGAAATTTCAGTATTCCATACATGTTCCCTATAAACCTATCTCCCGTAGCCGTCGGCGTATGGTTTCGGCGCTTAGATCAGCTTGATGAAATTCACTCAGCTCTGCTCTCATACGAACAGCACTTTTAAAGCGATCTTTAATGCTAATTCGTTGTAATATATTGTCCGTCTTCTGGGTTGTTTTACGTTTTCGTGCCGAGCCTTTTTTCCTTTCCAGTGGATCCAAATTTTCTTTTTTCTTCATCAGTCGTACGATAGTTGAATGACAGTATCCTATTTTAATCGCATTCTCACGATAGCCAAGCCCTTCTTCGACTAAAGTCAATATTTGAACTTTTTCGTCCCGAGTCAGTTGATGATATTTACCAGACATTTCACTTTTTTTTTATTTGTCACCGTCACAACTCAATTTAAACTGATTTTTTTTGCACTGAATACGAGGCCGAACTTCGCTATGGGGAGTACCCTTCATTAGTATGGGAAAAACCCTTACGATCTGATGTAATTAGGCATTTTTTGAGAACCCATTCGGTGGTGCGGTTTTTATGACCGCAAGTGTATATATCTTCATATATATTGGGTCTACAAGTAAGTTTCCAGCGTTTGTCAGAGATGGCGCCACCAGTGGATCTCGGGTAGAAATGTCAGACCCCATGTGTTTTATTTGTAGGTTTTGTATCTGTCAACAACTTTACAGCGTTATATTTGAGCAGTTCTATCGGTGTCGTACATTTTATCGAGGAAAATTATGGCAAGTTTCCAGCCAAATAAACGTCATTTGCGGGAAGCGCTGCTTTTATTCTTTAATATGAAGAAAAGTGCGGCTGAGGCCTATCGTTTGCTTTCGGAAACTTATGGGGCGGAATGTATTGGTGAATCGACGTGCCGCGAGTGGTTCAAACGGTTCAAAAGTGGTGATTTTGGAGTTGAAGACAAAGATCGCCCCGGAAAGCTGAAAAGTTTTGAAGACGAGGAATTGGACGCTTTACTGGATGAGGATCCGTGTCAGATTCAAGAAGAACTTGGGCGTCACGAACAAGCCGTTTCCCTGCGCCTAAAAGCACTGGGACTCATTCAAAAGGTTGGAAACTGTGTGCCGTACGAATTGAAGCCAAGAGACGTCGAACGGCGATTTTGCATGTCCGAAATGTTACTGCAGCGGTATAAAAATAAATCATTTTTGCATCGTATTGTCACTGGTGATGAGAAATGGATTTATTATGATAATCCTAAACGCAGAAAATCGTATACAAAGCCCGGCGAGCCCGCCCAATCGACGCCGAAACGAAATATTCACGTGAATAAGGTCATGCTCTGCATATGGTGGGATCAAAAGTGTGTCGTATACTACGAACTGCTTCCGAGTGGTGAAACCATCAAAGGACCATTATATCGAACCCAACTAATTCGTTTGAAGCGGGCATTAAAAGAATAACGGCCAGAATATGAGACCAGACATGAGTCCGTCATTTTTCATCACGACAACGCTCGGCCACATGTTGCGGTTTCGGTGAAAAACTATTTGGGAGATAGTGGATGGGAAATTCTGCCTCACCCGCCTTACAGTCCAGACTTGGCACCATCTGACTACCACTTGTTTCGTTCGATGCAGAACGCTCTTACGGGAATACGCTTCAGCTTAGTAGAGGAAATCAAAAATTGGCTCGATACGTTCTTGGGCTCGAAAGACGAGAAATTTGTTTGGTCCGGAATTCATAAATTGCCAGAAAGATGGGGGAAAGTTGTAGCTTCCGATGGACGATACTTTGAATAAAGCATTGTAACTATGTTTAAATAATAAAACTTCAAATTTTGGAAAAAAAAACGCTGGAAACTTACTTGTAGACCCAATATAATTCTACTGTACGTGTGTATGTCACTGAACTCCTCCTAAACAGCTGGATCGACTTGAATGAATTTTTGTGTATGTATTCATTCCATGCATTTAATATTTCTGTACGCTGTGTTTTGATATTATATGTATCGCATTTACGTAAATATTGAGCGTATTCTATTCAGATATATTTATTTTTCGACATTTTAATTTGAGTGTATTACAATATATTGTGTGTGTGTCGTTATTTTGACATTTGAATTTTTTTGTACGGTATATACGGTGTCGCATTTCAGTGAATATTAAGTGTATTATAAGTTACGTACATAAAACAATGCCCCGTCTTCGTGGAGGTGGAGGAAATATTGGTCGACGGATTCGGAATTCACAATTAGTCCAGAACCGTCGGGTTAATAGATCGGCAGAAGACCAATTGACGGACAATGAAAATTTAAGAAACCAGGCTGCAATCACACGTGCTAATGAAAGTCAAGAGCAACGCAACGAACGCCTTCGAGCTAATGCATTAAGACAAAGACTGGCCCGTCAACGAGTCACCGACACATTCAGAAAACGTGAACAACAGCGTTTGCAAGTGCATCGCGCTTTGACACGTGCATCACTTCTTCGCCTTGCGTTTGAATATGAGTCGGACATCGACTATTCGTCACATTCACAAATTGTAATCGGTGCTATGAACAAACAATGCCAACACAGTCATGCACTCAAATACAAAGGTGAATCGGTCGGTTTCTGCTGCGCGTCTGGAAAAGTTGTATTGCACCATTGAATTCGCCGCCAGAACCATTGAAAGCACTATTGGCTGGAGCTACGAGGGGCGTTCAATATCGGTAGCGATATGAAGGAAAATGCGAATTCAATTTGAATTGTTTTTATTTTTCAATATAATCTCCCCTAACATCAATGCATTTGTTATATCTTGAGATAAGCTTTTTTAAACCCTCAAAAAAATTAATTTCCTCCTCCTCCATTTATTGCCGACTTGAGTTCTTCATCATCCGAAAATCTTTTTCCACGAAGACATTTTTTCAAATCCGAAAACAGGAAATAATCACTAGGGGCAAGGTCTGGACTATAGGGTGGGTGTTGGATTTCTTCGAAACCACAATCTCGCGCAGCAGCCTTGGAATCTCGCGCCGTGTGAACAGGAGCGTTGTCATGAAGAAGCAACACACCCGCTGCGAGTTTACCCCGTCTTTTCTTTTTAATTTCCTCCCGCAAATTATGCAAAGTGGAAGCGTAGGATGTGGCGTTGATGGTTTCCCCCTTTTTTTTTTTGTACTCAATGAGCAAGATTCCCTTTGAGTCCCAAAAAACTGTGGCCATGAGCTTCTCGGCAGACGGAGTGACTTTGAACTTCTTCGGGGGGTCTGTTCCTTTTTTATGCCACTGCATGGACTCTTGTTTGCTTTCAGGGTCATAGTGGTGGAGCCATGTTTCGTCCCCAGTAACAATTCGATCCATAACACCGTCCGCGTTCTCACTACACATCTCCAAAAGCTCTCTACAGCATGCGATTCTCACTTTTTTCTGAGGCGCTGTGAGCATTCGTGGCACCCACCTTGCACTGGCCTTTGAAAGGTTAAGATGGTCATGAAGAATGGTGTGAATGGTACCAATTGAAAGCTTGGTGATCTCTGCCATCATTTTCACCTTTATTCGGGCATCCTCAAGAACAAGTTTTTCGACTTCTTTGATGCTTTCTCCCGTACAAGCAGTAGCCGGGGCGCCGGAGCGGGGGTCGTCTTCAATGCTCTCTCTGCCTCTCTTGAACTCACTTGACATCATTTGGAGCAACAAAAATCGTTCAGAATGAGGATGGTGGCAATTGTCAATCAACGTTTAAGATTCAGTGTATCATCAAATTGGTTCTTTAATGCTGATGCCTGATACCGATTCAAAATTTCTGCAAATCTACTTCATGGGTGATGAGGAGCAGCAAATAAACGCACGCTGAAAGTACAACCACATCGAGCAGATGGAGGAGCGAGAAATTGTGGGTATTTTCGAACCGTTTTTACAGAATCACAACCAGTTGGTCCAGTTGTTCAATACCGTTTCAAACAGACTGCAAAACGACAACTATACGATCGTCATTAAAGCAGACAAAGTACCATTTGGGCAGCATGTGGGCCGATATAATGCACCGACCATTAATGAAGTTGCAGTTGTTATGGTTGGCGACGCATTTGAACGTCGAAATATACGAATTAAATGCCATTATTGATTATAACGAATTGTTTTTAGAAAAATTGATGTTACTTCAAAATAAAGAATAATGAAATTATTATATTACTCGTATTTGTCTTTCATTTCATGCTTTGTTTAATCTACCCTAATCGCTTGAAATATCATGCAGGATAACGTCTGTCGGGTCCGCTAGTATAAATATACATATTGATTTTAACCTTTGAATTTTGACGATCCTGCATTATGGTAGGCATTTAACGTGGTTTCATTATACAAAATCCTGCTTTATTAGCGATTTTTTTTCCTAGAATATGCCGCCGAAACGTAAAACTTTGACGCTAAAAGAAAAAAAATGATTTAATTAACTTTTCCGAAAAATATAAAATAAGCATTCGCCTTGTAGCAGCCGAATTTAATGTTGGCAAAACTCAGGTAGCTGACATCTTGTTAAGGAAGAAAGATCTTTGGAGACAATGGGAATCAAATTCGACCGCAACTCATCTTAAACGGCGTTTTATTTCAACATTCCTTCTGTCGTATAGATAAAATTGTATTTGAATGGTTCTGCTTGGCTCGAAATAAGGGGATTCCAATTTCTGGGACCGGTATTCGTCAAAAGGCAACAGATGTTTCAAGGTCTTTGGGAGTCACCGCATCTGCTGGCTGGCTGGATAAATTTCAAAAGCGACACTGTGTAACGTATAAAAGCATAAGTGGGGAAGCTGCAGATGTAGATCTCGGGGACGTTAAATCATTCTTCAAAAAGCTACATACAATTACGGCAGGCTATGATCATGACTGTATTTACAACGCAGATGAGACAGGTCTCTTTTTTAGAGATCTACCGACAAAAACAATGACTCTGAAAGGACAAAAGTGCATAGGAGGAAAACTATCAAAAGAAAGGCTAACAGTTTTGCAGTGTGCCAATATGGTAGGAGCCAAAGAAAAGCTGCTGGTCATCGGTAAATCTTTTCGCCCAAGAGCGTTTCGCGGCCTCAAACATGACCAGCTGCCAGTAGAATGGAAACGCAACAGGAGATAATGATAGAGTGGCTTCGTTCTTTCGACAAGAAAATGAAACTTCAGAAGAAGAAGATTCAGCTTTTTCTGGATAATGCTGCTTCTCATCAAAGAGACCTAGAACTGGCAAATATAAAAGTTATTTATCTTCCGCCTAACACAACATCCATTTGCCAGCCTTTGGATCAGGGTGTGATAAGGAATTTCAAGTTTCATTACCGATCGCTGATACTGAAACATATCTTGACGCATATGGAGAGCTCAGATTGCACCAGTGCACTATTAAAGACTGTGAACGTTCTAGACGCTATTTATTTCATTAACAATGCTTGGCAGCAAGTAACAACGACAACAATAACAAACTGCTTTAAGAGTGCTGGGTTTGGACAAAATATGCCGTTGGAACGGGACGAATTCAATCCGGAAGATGATATGCCTTTAGCAGATCTAAGAGCAATTTCCAAGATTTTTCATGAATGCAGATTGGACGGTGAACCGGAAGATTTTGTGCGTATTGATGACGACTTGGATGTTGAAGATGATGTTTCCGGAATAGTCGGTAGTGTTCCAGATATTACTGAAATTGAGAGTGATTCAGAGGAAGAGGATCATAATCAACTAGAGGGAAACATTAATTCCTACCACGAAGTGCACACTTCTATTGAACACTCCTTTTGTTTTGTTATTAATGAATTAATAAATATTTATTGTTTGTATTTGAAAATTGAGCTTATTTTTACTAATTTCCGTTTAACGGACAACTCCCTTAGGAGGGCAAAACCTTGTGCACCGTCGCTGTCCGCCTAAGGGAGATTTCACTGTACTTTCATTTTTTTAAACAACAACCGCCATTTGTACGGCAGGTCGGGTACTTCTGGGACTACCCTCGTATATTAAATATACCAAAAGGCTTTTCTTGCCTTAGTGCAGGGGATATGCATTTCAAGAAAATCAATCTTCACGAATACATGCGATTCCTAGGTTGCACGTAAGTAGGTCAGAGTGGCTGTTGGAAACATCAACCCACTTAGGCCTATTGGCCCATTGTGATGGCACGTGGATATATGATCCTCTTACTAATAAAACCAGTTTGAGCTTACGATGAAGCGTAGGAGACTATTTACGTCTATATTGTTTATGTATTGTAGATCTTTGAAGTCATTGTAGAAGAAAGGTTCTAAGTGAAGTTTTCTTCTCTAGGAGAGAACTGGACATGTACAGAGTAGGTGGGGTATTATTTCCTCTTCCTCCTCGTCCATGCAGCTTCTACAAAAAAAAAGCGCCAAGCCTTCTTACAGGCTTTCCTATGAGGCAATGTCCAGTGATGACACCTATGATGGCACTGAGATGTTTCATATTTAGAACGATCAGACTTTTAGAGCGATTCATATCTATTGGGGGATAACTTAATTCGTGCGGTTTTTTTTTCAAAATTTGAATGTTTATTTAAGAAAAACATGTACAATAGTATTATTCAAAGTATTGCCCATCTGAAGCTCTTTCCCATCTTTCTTGCAACTTGTGGATCCCATCCCAAAAGAACTGCGCCGGCTTGGCAGCCAAGAATGAATCAAGCCAGTTGTTGATATTCTGCTCTGATGTGAACCGTATTTCAGTGAGGGCGTTCTGCATCGACCGAAAGAAATGATAGTCAGAAGGGGCAAGGTCTGGGCTATAAGGCGGGTGGGGTAAGACTTCCCATCCACTGTTTTCCAAATAGTTCTTAACCGGAATAGCAACGTGGGGCCGAGCGTTGTCATGATGGAAAATTATTGCCTCGTGTCTGGTCGCATATTCCGGGCGTTTTTCGGCCACTGCTCTCTTCAATTAGTGTTCGGTAGCGTTGTCCATTGATGGTTTCACTCGGTTTTAGCAGCTCATAATACAGCACACCCATCTGATCCCACCAAATACAGAGCATTACCTTCGCGCCATGGATATTCGGGTTTTCCGTTGATTTGGCTGGTTGGCTGGTTGGCTGGTTGGCCGGGTTTCACATATGATTTTTTGCGCCTGGGTTTGTCGTAATGGATCCACTTTTAATCACCAGCAACAATCCGATGCAAAAATGACTTTTATGGTGTTCCAGCAGCATTTCGGAAATGCAAAACCGCCTTTCGACGTCTCTCGGCTTGAGTTCATGTGGAACCCAATTTCCTTGCTTTTGAATATATCCAGCTGCTTTTAAACGTTTTGAAATGGCTGCTTGAGTGACACCCAAAGATTCTGCGAGCTCTTCTTGTGTTTGGCAACAATCTTCACAGAGTAATGCTTCCAGTTCTTCATCTTCAAACTTTTTTGGCTGCCCAGGACGTTCATCGTCTTCCAAGCCAAAATCACCAATTTTAAATCGTGCAAACCACTTTTGGCACGTTCGCTCAGCTAGCGCATGTTCACCATAAACTTCCACCAAAATACGATGACTTTTGGCAGCAGTTTTCTTCATATTAAAGTAATGAAGAAGAACTCCCCGCAAAAACACTTTTTCAGGCACAAAGTTCGACATGAAAAAAGATTATTGTTGTTTACGCTTCAAATGAATGACATATACTGAAATGACGTACAATGACAGTAGCTTTCCAACGCATGTTCCAATGGAATAATAACAATGGAATAATACAAGTTACGCCATCTCTTAGCAAACCACACGAATTAAGTTATAGACCCAAAGCTATTTGGCTAGATCTGTTCAGTCGCTAGACATGTTGGTCCAGCAGTCCATCTAAGGTCTGTTCTTTTATTGGCATCCAGCTTTAATATTAATTTGCACGTAGTGATTGGTATACCTATGTTATCCTTCTCTGGTAGAATGGGTAGAGTGTTCCCAATTTTGGCGAGTTCGTCGGACCTACAGTTCCTTGGAATGTCTCTATGGCTCGGCACCCAGCAAAGGTGAAGGTTGAACTGCTCTGTCATCTCCGTAAGAAATAATCGGCATTCAAGGGCGGTCTTAGAATTTAGCGAGACTGTCACATATTTCTTCAGCCAGGACAGAGCTTCTTTAATTGCCAAAATTTCCGCCTGAAACACACTACAGTTATTTTGAAAGCGGAAAGAGAGGCTTAGATTTAGCTTATCTGAGAAAACACCGTACCAACCTTGCTATCTATGTAGAAGTGGATTGACTTGTCCTGCATGAAAGCATCTCCCTCCCAGAAGGATCTAGAGTGGAAGCTTACACGGAAGTCTTTGTCAAACCAAAGTTCAGGTATGGTGTAATCGATGTTCTCTGTGAGGATTCGAATGTATTAAGAATGTTAGCGTGGCCAAATGAATTATTTGTCCACTGTGTAGTCGCCTGCTGAAGATATCGGAGGGTGTCAAGTGAAACAGAATGTCTAATTCCGTAGAGAGAGTAGGCCCTAAGGCTCCGCTTATACATAGACATGCTGTTGTTTGTACTCTGCTTAGTTTGCTGCAGTTGACTGCATTGTCTACAGTGGGTTACGCGAAGTTGAAGGCCCCATTTATTCCCAATGGCTTTTTTGCAAGAGAATAAAACTACTGCAGCTTTCTTGAATTTTTCTTGAATGTTAAGTTTCCAGAGACCCAGATATTTTGCTGTATCGGAAAAGACTAAACTGGTACCTTTTATTGAGGGAGGGTCTATAATTGGAATTTTGTATTTCCTGCAAAAGAGGACAAGATCAGTTTTATGGGGGTTTACTCCAAATCCACAGAGATCTGGCCACCGGGTTAAGATTTAGCTGAAGGATATCTTTAATGGTATTAAGACGCTTACCTGAGGCGGTTATAGCAACGTCATCCGCATAGGCAATCACCTTACTAAGACCCGCATGAAGGTATATCAGCAGTTCATTAACCACTAAGTTCCTTGCGGCGTACTCTGCTAATGTATCTTATAGTAGATAGTAGAAGCCTCGCCTAGTTTAGAGTTGATTATCCTGCTGTTTAGCATAAGACTGATCAACTCCCCAAGTGAGTCGTCTACCTGCAGAGTTGACAGCGCAGTCGTGATTTCGTATGTGTTGACGTTGTTAAAGCCACCCTCTATGTCTAAGAAAGCAACCGTTGTGTACTCTCTATATTGTAGGGATCATTCGACTTTCCACTGACTTTCCTTTACAGTGGGCATGTTGAGCCATTGACAAAAGTCTTAAATCACTTATTTCCCCTAGACAACATGGCTTCCTAAAGGGTAGGTCAACCACCACAAATCTCGTTGAATTCGTATCCTTTGCCATCTCTGCCCTAGAGAACGACAACGAAGTCGATGTAGTTGCAACCGATTTTAGCAAAGCCTTCGACAAAAACTCTCATCGATTAATACTCTTCAAATTGTCTGCCCTCGGCTTTGAGCCCATACTGTTAAAATGGATATCCTCTTACCTCGAAAACCGTTTTTACAGTGTTCGTTTTAGGTCAGCCCACTCCACTCCATTTTTGGCCACCTCTGGAGTTCCTCAAGGTAGCCATCTCGGTCCCCTTCTCTTTATATTAACCATAAATGATCTCGATAGGATCATCAAACACTCGTCCGTCTCCCTTTACGCCGACGATACCAAATTTTTCAAAACCATTTCCTCTCCCCATGACTCCTTCCTTCTTCAACAAGACCTTGATAGTTTTTCGATCTGGTGCCTCAAAAATTGTTTGGAACTTAATATCACCAAATGCCAATCCATCACCTTTTCACATAAGTGGCTCAAATCTCCTCCCCGACTCTACCTTCTCCACAACCAACCTATCTCCTCCGTTGAATCTCTTCGCGACCTCTGCATTTTGTGTGATAGGGAGCTCAACTTCCGTTTGCATATGGATGGGATAATCCTTAAAGCCAACTCTGCACTAGGTTTTGTAAAACGATGGTCCAAAGAATTCACCAACCCATACGTGACCAGGTCCCTCTATATTACCTTTGTTCGTCCCCTCCTAGAGTACATCAGTCAAGTATACTCGTATGTAGATATCAATCAGTCGTTTTAGGGTTTACAGAAGAAAAGGTGATAGACTTGTGGGTCTGAGGTCCTTTGGGACAGCTTGAGAACATTTTCCGGCTTTGGGAATGAAAATTACATTGACTTCTCTCCATGACAGTGGAATGTCACGATTGCAGTAGTCCTATTTAGGTTGCTACTGGCCACGAATTGGGAGCTACTTGGAAAGTAGGTGTCCAGTAGCAGGTTGTCCAAGAGCCATCGGTTTTTCTCAAACAGCTAGGCATCATAGGATTTGTAGAGAGGATTCCAAAGCATAAACTATGGCTAGCGTCTCTAGTTCAAAACTAGTCACTTTAGACTCCCCGCTGGGAACTCGCATCACAATGCATTTCGGTCTCCCGTTTGGGTCATATATTGCCAACAATGGTGAAGAACTCAACTTCGACTTCAGTTGCACAAAAGCATAGGTACACTCTTCCGTCCAAACAAAATCTGAATCTTTCTTTAGTAGGTTCGTGATTGGATTAGCTAAACAAGAGAATCCGGGGACAAACCGGCGGAAATAAGAAAATAGTCCATTACATCGTTGGACTTCTTTACTATTCCGCGCCATCGGATACATGCGTATTGCTTCCAAATGACTATCATTCGGTCGCATACCTTCTTTCATTATACGCAAACTTACACTTTTACATGTTTAATTTCAACCCGGCTTCTCTTAACAACTTCAAAACTCTTCCAAGGATATCAACATACGTTCTCATATCTTCTGTTGCAATGGAAATGTCAGCTAGATACACGATAACTAAACCTCTGTCAATCAACGGTTTCAGATTTAGATAAAATATCTTTGAAAGACAGAAAGCGGTACAGCTTCAGTCGGAACTTTGCACCTACATATTATCATTTTTAGTTTTGATTGGCCTATTCCCGTTGATTGAGTCGGTTACACATTCATGACTACCTTTGAATTTCTCAATAAGTTAAAAGACACAAGTGTGCTGGTAGTTTTCTTATCTAAGGCAAGGGTTTTATTTTTTTTCACTTTCTTTTTAATTTTAAATAGCATTTTACGATTGTAACTCTTCCTAAACCGGCAGAGGTGAAAATCTAACGTCCTAACAGAATAGAGACTAACGCTTCATTATCTGGGAGTATAACAAGTATTTGAGCGACTACTTTTCCTCAGAATAAGATTTTACATCTTACTAAGCCATAGGTGTTCAGGGTTTGGTTTCCCATTTCTCGAAATGACGTTGACCTTTTTTCATGGCACACAAAGGGAACTAACGATTTCTTGATAAAACCACATGGACTGCCGGAATCGAAAAGAGAAAAAAACGGTTATACATCAGCTCACTTGTTTCGATTATCTATGAAGGCAACATTTACCATTTGAAATGCCCTCATCAGTCAATCGTTTCTTCTTTGGACAATCTTGATGAGAGTGCCCTACTTCATGGCACGTGTAGCATGAATTTGGAGGGCGCTTCGGCTTCGGGCACTGGCTTTGGTAATGACCAAACTGAGAGCAATTATTACAGCGTATTTGCTCAGCGACAGCATCGGAACTTCGAGTAGTAGTGACGGCGTTTGCAGCAGCGTTACTCCTCGACTTAATAATAGGCATAACATGCGGAACAAGTTTCGGTGGAGCGCTGCGAATGCGTCTTTTCTCGTACCTATCGACTAAATACTTCAGTTGCTTAGTGGTGGTGGCTCCCATCAGGGTGACAACGTTGTTGTTGCGGTCGTTGAGGCCCTCGATGATACATTCGATGACATCAGCCTCAGGGCTCGCATCTCGATGATGTATCGCTTCACTGACTCGGTCGTCTTCAATGTCCGGCCCTTCAGCTGTTGGAATACTTCGTTCATTGTGTAAATATGACCGAATTCCTCGATAAGTGCCTGTTTTAGGCCGACATAAGTGTGTGTAGCAGTGGTTCTTAAGAACATTTTTGCTATGCCTGTCAGCATACGCAGTGTACTTATAAATTTGTCACGTTCACTGCTTCCGAACATCTCGAATGCTTCCTCCACATCGGCAAACCATTTTCTGACGTCATATGTAAATGGATATACCATTGCCTCGAATGCAGTGAAATCAAATTTCCTGGAGCCAGTTACATTCAGTTCTTCCTTCAGCTGTTGTAGTTCGTTTCACTTCTTGAGCAGCAGCATCTCTTTCTCCATCTGAGCTATTTGGGCAACTAAGTGGGACACTATATTTGTTGGGCAGCAGTTGTCAACATCTTCTGGGCGGCGGTGGTTAGCGTCTTCATCGTTGGGATCTTGGCATAGGGTGTCATCTGCTACCTAACCATTAACTGTTCTAAGTTGGTTGTAGAGTTGTCGCAACCCGGCTACCGTTGCTTCCTCCTTGAAATTTATATTGGCTGCGGTTAGAGCGTCTACAATGCGTTGGCGTTGTACGTAAGCCATGTTGTTCTTTAACTTTGAGTTTGTTGGAATTCTGATTCGTATCCCACTTCTGAGTTATAATAGAAACACTGATGGCAGTAATTATTTTAGATTTTTTTTTCTCCTTTCCTAAAACACGTTCTTCCTTATACAAATCTTACAGATCAAAAAAGAATCCCGCCAACTTTCTTGACAGAGAAGACAATATATTAAATCTCTACATTTCAAACGTCTCTCTCTACTTTCCTTCTAGTACTACATTTCTGATGGCATCACTTTATGGTGGTACCAAACTATTATTGCAAGTCTAATCAGCAAGCCTACACTACCTCATTTGGTCGGTGAAAAGTATGCCTGATGAATGGAACCCCAGCATGATTTGCGCCATTCAGAAGAAAGGACACCAACCACACTATATCAGCTATCGAGGCGTCAATCGCATTAACATAGCACAAAAGATCGTGTTTGTCTCATTGTGCAAAAGTCTGAAAAATGTCTAGTTGACCTCTATCACTGTATGCAGGCATGTTAAATCTCCGGATACTCGTTAGATTGCGCCGAATAATCATGGGGAATGCACGCTGCTCCGAGATATTTGATGCAGCAAGGTGCATCTGATTATAAACAAGGTGATGCTCTCATGTTACATACTTCTTTAATTGTTGACCTCTGTTCCAATATTAACGCTGAAAATTACGCTTGCTCAGAAATCAGAAGAGTTACACTTTCCAGTTACCTTTTCTTTAGCTTTTTAAAATAATGCAAAGAAACACAGTAACCCTAAATCGGCTTACTTGGCATGCGCCCTTTAAGGTGTTTCCTTGTTTACTCGAGAATGATTTTTCGACACACACAGCATGGAAATTCTTTTCTACAATAGTTCCCATTATCATGACAAATTGAAGGGCTAGACTTATCGGATCGCCCTTGGTTCTACCACTGGGCTTATTATAAGGTTTTTCAAACCCTCAGAGCCTTTTGTTTTTCAACCGGTTTTCAGAAATTTCAAAAAAGCCAATAAACTTCTGCTTTATTCTGTTTAGACAGTTAAAACATTTCTCAATATATTCAACATTTTTCGCAGGTTCAAGGTGTAAGGCTATCAATCATTTGAAGTCCTTGTTACTATGTATCTCCTTGGGACTATGTATATAAAGCAATCTAAAGGTGTGAGATCACAGGATCATGGAGGCCAGTTCACAGGTCCATTACGCGAAATTTTGCGCTCAGTAAATGTTTCCCGCAATAAGTTGATCTTGTTGAAACCAAAGCTCTGTCACGTCAATGCCATTCAACTGAGGAACGAAAAAGTCAGAAATCATGTTTCTATAGTCCTCTCCATTCACGGAAACATTCTGGCCGGCATGGTCCTTCAAGAATTATGGGCCGATGATTCCACCAGCCCATAAAACACACCAAACAGTGAGTTTTAATGGTTGTAAGGGCGTCTCGACAAAGACTTCTGGGTTTTTTCCACTCCAAATTCGCCAATTTTACTTGTTTACATATCCATTTAACCAAAAATGGGCCTCATCGGAGAACAAAATTTTGTGTTGAAAATGAGGATCAATCTGAATCATGTTTTCAGCCCATTCACCGAACTATTCACGCGGTTTGAACTCTTGCACAAGCTGGGTCTTATAAGCTTTTAAGCCGATCTTTCCGTAAAATCTTCCACAAAATGGATGGACATTGCTCCAATTGCTGCGCATCATGGCGAATCGACACATCCGGATTCTCCTCCACCTTGCGCTCCATAACGGCAATAACTTCTTCTCTTCCACTACTATAGAGCGTACGTGGTGCGAAAACGATTCATCGTGTTCCGAATAACTTGCTCAGATGGACGATTATGTCGACTGTCAAATGGACATAGCGCACGATAAGTTTGCCGAACCAAACCAGGGTTTTCAAAATAAGTGCAAATTGTGCAGCACGCATTGTTCTGGCGTTAATCTATTCTAATAATGGCATACTCACCACAAATCAACTTTCAACTGTCAAATTGACAATCTGTAGAAACAGTGTTGCCAGTTTAAACACCAAACCTCTTAGGAAAAACCTCTAAGGAAAACTATCTAAAATGCATGACCTCATAACTGAATTGGCTTTGCTGTTGATCCTGACGGCACGAAGCGACAAAGTTTCCTAGAGTATGACATGTTTCGAAGCAGTTCATGATATCAAGAACAACGCTTTCTCCGATTAGCTAGACGCTACTTTCAACAGAACGCCAATGGAAGACATGGTGATGGGGGAATAAATGCTAAGGTACTAGAACAACGACAGTCAATCATAGACTTGATGTTATTGGAACAGCGCATAAAATGTGGTTACCACTAGCATCAGAGAATTGTGGTAGATGTCCGTTGAATATCCTTAAAAATGCTTACACCGAATGTATTGCCAACGGTCAAATACTTCCGGACGGAAAAATCAATTAGTAGAATTGACAGAAAATTGGCCACACATTTTGAAAATATAAAAATTCCATTGATAACAATGTAATGCAATGGATTCTGCTTATCCATAAATAATATTGTAGATGAGGTAAAAGAGTCGAGGAGGAATCACGGTAAGTAAGAAAGATTATGGCGGAACTACGATACATTGAAAGAATTCGTGCAGCACCATACGTAGTCGTAATAAAGTTCTAAGGACTTGAATTAGAAACAAGAAATAAGTATGCAGATATCCAGTGAATGATGTTCGTTTCAATAGCAATCCAATTCGTGTGCCGCAAACCGATTAAAAACTGTCAACTATGGTCATATTAATTCAAGCCAAGACAAATGCTCACTTCATAAATAAAATATTAAAGTTTCTGAAATAAATAAATAGTCCTTCTTTTTATTGTTTTACAAATATTTCCTTACAAATAATACAAACATTACAACTCCCATCGTAATCCTACTCCAACTTACATTCCCACTTGCATTCGTCCTAGTTATCCAGTCGTTATAATACTGTACATCAGCATAAACTCCAGGAAATAGCGGTACGGCACACCCACTGCCCCACGATACAACACCCACTAAGGAACCATTACATACCAAAGGACCACCAGAATCTCCTTGACAAGCGTCGGTCCCACCTTTCATGTATCCAGCACAAAGCATTCCAGGTTTGATTCCGTCTCCATAACTTGCTTTGCAAATATTTGTAGCGACACGTGATACGTTTGCTATACGCAAATCTGAAGGTAGATACTACAAGAAACAGAAATAAAATTCGTGTTTAGTCGAAAAGAAAAAAAAAACACGTATAACCATCCCTGTGGTCTGTAACTTACTGCATTGGGTTCCGCTCTCGTTTTTCCCCAACCGGAAACTTGACAAATACTTCCGGTTGGCACTGTGCTGTTGTTAATTTTAATTGGTTCAACCGTAAAATGCGTCAGATTCTCTGGTAATCCTGTTCTCAAGAACATTAATGCCACATCATCTTGCATGGTTTTGATGTTAAATGTCGGCAGGGTTACTATACTGGTTACTTGGGAAACAATTGTTCCGTTTGGCTTCTGAAAACGGTTCAATGTACCCATGACGACATTGAATTCGTTAGCTTTGCGCCATTTCTTCTTATTGGAACTAAAGGAAAGGATGAAAATAGTTAGAGAAATTGATAAAGTTTTATAAAGGGAACTTACTTACTTGTAAACGCAATGAGCTGCTGTCAAAACTTTTCTAAGACCTATAAGTGAGCCACCACACACATGACCACTTCCAAATGGTGAATCATTGGATTTAAGTCGTATGGAGACTTGATGTTTTGTATTGTTATATATTGCGGGCTGGCCATTTATTATTCTAGGCTCTGGATCAGCATGTGTTAAAGTAACTAGATTAAAATAAGGAGTTCAGCGATGAATAATGGATTGTTGGGATAAATAGTTTTAGATTTAGATTAAGAAAACTAAATGGCTAAGTATGCCCCGGGAACGATTACTCGCAATATTTTTACCACTTCATGACTCAGGGCAAGTTAGGTAGTTGTTTATCAAGGTTTAAGGTTAAGTTGTCGAGTGAAGATGCAATGAGGAGGCCAAGACGAGTATTGACCGGGAAACTAGGACATTGATTAGGCCAGTAGCGCCTAGTTTTAAGTTCAAGTGGTTATTGTATCTCCTTATGATGCCGTCTGGAAACTGCATACGTTATCCCTTATACTATGTATATGTATAGTAAGCAAACTAAGCTTCCAGGTTAGATGAAATCAATGGTGTTGCCTCCATGTCCTGATGGTGTTCAGGGCTAATGTGACATCTTTAAAGTATCAGTGGCGGAAGAACTCGAAGCTCAACAGCAACACTCATCGGGGCTACTGACACCAGTGCAAAGTTCGTGTTATGTCCAAGTGGTGCAACAAAAGAGCTGCCTCGCCAGGCAGGGCGTTACTCGTCGGACCAACTCCCCGATATTCGGGGAAAAATTCGCGGAACTGCTATACGCGAAAACTCTGATGGAGAAGGATGAAAAACTGCCGGATATAATAGGCGGGGTTATTGCTTTCGAGAAGATAAGCAGGAGCTGTTTGGATGTAAATTTGTCATCAGATATTTTAAAAAAAGTCTTGACGTTTACGCTTCGTGACAATTCGCATCAAGAAGAACCATTCTATTGCAGGTAAAGAGGATATCTTTCGTAGTACAGTCAGTAACCACTTCACTACACCACTTTAGACCAACAGATTCAGGCTTATTGATTTCGCTCCGGCCCGAATTATCATTGTAGTAAGTCAAGCTAGTGGTGTGGTAATAATCAATCCACCATCAACTCGATTGAACACATTACTATTGACTCAAGGCGCGTTTCCAATATTCTAGATGCCCGAACCTTCTGATGGGCCAACATTGATTCGGACCACTATCTTGACCTTAACGAAGAGGAAATACTGAGGAGAAGTTTGGAGAAGAAGAATACTTCCAGGGCCTTTGCCGATCAAGTGCCCTCAACCTCGGTCGACGCTCTGGGCTGCCAGCGTCTTGTCCCGAAATCCGGTGGTAGGACTGCCAACAAGCCATCAGACATACCATCTTTGATGTGTTAGGTTTCGTCTAACCACCACTCCTTAGCCCGCAGTTTGACGATGAATACCAATTGGCTGTTGTAGAAACACGAAAAACATATAGAGGGACGAGCTTTACCAATAGAAAGGAAAACCAAACAGTTTCTCAGAAGACAGAGGAAAGAAAGAAGAAAGAACAAGAAATTAAGAGTTGTAATACGAGAATCTGCTTTGACCCGTCTTTGAATCCAGACCGTCCTGATGAAGTTAGCCACCATTACCATTCTGGATTAAGATCAGATACTTAGGGGACTTGCGTGGCGATTATTCGGGGAACGGCTGACTATCATATAACTTGGATTGGGCCAGCAGCGCAATAATCAAGTTCATAGTAATTTCCTTGCTTTACTTCCCAGTGGTAATCTCCGGTAACTGTACTAGTATGCTCGGCCAGTAGCATAATACTGGTCTCCGTCATCATAGGGCTTATACGGAAGAGGTTAAAAAGTTTTGACGGACCAGCTTATGGCCTAGGATAAAAATGGATTCACAATTGATGACCTTCCAAACATTTAAAGTGCAATGACCTTAAGACCTGTAAGTAGAATGTTTTGACCCTTAACTGGCCACGAGCAGTCGAGCAATTAGCAGATACCTTTGTCTGTTGCTATCACCCCCATTCAGGAAGTGCGATCGGATAGATTGGACATAAGGGAGATGAAAAACTGTGATTACTATATGTATACTATTGTATATATGGTGATTGCTAAACGGTAAAAAAATAGTGCTTATTCGGATCCGGTTTTGCATGTGCGCACATTTAGGAAAAAAGTTTTGAACTTTCAACACGTTAGCGAGCGTCTTATCACAATTCGCATCAAAGCTAAATTCGCTAAAATAATCGTGCCCCTACGTACAACCAGGACGACGCCACCAAAGAATGTTTCTACGAGCATATGAGCAATGTCCGAAGTATAACGTTAAAATCGTATTGGGTGATTTTAACAACAGGATAGGAAAGGGGGACATCTTTGATAGGACAGTTGGTAAGCAAAATCTAAACGGCACCACGCCAGGCAACGTACTTGGGCTTACTCAGTCTGCGGCCGGATGAAATACTACTATAGCAAACACACGGTTTACTCATCTCAATATACACAAGGGAACATGGTGGTCTCCGCATCATGAAATGCTTAATCAAACTGGTCACATTGCGATAGACGTAAGGCATCCCTCTAGTATTCCGGGCAGCCAACATTGACTCGGATCACTATCTTGTTGCAACCAAGGTGGGAATGCGGATTTCCCAAGCGCCACAACAGAGAAGAACTAGTGCGAAAAGAGAAAACGTGGAAAAGCTGCAATCGCAGGAGACCGTCGAACGCGTATCCCGAAATCTCTCAAAAACTCATATGCCGACAGCATCAAGTACCGAAGACGCCGCAACTGATGTGCTGCGTTTCATCCGACCACCACCAAGGAATCCTTGGTTTGATGATGAATACCGGGAAGGACATGCAACCAAAAAAAAAAAACCCTTAAAGCGGCGGTGCAACGAAGGACGAGAGCCGCTCGTATGCTCCACGAACAGAAGAAGCAGAAGAAACGGGAATAACATTGGCTTCTGCAAAAGAAGAAGAAGAAAAAGACAAGGAGAACCAGCGATCGAAGATATTGAAAGCTTGTATTCCAAGAATAGCGTACGGAAGATTTGCCAACAGGTAAAAAGAACGTGCCAAGGCAAGTAGACCAGTACAGAAGTTTGTAGGATGAAGAAGGAAATCTTGCAGTAGAGTCACAGTGAGAAAATATGGAAGAACTTTTTCTGCAGACTCTGTAACGGCGAAGAAGTCCAACATTCTTGCGTCAGGCAGAATAAACTATTCAATTTAGATGATGCTAGCCAAAACTTCCGTCCACTTGACCAAAATTAAGAAAGTATAGCCACATCTAAGCTGAAATCCAACAAAGGAGCTGGAAACAACTTTGTGCAGCGAATATACAGGGTGAATGATTCGAACTCCAGCTTTTTAAAATGCTATATTTTTTTATTTTTTGATAAATTTTATTGTGCCAAAGCAAAAAATGTTGTAAAATACATCAATTTTCAAATTGCGTCAGTAGTTTTCGATATGTCCACCTTTGGCGCGAATAATGGCCTTGAGATGGGCGAAGAAAGCATCGCACGCTGCACGCAAGTGGCTCTGCGGTATTTTGGCCCATTCCCGACGAAGTGCTTGTTTGAGGTACTCCAAACTTTGGTATTTTTTAGTACCAACCTTCGCCATCAAAATACCGCAGGCAGAGAAACCCAACGGATTTGTATCCAGAGAATTTGCAATCCATTGGGTCGAAGAAATGAAGTGTGGAACATTGTTTTTTAACAAATCTTGGTTGACGCGTGCTTTGTGAGACGGTGCCGAGTCTTATTGAAATGTCCACGGTCTCCGACCGAAATGATTGTTTGCCCAAGGCTTCAATACTGCCTCTAAGACAGTTTCAGGGTATACGATCGCATTAATTTTGACGCCACGGTCCAAAAATACGAGCGGAGAGCGACCATCGGCGGTTATGGCGGCCGGTGCTGCCTGCTTTCTGGTGGCCGTCCGAAGGTGTAAATTTTCGAAGGACCTCTTTGGCAAGTAAACTCGGTCATTTTGTTTATTGCCATATTGCTCGATAACAAATGGCGATTCATCGGAAAAAACCAAATTCCTTCGCTCTTTCGACTCTAACTTTTTTCTGTTGCGGTGTAAGATCGTGTGCTTTTTGGAACTTCAATGACTTGAGCCCAAGCTCATTTTTCAGTATGTGTTGCATCCGTTCCAACGATATGCTGAGCTCACGAGCCATTTTTCTTCCACTTCGACGCGGATTTCGCTCAATTCGAACCTTCACTTTCCGAACCATTTCTGCCGATGTTGCTGTTTTTTTTATGATCACCTCCATGGCGTTTTGCAACGCTGTCAGTATCAAGCTATGGCTCGAGACACAAATGATTTATTCACCTTGAGGTGCTGGAGAGCTCTAACGATAGCTACTTGTAGTTTTCCAGCCAAATATAAAGCAATCACACTATCACGTTTGAATTCCATCGCGGATAAAAATTTTCCAACACAACTTGTTGCTTGTAAATAATAAAATTATCTGTCATGTGTCAAAATTTGAGCTCGAGTCATTCAGGGTGTACAAACTCATTTCTCAGATCTGGTCAGAAGAGTGTATGGAATCTCAGTATCGTTTACTCGATCCACAAAAAAGGAGATCCTCTCAACTGCACCAACTCTAGAGTTATAAGTCTCCTCAACATCGCATGCAAACCTTATCTGCCATATTGTGTGAACGTCTGAAACCCTTCAGCAACAACCTGATTCGCCACTATCAATGAGGTTTCAGAGAAGGATAGTCCACAAACGACCAAATCGAAGTCCAAATCGATACCCAGCGTCTTTTCATAGATTTTACGGTCGCATACGACAGTATCTGCAGAGAAGAACTGTACAGAGCCCCTGCCTAGTTTTAGCATCCCTGCCAAACTCGTCCGTCTGAACAGAATGACGAATGCTTGCTGCTCAATTAAAGTCGGTAACGACTTAACCGACATATGGAACACTGGAGGCACAATCTTTCTAACGTCTGTGCAACTCCTAGCGTCACCGAAGCCCCCAAAATCGGTTTAGCAGTAAATGAGGGCAAAGCCAAGTACCATATACCATATACTGTCAACAAGAAGAGACACATAACATCGATGAATAGGACGTTACAGTCGTCAGTTATAATTCTGAGGTAGTAAGAGACTTTCTCTACCTTGGCTCTACTATAAATTCTAAAATTCTAAACGAAGAATCACTCTTGCCAATCGCTGTTTCTTTGGACTAAGAAGACCATTGAGTAGTAAGGCCCTATCCCGAAAATCTAACGAGACTCTATATAAGACCTTAATCATGCCCATCCTACTTTATGGTGCTGAAGCATGAAGCGGATGAGGGTATCCCCAGTCGATCCGAGAGAAAAATCCTTCGAAAAATATAGTCCCGTTTGCGTTGGCGGGCTTTGAAAGAGAAGATTCAATAACAAACTAAATGAGCTGTATAGCGTCATCGACTTACCCAGAAAACTGCCCATCAGGTTCCTGATATGACTAGGATATGTAGATCGAATTAATACCAATGCTCCGGCCCTTATTCTTCGAATCTTCCGGCGGGGTGCGCAACTGGGAGCAATTAGCTAAAGACCAGGCTAGCTGAGGAAGCTTGTTAGTTGAGGGTCAGGTTCACCCCGAACTGTAGCGCCATCTAAGTAAGTAAGTAAATAAGCGAATACTTTTAAACAATAGTAGAACAGTAACAATATCCCTAATATGGTATGCACCGGTTTCCCCGGATACCAGCATTGATGGTATTACTGTCCTGTCATTTGAAGCTTTATTTTGAAACCGTAAGCCTTTGGCAACAGATGTCTGTGCATTAAATATGAGTATATACATACACATATAACACATGGGCTAAAAAGTCCGTGCCGGTTCTGAGAGAGGGCACCACTTGAATTAAATCCATACCATTTTCAGTTTCAACCTTCAAAAGATACGTGTATAAATTTGACAGCTGTCGGACGATTAGTTCTCGAGATATACCGTTGTGAGTGAAGCAACTTTTGTTGTTGTGAAAAAAAAATGGATTCAAAGCAATTTCGTGTGTTGATTTATCATTGCTTTCTGATGGGAAAAATTGCAGCCGATGCAAAGAAATGGCTTGATAAGTGTTACCCGGACTCTGCACCAGCCGAACGAACCATTCGCAAGTGGATTGAAAAATTTAAAGGTGGTCATACAAGCACCGAAGATGATGCACGCAGTGGACGCCCAAAAGAGGCTGTTTCAGATGAAAACATCAAAAAAGTCCACAAAATGATTACGAATGACCGTAAAATGATAGCTGAGGCTCTGAAGATATCAAAAGAGCGTGTTGGATATATCATACACGAATATTTGGACATGCGAAAGCTCTGTTCAAAGTTGGTGCCGCGTTTGCTCACAGTCGACCAAAAACAACAACGTGTTGATGATTCAGAGGAGTGTTTAAAGCAGTTCAACCGCAATAAAGCCGAATTTTTGCGTCGATATGTGACAATGGATGGAACTTGGCTCCATCACTTCACACTAGAGTCAAGTCGGCAGTCAGCTGAGTGGCGAGCAGGCGACGAACCTCGTCCTCGGCTGGCAAGGTTATGGCATCCGTATTTTGGGATGCACATGGAATAATTTCCATCGACTATCTCCAAAAGGGGCAGACTATCAATAGCAATAGTTATTACATTGCGTTGTTGGAGCGTTTGAAGGAGGAAATCGCAGAAAAACGGCCGCATTTGAAGAAAAAGAAAGTGCTGTTTCATCAAGACAATGCACCGTGTCACAAGTCGATGAAAACGATGGCAAAATTGAAACAATTCGGCTACGAATTGCTTCCCCGCCAGATTTGGCCCAAAGCGACTATTTCCTGTTCGCAGACCTCAAAAGAATGCTCGCCGGAAAGAGATTTAAGACCGATGAAGAAGTAATCGTCGAAATAGAGGCCTATTTTGAGGCTAAACCGAAATCGCACTACAAAACTGGTATCGAAAGATTGAAAAATCGTTTCAATCAGTATATCGCTCTCGAAGGCAACTATATTGATAAATTGAATTTTGCAAAAATTTTGTGTTTTACTATAAAACGACACTGAATTTTCAGCCCATTCGATGGGTGATGGGATTTAAGTAAAAACAATTGAAGTTAGATGCATGCACTCTTAATTGATAAGCAGGGTTTTAAGTACAAAATATTTCCGCAAAATTTTAGTTACCTAGGCGTCGTATCAGTGTTATATGAGTCAACAAGTATTAGTTATGAGTGCCTGCAGCTACATATTACCCGTCAATACTTTGGTATCATTATCCATACCCAAAAGCCTGACAAATATCAATCAAAGGACTGATAAAATTCAATTTCCAAAATTTTGCTAAGCACATGCGTAAAAAAATTCTAGACCGCGATAACACGATAAAGAGCTCATGGGAATTTTAAATCAGTCACCTAGAATAATGATGTTGCTACCTCTTTATCACGAAAATATCATATGTTAGATAGATATCTTTTAAGTCGATACGTATTAATGCAAATTCAATATTAACATATATGTAGAAACGACAAAACTCATTTTGCAAACACTCCACAATCACCGATTAACAACCATTTTCCAGTTACGAAAAACCTGCTGTCAGTTCCGTGGTCTTAAGTTAATTCTCTCCTCATTCCGGTGGAGGGTTTTAACACCTTTCCGAGGCCTTCCAGCTTAAGAATTTCCGATTCCCATTATACAATAAATCATCATCATCAACCATGCTCGCAAATGTCAAATGCTTTGATGTGCGCTTCTTTTATGATACAACTGTGTATTGACTCAAAAACACAGTAGTCCAAAGCTAATTTTTCTTCGTTTTAGAGTTCAAGAACAGCAAATAAAAACACTTCATCAAAAACCAATTAAAATGTGGGGCTTACATTTCAAGAGCACACCAAAAATCACTATTAAGCAACACTTTGAACTAAAATCTGTCAAATTCATTGCAACACTTAAGCTGATTTACTGATGACAGACAAATAAATATTCCAAACACAAAATTAACTCAATTGTTCCCATTAATCAATTAAATGGGATTTAATAAATTTGACACTTCTAGTCCAGCAACTGGTCGTGAATTGACAATCTATTGAAAAGTTACTGCACGTCGATATACATACCAATTTGTTGCAAAGATAATAAAAATAAAAACTAAAATGAAAAAAAAAAAAAAAAAAACCAAGGCGCTAATCTAATCATTATTTGACAAGTTCGTCTCTTGTCTCTCTTCTACACCGTTAAATGAGCAATCGATTGTCAACTGAAATTCGATAAGACTCTTCGGTTGTAGGGCGTTTTTTATTATTTTCTGAAAATAAAGAAAGAACAAAAAAATTTGTGATAGAAAATATCAGATATAGCATCAATAACTACTACGAGCAGGAGTGCAAAGTGATAACATTCGAGGTTATGTACTCGTAGGAGTAGGAGTACTCGAATAAATTTGATTGTCATTATGACAAATGAAAATATTCAATGACGATTGACATTTTTACATCTGCCGTTTATTACTGAAATGTAGATGAAACTTGTTGATGTTTACGATTTGTAATTGTATAACATTTGTTTTCCAATACTCATTCCATCAGGCATTCTCATTTATTTCTCTTCTGCATGCTCCTGCTGTCTTAAGGACACGATACATAGACTTTGTTGATCTATCGTTCCGTTGACGGTGGTGTCGAAAGAAATCGTTCTATACAATTCGTCACATATCTACGTTGACAGAAGACACCCGATGACATTTTCTTATTGCAGAGAGTATTTTCTCTTCAAGCGATGACAGTTTCTTCCCCCAATGCTTCTGTCAATGAATGTGCTTACTCTCAATTTGTGTATTCGTGACCTTTAATGCTCGAATGCGTGACCTGCCAATGGATCAACGGATTGAAAATGTAGAAAGTTATCCGTCGACCTTTGATAAGAATTCGTTATTCTGTCAGTTAAAAACGACGCAGCAACGGATCGATGGATTCTAGAGGTCGGGCCCTTAAGCCTTAAATACTACTTCCATTGGGCTCTCGATTGGGAAAATATTTCTAACCTTCCTCTTTAAGAGCTGTAGCATTCACATCTGTGTATTAGTTTGGACCACTCTTTAATCCAATTATATAGGGGCTTGTGTTATATCCCTCACAATTCTGCCACAAACAAACTTTAATAGTACTACGTAGTCGATGTGGCATAGTTAATTCCTTGGTTGTTTAGCAAAAATTCGGAGTTTAAAGTCACAGAGTACACTAAAAAGCAGATATAATAATGTCTGACGTCACCACTCCACTGAAGGGCACTGGAAGCTCTACAAAATTCAATATTTTATCCCATTGTCTGTAATCTGTGCATAGAATTGGGAGAAGCATTGCTAGAGCTATCTTCAAACCCATGGAAATGACTTTCAAATCAGCAGCAATTATTCCTTATAACGAGTAGTCTTTTATAACGAGTATAAATAACCTAGATTTCGATCAATTATAACACCTAAATACTTAAAGTGCTTGACTGTTTCAATTATAAAACACCTTTCACTACAAGCGTTATCATTATCGAACCATTTATCGGAACCTACTGTGCCACACCTACAATTGCACACTATATATCGTGAGTAGAATACGGAATACAAAATGATATCAACATCAGGATGCCCCGTTAAAGTACATTAAATTAGTTTTATTACTTAAAATTAATTTGTGTGCCGTAACCCGGGTTCTTAGTAAGTGCATATTATGATTAATGTCAGCAATTAAGTAGGGCTACTAGAATTATAGTTAAAACCAAGATGTTCAGCAAATGGCGTGAATTTCCCGATAAAAGGTTGTTATGTAAATTAAAAAAAATATTGGACCAAGAACAGATCCCTGGGGTATGCCTGAGTAGATAATCTTGGGGCCACTGAGATTGCTACCAAATTTTACTTTTTTGGATTGGTTTTTAAGGTATGGCATGAACCAGTCGAGAATAAAACCTCGGAAACCTACATCGTATAGTTTATTCAACAGAATGTTGTGGTCGACCACGTCGAATGGCTTGTGTTTTGTCGACAAATAATCTGGCACAACATCTTTTTTCATCCAATCCTTTTTGTATGAAAGAACAGAATATTTCTGTTGGAGGTAATCTAACATTCTGTTCTTGAACGCTTTCTCAAATATTTTGCAAATTGATGATAGCAGAGATCTACATATAATTACTTTTATATTTTTAAATAGAGGCAACATAAGAGTTCAGGAAGGATACCAATGATAATACTAAAGTTAAAGGGATGTGCGAAAATATCCACAACATTCAGGACAATATTCTTATATATATATATTATATAGTATATTCAATATTATATTGAAAATTCCAATGCTACGGCATTAGTTTTTATTGCCAAGAGAAAGGCAAGAAAAGGCAAGAAAAGGCAAGAAAAGGCAAGAAAAGGCAAGAAAGAGAAAATATTTCTGGAAGAGTCGTGTGCGAAAAAAAAAACATAGCGAAAAGCTCCAACTAGGAAAAGATATTTTTTCAGTTGACGTGAAATAGCTATTAAATACATTGGCAATTGTTGTTGTATCCGAAATAATAATACTTCCTTCATTTAGAATAATGAAAGTGCTCTAACTTACATTACGATTAATAATACTGTTAAAAACTTTCCATTCTTGCGTGTCTATTTTTCCGCAGTAGAAATTATTTTTATTGTATCTAATTTCTTTACTTATGTCTGGAAGGGTTATTTCTCCAGACTGTTTAACCGCAAAGGCAACCAACGCTCCGAGGTCCGGCAGAATGAACCATTTAATTTGGACAATAACCGACAACAACTCCGTCGGTTTGGAAAGCGATAAGTTACATATAACTCATAACTACAACTTCAGACTCCATGTCGAATTTAAAGCAGCGATGATTTGGTAAGGAGCATACACAACGTCATCAATAAAATCTGGTCGGATAAAAGAATGCCCAATGAATGGATTCTCAAATATTCACTTTAAGGCAGATCTTGAGAAAAGCGTAGCAGTTCCAAATCGATACCCATCACCTGTTCATCGATTACAAGGCCGCATATGACATCATTAAGAGAGCCATGTCCAGCATCCCGGCCAAAGTCGTCCGCTTGTGCAGGATGACACTGGAAAAACTTTGCTGCTCCACAAAAGTAAAAAAGTGAAGGGTGTTTTTTTTTAGAGGTTTTGTTTTTAAACTGGCAACACTGATTCTACAGATTACCAATTTGACAGTTGAAGGTTGATCTGTTAGTACGTTTTGCCATTTTACGATGAATACTCGTAGATTAACGTTAGAACAAAATTTTGAAAACCATGGTTCGGTTCACCAAACTTATCGTGCGCTGCGTCCATTTGACGGTCGATGTAACCGTCCATCTGAGCAAGTTATTCGGAGCACGATGAATCGTTTTCACACCATGTACACTCTAGTGGATAATATGCATCCTCAAAAACGACAAACAGTGCGAACAGAAGAAGTTATTGCCGTTGTGGAGCGCTGAGTTGAGAACAATCCGGATGAGTCGATTCGTTATCGTGCACAGCAATTGAAGCTATGCCCATCCACTTTGTGGAAGACTTTACGGAAAGATCTTTGCTTAAAAACTTATAATTTCCATGACCATTATATGCGTCGTAGGTTCGGTGAATTGACCGAAATCATGATTCAGCTCGATCCTCATTTTCAACCAAAAATTTTGTTCTCCGTTGAGGTACATTTTTGGTTAATTGGATATACCACCTTCATCAAAAAGTTTCCGCACCACACTACCGTGTGTCGCTCTCATTGTTCCCATTTGAGTTCTGTTTTTTTTTTTGTTAAGTTGGTAAATCTGCCCTCTAAATCTTAGCATTATAGCTTGACATTTGCAAAAATTACGTTGCCAAAAATACATTTATCACACAAAGATAAATTTATTTTTGGCGATTTTTTCACAATTTTAGAAATGGATTTAAATTTGCAACAACGAACTTGCACGAGTACTAAATTTTGCGTAAAAAATGGATTTGATGGTGCGCGAACGTTGAAAATGTTGGAAAAGTGTTTCGGCAACGATTCTCTAAAGAAAACGGTCGTTTACCAGTATCACGAGCGCGAGCGGTTCAAAAGTGGTCGTGAGTCAATCGAAGATGATGAACGCAGTGGCAGACCATCGACATCGAAAACCGACAAAAACATTGATGAAGTAAAAGAAATTTTAGTCAATAACCGCAAATTAACCAGCAGAGAGATAGCAGAAGACTTGAACATTGCCTATGGATCCGTCCAAAACATTGGATTTGGGTTTCCGTCTTGTAGCAGCAAAGTTGGTGCCAAAAGACCTCAATTTCATGCAAAAAAGAGACCGTGATGACGTCGCAAAAGAGATGATTTGCGAGGCTGAATCCGACCCCACATTCATCATAAGGATCATTACTGGAGACGAGACGTGGGTTTATGAGTACGACACGCAATCCAGACATCAGGCAAGTGAATGGCGTTCACCAAATCAGACCGAGACGTCGTTTTCAGTCAAAAAAGAAGGTAATGCTCACGGTTTTCATGGATTACAACGGTGTAGTGCATCACGAATTTTTGCCAGAAGGCCAGACAAAGCAATTCGCCGAAAGACACCAGAATTGTGGGCAGAAAACTCGTGAATTTTGCACCATGATAACGAACCGTCGCACAGTGGTGCCATCACTATTCGTAATTTTTTGACGAAAAATGCAACAAATACCATCCAACAGCCACCGAATTCACCTGATTTGGTTCCCTGTGACTTCTTTCTGTTCAATCGAGTTAAAAAACCACTACGGGGAAGGCGTTTTAGCAGCCCAGAGGAAGTAATGGAAAAATCGCAGGAAGCACTGTTGGACATACCGAAAACCGAATATAAAAAATGTTTCGAGGATTGGATCAAGCGCTGGCATAAGTGTGTTGCGGTCAATGGGGATTACTTTGAAGGAGAAAATGTAGATTTAGATGAATAAACTTGTATTGACAATTTTCTGAATACATTCCGGGATCAAGGTAGTATGTATAAACAAGAAAAATTGTCGAATTTGGAGTGGAGAAAAAACTGAAGCCTTTGTCGAGACGGCCTTACAACCATTAAAACTCATTGTTTGGTGTGCGTTATGGGCTGGTGGAATCATCGGCCCATATTTCTTTAAGGACGATGCCGGCCAGAGTGTTACCGTCAATGGACAGCACTATAGAAACATGATTTCTGACTTCTTCATTCTTCAGTTGAGCTTTAGTTTCAACACAAGATGGCGCAACATGTTGCACGGTGCGCGTCACCATCAATTTATTGCGTGAAATATTTGCTGAGCGCATAATTTCGCGTAATGGACCTGTGAACTGGCCTCCACGATCCTGTGATCTGACACCTTTAGATTACTTTCTTTGGGGGTATGTGAAGCAACTAGTCTATGCCGATAAATCGGAGACGTTGGACGATTTGGAAGCCAACATTCGCCGTGTTATTTCTGATATACGGCCCCAGTTGTTCGATAAAGTTTTTGAAAATTAAACCTCACGATTGCGCTTCATTCGAGCTAGCCGCGGCATGGGTCTATAACTTAATTCGTGCGGTTTGCTAAGAGATGGCGTAACTTGTATTGTTCCATTGTTATTATTCCATTGGAACATGCGTTGGAAAGCTACTGTCATTGTACGTCATTTCAGAATATATCATTCATTTGAAACGTAAACAACAATAATTTGTTTTCACTCAAATATGTCGAACTTTGTGCCTGAAAAAGTGTTTTTGCGGGGAGTTCTTTTTCATTAGTTTAATATGAAGAAAACTGCTGCCAAAAGTCATCGTATTTTGGTGGAAGTTTATGGTGAACATGCGCTAGCTGAGCTAACGTGCCAAAAGGGGTTTGCACGATTTAAAAGTGGTGATTTTGGCTTGGAAGACGATGAACGTCCTGGGCAGCCAAAAAAGTTTGAAGATGAAGAACTGGAAGCATTACTCTATGAGGATTGTTGCCAAACACAAGAAGAGCTCGCAGAATCTTTGGGTGTCACTCAAGCAACCATTTCAAAACGTTTAAAAGCAGCTGGATATATTCAAAAGCAAGGAAATTGGGTTCCACATGAACTCAAGCCGAGAGACGTCGAAAGGCGGTTTTGCATGTCCGAAATGCTGCTGGAACGCCACAAAAGGAAGTCATTTTTGTATCGGATTGTTACTGGTGATGAAAAGTGGATCCATTACGACAACCCCAAGTGCGACCAGACACGAGGCAATAATTTTCCATCATGACAACGCTCGGGCCCACGTTGCTATTCCGGTTAAGAACTATTTGGAAAACAGTGGATGGGAAGTCTTACCAAATTTGCCTTATAGACCTTGCCTCTTCTGACTACCATTTGCTCCGGTGGATGCAGAACGCCCTCACTGAAATACGGTTCACATCAGAGCAGAATATCAAAAATTGGCTTGATTCATTCTTGGCTGCCAAGCCGGCGCAGTTCTTTTTTGATGGGATCCACAAATTGCCAGAAAGATGGGAAAAAGTCATAGCTTCAGATGGGCAATACCTTCAATAATACTATTGTACATGTGGCTCTTAAATAAACGTTCGAAAAAAAAACCGCACGAATTAAGTTATACACCCAATATATGCCCAATATCATATTTAGTCACTAATGGTATAAAATTATGTATTAAACAAAGCTAATATCATATACAATAACATTAGCTTCAAGTATTTTACTTCATATTGAATTTGTATCTCTCTAAAAAGAACATACTTTATTTCGATAAGGGGACGCGCTGTGATGTAATATCTTAAGGAGCACCGTTACCGCCAAAAAAAGGTGATTGTTGGGAAATTTTTTAAAGAAAACTACTGCATCAAATGTTGTAAAGTTTCGAGGATATACATAAATAATGAATATACTCGTACACTGGAATTTTCAAAGGAACAAATTAAATTTTCAACGAGTTATTCGCTTTCTCCCAAGTCTCAAAAAAAAGGTCCTCCACTGCTGCAGTGATTGCGGCCTTCATCGTGGCTGAAATAAAAAAAAAATCATTAAAAAATTATTAAACGCGAAGGTATTGCCTATACTATCACCCACTATTGTGAAAAAAAATTAAAATTTAACGAAATGACAGAGTTTTGAAAAAAAAGTCGAATTACATTTTTCATACAATCGAAAAACTGGAGGGTAATTGTATAGAAAAACATATACAAAATAATTAAAAAAAAATTAAGGCGATCGGATGATTTGTCTTTGAGTTACAACTGCAGCAAAGTTGAAAAATGTAGTTTCTGTTTGTCGTCGTCTTTGGGGATGCGTATTATCCACTAGTGTACGTGGTGCGAAAACGATTCACCGTGTTCCGAATAACTTGCTCAGATGGATGAATATGTCGATCGTAAAATGGATGTAGCGCACGATAAGTTTGTACAATTTTCAGGCGTTGTTCCGGAGTTAATCTATTCATCGTAAAATGGCAAATTGTTCTAACTACAAATCAACTTTCAACTGTCAAATTGAAAATCTGTAGAAACAGTGTTGCCAGCTTCAAAACGAAACCCTTTACATCAACTCCACTAAAGTGCTACGTTTCTTGCTGCTATAACAGACAATAGCAGTGACCAGCAAAAACCCTCATTGAAGTACAATTTATTGACGGCTGTTGGTTCCTTAAATAACAAGAAAGAACTTCTACAACCAGATACCTTGTAGCTCTGCGAGGAACCCTTCTTCAGGCTTTCTCTCGGCCTTATCTCGGAAATTTCATGAACATTGCAAAGCAAAGGATAGCGAGCCTTATCTGCCACAAAACAGAATATAATTTGGTTCTAAGCTTTGGTTATCTTAAACCGACAATAACCTTCCAGACTACTATTGTTTAGCAGAAAGTCGAAAAGGTTTATGGACATAATCTCTTCTGAAAGAGGCACTGAGAAGGATGAGGGCAGTAGAATAAGGAACTGAAAAGCTGCCCTTAGTATATTTTCTGAATTTTCGAATTTAGCACAATTAACAATCCTATAAATACAACAACAGAGTAACGAAGCCCAATTGATAGACTAAGTAGAATAGGCAGCCTGGTGTGGTGCAAGACTAATTGTCACCAGATACCTATAAATTAGGAAACATCCACGATGTTTCATTGATGGCAAACTCAGGGCATCCAAGAATAATTTTGATCTCCTCTTACATGAACTTTAAAAAGTTTGTCAGCCCTGTCCCCGTGGTGCCTAATAAACTTACAAACTTGCACTTAACTATAGAACCCTAAACAAGCCAATCGTTTCTGATCGATATCCGGTATGGATTGTACATCTTTGATGGGTTTTAACGTTTTTATGGATGTCGCGTCTATTCCATAATGGAGCTTGTGGCGCTTACTACTTTATACCCGTAGATTGTCAAGGTAATCTGAATAAGACCATTTTCATAAATTTGGTTTGCTTTTCATGGTATTCCTCGTGGCTAATGCAAGCCGAACTCACTTTTCAACGCCACATAGACCTAAACAGGTAGGTCTTCTACTTCAAAGGTAGACTACTGAAAGAAACTCTTTAAAATCTTTTGTAAATTACTGCCGCCGCCACATCATATAACTAATTCTAGGAAATTCCTAATCCAGAAACAACAATCGATATCCGAAGGTCTTTGGAAATGGGGCAGTAGTAACATCGCTATATTCCGCATGCCACATAGAATCAGGTATCACTTTGCCACTACCCCAATCCCCAGAATGGCGGGATTGTTTAGGGACTAGATACGAGAACTAGATGTAAGAAAGCTATTGCCCCAGTTATTGTAAATATAATTTGGTCTATCAGAGTTTTAGGAACAAAAAATTCTACATGCCTTTGCATTTTAAATATTTTCTTTTTTAATCATTAAGTAAGAAAAATAAACAATTTTTTAGTTTCGTCCAAAAACCGGCGACAAAAATTCTCACACCGCTTATTGCAGGCTACTGTAGATTTTACCGTACTAAGTTCTTCTGTTAATAACGCCAAATGTCCTTCCAAATTTAAGCGCTCAATCCAGTCATTGAAGAACCAAACATCTGTGTAAATCCCAGGTTTATTCTTTAATGCACAACCAGAACCAAACGATACGATTCCAGATAATTTGCCATCACATACAAGTGGTCCGCCTGAATCTCCGTAACATGAATCTTTTTCGCCTTCCATATAACCGGCACACAAGTGACCAACACCTTTGAGGTAACCTTCATATCCTTGCTTGCACATGTTTATGTCGATTTTGGCGACATCAACTTGCATAAGATGGTCTGAGGGAGATCCCTATAATATAAAAAAAAAACAGATTAATTGACAAATTTGCTCGTGGACCATCACTCTAAATGGCATCTGCCATACCTTTTCCGTGTATCCCCATCCCGTCACTTGGCAAATAGTACCATCTGCTACTTTGGAATCGAGTAAAGCAATCGCTTGAACAGTAGGATGATTCTCAGGAACCAGACCATCTAAAACAACGTATGCAATGTCGAAAACCACTTCAATGCGATTAAAGTCTCGATGAATCCTTATATTCTTCATGTTGTACACCAGTGTGTTGTCATCTCTGACGAGTCGCGATAGACTCCCCATCACCACTACAAATTGAGACTTTTTTAATGGTCTACCCTTCTTGCTAAAATCAAAAGAAGGTTTTATTTAATTTTACACGAAACATGAAGAAGTCCTGCTTACTCTGTCAAGCAATGGGCTGCGGTGAGGACAACATTCCGTGATATAAGACTGCCACCACATATGTGCCCCATGCCAAAGTAAAACCAATCCATAGATCTCGAACGGATTGAGACTTGATGTTTTGTATCAGCGATTTCGGCTGGATAACCATTGTAGATTCTTTGCTTCATTTGGTGGACTATTCAAAGAAATAAAAAGTAACAAAATTAAAGGAAAGATACAAGCTTACTTCTAAATTGTACACCTAAAGGATAATTTGTAAATAGTGTAGCAGTTGCTAACAATATTCGTACGAACATCTTGAAGGTTTAAGCACTAATACCACTTCCTCAGTATCTCATTAATATGAAGCAATGCAAAATTTAAATTATGAACTTCAAGTGCTGATAACGTATCTCATTATCTTCGGAAAGTACATTCAAATTGCTATTTTCTATGAGATATTGTGCACACAAAGTTGGTTCAGATCACCCTCTACTAGCGTTCGCAGACTATCAGACTATCACTTCCTAGTCTCTTTAAAGTGGGATCACTAGTTTATTGAATAAAATTGCGGATGTTTTTCAACTCTTTCCAATCGGGTCTTCATTTTGTATACTTTTAACGGCTACTTTATCGAACACCTTTAGCAAAAGCATCTCTTTGGTCTAAATATAATTTAAAAATTATAAAGTAATTCAAAGATCGTCAGTTGTCCGATCTTGCTCTTGGGATACTATATGTGGTACTAGTATTTTTTGTTACTCTGAAAGCTATACCTTGTTAAGATTTAAGGTTAGGTGATGTTGGTAGATTGACTAAACAGGAGAGTCTTGTACCCATCTCACTTAGACCAACATATCATAGATCGATAGTGATGACGGTTTTTAGCCATCTCAAGGGGCTTACGAAATTCTATAGGAAAGTGTAGAGTATCTTCATCCAAGCAGATAAGCTGCCTCCTATCCTATTCACTCAGGTCACATGGTGCCTGACCCGTAAGAGAATGACTCCAGAGAATATAGAATTTTTTAACTGTCAGACATGAATACAGAGGACTATCTTTAAAAGGTTATTTTGAGTGAATTTTTGGGTCCCCAACATTTTGATTTGCGGACTCATTAACACCATCTACTATTTGTGTTGTTTAAAAGTTACTATGAACCTTCTATTCTGTTGAAAAGTAGGCGTAATAATTACTGTCGCGATGGCATATGCTGGCTAGTTTCGACATATCTTGCCCTCAACTTTGGGATAACCTAGAGAGGCTAATCGCAGAAGCAAAGAAAAAAACTATATGTCTTATCTTTGGATATGATGCAAATCCTCAAAAACTGCCCCACTGTTTGGGGCAGTACTGTTGTCAAGGACAGAGGTGCACCAATTTTTAATTATGTTTTAAATCCAAATCTTATTGCGCGTTCATACCCAAAAATCGACAAGAAGTTGTACAAAATACTCTTATCTTCGATACGAAAGATAAAAAGTGGAAGGTATCAGCTGAATGCTCTCGTCAGACCATCAATATCTTAAATTCTATAAAGACGATGTCCTTCTTCGCCAACTACTCCTCAGGAAACATCGTAAAACAGATTGGCTCAAATACGGGTAAAGATTAAAGCAAACGGTTTCCTCTGAACTTTTTTGTCCTGTAACATTAAAGCGCTTGATCTTTGAGTAAGGGTCTAATATTGGCTTTCCATAAACCGCTGTCTTATTCCTGTGCTCGTATTCGACCCATAGGCAAGAAAGGTCATATTTGTCCTACGACGTTTAGTAATATGTAACTGAGATTCTGCAAAGTACGATATATAAAAAAGCATTTAGAAAAAAGTGAAGCCAAGCGATTATGCTGTAAGCTCCGATGTGGCCTCTTTTTCATCTTTCACTAGCCGTTGAAACATGTAATGCTTATAATTGCATCTAATGTCACACATTTCTCTCACGTGTCTGCATGACTACTGCGTCATTTGTGAAGTTGGCTAAATTTGCGGACTTTAGAACCATTATACAGGCCACTCTATTTCGAATCAGCTCGTTAGTGAGGTCAAGAGTTTGCTGATGTTTTAGCATTTGGGTGATCATTTTTCGTTCGGTCTCCTTTCGAACCGCGCCTGGAACTTGAGCATCTATTCCTTCTTAAATCGGATTTTTCAATAGCCTTCGTTGAACATGGCAGTCGATGCTAAGGATTTGGAAAGAGCATTTCTGTAGACTGTATAATGGCGAATTAAATATCGCTGTCAGGCAGAATGAACTTTTCAACCTGGACGATATTGTTTAACAATTTCATCCACAGAGCGTGGATGAAGTGAAGGTAGCCATATCTAAGCTTAAATCCAACAAAGCTGCTGAAGTGGACGGCCTTAGTAAAAAGCATACACCAACTCATCTGTAAAATATGATCGAACGAAAGTATGCCCGATGAATGATCTTCAGCATTGTTTGTGCGATCCTCAAGGAAGAAGACCCTCTGAACTGCGCCAACTACAGAGGCATCAGTCTTCTTAACATCGCCTACAAAATGCTATCTACCCTATTGATTGGTCCGTATCAGTGTGCCCTCAGTCCAGAAAAGTTTTGAGCTGTGAGCTCCAAATCGATGCACACTACCTATTCATCGATTTTAAGGTTACGTATGACAGCATCTATGGAGACGAGCTATACAGAACAATGTCTATTTTTGGCATTCCGGCCAAACTCCTCTATTTGTGCAGGATGACGATGGAAAATGCAACCTACTCCATCCAGATCAGTAAAGAACTCACCGAGACTTTTGATGTCAAAAGTGAAATCGCCTTGTTTAGGCGATTCGCTGTCATGCGATTTCTTTAACATTATTCTTGAAAGGTGCAAAACTCAAACGCCATCATAAGAGGCACAAACTTTAAAAGCCCGTGCAAGTACTCGCATACCCCGATGACATTGACATAATCGGAAGAAAGCAGCGTGATATCAGTTGCACTTTCACGAGCATTGAAACGAAAGTGGCGAAGAAAAGTTTAACAGTCAACGAGGGCAAGACCAAGTATGTGGTGTTAAGCAGAAAGGACACCCAACACCGAATCTTAGACAGAACGTTACCCTCGACAGATATAGCTTTGAGGTAGTTAAGAGCTTTGTCTACTTAGACTCCTCTATCAATTCAGACAACTATACCAGCACTGAGTTTAAACGAAGAATAACTTTTGTCAGTCGCTGCTTCCTTGAGCTAAGAACGCCCTCTGTCGAACAACAAAAGTGACCCCCTACAAGATCTTAATAATCCCAGTTCTGCTCTATGGCGCAGGGGCATGGACTTTATCAAAAAGGATGAGGGTGCTCTTGGCTGCTTTGAGAGAAAAATTCTTCGGGTGGTTTTCTGTCCCGTCTGCATAGATGGTGACTGTAGGAGGAAATACAACGACGAACTGTACGGAGTGTACACCGACATTGACTTAGCAAGAAGAATGAAATTCTAACCACTGAGATGGTTGGGGCATGTAGAGCGGATGGATATTAATGCTCCATTCCGAAAAGTCTTCGAATCTGCCCCCGAGTGACGGGCGTAGAGGACTCAGCACTCAAGTGGAAGGGCACTTTAGCCAACCTTGCGTGCTAGACTTGTGTTTGTTGGTTGGGGCCCACGTCCACCCCGGACTGTAGCGCCCCTAATGTAAGTAAATAAGATACCAACTATAACCATAACGAATTCTTAATATCTAGGTGAGGTGAAAAGTCCTTGAAGACCGTTCATATTTAGGCAGACATGCCAAATTTCAGTGCGATACTGTCTTTTGTGTGTGTGTGTTTTGACAGCTGATTGTTGTCGACGTGTTTGGCATCATGTTGAGTATGGACAAAAACGACTTTCGTTCTCTCATAAAACAATATTTTTTGAGAGGCAAAACGGCGAAAGAAACAAAAGAAAAGTTGGATAAATACTATTGGGCTAATGCTCCGTCAGATTACACCGTCAAATATTGGTTTCGAGAGTTTCGTGGTGGCAGCAACTCCACTACCGATCAAGTCCGCAGCGGCAGGCCCTCCGATGCGGTTACAGAGGACAATGTCAAAAAAATACATGAAATGGTATTGGCTGACCGGAAAGTGAAGGTGCGCCAGCTAGCAGATACCACAAAGATTAGTACTGAGCGCACACGTCATATTTCGGGCAATATTCTGCATATGAAAAAGTTATCCAGCCGCTGGGCGCCGCGCATGCTCACTCCTGACCAAAAAGAAAGAGTGTTTGGACTTGCTGATTCGCAATCGGGCATTATTTTGGCGTCGATTGGTAACTGTTGATGACACTTGGATCCGCTATTACACACCAGAGAACAGAATGAGTGCGCGGCAATGGACTGAAGCCGGCACGAATGCTCCGAAGCGGCCGAGGGAGGCTCGATGGGTCGGAAAGGTTATGGCGTCGGTTTTCTGGGATTGTCATGGCATACTCTTCGTGGACTACCTCGAAAAAGGAAAAACCATCAACAGCGAGTATTAATGTGCATTATTGGAGCAATTGAAGGTCGAAATCATGCGCCGGCGCACAAGAGCATCGCAACCACGGCTAAAATCAATGACTTACGGCTCCAATTGCTGTCGCATCCACCGTATTCACCCGATTTGACTCCCTCGGACTATTATCTCTTCCCAAACCTCAAAAAATGGCTCATCAATAAAAAATTCAGCTCACGCGAGGAAATCATCGACGCCACGGAGGGGTATTTTGCAGACCTTCTGGAAAATTACTTTTCGGACGGGATTAAGAAGTTGGAAAATCGCTAGAATAAGTGTATCAAACTAAAAGGGGACAATATTGAATAAAATAAAAAACATTTAAAAAAAATTTTTGTTTCATGCCCAAGGAGGTTACTTTTCACTCCTAAGGTGGCGCTTTTAGAAAAATGGAAGAGTTGTCGTTCCGCTGCTTAAGAAGTAGAAGTAGAAGCGGTTTTTTTCATATCCTTATCATCAACTGCGATTCTGTTACTAAATCCCTTTACATAATTTGATTATCTGTGCTAAAGGGCTCTATTCGAATTTTGTTGTTAGTGAAACTTCCCAGCATAATACCTTTCCAATTTTTTCGAGGAAGCGCCTCTCATGCTCCTATTTTTCTTACGAAAAAAATTATGTTACTCGTCGTCAATACTTCGTTTACGCACCGTTTACTAGATGTGCTTTTCAAAATATAACAATCTGAAATAGCTTTTATTGCTTTATAACTAGAGACCTGAATGGAGTACTAAATTGAATTGTAACTTAGTACACGGTTTGAATATGTGCTAAGGTGGTTTTCGTATTCTAGTTTTATGTTGCCTTAACAGATGCCTGTACTATCGCTTTTTCTGTTATTTTCAAATTAAACTTTAAATAAACGACCCCACATTTGTACAATATACATAGTATACACAATAAATAAATATGTAATGCGATAAAAACTATTATCTAAAGAATTTGGAAGCGATAGTAACTGCTGATGCTGACTCATGTGGAAGAGTAGGTTCGGCATTTCGTGGAATGATTTGCAGAAAAAACTTTTCCCACAAAAGAACAATGGTTTCGCTACTTGCGTAGCAGGTAGCACCGTCTTGTTATAAATGAATATCCTCCACATCCATAACATCAAGCTTCGTAAAAAATTCATTGGTCATGGTTTGAAAGCGCAATCCATCCACGGTAACTGCCGCAACTGCTTAATTTTCGAAGAAATACGTGTAAGATTCAATGATGCCTCCTGCCACACCAAACCATACCGAACGGTAACACTTTTTAAATGGAGAGGCTTCTCAACAGTCATTCTTGAATTTTCTAGGACCTAAATACAGCAATTCTGCTTATTATTTGATTTTGGTGGGGGCTAACGCCACCATTTATGTGGCTTAATAAAAGCTAGGACTTAAAAAGTAATAAAAATTAAGGGCTTAAAGCAATGGATGATGAAGGAGATCGAATTTGAGGGAGATCGAATCCAAAACGGAAAGGTTGGAGTTTACCTTACGCAGCATACGGGAGATTGGTTCGTTAGAGCCATATGTGGTGCGGTGGATTGGAATATAGAAGAGACGAGGACAGCGTAAAATACGAGGGTAAGTGTTGAAGGAAATAGAATTGTAAAGAGCGGTGCACTCCACAGAACCAGAGAGCAGTCGATGAATGAAGAGAATATCAGCTACATCTCTGCGTTTTTCGAGAGTATTCAGGTTAAGAAGTTTGAGGCGGCCACGATAGGGAGGTAAGACAAAGCGGTCATCCCAGGGTAATCCACGAAGGGCAAATCGAAGAAAACGACGTTTATTGTTCTCGATTCGGGACCACACTTGGCTGGCATATTCGAGAAGGGGCCGGACAAGGGTAATGTAAAGTGATCTTGCCACAGAAGGGTTGCAAAATTCTTTAAACCATCGTTTGATAAAACCGAGCAACGAGTTGGCTTTAAGGGTTATCTCATCAATATGCGAACGGAAGTTTAACTCTCTATGGTATACATACGTAATATTCCAAGGTCGCGTAGGGATTGAACCTGGGGTACAGGTGTTGGTCATGCAGAAAATAAAGTCGAGGTGGAGAGTGATTGGACTTACGAGACAAAGTCTAGATTGACATTTGGAGACATTAAGCTCAAAGCAATTTTTTATACACTAAGTGGAAAACCCATCGAGGTCTTCTTGAAGGAGAATAGAGTCTTGGGCTGATGAAATAGTCTTGGAGAACTTAGTATCGTGGGCGTAAATGGATAGGGAGCAGTGTTTGATAATGAAAAAGAGTGGGCCTAGATGTCTGCCTTGTGGCACGCCAGAAGTAGCTAAAAACGGGCTTGAGAAGACTGACCTAAAGCGAACGCTATAATAACGGTTCTCTTATCTGGAGAATATATAATATAAATATCCATTTTAACAATATGAGGTCAAAACCGAGGGAAGACAATTTGAAAAGGATCAATTGAGTTGATATTTTATCGAAGGCCCTAGCGAAATCTGTAGTAATAACATCTATTTCATTGCCCTTTTCTAGGGCTGAAAGCGCAAAAGATGCGAATTCGACTAAATTTGTAGTAGTTGATCTACCTTTCACAAATTCATGCTGACTGGGTGATATAAGTGACTTGTACTGAAAGCGTAGCACTTCGTATAAAAAACTTTCGAACATTTTAGGTATGTGAGAAAGCTTAGCAATGGGACGGTAGTTGATTACTTCATTCCTTGATCCCTTTTTGTGAACCGAGGTTATGAAAGAGGTTTTTTAAATTTTGGGGGAATTCCCCTTGTGTGAGGGACAGATGAAATAGAGACGGAAATGGTTGCGAAAGGTTGGAGACACACTTTTTGAGAAATATTGCTTGGATAGTACTTGAAATATATGAGGTCGGGTACGAAGAAGTTGTCTGCAAATGATTGTTTAGAAAATTTTGTAAAATAGTATGTGGTCCGGTCGATGATATATTATCGAACGAGAGAGAGGGGGGATAACCGTCTGGTTTTCTTTTGTAGTTGACGAATCCATTTCAGCAGGAGCAGATTAAAGTCACCAAAGATAAGGATATCGTCGATGGAATCACTTAGGTCAATTAGTTGGTCAATAGCTTTAATAGCAATGATGTAGGATTCGATAGGTTGAGCTGGGAGAATGTAGCAACACATAACGTACAGGGACCTTTTGGGAAGGGTTATTTTAGTCGCAACAAAGTCAAGTTTCACAGAAGAAGAAATAGCGATGAGAGAAGCGTTGAGGTTATTGTGAATAGCAAGTAGGACGGCTCTGCATGGAGAATCAAATTTAGGGAGGGTAGGATCATTAACCATACCGAGAGAGTGATCGTCATCTCGTATATCTTTTTATCCCTTAGCCTAGGGAGTGCGTTACGACATTCCGTGGTTTCTATATTCTTTTGGATCACTTTAACGTTAGGAGGCGAAAGGGGATCAAAAATAGGGGCAGGGGCCCGAGAAAACGAAGGAGAGGGCGGGGTAGAAGCGGGATGTAAGATATGCGAGCTGATAAAGTTTGGGTATTTGGCTCCTGTCATGAGAGGGGGTGTGGGCGATTGATCAGCAATAGTATCAGGGGCAGGGGTGAGTTGGAGACAGTCTCGATAGGGAGGTAAGATTAGAGGATCGTTCCAAGGTAGACCTCGAAGAGCAAATCAAAGAAAACGACGTTGGATGCTCTCAATTCGGAATACATGAACTCGTTGAAAGGGACACCACGCTTGGCTAGCGTGTGCAAGAAGGGGGCGAACAAAAGTGATCTGGTCACGTACGGCTTGCCTGGTCTTTGGACCATCTTTTAAAGAAGCCAAGTGATGAGTTTGCATTAGTAATTATATCATCAATATGCGAACGGAAATTAAGCTCCCTGTTGCATAATATGCCAAGGTCGCGGATAGTCTGAACGAGGGATATATGTTGGCCATGGAGAACGGAAATTCGGTCTAAGCAGTTCTTGATGCACTAGGTGAAAAAACTATTTAGATCTACATATTTGAAGGAGGCTGGAGTCATGTGAGGAAATGGATTTAAAAAATTTGGTATCGTCAGCATAGAGAGAAAGTGCTGAGTGGTGAATGACCCTTTCAAGATCGTTCATCGTTAAGATGAAAAGATGTGGACCTAGGTGACTACCTTGAGGAACACCTGAAGTGATCAAGAAAGGTGCCGATACGGACAGACCTGAAACGAACACTATAAAAACGATTATCGAGGTAAGAAGATATCCATTTTAGCAAAATGGGTTCAAAGCCCAGGACGGACAATTTGAACAGGATTAGATTCTGAGATATCTTGTCAAAAGTCTTACTGAAATCAGTTGTTATAACGTCAACTTCTTTACCACTTTCTAAGGCTGAGAGAACAGAGGACACGAATTCGACGAGGTGGTAGTTGATCTACCTTTCAGAAAGCCGTGTTAATTAGGGGAAATAAGAGATTTGCACTGGAAGCTTAAGGCTTCGTACAAAATGCTTTCGAGGAGTTTGGGTATATGTGAAAGTTTAACTACTTCCATATTCGTGGAAATTCATCTTGAGAGAGCGATAACCGGAACACATTTGAAAGTGGGTGGCAAAGTGTTGAGGAACACTTTTTAAGAAATATGGATGGAAGGCCATCTGGGCCGGGTTAGTATTCATCATTAAGTTGTTGTAACTTATTTTCTATTACTGTATGAGAACGTTATTAAGCTGGGTGCATTGACGGTATGACCCGAGATAGTTGGAATAGTCAGCAAAAGAATTGGGTCGAGGGAAAGCTGCCCATAATTTGTATCTCTTGTTACGTAAAGAGCGAAGTTTACGATTATACCACGGGGGCTCGCAGAAAGGGTTTTATTGAGCGAGAAGGGGACATAGAGAGAAAGAATTGAATGTATTCATATGCTTATGAAACAGAAACGTTTCATAAACAATTTTTGATTTATGAAATGTTTATAAATGTTTACGAGATTTTCATGAAATGTTTCGTATGCTCTGGATGCACCTTAGGATTCGGTGCAGTGTTATTTGTAATATGAGATTTGCATGCAATCAGCAAACTTGGTTTTTCAGACACACTTTGAGCTGAAGAAGGCTTATTTTTCGTGATAAGTGTTCTTAACTTCGCTTACTTACAGGTAGAACTGTTTCAGCGAATTTCGTAGCATTTTTGTAATGTATTCTAACAATTTTTCGGAAGAAGCGTATTTACATTTTGTTGGGCATCCTGTGAAATAAAATTGTGTAATTTGTTTAAATATATCGTTACTTACTTTTTTTTGACGGTATAATAATAAATCCGCAGGTTTCGTGGTAGAGCTTGTGAACGTAATACGCTAGCTCTAACTCTTTTTCTGGAACTTGTTTCTGTTGCTATTGAGTCCAGAAAGTACATTCGATTCCTTTTACCAGAAAAACATCGCCAAACAATTACACCATTGGCTTTTAGGGTATTTATTCGGTGACACGAAGATTCTTTCATTTCTGACATTCAGTCGTCAGATGACTCGTGGTAGTTATTTTTTCTTGTTTTTGAATTCGCGTTTCTTCTGTGCTGCGGAATTGTATCTGAAGTGATCTACCTAATCCATTTCTTTAAAACTACGAGTAGTTTTGGCATATGACAAAGTGAAGAATATTCGTTAATCAATTGAACAACAATATGACCCGAAATGGGGATGGTGATCTATGTTAAGGCCGCAGTTTAAGTGGACAGAATTGGATATCCATGTGCTGATCAACTGTGGGAGCTACAAAAAGCAGAAAATGTTTGCATTTAAATAGGGGCTACGATATGAAAAACGTAACTCCTAGGACGAAGTGCTGCATGCAGCCAACTCTTGAATGGCTAAGCAAGTCTATGTCGAAACATCTACTCTGGAAACTGAGAACTTTGAGGTTTTCAGACCACCAAAACTGACGCATCGGCTGATTCCCGGGGCAACTCATGGACATGGACGATGTGTTGATGTGTAACTATATCCATAACCCTTTATTCGATACTGATTAAAGGGAGAAAACTATTCTCACAGAGAGAGCAAGAATCAAGGAAATTGTTACGGCTAACTCTCAATATTCTAAGAATACAAAATATTACATAATATGCATACAAGAACCATGGGTGTGAAATAAACGCATCTATTCGACCGATCGAAAAAACCGAGAACTTGTTTTTTGTGCCGAATACGCTTTTACCAGGAAGATAGAACTTTTCATATGCTGCGATGCTAATGCTCAGAATACTCTTTGCAATTCCGAATCACATGTGAGGTCTCGTCCTTGCTGAAGAGGGGGAATTTGAGAAAAACCAACGCTCAGGATAAAATAAATGGTAGAAGAAACTGTTTAGAGTCTGAACAATGGCTTCACAGGAAAAACTCCTGCAGATCACCAGTTTAATGGTACATAGATTTGCAGAGATTACGTAGGGAAACCAGGGAACTTCTAAACAAGTCACTTAAGATTAATTTGGTGGAACACTGAAATCCTTACAAAGTATTGAAATGGAATATAAAGAGCTTATTTTGATTTTGACGAGAGATTGGTGCAACATCTCTGCGAACGACTCTACACACATCCCAATATGCCAGTTCAATCTAGGATTTCGTACTAGTGGATCCTCATGTCGCTGTTATCGCAAAAAAAAAAATTAGAATTGCATTAGAGAGAGGATTCTCATAGAATTCCATTACCTGTATCCAAATTTTCTTTTCGTTTTCGAACATGTTGTTATCCGCGGGCAACCGATCTTCACTCAATGAATGCCAGATGAATATTGAGAATTAAATTCTGGCAATTTGCCTACACACGACACAATTTTTGGGAAATTATGCAGGGAAGAACAAAAATTGTGAGATTGACCGAGGCAATCTGCCAATTCGGTTTGATGGAATCCCAATTGCCCTCCACATGACGCAATTTTCCTGCTGGTTGCAAGTTGCAATGGAAAATTGTGCTAAAAATTGCCTTGTGTGTAGGCGCTTTAAAGCATGAGTAACTCCGTCAGACAACACGGTGTCGATTCACTAGTTTTGTGGAGAAGAGCAATGTTGGTGAATAGGACCCTGATCATGGATACTGACTCCGGTCGATATGTGAGACGGGGGTAAACAGGGTTGCCCGGGTGAACCTGAGCCTCGACTTCTCGTCTTCATCTACTTTCCACAGAGTTAATGCTTCAACACCATAAAGTAGGATTGGGATGATTAAGGTCTTATCTAGAATCTACTTAGTTTTTCGGAGTAGGGTCCTACTACTCAATTACCTCCTTAGTCCAAAGAAAAAGCGATTGGCAAGAGTGATTCTTCGTTTTATTTCTGCTTAGGTATTGTTGGCAGAACTCATAGCAGAGCAGAGATAGACAAAGACCCATACCACCTCGAAATTATAGGTGTTGACTGTGACGTTGATTTTTTGTGTCCCTTCTTGTTGACAGCATATAAAGGGTCTTTCATTAAGCGCTTCCTATATTTAATTTTAAATAAGTGTGTGTAAGATATCATCGAAATTTTTTATTCGTTTGAAAGACCTAGCGATGCCATTATGTATAGAACATAACATCGTTCAAATGTCCGCTTAGGCTTCTCTGGGTGGCGATCATCCGAAATGTCCAATTTTCCATGACTATGGCGCATAAATCAGGCCGAATTTGACCGATGCCATGTGTTATGTTGGCTTTGAGAGCCGCTGTGGTTTGTGGCTTATTCACATAAACCTGCGATTTTAGAAAACACAACAAGAAAAAGTCTAACGAGGTTAAACCATCCCCGCGAATCGCTCGTGTAGGATTTCCAATGTGGCGTGAGCTGTGTGGCACGTAGCGCCGTCCTGCTGAAACCACATGTCGTTGGTGTCTATATCATCCACTTCAGGCCAAAAGAAGTTGGTAATCATCGACATATAGCTCTCGCCGTTGGTCGCGGTGATGACCTGGCCGACGTCGTTCTCAAAGAAATATGGACAGATGACGCCGCCAGCCCAAAATCCACACCAAGCAGTGACTTTTTCGGAATGTATTGGATTCTCCTGCACACTCTCACTGACAGCGGCGATGTTTTCGGCAGATCTTGCGTTTCGTCGGCGTACGGGTACTGGTTTATCGTTTACTGAACCAGTGGACTCAAATTTATCCACCACACAGCGAATAGTCCTCTCGGTAGGACGATTATGGCGACCGTAAAATGACTGAAGCACGTGGAACTTTGCCCGAACAAAATATCCAGAATACTGAGATTCCATTCATCAGGCATACAATCTTCTGAATAGAATCGTTAACGTTGCTCTCCGCAAAGTAGTTTCCATCGTCGGCCGGTAAACCGTCAAATCCAGCTGCTTTGTTGGATTTCAGTTTAGATATTGCTATCCTTACTTCGTTCTGTTCAGGTGAACGGAGGGTTTGGCTATCATCGTCAAAGTTGAGTGGTCTATTATGCCAGACGGTGGGATTTTGGGCTTCTTCGCCGTTATACAGACTGTGACTCTACTGCTAGATTTCTTTCTTCATCTCCACAGGCTTCGGTATGGGTCTTATTGCCTAGGCACCTTCTTTTTACCTTTTGGTAAAATTTCCGGTCTTTTCTGCTCGTAGAGCTCATGAGCAGCTACCGTCCTTCGTTGTAGCCCCGGTTTGTAGGCTTCTTATGCTTGCCGGCATTCTTAAACAAACCAGGGAATTCTTGGTGGTGGTCGAGTAAAAGCCTGCACATCAGTTGCGGCGCATCTGATGGCACGTGGGCAGCATTGCTACTGGTCTTAGGTACTTGATGCTAGCGGCATATGAGTTGTTGAGAGATTTCGGGATACGCGTTCGGGGAAAATTTTGACAGTCTCTTGCGATTGCAGCTTTTCTACGTTATAACCTCTCCAGTAGTTCTGCTTTGTTGTGGCCCTTGGAAAATCCGCACTTACACCTTCACTTCAACAAGGTGGCCATCCGACGCAATGTTGGCTGTCGATGACTTACGTCTATCGCAATGAACAATGCAGATATCAGTAGAGCTGAGCAAGAATATCTAGCAGCAAATTTGTAGTCGGTGCTGAGGGTATTCCGGAAATAACCTACGCCAATAAAGTATAGATATCAATATATAGACTTAAGTTTAAGATGCTGCCTACCGATCTATTTAGGGTTCAGTCTCCTGATGATGGAATATTTTACCAGCCACATTGTGCTCCACAATCAGAACATTTCATTGGCCCTAAATGTTTTTTTGTATGACTGGTAGGTCCACAATTGATTCAGAATAAGGAGGAAAAAACATTCTCTTCTGGGACGCATTTTTTATAAAAATAAATCATAATAACGAGTACATAAGTCACTTCTAAACAAGAATAAATTATTCTAAAATAATAAATTATTGTATTGTACATATCTGAATTATTTATTAATTTAAATAGATTACATTGAATGAATAAACAGTGCATAATTGAATTGTTTAAATAGAAAAAACTAATAATTTTAGTAGTAATGCGTACTTCGCTTATTCTTGAATGCAAATAATAATAAAAATAACAGCTCATTGCTGAATACATTCAGCACAATTAAAACTCAATGGTAGAAATTACGGATCGTGACAGATGACTTGGAATTTCCGAAAGTGTCCGCTAGATGGGTTCCGTGTCTGTTATCGGAGGGTCACAAGGGACATTGATTAGAGGATTCGTAGCGACTCTTCAATCGATTTCAGAAAGAAGGTGGAGGCAAAAACGAGGCAACAATTTCTTTTTGATCGGCAAAGTGCTTTTCACGTTGATTTTCTCCACCATCAACGCACAATTAATGCCCAATATTATTGTAAATTACTGGATGCCACGAAATTGTCATTTCGATGGAAAAGGAAGGAACAATCGGCCAAAAGTGACATTCTTTAGTATGACAACGCCAGCTTTCATGCGGTTAATGCTACAATGCACAAATACATGGATTAGGATGGAAACCGCTGGAATATCCATCCTACAGTCCAGGCTTATCACAAAGAAGCACTTGGAGGCCAGCGTTTCGACGAGGTGGAAGCGTTTGCGCTTATAGCGCTGGCTATAAAAACGTCCGAAAAGTTTTTACGATGATGGAATAAAAAAGATCCCAATCCGATGGGGAAAACGTATTTCTAGGACGGGGGAGTAGACAAATTATATATACTTGTAAGCTTAGTTAAATAAAGTTAGAATTTTTAAAAAAAACGAGTCCCATTTATATTTTATTCACTCTCGTGTAAAGGTGGCAAAGGTATGGCTATAAGTGATTGCTGCCTCAAATTTATTAAGATGGAGAACTACATACATTGTAAATTTAAGCTGCTTTCAATCAATTATTGTGCAAAGAAGTGAAAAGGCTTTAACAATAGAGCCGGAAAGATGAGATGCCCACTCTGTCAGCAATCCAACAGGGCAGCATACTTGAAATTTATAAAATTAAGTCTCAATCACTGCCAGGAGGCCCAAGACAATGAGCCAGATATTGATGAAGGTAAAGCCCAAAATACATCGGAAGATGCTATAATTTTTGCAAATGGCAGCAAATGTCAATTCTACTGTGACATTTGTGAAGTAAACAGAAAACAAATACACGTCAAGAAGACACGAATCGCTATACTCCTAAAGAACGCGGAATAATTGTTCCGAGTTTTTTGCGGAATAATTCGTCGGTGATATTGACGCAGCATCGACACCAACACTACGAGGCTTAGCCGCTCGCCTAGAAAAGTATGGGACAACACGAGATGCTGCTATGTCTGGCCGGCCCGTTGAAGTTGTCGCAGATAACTTTTGAATAGGTGTTCTTCCCCGCTGGCAAAACCACAGCGTAAGCTTTTTCATCAATCCTACTCCTTAGGACTCTTCCCGAGCAGATGGAAAACAGCATTTGTCCAGCCCGTCCCTAAAAAAGACGAATCTTCTTCTCTCTCCTCCTATAGACCCATTACACGCGTCCCTTCTTTCCAAGGTCATCGAAACGCTGATAAGCCGTCAGCTCATGAAATATCTCGAAACATGAAAACTTCTCAATGACCGTCAGTACGGTTTTCGTAGCAACAGGTCCGCTGGTGATTTCATGGCATGTTTCACAGAAAAGTGGAACCAAAGCGTTCATCAATCTGGTGAAAGCAAAATAGTTGCACTTGATATTTCTAAGGCATTTGACAGAGTTTGGCATCAGGCTCTTTGGCCGAAAATGCTTGGTTTTGGGATCGGCGATTCTCTTTTGCAATGGATTAGAAACTACCTTTCGGAACGTTCAATTCGAGTTGTCTGATGTTCACAAAATAAATGCTGGTGTGCCCCAGGTCTCCATTCTGTCTCCGATACTCTTTTTAATTTTCATCAATGATCTCTTGTCTGCTACTTCTAATCCAATATATTCCTTTGCTGACGACAGTGGTCTCTGCTTTTTATATTCGTTTCCGAACTCACGTCCCTGCTCTTCGGCTGGGAACGGCAGTGTATGTTAAGCTCATTAAATTCCGATATTAGCACCATAGCCAATTCGGGAACTATCAACAGAGTGGAATTTAAGGCTTCCAAAACACAGTGCTGTCTGCTATCGTCAAAGTGAAATTTAAATACCCAGCCATTCTCCATGAATGGCATTTGCATCGTTGAAACCGAAAAACTTTCCATTCTCGGTATATGTATCAACGTCAAATAACGTTGGAATGACCAAATATTCGATGTCGCCAAAAATGCTGCGAAATATTTAGGTTTCCTCAAGCGATGTAAGAAATATATCACACCCTCTGATCTGGCCTCAATATATAAGGCGCGAAATTGGAATACAATGCTCACATCTAGTCAGCTGCTCCTAAAACCCCTTTGCACTTGCTAGATAGGATCCAAAACCGTGCTATAAAACTCATAGGTGATGACAATATCACACAGTCATTCAACACCGTCGAACACAGACGTAGTGTCTCCTATCTCACCTTGTTGTATCGCTATTTTCACCACCAGTGCTCCACCGAATTTGCCAGTAGCATTTCACCCCTTCTAACTTCTAACCGTAACACCCGTCTCGCTATGAATGCTCATCAGTCTACCCTCAAGCTCACTAAGCCGTACAACTCGCTTATGGAATGCCCTGTCGAGCTCTATATTTCCTAGTCACTATAAATTGCAAACATTTAAAACCAACGCACATCGGTATCTCCGGTTTTTCCCTCTCTAACTTCCCCTCGCCAGCACTATGCGCAAACATCTTAACGGCACACAAAATCTCTTGTGCACGCGCCAATTATAAAAAAAGAAAGTTTTAGCGAGAGTGATGGAAAATGCCACACGTCGGACTCGAATGGGCATCAATTCTGGCGGCGGCCACTCAGCCGATATCAGTTTCTCGACTTAATGGACAAAAAATTTAAGACATCAGATAAACATAATCCAAAAGCAGAACCAAAGTTGTTCATCGGGTGACAACTTTTCTGCCACCTTGTATACTGTAGAAACTTTCAACAAAGCAGCTATGTGGTGATGTTGGGAACCAATTCCCCATACAACCAGCTATCAAACGTAAACGGTTTAGTATACGCAATACGCATATTTCGCGCCAAGTTTGTCTCCCCAAGATACAGATACTTGAAAAACTTTTGAGTAAAGCCCATCATCATAGCTTGAGAGTTTAACCCGTGAGGTGTTGACAGGGAGAGGTAAAAAGCAAACTACATATTTATATACTTGTATGTGTATATTACAATAGATTTATTCTTGTAAAGGAAGGTATTTGCGTCCCTGGACGTAGACACGCGTTCGACAGAACAGGTGCTGGGTCGGTCATTTACCTGACTTTTGTCTGTTAGTCAGTTAAGTAGAGTGTCTGGCGACGACAATACGCAAAGCGAGCATCATATCATTATTTGCACACTAAGAACACATATATTCCAATAGCAGTGAAAGTAATGGCTTTCATTATACATAGAGCTACCTACAAGGGGAAGAACAATGGTTTATCCATCTATGCAGAGCTTCAGTTCCAACCATAATGATCGACATGCATCTTGACGGGTCAGTTGGGCAAATTGCAACACAAGTTATAACACATTTGACTCAGACTTGCAGCAGCAATGTAATCGTGCAGTAGTTGGTGGACCAACAAGATCATGCATGCGTTAAAGACCCAGCTTTGACGAACTTTATGAGCACAACCGAGATTTTAGAAGATTGTTCAATAACGCAATCAAGAAAGACAAACGATTTTGTTTCGTTCGGCAAACCAGATACGTATACGAGTAAGTACAAAGACTGAAGGCTTTCAGCCAGATTTTGTTTCCGAAAGGCAAAATTAACAATCGATGCGAAAACTTATTTTATAAACAGGTGGCATGCCCTCAACACTGGAGAAGGAATGTATAAGAAGGTACTGGCTGGTGGCAATGCTAGATGTCTAACATCCGTCATGCCTTCAACTTTGCAGCTTGGAAATAATAAACGCCCTCAAGGTATTTAGAGCATCACCATCTCTAACTAAGTCAATCGTGAGTTTCTTCGATTAGATGGTATTTCGAGATAATAAGGAAGCATTCATCAGGCTATACAGAGTAAATGGTGGACTATCACAGGGATCAGTTCTAAGGTCATTACCCTTGAACGTTATGTACGGCAATGTTCACTAGCAGAAGTGATCGATTACTGGTTTTGCAGACGATTTTGTGGTGATTGTGGCCGGAAAACATCTGTGTTATATGGACCGGCATTTTTAACTTTTGTCTCAGGTGGGCATAAAACGGAATCATGCCATATGCTCATAAGTAGCCGAAAGGACGTTGATTCAAGCCGGAAGTAATAAAGTACAATAAGCAAAAATCCCGTAAATCCTAAACTTACATTCTATGCTTACTAATAAATATACAATAATTCTCTTATACTTCTTATAGTTCTATATAACAACAGGCCATATCAGAAAAAGCGTCTCTCCCATTGAGTCTATATTACCAATCTATTTTGATGCGTTATAAAGCAGGGCAGTCCCACAGGCAATGGGCAATAATCTCTGCAGCTCCTGTAGAAATTATTTTATGGAGCACCCAATCGTTATACTTGTCTTGGGGTTGATTACCTCTCATGATCGGTTGGGATCTGGTAGGAGTCATATAAGACTAGATGCCCCAATGAACAGATCTAAATTTAAATCTGCAAAGCTGTCTACCATCCTATGGATCCTAGTCTTGGCAGTTCGTTAGCAGTGCACCACCCTGACACCTCATAGTATCTAAAAAAGCCATAAGCCTGCGATTCTGTGCTGTCTGTGGGCTCGGATAAGAAATACGCGGCAATGTTTAATTTTTCAATTTGATGGTGTTCGAAGTAAAGGATATTTGACCATTATCCATTATTCGATTGAGGCTGTACTTATTAGCGACCGGATGAATAGCCGAGAGTTCTGCTTGGGAGACGCGCCGATATGTGGGTAGACTGAGGAATTACAGTATGCGGAGGTCCTCGGGGAAGATTCCCACGCCAATGCCTCCGGGTGTCTTAGAGCCTGTAACACGAGAATGTCCTTACTTTTAATAGCCTCCCGTTGTTCACATTTATTCCCTTTTGGAATTCTATGAATTAAGTCTGTGGTGCCGCCCGAATGCAGAGTGCGTATTAACTTGTCCCATATTAACTTGGTTCGATTGGAGATAGTCTCTTAGTTTAAAAGCAGAGCATTCGGTAAGCTGCATGTTGAAAATGTAAATTGATAGCCAATTAAGCAAAGTTTGGTAGTCCGTCGTTGGAGAGGGTTTTAATGCGTCGGTAATGCTTTGGGGGCCCATTGCGATTTTTCCTATCAAGTTGATGTTAGTCTATTTTGAGTGTAGGCCACCCGACGACTTTGACATAAATGAGAGTAGGTCTAATGACAGTATGTTACATGACTTTGGATTGCAGACCTCACTTTCGCTCAAAGGCCTTCATTCCTAAGTAGGAAGTGAGTGAATTAACGATTTTTATTTTATTCAACAACATTTTCTTCCGACCTCAATTTGCTATCCAAGATGGGACCTAGGTATCTGCCACTCTTCGAAAACATCAGAGAGAAGCCATTTTTCATGTGTGGAATGCGCCAATTGAGAAATGGACCATGTCCAAGTTACCAAATCACCAACCTTATTCCGTAAGCAGTCTTTCGTGCGTACTTCAATGTAAAAAGAAGATTCTAACAATTCGCCTTTGAAGGTTTCCCTGAGCTGGCTAATAAAACTTGCCGCAAAATTTTTTTAGTTTATTTGCGGTGTTTCCCCGATTAAGTGCTAAGTGAAATTATAAAGACTTGAATTCTAAATTAAATTATCACTTAACAAGGTGAAAATTTTAGTACCTCCTTATTCTCAACCAACTCTTTTGAAAATTTTGGTCATGCGCAACTGTTTATTTATTTATTTCTTTTTTATCGTAACTTAATAGAGTGTTAACTGTCAACTCGTGCACCATGGGATTCGCTATTCTTTTTTTTTACTAAAAAAAGATTTTATGAATACACTTTTACCTAGCAAATAATATTATAGTATATTATCTATCATATGAGAAGTGAAAAATCTTTTATGAATCTGTTTAATTTAAGTGGCAAGTGTAGTCATTACTACGCAAAACGCAATATGCTAAGGCCAACGGATGTTTGACGCAACCGACTAGAATATGAATTAGCGATAAGTGTGTATCTAGCTTGGCTAAGGGCTTAAGTTAAACACTAGGAACTTCTCTTGCTCTTCTAGGTATAAACGCGTAAGGCCTGACAATCACATATGAGAGAGAATGTCAAGGTGGTAACATTGTAACACTACATAGTAGTAGCGGGAAAATACTATAAGAAGATTTGCCGTCGGAAGGCAACAATTACAAAAGGATTGCCGACGGTAACTTCCTTTATTACAAGAATCAAGTGTACAGAATGAGCGGCGACTCTATCAGAAGTCTATCGACGAGCACTTTCCTGAACTGTTAAACGGCGAAAATTCCGCTGTCAGGCAGGACACCCCATTCAATTTGAACGAAGATCATGAAAATTTCCGTTCATTTGATGGAAACAAAGTGAGGATAGCAATATCCAAACTCAAAAGAAACAAATACGCAGGAACCGATGGCCTAGCCGCCAAGGTTTTCAGACCTAAGAATAGACGTGAGTGGTATCCTTTTCAAATTGTCTTCTCTCGGTTTGGACCCCATATTGTTAAAATCGATATTTTCTTTAGGTCAGTCTTCTCAAGCCCTTTTTTAGCCACTTCTGGCATCCTTTCATTTTCATTTTAACTATAATTCATTTTAACTATAAATCACATGTGAATTATCAATAACACCAATTCATGGTCGATGCCAAACGTGACCGATCATAGCGATCGTCATAATCTCTCCACTGAGAACACAATCATTAAATTCGAAAAAATTGGCAGTTTTTGTGAAGTCGAAAGCCATTCTCTACATCTCGGTTTCACGTATTTGGCGCTTGGATATTGGAATCTTTATCGCTATAAAACTTATAATACAGCTTATACAGCAATTTGAGATTGCTGAAAACAAAATGAAGCAAAATACAGTCCAATTTTGCTTTGGAGGAACAAGACGTTGAAATTGATCTTTGAACAAAATCTTCTTCTGTAATCAGGCCCATTTCTTTCTTGGCCTACGAGTATTTCGACGTAAATATACAGACCTGCAGAATTTGGTGATCTTAGAATTCAAATCTGATCATAAAGAGCCATTAAGTTCTCAACGGATGATAGCTTGGTGCATTTAGGACTAGTGGCGTGATCGTGTCGTATTTTTGAAAATGAAGAAGGCCGCAATTTTCTTCGAAAAACTAATCCTGGCGATTTCTTTCTTCGAACAACTTTGAGAACTGTTCGCCATAATGATCTCTATGTTCCTCGATTTTGCGCCAAAGGGTCAACTGACTTCTAAATAAATTTGATATAATCAGATCTCTGACTTCGCCTCCGAGAACGAATCTTCCTAAGGCAGGTGTAACGTAACTAGGCCGGAAAATACGGCGTAGGCCAAACACTATCCACATTTTTGTGGACTCAGACAATTATAGTGTAAAAGAATTTGAATATTCTGACTATGCTAATACAAGATATGTTAAAATGTACAAAGGCAGATAAGCCTGCAGGGTCGTATGCTGACTCCACTACTGTGGCTTATGTTGGTTGACTCTCATTTCGGCGTCTACATTTTTTGTTTTCCGGCCCAGCTCTTCTAGAAGGGGTTAACGGTGCTGCAGTCGGTGTTGCACTTCTATTTCAAAAGCGATAGCGTGGTAGTCGTTGTATGTATACACTATAGCTTACTATTTAATCGTCCTTGTCATGTTTCTATTGGCAATAGTTCAAGGATTAACGTAAGCACGAAGCGGCATCGATATGACGGGTACTGGTCTTATTCATCCAGGTTTAACTTGCTAATCTTATGACCGTTAGTACAGTGCAAGTAGAAAATAACAATATTGTATACTTAGACTCTGACATTACCCATCAAGAAAATCTCGATGACGATGTCGCACACTGAGGTAAAGTTGAGTGCGACAGCGACGAAAATTAAGAGTACACGAGTGTCAGCGGATCTAATCAGAGGTACGCGCATTCGCGAAGGTTTCCACATTAAAAACCGAAAATGAATAAATTTCAGGCTGAACAAACCAGTTGGATTTGCCATGTTCAACGATACTTGTCGAAAAACCCGCTCCAAAAAGCAATAGACGCTTATGTTATAGCCGGGGCTCGTAGAAGAAGTCCGACGAAAAACTAATGAATCACTGAAATGCAAAAACACCGAGAAGCCCTTGATTCTAAATAGAGCGGCCTACGACCAATGTCGTAGACATTAAATTAAGGTTGTTTTAGAGCCAAAATATGAAAGGAAGACATCTTTTGTAGCACAGTCTATGTCTTGAGACGGACATTGACTAATTGACTCTGCTGGGTGGCGAAATATTATTTCATCGGTTTCTTCACACCAAAATTCAGATAGAGAAGTGGCGATCACCTGATCATCAAACCCTTATTCAAATTGATCATGCCGGGATTAACCCATAGCACCCATCCAGTACTCTAAATACCGTTTACCATTTCTTGAGACTGTAATCAGACGATAACTACCCAAATTTCCCGTCAGACAAAATGCACTATTCAATCTGAGTGAAGAAAGCCCAAATTTCCCTCCACCCGACCAAGACAAAGGAAACCTTCTAAACTGCCTCATTTGTAATGATATCAGTATCTTTGACAGGTACAAAATCTTGTTTGACTTATTGTGTGAATGTCTGAAACCATTTGTCAATGATGTGATTGGTATCTTTCAGTGCGCGGTTAGGCCGAATAAGTCCACAGTTGACCAAATATTCACACTACGGCAAATTGTAGAGAAAGCCCAAGAAGTCCAGTTCGATACAGATTGTGAAGTATGACGATGGAAAACGCCCACTGCTCCTTAAAGATTGAATGCAGTCTCACCGAGACTTTTGATATCAGAAAAGAGATACGAGTGTGACATCATGTTTGAGGAAATTGTCCGAAACTCGCAACCCAACACCAGAGTCACAGTTTTTCAAAAGTCTGTCCCAGCTGTCACCGGTGCCTTTGCAAGTATTAAAATAGAAAGCGCAAGAACGGGTTAAGCGGGGAACATAACTTGCATCTACGTTCGTGGCTGTTGCTGTTGCTGAAGCGGATAACTATCAAACCGTTCACTTATGACGTTTTCGATTGGTTTCCCTCCGGAAGTTGGCCAATGGAGCACTAAAAACTTCTTTGGATGTCAAATTTTTGTTTCGAAGTTTCTTTGTTTGGTAAAATGGCGAAAAACCGATTTATTAAGCCAAAGACAGTCGATGGCTTGAGAACAGAAATCTAGTTTGACACACAATACTATTTGACGTTTATAATTATTTATATTTTAGTATATTTTGACATTTTGAATCCAGGAGAAATTTTGCTTCTGAAATGACAACTGAAAGCAAAATTTTGTTTCTAAAAAAACGTGAAGAATCAGTTTTATGTCATTTTTTCGCTCCAGATGGCTTCTGAACCCCTATAAGAATGTGCATGTGCATGTGTATCTGCGCTTGCGCCTGCTACTCAAATTGAAATGAGTTGAACTTTTTGACCTGAATTTAACATTTACTTGTTTGTGGAATTTTACAATTTAGCATTAAGAAAACTTGAAAGCTTGTTTTTTGCTGTTTTTTATATGTTCATTGTACTTTTGAGGGAATAATAAGTGCAATGCTTGTTTGTACAGGGTCTTCCAATAGGGACTTTCTATCTTTGACAATTGATAGCGGCCATATTTTTGAAGCTACATCTGTCAAATTGGCTGTTATTTATTGAGCCTGTTTTGCCAAATCAAAATGGCTGTTCTGTTCGGATTATTCGCAGTGTGGTGGATAAATTTGAGTCCACTGGTTCAGTAAACGATAAAGCAACACCCGTACGTCGACGAAACGCAAGATCTGCCGAAAACATCGCCGCTGTCTGTGGGCGTGTGCAGGAGAATCCGAGGCAGTCAATTTCGCATCGCTCACAAGAACTCGGCCTTTCGTAGACCACAACTTGGTGAATTCTGCATCGTGACTTGGGCTTGCACTCGTACCAAATTCAAATGACCCAGGAGCTGAAGATAAACGACCATAGACCACGACGTGTCTTCGCTGAATGGAGCAGTTGGAAATTGACCCTAATTTTCATCGAAAAATCCTCTCCAGCGATGAGGCCCATTTCTGGATGAATGGATACGTCAATAAACAAAATTGCCGAAAGTGGGACGATACCAATCTACTTGAGATCCAAGAACGTCGAATGCATTCCGAAAAAGTCACTGTTTTGGGTGGATTTTGGGATGACGGCGTCATCGGTCATATTTCTTTGAGAACGACGTTGGCTAGGCCATCACCGTCAAGGGCGAGCGCTATAGGTCGATGATTACCAACTTATTACTTGGTCTGAATTGGATGAAATGGACACCAACGACATGTGGTTTCAATGACGTGGGTTGTTTGTAGCGATTCGAGGGCATGGTCATCTCACGTGAAGGTGATGTGAACTGGCCGCCGAGATCATGCAATTTGACCCCTTTAGACTTTTTTTTGTGGAGTTTTCTGAAGTCGCATGACTATGCGGATTAGCCATAAACCACAGCGGTCCCCAAAGCCAACATAACCCATGCCATCGGTCATATTCAGCCTGATTTATGAGCCAGAGTCATGAAAAATTGGACATTTCGGATGCGTGCCACCCAGAGAAGCCGCGGCTGACATTTGAACAATGTTATATTCCATACATAATGGCATCGATAAGCCTTTCAAACGAATAAAACAATTCGATGATATCTCACATACACTTTATTTTATTTAAATTTAAATGAAATATTTTTCCAATTAAAAATTTGGATGAAAAATAAATTTCCACGTGTATAGTGAACACGATTGATGCAAACACCAGTGGATTTTATGGAGAGAAGAACCCAGCCAGGATCTAAGGATTTATCGGTTAGATACGGTAATCGTTGGTACTGCATCAGTTCCATTTCTCGCAATCCGGGTACTTTTGCAGCTAGCGGAAGACGAAACACCGAAATATCCCATCGCCCCTACTGTCATCAGAGAGGAAACCTATGTTGATGATGTTATAAGTGGAGCCGACACAAGTGCTGAGGCCCAACATAAACTTCAAGCGGTACGGGAATTTCTAGGTTTCCATCTACGCAAACGAGTCAGCAACGCGGAAGAGGTTTTAAAACAACAAACACACACGTACGAGTATTCACAGATAGCGTCACACGGATAGAGGCGATTAGTGGAAAGCGGGTTTTGGTTTTCCAATGTCTGGAAAGTTTGCCATCTATGTAAGTTTATCTACAGAAACCACCTCACTGTCACGACTTTTTAAGCCGCAGAATGGGGTCATCCTACCCCCCTTCTAACCAATCCAAACTTTCCACCTACCACCGAACGACGCGACGCTGCCCTCATCTAGACATTTAACATATTGGGTCTACAAGTAAGTTTCCAGCGTTTTTTTTCCAAAATTTGAAGTTTTATTATGAAAACATAGTTACAATGCTTTATTCAAAGTATCGTCCATCGGAAGCTACAACTTTCCCCCATCTTTCTGGCGATTTATGAATTCCGGACCAAAAAAATTTCTCGTCTTCCGAGCCCAAGAACGTATCGAGCCAATTTTTGATTTCCTCTACTGAGCTGAAGCGTATTCCCGTAAGAGCGTTCTGCATCGAACGAAACAAGTGGTAGTTAGATGGCGCCAAGTCTGGACTATAAGGCGGGTGAGGCAGAATTTCCCATCCACTATTTTCCAAATAGTTTTTCACCGAAACCGCAACATGTGGCCGAGCGTTGTCGTGATGAAAAATGACGGACTCATGCCTGGTCTCATATTCTGGCCGTTTTTCTTTTAATGCCCGCTTCAAACGAATTAGTTGGGTTCGATATAATGGTCCTTTGATGGTTTCACCACTCGGAAGCAGTTCGTAGTATACGACACCCTTTTGATCCCACCATATGCAGAGCATGACCTTATTCACGTGAATATTTCGTTTCGGCGTCGATTGGGCGGGTTCGCCGGGCTTTGTATACGATTTTCTGCGTTTAGGATTATCATAATAAATCCATTTCTCATCATCAGTGACAATACGATGCAAAACTGATTTATTTTTACACCGCTGCAGTAACATTTCGGACATGCAAAATCGCCGTTCGACGTCTCTTGGCTTCAATTCGTACGGCACCCAGTTTCCAACCTTTTGAATGAAAGTGCTTTTAGGCACAGCGAAACGGCTTTGTTGCGTGACGCCCAATCATGTAGCAAGTTTTCTTGAATCTGACACGGATCCTCATCCAGTAAAGCGTCCAATTCCTCGTCTTCAAAACTTTTCGGCTTTCCGGGGCGATCTTCAACTCCAAAATCACCACTTTTGAACCGTTTGAGCCACTCGCGGTACGTCGATTCACCAATACATTCCGCCCCATAAATTTCTGAAAGCAAACGATAGGCCTCAGCCGCACTTTTCTTCATATTAAAGAATAAAAGCAGCGCTTCCCGCAAATGACGTTTATTTGGCTGGAAACTTGCCATAATTTTCCTCGATAAAATGTACGACACCGATAGAACTGCTCAAATATAACGCTTCAAAGTTGTTGACAGATACAAAACCTACAAATAAAACACATGGGGTCTGACATTTCTGCCCGGTATCCACTGGTGTCGCCATCTCTGACAAACGCTGGAAACTTACTTGTAGACCCAATACATTGATAATTAGCAAGCTAAATCGAAAAGAAAAAAAAACAATCCATAAGCAACAATTTTTCACTATCCATGTTGTATGGTTGTGAAGTAAACTTGCAAATTGATTCCCCAGATGACGTTTGACAATCAATTGTCGCTTCAAAATAGGTTACAGTAGCAGCAGATGCAGACGGAGATACATGTTGTAGTACCAAAAAGAAGGTACCTTCAATATCGACGAACTACACAAATTGTCACAGTAGACATGCCTATAGCTTTGAGATAGTAAGATTCGTTTTCCATCTCAGCGCCGCTATTAACTCTTAGCGTTGGCAACTGCAACTCATCGTTTGAGTTTTGGTAACGTATCATCATCGCTGTTTTTTTGTTTTTACCAGTGAACAATAAGGCCTTGTCAAAAGACATTAAGAGGTACGAGTACAATGACGCACGGAAGCGAAGGTGGATGACCATGTGCTTGTTCGTTTTGAATGCAAACATTTTCCATTTACGACTTTTTGAGGATGACAGCGTGCAGCTCACCGACCTGGTCAGAAAAATGTACATCAGTCGGCTGAGATGTTTGCGGCATGTCAAGCCCAGGGAAGAAATAATCTTCAATTTCTTCACGGAAGTCAAGTTAATTCTAAGGTTCGATCAAATTTCGTTGTTTAGATTATTCGGTTCGAGTTTTTGTGTATTTCTTTTTTATATTACGTTGAAGTTCGATAAAAACGAGGTTAGAGTGTGTATTAAAATATTACATATACATGCATACAATTCGAGTTATATTTAGTTTCATGAATACTGCGATTTGCCCCCAGTTTCAAAAGATATGTAGGTGTGGTCCCCCCCTTTTTTTTTTTTTTTAAATACTTCAATATACCATAATTTATTATCTGTTTAGTTAGACGTCAGAGTATACAAATGAAAGGAAAGATATTTCAGACGTTTTTCGCTTTAAGATACATGTTAAGCTCAGATCTTTGCATAAAATCATTTGCGTTCAGACAATTCAAGAAACTATCAAATATTAACAGAAAGTCTAGGTCTAGTCTGTCCGTCTGTCTATTTTTAATAATTCATTAGTTGTACGTTTTGGTTGGTTCCTTTCCAAACGAATCCCAAGTTTTTTTTTTTTGTTTTTTTTTTGGCAAAAATTATGAACAAAAGAAATCAAACCAGTTTGGCTCGCCAAAGAGGTCGCAATCATCGACTCTTGTCTACACTCCATCAGAAATGCCGGGCAAAGAGTTTTTTGCGTCAGATCAAAATACATATCTAATTCTGATGGTATTTATACATATACATATATGTATGTACATATGTACGTCTAGTCATTTATTGAAAAAAATCACGCCACTATTTTCGAAAGGAAAAAATGAATTTCTTATGTACGACTAGTAAGTGAGGTACTCACAAATCTGGAAGTTTCTGACGCGTTGTACTGGTATTTCGAAGTACCATGGCAAATTTTCTGTTACCGACGACACACAAGCCTTTTTTTTTCACCCTACCCAATGTGGGGTACCAGCAATTATCTCACTATCTATGTGTAGATACATAAGTATCTATTTACTCTGTAATCACATGTGGTCTGAATAAAATGCCTCGGGCTCCCCTTTCTGCCCCAATACCATAAAATTATCGGTGGCGTGTGTTAAATAAAAAGCGCCAAGCAAGAAAACCGTTCACTGACGAGCCCAACAATTTCAGCCAATCACGAGCAAGTTTCACTAGAAGGCCTTGAATGCTCCCACCAGCAAGTGATCTGTAGCTATACCTGTTACGATCATCGGTTTTGTACTAAAAAGATCGCACGAGCAGACGTATATGTATCTATAGATATATTCGTTTTTTTTTTTTTTTTTTTTTTTTGTCTCTGCAATATATCGCTATGTCTTCTAAATTGATTAGTACGAGTACGAGTACGTGCATGTGACTGTATTGTATTGTATCTACAAGTATGAGAGGGGAATTTTTATTTTTTTTGATCATTTCTGTTGAATTGACGTCGATAACCGCAGGTTGTTTGTCCATCTTGTGAAGGATGGAAGCAAGATCACACAGTGGGGAGATGCAAATACTAAACAACATGCGCATAGGGAATAAATTGTTTTTGATGGAATGGAGGCGCATATACGCCACGGCGTTAATTTACTGCAGCAAAGCCTAGAATTGTAGGCAGTCATTTTGCACTAAAGGTAATTGAGGTGTTTTTTTTCCTATCTATCTGGTGCGTACAAGCGAAAAACACGTTACATAAGAGACCTTAGTTTTCTTTGTTTTTTTTGCTAACACCCTGTTGTTATTTATCAAAACTCAGGCGAATGCGTCATGTACGAGTACAATGCATACTTGACGATTGTTGCTTTGATTTAGTTTAGTTTATTTTGTTGTTTCTATATTTAACGTTTGACTTATCATTTCACTACTTCGCTGGGGGTACACACCCCATTTCAAAGACAAAATCGAGTTCAAGTGGAATACCGTGTTCGTTTTGGAGTGTTTTTTTCCAATGCTATTGCGTTGTTATTTTATTCACTCGAGTATTTCCTCAATGAAATACGAATGTGTTTTGTTATGAATTAATCCATGATAACAATAAATGGCGACAACAGGGACTATATGTAATTGCAGTTTTATCATGTTTTGTTAGAAGTACACTAAATCAAAATGATATCGTTGATAATATTGTTTGAGTTAGAGTTAACTCAAGCGTGTATTCAGGACCCGATTGAGTCTGAGTAATTGTTTTTCCATAATTCTAGCTTTTCACCAACGTTTCCAGCGGCCCCATCAATATCTACTAACTTACTTCGGTGGCGCTAGAGCTCGGGATGCGCCTGGGGTTCAACCAACAAGCCTCTCCAGGTAGCACGATCTTTCGCTACCGCACTCTAAATTGGTGGAGGTCTTCTTCCAGTAGCGTGCGCCACCATATTTGTGGTGGTCCACTGCTGCACCTTCCCTCGGAGCTAGAATGGAGTTGTAGTGTCAATTCGCTCAATATGACCGAACCATCTCAGACGTTAGATATGTATGTAGACGCCTGACAAGAGCGATATGATTGTACGGTCCATACAGTTCGTGCTTCTTCTCCATTCTCCGTCAACCCAAACGGAACCGAAATGGTCAAGTGTTTTTCATCCGCTTTCAACAAGGTCCAAGCCACTGAGGCATAGATCCGGACCACGGTGATTAGGCCTATGTTACAGTATTATCTTCTGAGCCCTAAGTAACAGCGGTTGGCAAGAGTAATTCTGCTCCTGATTTCTGCGCTGATGTCATTGATGGTTGAAACTGTGAAGCCAAGGTAGACGCTATAATGGTGCCGTGAAATAAGGCCGAGCGCAATAACGCCGAATTCCAAAATTCTAAAATTCCAAAATTCGGCATTATTTCACTTTATGACAGCGAAATAACACCGAATTTTGGAATTCGGCGTTATTACACTCGGCGTTATTTCACGGCACACTTATAACTACCTCGAAGTTATAACTCCCAATAGTGAGATTCTGGCTAAGCCATCAGTTGTGAGCGTCCTTTTCTGATTACTGCAGTTTACCGTCATATCTATTTTGGCCGATTTCCCTTCAATACTTATTGACGGCTCGCTTTGTTTGTCCAATTGCATTAATGTTATTCGCGTACGCAAGTAATTGTCTCTTTCTAGGGGTATGGTAAAAATGTAACTTGACAGGGCATCGCCTTGTCTAAAAGCTTTTCTAACACTTAAGGTGTCGGTTAATCCATTACCGATCTTGATGGGCAGCAAGAATTCTCCATACTCATCCTGCGCAATTTAACGAGTTTGGCAGGGATGTCAAAACTAGACACGGCGTTGAATGATTCGCCTGTATACACGCTCTCATATGCGGATTAGGGTCGGCAAATAACATAGAAGGCGAATGTTGAACTGAAATTCCCAAGTGCCCGATGGTGGACTTTCCTGAACTGAAACCACAATGGACTGAACAGGTTGTTCTTTTCACAGCAGAAAATATATTATAGGCAATATTTAAGTGGTTTATTCTTGTATAGCTGGCGCTGTCAAAAGGGTTTACTGAGATTAGATGCTTCGGACATACTTTTCTCTGACTAAATCTTATGATGAGCTGGTCCATGTTCCCAAACATGCCATCTCCAACTCTTTTAGTAGACTTAAGCTTCGATATGGCTACTTCAACTTTGTCTAGCTTAGGGCGACGGAATTCACTATCATCTTCCTCCAGAGTGAATGGTTCATTCTGTCTAACAGCGGTATTTTCACTATCATCGCCTTTATATAGTCTGCAGAAGTAGGCTTTCTATATATGTAGTCAGCACCGACTGTGATTCTATTATTAGTTGTCCATGTTCATGTTTGCATTTTCATTTTGGCTCTATAGTCCGCAGTTTCTTGTTGCATCTCTTCACTTGTTCGATCGCGCTTTTGCGCTTTTGTTTTCTCCCCGAGAAGTTTGTGCTCTTTCCTGTCTTAAGTACTTCTCGTGAAGTAGCCCCTGTTAGCAAGTGGCAGCACTTTGAAACCAATCACATCAGAAGCAGCTTCTCTCATGCTTTCTTGACACCATTCCAATTGGATTTTGAAAGTGCATAAGGGAAACGCGGTCAGCAGAGATTCTAGCAGTCGTTGGTGACCTTGCTTGACTCCGTTGTGCCTGTGATATTCGCATTCGTACCCTTCTTCTTATTCAACACTAGAAACCTTACCGAGACCTTGAAAATTGTCAGAGTTTGCAAAATCTAAAAGAATGCATCCAAGGAAAACCCATTTCTTAAGATTGGGGCTTGTACAATGAGAAGGTTCAGTTCGAAGGTTAGTTTTTCGGTGATTAGTGAAGCATTACATATTAAATACGTTGCATGAAGAGCGCCCCACCCGTTGAAGGGCTTTACTTTAAAAACAGTCACATTGCAGTCTTCCCATTCCGGGCATCCAGCTGGTCACATTAAGCATTCTGTCATCCGCGATTCTCGGCAAGAAGTGTGGCTTTCTTACCATCTTATTCGCTGTAGGCTCACTCTTCTGAACAGATGTATCTATATCGCTGTAACTTCGGTATAGTTGTTTGTTGTACCGTCTGGTCCACACTCCGTCAACGCAGATCTATATAAAAGTTAAAGGATGAAGAGTATCTTGTATTATCCCTTTTTAGTTTATCGCTTGTCTTCTCAGACTATAGAAACAGTGGTTGGCCGTTTTCGCTTAATCTTTGCGCTGGAGTTCACTGTGGAATCAAGTTAAATACTCGTAAATTCCTTAAACACTTTACGTCGGTGTTGATGGTCCTTTCTGATGACAGCATATATTTTCTTTTGCTTTCATTGGCATTAAACCTTTTCTAAAATCAAAAGATTAGTTGATGTTCCTTCCAGAAAAGCTCTGTACAGCTCGGCTGGATAGACGAAATAATAGACTAACTTAAAATTAATGAAAAGACGGCAAGTAAGGATTTTAAACTCGTTCGTCTTCTCCCAGATCTGCTGCATCTTTCGAAAGTCCCTGCGGCGTATTTTTCAAAATGGCTTGCCTATAACAAAAAAAAAAGTCGTTCGCTAATTGAGCTCTACAGAAGATGGGAAGAGACCCTGCTAAATGGCTTTGTTAAGACGACAAATTGCAGTATTTGGCCAAGCGAACAACCGGAGTTACCCCAGCAGCAGCTACTGTATACCTAAAAATCGAATGTTTGGTATGGTTTTCATGGCGGCGGTCTCATTGAAGTCATTGAAGGTCCTACTTCTTCCGAGATGGTCCCGGCACGTTGGTTACAGATAATGGAGACCGTTGTCGCTCCATATAAAACATTTTTTTTTTATAAATTGGTACTACTCGTAGATGACTTGGAGGATATTTGGTTTCAACAGGACGATGCCTCTTGCCAAACATCGCATACCACAATCGAGACTTTGAAGATAAAGTTCGGTGATGGTCTTATTGTAAGAATGGCCCTGTTAATCGGCCACCCGGCTATTAATAATATCGATTCTTGACGAATGTGCTTGTTTATGATTTGTTAGCCTCTTTGTTCCTTAACCGGATCTAGGATTTCGATTGCCCGAAATGAAAAAAATGGTGTACATTTGGTGAGCCAACTGCTAGTGTGGAAGTTTTCATTAAATTAAATATACACATATTGTTAAATCAATACAAAATTTTATTGATTAATAAAGCTTAGTCTATTGCAATTATGAATGAAATACAACATCGTTCATGTAATTACCACGGCTTCTGTTGCAAGCCACCATCCGGAGGTCAAAATTATCGATGACTTTTCGAAGAATAAGTGGGACAATGGCCGCAATTTCAGTTTGGATTTTATGTTTGATTGGTTATTGTAACAAACCTTACTCTTCAAATAACCCCACAGGAAGAAGTCTAAAGGTGTCAAGTCGCATGACCTTGGAGGCCAATCAACTTCTCTTACCGAAATAATGCGGTCTTCAAATTTCGTACGCAATAAATTGATTTATGGGTGGCTTGTGTGGGCGGTAGCACCATCCTGTTGAAATCAGAGGTCGTCCAGACCCAATCAATTCAATTTTGGGGAATAAAAAGTGAGGCCCAATTGTTAACTTCGGAGACGAATTGATGGTTTGAATACTTTCGCTTTGCCGTGTTCGTGGTGGCCGCGCAAGCTGATATGGAGTTTGACCCGATGCTGAACCAGTTTCTTCAAAACGCTTCACAATTGCACGAAATCCGGACTCACAATGGCGACCGTAAAATTCACGAATCTTACGAAATGTTACTTTTACAGATCGAGATTAAATAACAAAAACGAGTTGTTGCGTGGTAAACGACTTCATGACTAAAATTGCCAAAGATTGTATGACATCTGTTAAAAAGATCATCCACATTGAATTCAGTAAATGAAAGTAATTGACAGCCAACATTTACATCACCTGTTGGCTCATCCTTTATTAAAATATCGCAGATCTTACGTTTCGAGCTTAAAATTAGCTGGCATCTTTATCTTAGTAGCTAAAGGTTATCTCAGGTACTGTCTCGATGAATGTGTGGTATTAGAGTCACTTAGGGGTGGTATATCGAAGAATGTTGTACTGGGTATTCATTTTAGGCTCTAGCTATCCAGGCGTGTTAATGTGTCCAAAGTGTAGGTTTTTATTTTTCTCCTGGAGCGTCCTTTGAGAAACCATCGAGCTCTGAGTTGTAGGCTCACTCCAAAGGTTCATAAAAGTTCTCTTATATAAGATGTTCAGCTTCAGCTGTCACATCGAACAGACTAATGTTCAAATATTTAACTTTTCGGCGGATTGCAGAAAGACTATTTTTTATCGCCATCAAATTAATGACCTCGCATCTAAGCTGATTAAAAAACAAACTTTTCTGACAACTCCAATATATGTAGCATGCTTTTATTTAAAGGACATACTCCTTATCCAGCGAATTCCTTCCTAGTTGATTAGTAGTTACTGGATCGCAAATGTATACAACATATACTCGTACAAGCAAGCATGAAATACAGTCATTCTCGTGAATTATCCCAATTCACGGTCCTCGTCCTGTTAGTTCAGAATTATTAGAACCTCCAGAACATAGGAAACTGGTAATTTTTTAATTTTTCATTGACTTTAAAAGTCCGCCATCATCTTTTTTCGAAAACCTTGACTAATCTTGGAACCTCATACTGTGAAAAAAGGACTTTCTTCTTTTAGTCTTTTAGTTTATCTGAGAAGTAACTTTTCCATTTAATGTACACAGTGAAAAAATTGTCCAAGTATGGTGATGGCTGTTATGTACATTTTGTCAGTAAGGAAGTACCAAGGATGAAAAAGATGCACAGTACCCCGAATACCTTTGAAAATCAAGCAGATTTATCCGCTTTTACTTCATCTTTTTCTCCTTTAACTCGAAGTAGTACATTCAGGCATCGATTCCATACATAAATTATACTGCACCACGAGTAGTGACCGCATTTTGCCACTGACGTTGGTATGGGTACTCCCATCAAGTTGATTATAGGCTCTGCCAACCAAACAAGTTTCCATAACAAGTTGTCTTGTTGCATACCTCCATCCTGGTATATAAGACTTAACTTGCAGGTACAAATATGTATGAAGGTACATTATTTTCAGTCAGCAATTAAAACATATTTGTGTTTATGAAATTCATCAAGTATTGGATATTGTTAAAAGTTTGATTTTGAAGTGATATCACAGTAATTTCACGTGGAATGTTCGCCTCCAAGTCGTCTAAAGTTTCTGTTTTTTTTGGGATAGACCAGAGTTTTAACGCAGCCTAAAAAAAAAGAATTTAAAGGTGCTAAAGCGAACGCACCAGTTCAGGGCAGTTTCCAGCGATATGAAGATCACCGAACTTTGTCTTCAATGACTAGACTGAGGGACGCGCTGGGTGACAAATGACACCGTCCTGTTGAAACCAACAAAAAAAACCATTATTGGGTCTGTAACGGTTTGCTAAGAGATGGCGTAACTTGTATTATTCCATTGGAACATGCGTTGGAAAGCTACTGTCATTGTACGTCATTTCAGTATATGTCATTCATTTGAAGCGTAAACAACAATAAATTTTTTTCACTCAAATATGTCGAACTTTGTGCCTGAAAAAGTGTTTTTGAGGGGAGTTCTTCTTCATGAAGAAAACTGCTGTCGAAAGTCATCGTATTTTGGTGGAAGTTTATGGTGAACATGCGCTAGTTGAGCGAACGTGCCAAAAGTGGTGATTTTGGCTTGGAAGACGATGAACGTCCTGGGCATCCAAAAAAGTTTGAAGATGAAGAACTGGAAGCATTACTCTATGAAGATTGTTGCCAAACACAAGAAGAGCTCGCAGAATCTTTGGGTGTCACTCAAGCAGCCATTTCAAAACGTTTAAAAGCAGCTGGATATATTCAAAAGCAAGGAAATTAGGTTCCACATGAACTCAAGCCGAGAGACGTCGAAAGGCGGTTTTGCATGTCCGAAATGCTGCTGGAACGCCACAAAAGGAAGTCATTTTTGCATCGGATTGTTACTGGTGATGAAAAATGGATCCATTACGACAACCCAAAGCGCAAAAACTCATATGTGACCCGGCCAACCCGCCAAATCAACGGCAAAGCCGAATATCCATGGCGCGAAGGTAATGCTCTGTATTTGGTGGGATCAGATGGGTGTGCTGTATTATGAGCTGCTAAAACCGAGGGAAACCATCAATGGACAACGCTACCGAACACAATTAATCCGTTTGAAGAGAGCAGTGGCCGAAAAACGCCCGGAATATGCTACCAGACACGAGGCAATAATTTTCCATCATGACAACACTAGGTCCCACGTTGCTATTTCGGTTAAGAACTATTTGGAAAACAGTGGATGGGAAGTCTTACCCCACCCGCCTTATAGCCCAGACCTTGCCCCTTCTGACTACCATTTGTTCCGGTCGATGCAGAACGCCCTCACTGAAATACGGTTCACATCAGAGCAGAATATCAAAAATTGGCTTGATTCATTCTTGGCTGCCAAGCCGGCGCAGTTCTTTTGGGATTGGATCCACAAATTGCCAGAAAGCCAAAAAGATGGGAAAAGTCATAGCTTCAGATGGGCAATACTTTGAATAATACTATTGTACATGTTTTTCTTAAATAAACATTCAAATTTTGAACAAAAAACCGCACGAATTATATACCCAATAATTTTTACGTGTACGAAAGTTGCTGTTGAGAGACATCCTACTGTTCGCTTGAGCATATTTTGCTTTATCACGAAAGATGTGTGTCACTGAGATTGATTTTTCGATGAAAATCTGAATCGCCTTTCATCTTCAATAGAGCACAATCTGTGAAAGTTCGACGTGCGCGATGGTCATTTGGCTTTAACTCGATCTTATACAGACGAAAAAGCAACAGGGACGTTCGAGAGATGTCCAGCTCATGAGAACCACGCGATATCGATTGATTGCGGTTTTGGCTTACCAACTCACGCATGGCTGCAATATACTCTTCACTTCTGGCGTTTCGATGTTTCACTGGCACGGCAACTTTATAGAGCGAATTTTCAAATTGTGTTGCTAGACGCTTAATTATTTGCTTATCAGGACGATTTTAACGGCCGGAAATTGAAGTTAATGCACGTAACGTAGTCGTTACTGATCCCGAATTTTGTTCACAAATTTGGACAATTTGTAAACGTTGTTGAACCGTACGAGTATACCTTTCCATGATTAAATTCTAGATAATCTATGTATATGCGTGAGTTCAGAGAATCCCTATTTGGAAAATGGACATCATTTGTGAAACATTTTATTACAGCGGTTATTACGGATTTTGTCATTAGAGCAAGACTTTGGCACTAGGCCTTAAATTTTCAACATATGGACGGGCATGACTATTCGTATCAAGCCTAAATATTCCGACATAAGCATAATGTGCTATCGCAGAAAAAGGAAAAGGTAGCTTCTACGAGCTCTTGACCAAAACGTACCACGTCAAATTTAGAAGGCAGGGCACCTTTGGTATTACTGTTGGGATGTATAGATCAACGCGGCTGCCCAATTTTCCCTGCGACGAGGCGAAATACCATAGTATACTGTCTAATAGCGCATTCTCATTAAAAGGTAAATAGAAGGCTCTCGATCATTCAACCATCAACAAAATTGAATATATTGCAGTCTACACAAATAACTCCTTCAATACAATAAATGTCCTTCAAGCAAGTGTTGACTCGGTTTCATACTTTTTAACTTTGCTGTCGCGGCGAGCATGCGTTTCCTGCAAATGATTCGTCAACCGTCAATCACATTGGTGACATTTCAATCAATGCAAGGCTCTCCTGCACTAGGAAGGTTGTCTGAATGTCTTGAGGGGCAAACACTATATTGATTTTACAGGGAACTCTGGTGGATATATTGTAAAAGAATTCTATGAGGCTGTTTGACCTCAGAAGGCTGCAATCCCAGGAAGTGACCACTGCCTTTCTTTCTCGATCCAGTGTCTCATCTCTCAAGAAGTTCTATTCCTGAAATATCAAGTGTCTAAAACCAGGCACACGCTTAAAGACTAGATAGATGCTATTCCAGAAATGGGGCTCGGGCTATAAAGCGCTCGCTAAGGCCAGAAAAAAAAACGCCATAAAGGTAGCAGATTAAGGAGAATCCAACATCTTACTTCCAAAATATGGGTGCATGCCCATAACCGTCGTAGCCATTCTTGACGCTGAGTACTTGATTTATTTCTTTCACCTTCCTGAAAACTTTCGACTATCATTTCCCGATAGCTTCAAACGAAATCTTCTTTAGCTCTTTCTTCCCTTTCGGGTAAACCAACATTCATCTCGCCTTCTTTGCTTATAAAATTGGCGAACTGACCTCGTCCTTCTGTGCTGCATTGTATTTAAGGCGTACACCTTCGCTGTAGGCATTTACCGGTGTCTAAAAATAATCTGGGGGAACGCATCATATCTACTGCACCGTCATGGTTGGTTTGTTGCCCATATCTTCTGCGATGCTTGGAGTATGATACTTTTGAAGTCAAATTGCCTTACAATATTCCCTCGTCGTTTTGCCACCCGCGGTAGTTGCATCCGTAACATGGATACAACAAGAAACTGATTGATGATTTTTCGATCATGGGATCCTTTCTCACAAGTTATTCTCGCCACAAAGTTGATTAGCCTGAGTCAGTTTCTCCAGATTGTGTCGTGCAAGCTGTGTTTTATGAAAACAACGCCAAAGATGACTCTCCAAGATGGAGCTCAAATCGAACGATTGAATCAGCGAATTTAGGTTCATGATTAGCACATTGATTGTTGAGGTTGTATACATTTTGTTACCGGATTTTTTATTAAAAACAAATAAAAGCAAAACATTGAACGACGAACCACTAGGAGCGAAAGATCTATGTTCCTGTATTCAAATTCTGCTACGATGCTGGCTTGGACATATTGTGCAGATAAAGGCAGATCCTCCCAAGATGTAAGCTTTCGGGATGATATCTATGGCGAATGGAAAAAATCAAGTGATGCAGAGCGTATCAGTGGTGAAGAGTCCACAAGTTTTCAGTCGCCGCCAAGAGAAATGGAATACCGCTGAGCATGGTTTAATTGATACCTAGACACAGTCTTACCCATTTAGGCAAAACTGACAAAGAATTGTAACAGTGCGATATACAGCCAAGAATTTCGTTTACTTATATGTTTTGTCCTTCTATTAAAATATATGAAAACTATATACTCGTAAATTCCAGTTTCCAAAATTTAAACAAAGCTCTATCATTCTTGAAAAACCAAATCGCCAAGTCCCGCTTATTTATTATTTAAATTATTTATTGTAAATTTGTGATTTTCCCAAAAGCACTAATTGCCAAAATAATGACAATTATCAAGACATGTGACGTTAAACGTTGCGCTGTATTCGCAGATAAAGGCCTACGCGAAAAGACAAAAATCACATACTTCAGCAGCAGGATGTAACACGAGTTTGCTTTGTGAAACTTTTTAAACCATTTCAGTTTGCGTAGTTTCCGTTTTACCAACATGACTTCTGTTAAATGATAACTTCTTCGTTATCAGATAATTAATTGTGAAATAATTTTATTAACGAAGACCCCCTTAAGTGTGCTGATAAAGAAATTGTCACTGCGATTGTGTTTTTTTGACACACAACGTTTTTGCCTTCTTATCTCGGTGATTGGCTTATCATCAAAGAACGTTGCACAATATTCAAATGACGTAGTCAAGCGTACGTAAAATGACACAAAAAAAGCGCAGATACTTATGAGTTTTGTTCGTTATTTATACTTTGCCATGATGGTAATGGTACCTGCATAAGTTTGTGTTCCTCAAAAATCTACACAGCAACAGGAGTTCTGGTGTCATGATATGAGGCACGTCTATAATTGTATGACACCGCACAAGGTCATCAAAACTTTAATGCGTGTTGTATCAAAGACTATTTCTAAATATCAAGGCGAAACAGATTTATATCAGCGCGTCTAGAGCAGACCCAGGCGTGCTAGGGAAAACCGATACAGGCGAGACAGACTGTTTTTTGAAGACTGGTAATAGAGGAAGTGGCGTAGTTTCGTAGAGCTTGCTCCACTAGACAACAGACGCACAGAATATAATTGGGCATATAATACCGGATCTGCCGGAGGGCTAAAGGCCAAAGAGCTTTGGGAGTTCTAGACAATTTACAGCCAAAAGAAATGTGTTATCCAGAATGACACCCCAATACTAAACTTCGGTTGAGAAATAGATGGTGATGCCTTTAAGCAGTAGATGAGTCAGACCCGGCAACTTGCTCCTTCTCGTTAACAGAACAACCTTAGTTTTGGGAGGATTGACTGAAAGGTCATTTGTTAGGCATGAACCAACATACACTACAACCACATACCTCATCTGAATATGCTTGAGCGTAGACGTTAGAAGGACCAGAGTGGCAATTGATCGGGGAAGTGCTGAGTGTCCTAAAACTTGAATTGGGCAAGCAGCGCAACAATAAAGTTCGTAACGAATTGCATGCTTACCCGGCAGTGGTGGTCACCGGTAACTGCATAAGTAAGCCCTTACTCATGCAGACTAAAATTGCAAAAGCATGGTAGGCCAGTAGCATAATACTGGCATAATACTGGCCTACGCCGTCTTAGGCCTCACAATCCTATACAGAAGAGATTAGAAAGATGTAACAAACTAACTAATAGCCTCAGATAAAAATGGATTCACTCTTGACGACCCTTGCAAACATTTAAAAGGACAATGATCTTCGGGTTTGCACGCGGAATTATCGGATCTTTAATAAGCCGAACAAGTAGCAGAGACCTTTGACTACTATTACGCAGATATCACCGTCATACAGGGAGTGTGATGGTATAGGCCGGATATACACGTAAGGAGGATGGAAAACTGTGATATACCATATGTATGTAATACTATGGTGATTGCTATAGGGGGAAAAAATTGCGCTTATTCGGATGCGGATTTGGCATATGTGGCAGATGCAAATAGCTTTGAGCTTCCGACAAGTTAGCCAGAATCTTGTGACAATCCGCATCAAGGCTAAGTTCGCTAACATAAGCCTAATATGCGTCCATGCCCCTACGGACGAACAGGACAACGCCATCAAAGAATGTTTCTACGAGCCCCTCAACAAGATATATGAACCGTGTCCGAAGTATGACGTTGGAATCGTACTAGGTGATTTCAACGGATAGGAAAGGAGGACATCTTTGGTGGGACAGTTGGAAAGCACAGCCTAAACGACATCACGCCTGGCAACGGACTTGACTCTGAGGCGGAACGAAATACCACTATAGCAACGACACGCTTTGCTCATGTCAAAATACATGAGCATGACGGGAACATGGCGGTCTCCGGATCAGGAAATGCTAAATCAAATTGATCACATTGCTATAGACGTAAGGCATGGCTTCAGTATTCTGGACGTCCGAATGTTCCGGGTAGCCAAGATTGACTCGGATCACCACCTTGCTGTCACCAAAGTGCGAATGCGGATTTCCCAAGTGAAACAACAAAGAAGAACTTGTGTGAGAAGATATAACGTAGCTGCAATCTCAAGAGACCGACAGAATCTTCGCCGAACGCGTATCCTGAAATCTCTCACCAACTTCTGTGGCGTCAGCATCGAGTACCGAAGACCAGCGGAAACACTGCCAACGTGCCAGCAAAGACGCCGCAACAGATGTACTGCGTTTCACTCGAACACCACCAAGGAATTCCTCCTTTGATGAAGAATGTCGTTAAGAACATTCAGCTGAACAGGAAGCCTACAAAACGGCCCTGCAACGATAGACCAGAGCCGCTCGTCAGCTCTACGAACAGAAGAAGCGGAAGAAACGGGAAGAACATTGGCTTCTGCAGAAGAAAAAGAAAAATGAGCCGAGCAACGCGCAATTGAAGATATTGAGAGGTTGTCTTCTAAGAAATAATGGAGGAATGTTTTACTATCAGGTAAAATGAACGTGTCACGGCAGGAAGACCACTACAAAAGCCTGTAGGGATGAAGAAGGAAAGTAGAGTCACAGTGAGAGAATATGGAAGAACTTTTTCTGCAGACTCTATAAGGGCAAAGAAGTCCAACATCCTGGCGTCAGGTAGACGATGATAACAAAAACTTCCATCCATCTGACGAAAATGAAGTAAGGATCGCCATATTTAAGCTGAAATCCAACAAAGGAGCTGGAGCTGACGACTTACCGGCCGAGATATTCAAAACTGCTGGAAATAACTTTATGCAGAGCATACACGAACTCATTTCTCAGATCTGATCAGAAGAGTGTATGCCTGTTGAATGGAATCTCATTATCGCACATAAATGGAGATCCCCTCAACTGCGCCAACTCTAGAGTTATAAGTCTCCTCAACATGGCATACAAGATCTTATCTGCCCTGGGCACTACCAATGAGGTTTCGGAGAAGGAAAGCCCACAATCGACCAAATCTTCATAGTCTTGCAGATCCTGGAAAAAGCTTGAGAAGTCTAAATCGATACCCACCATCTTTTCATCGGTTTTACGGCTACATATGATCGCATCTATAGAGACGAACTATACAGAGCCATGTCTAGTTTTGGCATCAGCAGAATGACGATTGAAAATGTTCGCTGCTCAGTCAACGTCGGTAACGACTTAACCGATAGGTCAAAAGGTGACAGGTCATGTGACTTCTTTGACATTGAAACACTGGAAGCACAATATTTCAAACGTCTGTGCAACTACTAGCGTACGCCGATGATATTGATATCGGGAGAACACAGCGGGCTGTTACCGAAGCTCCCAAAATCGGTTTAGCAGTGAATGAGGATAAAACCAAGCTAGCTGACAATAAGAAGAGACACATAACATCGATAAATTGGACAGGACGGCACATTCGACAGCTATAATTCTGAGGTAGAAGGAGACTTTAATTCTGCTACCAACACCTCAGCCGAAATAAAACGAAGAATCACTATTGCCAATCGCAATTTCTTTGGCTAAGATGGCAATTGAGTAGTAAGGCCCTACCCCGAAGAACTAAAGAGATTCAATATAAGACCTTGATCATCCCCGCCCTAGTCTATGGCGCTGAAGCATGAAGCGGTTGAGGGTATCCTCAGCCGATTCGAGAGAAAAATCCTTCGAAAAATATAAGGTCCTGTTTGCCTTGATGAGCAAAGATTCAGTGACAAACTAAACGAGCTGTACAGCTATACTGTATCTAGTCAGAAAACTGCCTGAGATATCTAGGACATATAGAGCGAATGGACACCAATGTTCCGGCCCGCAGAGTCTTTTAATCTAGCCCGGAGTGAGAACGCGATAGATGGAGAAGTCACCTTAGGTGGCTCGCACAAGTAGAAGTGAACCTCAACCCTGAACTGTAGCGCCCCCTAAGTAAGTTACTAAGTAAATTGGAGAATGCGGGATTTGGTATGGTAGCTTAAGCAAAGGACGTCACTCTACATGTATGGGGCAAACCCCAGCACAGACATTATGAAGTATGCCTTAGGTATACTTTCCTCTTGGACCCGTAACCCAGCCTTTAGCCGATTTGTAGTCTGCAATTGAAAGGGCAGACTTACGTCAAATACGAAACGGAATGCCTATATAATAGTATCACAGGCCATCCAAACTTTGCTTCATTTCCTAACTTTAGACTTTTTCTGCATGCAAATCGCTGTTAACTCTTACTCCCACTCCGGGTGGGACTTGACTGCAACCAACTTCAGACTGCTATAATTTCTAAACCGTTCATGACAGTGAGCTCAAATTTTGACACATGACAGATAATTTCATTATTTACAAGCCTTTTAAAGGATTTGCGTCTCAGTTGTGTTGAAAAAATTTTATCCGCGAAGGAATTCAAACGTGATAGTGCGATTGCTTTATATTTGGCTGGAAAACCACAAGTAGCTATCGTTAGAGCCCTCCAGCACCTCAACGTGAATAAATCATTTGTGTCTCGACCCATAGCTCGTTACTGTGATACTGGAAGCGTTGCAAAACGCCATAAAAAAACAGCAACATCGGCAGAAATGGTTCAGAAAGTGAAGGGACGAATTGAGCGAAATCCGCGTCGAAGTGGAAGAAAAATGGCTCGTGAGCTCAACATATCTTTGGAACGGATGTAACACATACTGAAAAATGAGCTAGGGCTCAAGCCATTGCAGTTCCAAAAAGCAATAGAAAAAAGTTAGAGTCGAAAGAGCGAAGGAGTTGTTATGCTTGCACGAAAGTGGTGAGTTGCCGAATTTGGTTTTTTCTGATGAGTCGCCATTTGTAATCGAGCAATATGTCAACAAACAAAATGACCGAGTTTACTTGCCAGAGAGGTCCTTCGAAAATTTACACCTTCGGACGGCCACCAGGAAGCAGGCAGCACCGATGGTGATGGTTTGGGCCGCCATAACCGCCGATGGTCGCTCTCCGCTCGTATTTTTGGACCGTGGCGTCAAAATTAATGCGATCGTATACCGTGAAACTATCTTGGGCAAACAATCATTTCGGTCGGAGACCGTGGACATTTCAACAAGACTCGGCACCGTCTCACAAAGCGCGCGTCAACCAAGATTGGTTAAAAAACAATGTTCCACACTTCATTTCTTCAACACAATGAATTGCAAATTCTCCGGATGCAAATCCGTTGGATTTCTCTGTCTGGGGTATTTTGAAGGCGAAGGTGGGCACTAAAAAATACCAAAGTTAGGACCACTTCGAACAAGCACTTCGCCGATAATGGGCCAAAATACCGCAGAGCCACTTGCGTGCAGCGTGCGATGCTTTCTTCGGCCGTCTCAAGGCCATTATTCGCGCCAAAGGTGGATATATTAAAAACTACTGATACAATTTGAAAATTGATGTATTTTCCAACACTTTTTGCTTTGGCACAGTAAAATTTATCCAAAAATAAAAAAATTATAGCATTTTAAAAAGTTGGAGTTCGAGTCATTCAATCTGTTGAGAGTTTCATGTAGGAAATAACAATCTGCTCACGTTACATTGCTGCTCACGTTACATTGCTGCCTCCCCCAATCAATAGACCTTCAACTAATTGAAACTAGCTTCAAAGCTGACTTTATTACAATGAGGATATATTCTATGTTCACGGACTCTAAAATAGCTGGTGCAGAAGATTTTTCTGAGAACCAAGTCGCAGCTATTCATCACGGCGGTGCATGGCATGAGTTCAACACCCTCATCAGATATTGCAAGCACTCAAGCAGCCATCAGATACGTAGCTTTCGAAGACCATGAATTCAAGGATGGTTGCAGACTTCAGCGCATCGCATAGCAACAAATAATTAATAGCTGTACAACGTCGAGTCTTCAATGTCTTATGTCAAACAAATGACACATCTCAAGCGATTGATAAATTCATCGGGACAACTGTGACACATCTGAATCATAAGCGATTAATAGAACTGAATAGACACACGATTAATTGAATATTGCTCACAATGATTTCTAAAGGACCTGCACGGATGAAGGGGAAAGGGAATCTGTGGTGAACTTCTTCTGCAACTGCCATACCTTGACACGCATCAGAACGCAATCTTGTCAAATTTATCAAGAGACATCATTGGTTCCAAAAGTAGCATCAATTGCCTTACAACTCATTTAAGTGCACCCCAGGAAGGACCACTCTAACCTTCGCTGACTTGGTCAATTCGTTAAATTTTTATATCTCTCATACCAAAGACCAACTGTGAATATTTCTGGATCCAAATTGACCAACTCTGAGGTGTATTAAATATCGTCTCCATGTCGTGAACAGTGCTGACGTAAATGTCTACTATTTATAGAGTCTGGAATGAAAGAATAGATTTTGCTCGCTTGTCTCTGCTATTTAGACTGGGCCAATACTTCTCATCTTAACTTTTACTTATCGCCTTTCTATAAAGTCCGATTTTCGTATGACCTAAAGACAATTATACTTGAGTTGGCCAAACTATTCTACTTTTTAGACTAAACAACCATCCGTTTATTTTTGTCTAAACAAAGTCTGAAATAATTTCCCAACGCCCACGATATTGAGCAAAATATCACGCGATCCTTAAAAGCGCCTTTGTTGGTTTTTTTTTTTAAATGTTTATATTCTTTGGTCAGAAAATGCGTTGGCCGATGGTATTTGTTTGCTTTTTGTTGAAAAACAAACTTAAGCAATGTTATTTAATTTTATCTACGACACACTCTGTTAAATGTTATGTATTTTTTCTTTATTTATTTTCTAAGCCAAGCCCCTTAGAGTGTTCTTCTATAATACTTTCTATGTAAACAAACTTGTTTATGTCACTAACTACGTGTTAAAAAAATGCTTTTGTCAAAATATGTAGTGCCAATTGGAACATTTTTCGTCAGCACAAGTTTCAAAAAAATAAATAAATTTAACACATTCCTTCTATCTTCATTTTACACGCAATAGAAATGCGCATTCGTATCTGCAATATATGTTATGTGTATTCGAGCACATACACAAAGAGGATGGATTTTTTTATCTTTGCAAAGAAAAAAAAGATTTTTTTAAATGGTAAAGCAGTTGGCAAATACGATTATATCTGACCGTGAATTTTCGAAAGATTTCCTATCTTTCTCATATACGTCAGCATTGCCTTGAAAGATATAGATTTGCAATGTTCAAGGTTTATCTAGTTTTGTTTTTATTTTTTTAATTTTTTTATTTTAGGTAGGTAGGTAGGCATAATATGTTTATCTGTACAAACTTAAAAGATTATTTTTTGCTTTAGTTGGAAACGTACTCCGAAAACCTGTGTATATTTGACTGCACTTAGTGGATTAACAACTCATGATTCATTAGAATGACAAACGGATACTAAAAAAAAAACAGTACCATGGTGACTTAGCTGGGTTTTTTCCCGTTGTTATTTTTCGCAGTGATGGAAAAAAAGTTGTTAGTAAATTTATCTGCCAGATCGAATTTTGTGTTCTTTTTGCATACTCTATGATACGATATTCAAAGTAAGAAGGTTCATATCAATTCACCACGTTTAATTAAGTTAAAAGGTCTCGATAGGTTTGAACACAAGAACATGAAATGTCCAACAATTCTGGAGGCCCTAACATTCGTACTCACACAACCGACCAATCTAGACAGTAAAACAAACAAACCGATCTGTGCTCGGTAGGCCACGTATGGCCTTGTCCAAGGTTGACCTGCACCTCAGCCAATAAACTTCTCCAGTAAGTTGCGCTCAAAGATAGTTGAGATCTCTTTCTATTGCCTTGTCGGTTCGGGTACGAGTCGATGACTTTTCAGGCCAGAGCCTCAATATTCATCCGTTTTACACGTCCTTGGTATTTCAGGCGACTGAAGTGCACCAGGTCGACGTCGCTGGCTAGCGTATAGTACGAGTATTTGCTGATTCATCTCCTCCTCCAAACCCAGTGAAATTGCTCGAAGAATCATCATTCGCCTTCACTAACGTCTAGTCTTATCATAGAGCACATAGAGCACACAGAGCACGACTGGGATGATTAGCGGTGATGTGTATCGAACTGGATTTCTTGCATTTTCTCTAGAATCCACCAGAGACAGCATTTTTATGAAGAAACCAGAGAAAAACCAACGAAAACCGCCATCAGTCGGCACAACTCAAGCAAAGAAAGAGCCCAGCTTTGAACACTAATTTTGCGAGAATGGCTTGAAAATGCCGTAAACTAGGAAGGAAGGCTAAGCACGTAAAGTACGAGTATATGTAACAATTTTGATAACAAATGTAATAGTAGTGCAAAAACTCTCTTTTAAAAGGTCAGCTTAACATAAATAAGAAAATGTGATGGTGGACCTATGAGACAATAATGGCAATAAGCAACATTCAAACGTTGACAGAGTACAGCAGAAATACTGGTACAAAACTGATAAAGCGCATCTTAAGTCAGACTCCGAACGCTGCAAAAAAGAACCAAAAAAAGCGGTAGCCAGAGCATGTGCGATACCAGCATAGGTATTACATGGGAAATAAGAAAAGGTACTTTCACAACCTATGACCAGGCGACAGGCAATAGAAGAAATCCAATGTCGAAGCCCGGAGGGGATTCACTCGTCGAAATACATTGAAGACGAGCGGAGACATCTGTTACCGGGGAAGAATAGATGAAAAATACTTTTACGCGCTGCAAAAGTACCATTCCATGAGCTGTTGCGCACAAAGATACTACAATATCCCAAAGCCAGTAATAATTTTTGGTCGTTCGTCAAAAATGTTAGAAATTTTGCCTCATCCTTCATCCTAACGCTTATTTATAATGACATTCTAGCTGTCAGCTCTTCGAATAAGGCCAATTTGCTTGCTGCACACTTTACGGCTAGCTCAGCATTTCCAGATAGTGCTTTGTCTCCGCCTACGCTTGAATGCGTCGAATTTTCAATGGGACGAATCCACTTTCGTACTTGTGTAGTAGCAAAAGTAGTTAAAGATCTTAATATTCACAAATCGACTGGTCCAGATGGTATGTTATATCTCACCTTCTTCTGAAGTGGTGTTCTTTCACACTGCGTAAGCTCTTAAATCCATATGCACTTGCTTAGCCTGTCCCTAAATAAGAAGAATCTTCTCTCTCCTACAGACCCATTGCATTTAGGTCCCTCTTTTAAAAGGTCATGGAAACGCTGCCATGCCGTCAGCTCATGCAATATCTCGAAAAACGAAAACTTCCCAACGATTTTCGTAGCAATAAGACCACTGGTGATTTTATGACATGTCTCATCGAGACCCCCCGCCCAATTACCAACACTTCGCCCATCAGTGACGTTGTCTAATAAAAAGCGGGGGCAGAGCATATTACTGGTCTTATCGTAAACATCTTCAGATGACGAAACCGAGGGTTGCTACAATTTGACCAGTTACAAGTTGACGGTCATAGGTCATTTTGGTCGCAAGACCACTGGTAGTCCCTACCAGGACTTAAATCACGGTACCATGGGAGTCAGGAGCCCCCGGATTTCGGTCCGAGCCTGACCAGTTGAGGTAGGCCGCCTTGTGGGAGCGTCATGGTAGCTGTGGTTTAAACCCAAATCTCGGGTACGGTCTTCCTGTTGGTTTGACCCATCGTAGAGTAGCAAATAAGTACTGGGTGCTGTGAGCCTAAGAGCAGCAAGAGGTGTTAGATCGGCCGCGACCCATACCAAGGGTGGAACTTGTGCCTCCAACACAAGTTCTGCTTTGGTATTATACTATTAATGTAGGTAAGCGATGGCAAGGCGTATCCTTGCTCCCATGTATGTATGGGCATCCCGTAAACATAAGTCTACACGACAGGTGGTTTACGTTAAAAAAAACAGAGACTATTTGTCATCGAAAAGTGGAACCAAAGTGTACACCAACGTGGTGAAAACAAGATAGTTGCACTTGATATTTCTAAGGCATTTGAGACAGTTTAGCACTAGGCTGTTTTATCGAAAATGCTTCCATTTGAGATCGACGAATCTCTTCTTCATTGGATTAGAAATAACCTTTCGGGACGTTCAATTCAAGTTGTCTTGGATGGTTTAATGTCTGATATTCACAAAATAAATGCTGGTCTGCCTCAGGGCTCCGTTCTCTTCTCTTTCCCGCACTCTTTTTGATCTCTTGCCTGGTAGTTCTAATCCAATATATTCCTTTGCTGACGACAGTCAGCTTTTTATATTCATTCCCGGACTCACGCCCCTGCTCTTCGTCTGCAGAACAGGAACGGCCACATATGTTAAACTCATTAAATGTCGGTCGATATAAAGAGCATAACCAATTGGGGAACTATCATCAGATTGGAGTTTAATGCATCCAAAACACAAGCGAAATTTAAATACCCAGCCATTATCCATGAATAGCACTTGCATCTTCGAAACCGAGAAATATTTCAATTCTCGGTATATGTGTCAGTGGAATGCCCACATATTCGATTTCGCCAAAAATGCTGCGAAATGTCTAGATTTCCTCAAGCAATGTAGGAAATATTTCACCCCCTCTGATCTGACCTCAATATATAAGGCATTCATCCGCCCAAATTTGGAGTGCAATGCCCACATCTGATCAGGAGCTCCTAAAACATCTCTGCACCTTCTAGATAGTATTAAAAACCGTGCGGTAAAACCCATCGGTGATACTAATATCAACTGACACCTTTGAACACCGCCGTAATATCTCCATTGAAATCGCCAATTCCGCCCCTTCAAGACTTCAACCGTAACACTCGTCACGCTATGAATGCTTATCAGTCTATCCTCAAGCCTACTTTCGGACGTGCTCTAAAATATCGTGATTCTTTTTGAAACCGTGCAAGAGCCCCGCCGAGCTCTTTATTTCCTAGTCATTATAGCCTGCAAACATTCAAAACCAACGTGCATCGGTATCTCGCGTTGTATGCAAACTTTTTTAGGGTACTTAATAGTCCTTGGGATCGCTAGAAAAAAAACGGCTAATTTTACAGAAGTCGAAGTTTGTGACCCAGTGAAAAGAATGGATAGCTCGCGATTTTTCCCAAGAAAATGCCTAACAATTGGAGGAAAAACTTTCTTGTCCGATTTTATAAAGGCAGAAGCGACACGGGAAACTGAAGCGATTACTAGTCGGTGAAACCAGTGTCTCATAGAAGTACAATATATGCGCGAGCTCTAAACGATCGACAACGTAACATAACGAAATATAGTGCAATAGAGTTTTTGTAGGATGAAGGTCGACACACGGCCATAGGTCTATTTTAAAGGCCTTATTGGCGCCATTTAAGTAAGCAAGTAAATATAAATGTTGTTAAAATCAACTTACCAAATTTAATTTACTTATTCCCTAAAATAAAACATTCCTAGTTTTCTAAATATTCACATACTATATAACTGTTACTTAGAAGGTGATTCAGTTCATAGCTACTCTAAGTCTCTCCAGATAGCGCGATCTTTGGGGAACTAGGTTGTGTACGCCACCTAACGCTAATTTGTTGCTTTGCCACTCCGGGTTGGAATCGACCGGAGAATTTTTATTCATTCGTTCTATATGCTCTAACCACCTCAGACGACTGATGCACCAAGTCACCAAGTCAATGTCGTTCCATAACTCGAAGAGCTCTCTATTAAATCTCTCCCTGCAAGGCTGTTCAAAATAAACAGAACCGAAAATCGCCCGAACTAGGAATATCCTTATTGTCAATATCTAGTTAATACTAGTAATCGCACAGCTAGTGGGTTTCGCAGAATGATGTTAAGCAAATTATATATCAGTGCATTACCTTGTCTAAACCTTTTTTTGGCTTAAAAGGTGCCCTCTCTAACTGTTCTCTATAGATGTTATCATTTGCAACTTTGACATCAATAAAAAGGTTGGACTTTTTGGGTATTCTCTAAGATCTGTTGCAGTACGAATATTTGGTCAGTTATACACTTATTGAACCCAAGACCGCACTTATAAAATCCATCAGATAGTTGGAAAACGGTTTCAGGCGTTCACACACTTTAGACAAGATCTTGTACGCAATGTTAAGATAACTTATGCCACTATTCTTGGAGCAATTTAAATATGGAACAGTAAATAGGGCAAACGCTGCTGATATATTTTACTCCGATCAAATCTTAGAAAAAAGTTGGTGTATGCTCTCTATCAAGAGGTATGGCGTGTGGTCCTCCACTCTTATCATGTTCAATTATAATATTGCTATGTGCATCGACAACCTCAGCATTGTTTGTCCCATCCTAAATATGGGTTTTGCCATCCCTGCCATTTGACTATGCAAAATGAGGATGCAGAATGCACGCTGCTCAGTCAAAGTCGGTAGTGACAAAAACGAAACCTTCAACGTCAGAGTTATGTCGCCCGCCTAACTATCCTTTATTAGAGCTTATCTTCCCGACTCCCTCCCGCAATAAACCAATCCCAATGTTTATCTCACATGTTTCGCTATGAAGTCGCGCTTCCCACATGTTCCATATTAAGGGGTTAGACCACTCTAGGATTTTCAAAAAAATGATTTTTTTGATTGGTGCCTTAGGACCTTAAAAATGATATCTCAAAAGATTATGGCCGGGAAATATTTCGGAGTAATTGTTTTTCAAACTATAATACAAGGCCGCCAGGTAGGCAACGACCCTCTTATGAATTTTAAACGCGTTTATCGCATATGCGAAGTTTGCCAGTTTGATTTTGGAAGTGCGCCATTCGGCCAGAAACCAATATATCAAAAAAATGCTCTGCTCTAGTGGTTATTCTGCACAATAAAAAAAATTTAGTGACTTATCTCAATTTAAACTCCTCCAAAAAAGAGGGGTCATCTGAGAAACGCTGCACAGCCGCCATTCTTAAATAAATTATTCTATAAAAATTATGTTTTACAATCAACCATATGTACAATAAACTTCTACCTTTGTAAGCTGGAAAAAAAATCACAATAACCACTTAACGCGCGCATCACACATTTCCCATTATGAACAAGTGTAGCCTTTTCGAAAATACAGCATTTTTGCTCTAGACCCTTCATTTACTACCTGCATTCTATCCCCACAAGAAAGCGGCTTGGTGCTGATACGAGGGGCGTTCAATATATTCTCGGTATCGATATGAAGGAAAATGCGAATTCAATTTAAATTGTTTTTATTTATTATGGGAGACCCTAACATCAATGCATTTGTTACATCTTGAGATAAGCTTTTTTAAACCCTCAAAAAAATAAATTTCCTCTTTCTCTGCAAAATACCGACTTGAGTTCTTCATCATCCGAAAATCTTTTTCCACGAAGACATTTTTTCAAATCCGGAAACAGGAAATAATCACTAGGGGCAAGGTCTGGACTATAGGGTGGGTGTTGGATTTCTTCGAAACCACAATCTCGCGCATCAGCCTTGGAAACTCGCGCCGTGTGAACAGGAGCGTTGTCATGAAGAAGCAACACACCCGCTGCGAGTTTACCCCGTCTTTTCTTTTTAATTTCCTCCCGCAAATTATGCAAAGTGGAAGCGTAGGATGTGGTGTTGATGGTTTCTCCTTTTTTTTTGTACTCAATGAGCAAGATTCACTTTGAGTCCCAAAAAGCTTCCCGGCAGACGGAGTGACTTTGAACTTCTTCGGGGGGTCTGTTGGTTTTTTATGCCACTGTATGGACTCTTGTTTGCTTTCAGGGTTATAGTGGTGGACCCATGTTTCGTCCCCAGTAACAATTCGATCCATAACACCGTCCGCGTTCTCACTACACATCTCCAAAAGCTCTCTACAGCATGCGATTCTCACTTTTTTCTGAGGCGCTGTGAACATTCGTGGCACCCACCTTGCACTGACCTTTGAAAGGTTAAGATGGTCATGAAGAATGGTGTGGATGGTACCAATTGAAAGCTTGGTGATCTCTGCCATCATTTTCACCTTTATTCGGGCATCCTCAAGAACAAGTTTTTCGACTTCTTTGATGCTGTCTCCCGTACAAGCAGTAGCCGGGGCGCCGGAGCGGGGGTCGTCTTTAATGCTCTCTCTGCCTCTCTTGAACTCACTTGACCACTTTTGCACAGTTGATAATGAAGGTGCGGAACCCTGGTAAACAGCCACCATCTCTTCATGAATAGTTTTTTGACTTTTTCCTTGCTTAGTGAGAAATTTAATTACAGCGCGATGCTCAATTTTCACCATCATCGTCTCAGTTGCCATTATGATTCTGTTTAACTAGAGATAAAACGCGAATTAATAATCACATTTATATGAAATTTTACATGAATGCACTAAAATAATAGTATTACTTGATAAATAAGTCAATTTATATATACAACCACAGCTTCACCCCGATACCGAGAATAGTTTGAACGCCCCTCGTACATAACTACTACCCATAGAATTAATTTTATCAATCACTCTGTAACCGGCGCTAAGTACGGACTTGCATTAAATTCAAATTAATTGTAAAATGATTAGTAAAAAATAAAAAATATATATTTTGTTTTTTACGGTACGCTTTAAACCATGTAACTGCAGCAGTCGGCAAACGAACTCCGATAGAGGACTAAACTTGTTAAATTTGCGATAAAGGAAATAAAACAAAAGTAATAGAAAAAAAGTTAAATTTTCGGTAAAAGAAATAAACAACAAAAATAAAATGTAAAAGTATATATACTCGTATGTACAATATAATAAAAAAGAAAATATAACAAAACAAATAATAAAAAATAAGTGTAAAATTTCTGGTGACGGAAATATAATAAAACATAGAAGAGAATAATATTAACAGTGACAATTCTGACAAAGGACATTGAAGACTTCATTAGATACATGGATCAACTTAAAATAGAAGACACCATGGCAACATCCGTAAGTCTAACATTAAGTCTAGATCCATACCGTGGAAATATTGGGTCTACAAATAAGTTTCCAGCGTTTGTTTGAGATGGCGCCACCAGTGGATCCCGGGCAAAAATGTCAGACCCCATGTGTTTTATTTGTAGGTTTTGTATCTGTCAGCAACTTTGCAGCGTTATATTTGAGCAGTTTTATCTGTGTCGTACATTTTATCGAGCAAAATCATGGCAAGTTTCCAGTCAAATAAACGTATATTCTTTAATATGAAGAAAAGTGCGGCTGAGGCCTATCGTTTGCTTTCGGAAACTTATGGGGCGGAATGTATTGGTGAATCGACGTGCCGTGAGTGGTTCAAACGGTTCAAAAGTGCTGATTTTGGAGTTGAAGACAAAGATCGCCCCGGAAAGCCGAAAAGTTTTGAAGACGAGGAATTGGACGCTTTACTGGATGAGGATCCGTGTTAGATTCAAGAAGAACTTGCTGCATCATTGGACGTCACGCAACAAGCCGTTTCCCTGCGTCTAAAAGCACTTGGATTCACTCAAAAGGTTGGAAACTGGGTGCCGTACGAATTGAAGCCAAGAGACGTCGAACGGCGATTTTGCATGTCCGAAATGTTACTGCAGCGGTATAAAAATAAATCATTTTTGCATCGTATTGTCACTGGTGATGAGAAATGCATTTATTATGATAATCCTAAACGCAAAAAATCGTATACAAAACCCGGCGAGAGCAGAATCGACGCCGAAACGAAATATTCACGTGAATAAGGTCATGCTCTGCATATGGTGGGATCAAAAGGGTGTCGTATACTACGAACTGCTTCCGAGTGGTGAAACCATCAAAGGACCATTATATCGAACCCAACTAATTCGTTTGAAGCGGACATTAAAAGAAAAACGGCCAGAATATGAGACCAGGCATGAGTCCGTCATTTTTCATCACGACAACGCTCGGCCAAATGTTGCGGTTTCGGTGAAAAACTATTTGGAAAATAGTGGATCGGAAATTCTGCCTCACCCGCCTTACAGTCCAGACTTGGCACCATCTGACTACCACTTATTTCGTTCGATGCAGAACGCTCTTACGGGAATACGCTTCAGCTCGGTAGAGGAAATCAAAAATTGGCTCGATACGTTCTTGGGCTCGAAAGACGAGAAATTTTTTTGGTCCGGAATTCATAAATTGCCAGAAAGATGGGGGAAAGTTGTAGCTTCCGATGGACGATACTTTGAATGAAGCATTGTAACTATGTTTTCATAATAAAACTTCAAATTTTGGAAAAAAAAACGCTGGAAACTTACTTGTAGACCCAATATATTTTACGAATTATTTGACAAATCTTCAATTTGTAAGTACCTACATACTTGTTTCTGAGATATTCCTATTTGATTCCCTTGAAGAAATATTTCTAAGTGTCGAATTTAAAGGATCGGAAGTAAAAAATAAAACGTTCATAAGATCCGTGGTTGTCTGATCCATACTCATCTTACGCGTGTGATTAAATCGATATTTTTTTCTTATTTCTTTATGTCGAGCCTCTAAAGCCTCTTCTGACAGAAGGCGAAAGAATCAATGACATCATAACCATGAATCAAGATCTTATGGACGCTACTCGGCATGTAATACCAATTATACAAACTTATATATAAATATTTTGTTTCTTTTAGTAAAATTTTAATTTGCTGAACACAAGGATGGTGTAACAGGTTACTGTGTTTATAGACTTGACAGCACTAAGGATGAAATCATTACGCAACAACTTACAACACCTGATCAAAATGCATTTATTGGAGAAGTTATGGCGCTGGTAGAAGCATTTGCTTTTGCTCAGCCCTTAAAAGCAAAAACAGCTATCTGCAGTGATTCCTTTAGTGCACTCCGTGCGATCCAGAACAATAAGTGCAGGGTCTCTATCATACAAGCCCTGCGAGCTAAACTCTATTCGAACAGAAATCGAATTCACCTGATATGGTCACCGGGACATGTTGGTATACAGGGAAATGAAAAAGCAGACACCGGTGCAAGGGATGTCCTTAACATGCCTTTGGAATACAGAATCCCGCCTTTTGCGAAATCAATGTGGATCCAAGTAGTGCACCATCTGGAAAAAGAATCAGAACGCAAATGGGATCAATCTAATTCTTTTTTAAGGAAGCATCATTTTTCACTGACACCTGTTATTTACAACAGCTGCTTAAGTCGATCACAAGCAGTACAAATCTGTCGAATGAGATTGGGACACGCAATGTTTAACAAGTCGTACCTGTTTAAAAAGGAAAACCCACCTTCATGCGATATTTGCGCAGAAGTACTCACATTAGAACACATTTTAAAAAACTGCCAGCTTACAAAAAAGCACTTCAGAAATGAGATACCAAATATTAAGGAACTGCTGGATTCTTCTCTACCACCAAAGGAATCTAAACTTCTCTCCCTTATAAAAAAAACATAAATTAAGTATATGATAGAATTTTAGTCTATTTAAATGAATGAAAAAATTGTTAATTTAGCACTATTATTTTGTTTACTGCATTAATTAATTGGCATATAGACACCTATTATTTGTATAAACCTAATAACTGATATTATGTACCTTATCTATTTATAACAGCCATATGGGCATTGTACCCCGGTGTTATATCCCGGATAACACAAATTTATTTGTATTGTATCCTTTGTAAATAAATAAATAAAAAATAAATTTATTTTTATACCTGACGATAAAACTCTTAAAATCGTGTGAAAGTTTTTTTATTAAATTTGAATCGGTTCCTGGGATTTCTGAGACGTTTAAGAACCTTCTTGCTGTATTTCCATCATTTGTGGATCCATAGTCCGATTTTGGTTTATCCACTAAGACCCCCATACGAATTTTAAAAAGGTCTTGAATTTTTTTTTTATTTGACGCGAATGTAGTAGTATTTTTAGCTCTTCTTACTTGCCACATTTTTAGCGGCAAACAATAAGAAATGTGAAGAAGACATTCAAAAAACTTTGTCCATGTGTGCAGAGTGGATAAGCCAAAATGGTAATGATTGGTATTAGGAAGCCTTTCAAAAACCACAGTCAAATTCATTTCTTTTGGGGACACATATACGAGGGTTGTCTGAAAATTTTCCGACCGAACAATGATACAAGACATTTTTTCTCAATTTTTTTTTTTATTTTTCTACATAGTCTCCTTGTAACTCTACACACTTCTCCTAGCGATGCTCCCATCTCTCTAACCCGTTTTTCACGAAGGAGATTACCTCCTTATTTGACGAAAATCTCTGTCCTCCGAGCGCAGTTTTTAGATGAGGGAACAAAAAGAAGTCACTTGGGGCTATATCTGATGAATAAGGCGGATGGTCAAGCAGTTCAATTCATGGATTTTCGCTGAGGTTTGAGACTGAACGTTGTCTTGATGAAACAGGATTTTCTTTTTCTGCAAATGTGGACGTTTTTCCGCAATTTCTGCCTTCAGTTTGGCAAATAATGATGCGTAGTATGCTCCTGTAATGGTTTTTCCTTTTTGAAGATAATCGATTAAGATAACTCCTTTACTATCCCAAAAAACAGTCGCCATCACTTTCCCAGCCGTAAAAACAGTTTTTGCTTTTTTTGGAACGGGCTCGCCCTTTGCAGTCCACTGTTTAGACTGAATTTTTGTTTCGGACGTATAATGATGTATCCAAGTTTCATCTACAGTAATTAATCGGCGCCAAAACTCGGATTTATTGCGCCTAAACTGCGCCAACTGCTCTAACGTAAGCAAACGCGTCACCCAAGGCGCGGACAGCTTTCTCATGCCTAAATCTTGATTTAATATGTAACAAACACGTTCTTTGGACATTTTCATAACCTCTACTATCTGTCTCACTTTGATTCGGCGGTCGTCTAACACCATTTGGTGAACTTTAGCAAGGTTATCGTCAGTGGTTGCAGTTTTTGGATGTCCCGAACGTTCATCATATCCCAAGCTCTTACGGCCACGTTTAAATTCAGCTGCCCAAAATTTTACTGTGGTAAATGATGGTGCAGAGTCCCCATACACAGAGTCCAACTCATTTTTGATTTGCGTAGGCGTATTGCCTTTCAAAAACAAGAATTTAATAACAGCTCAATACTCAATTTTTTCCATTTTCACAAAAAACACTCACATCGACTCACTCAAACGACTCAACTAAAAACTGCGCATCCAAAATGACTGAAACTTCGGTAAGTAACTGTCAGAAGATGAACAACTAGCATTCACTAGCTTCTATTGACGAGTGCGTGCCGCTATCTTTACGTTGCGGTCGGAAACTTTTCAAGCAACTCTCGTATAGCATTTAGTAGAACAATTAGTATCTGATAAAACACACATATACACCCTGAATGACTCGAACTGCAACTAACTTCAGACTGCTATTATTTGCAAACCGTTCATGACAGTGAGCTTAAATTATGACACTTGACAGATAATTTTATTATTTGCAAGCCGTTTAAACGATTTGCGTCTCAGTTGTGTTGAAAAATTTTTATCCGCGATGGCATTCAAACGTCATAGTGTGATTGCTTTATATTTGGCTGGAAAACTACAAGTAGCTATCGTTAGAGCCCTCCAGCATCACACCGTGAATAAATCATTTGTGTCTCGAACCATAGCTCGTTACTGTGATACTGGCAGTGTTGCAAAACGCCATGGAGGTGGTCATAAAAAAACAGCAATATCGGCAGAAATGGTTCGGAAAGTGTAGGCTCGAATTGAGCAAAATCCGCGTCGAAGTGGAAGAAAAATGGCTGAAAAATGAGCTTGGGCTCTAGCCATTGAAGTTCCAAAAAGCACACGATCTTACACCAAAAAAGAAAAAAGTTAGAGTCTAGAAAGCGAAGACGTTGCTACGCTTGCACGAAAGTGGTGAGTTGCCGAATTTGGTTTTTTCCGATGAATCGCCATTTGTTATCGAGCAATATGTCAACAAACAAAATGACCGAGTTTACTTGTCAGAGACGTCCTTCGAAAATTTACACCTTCGGACGGCCACCAGAAAGCAGGCAGCACCGATGGTGATGGTTTGGGCCGCCATAACCGCCGATGGTCGCTCTACGCCGTATTTTTGGACCGTGGCGTCAAAATTAATGCGATCGTATACCGTGAAACTGCCTTAGAGGCAGTATTGAAGCCTTGGGTAAACAATCAATTCAGTCGGAGACCGTGGACATTTCAACAAGATTCGGCACCGTCTCACAAAGCGCGCGTCAACCAAGATTGGTTAAAAAACAATGTTCCACACTTCATTTCTTCGACACAATGGATTGAAAATTCTCCGGGTGCAAATCCGTTGGATTTCTCTGTCTGCGGTATTTTGAAGGCGAAGGTTGGCACTAAAAAATACCAAAGCTTGGACCACTTCGAACAAGCACTTCGCCGATAATGGGCCAAAATACCGCAGAGCCACTTGCGTGCAGCGTGCGATGCTTTCTTCGGCCGTCTCAAGGCCGTTATAAAATTTATCAAAAAATAAAAAAATTATAGCATTTTAAAAAGTTGGAGTTCGAGTCATTCACCCTGTACTTCCATCTAGCATTTTAAAATGTAATTCGTACTTAGCTAGCACAGAACTACCATCGAAATTAATTTGATAATTAATGCTATACGGATAATATTGGCGTATAGCATTTTTCATTAAGGACTCTTGCTCCCTTACTAAATGCTGATTCTCCATTACAAAAATGAACTTCATCGGTCTACAAAACAATGTGGAGGAGGAACGTGACCTATAACTCAGTTTTATTGCCATCTACTAATTTGAGAGGAATAAAACCTATCAAGAACATAAATTCATCAGTTTGAGATGTACGTATTTTCCGTAAATTTCTGCCATCAAATCCCCACTTGCAAATTGGCTTTAAATCTGAGGCGAAATCGATGTCAATGATTTCTAAAATGCTTTGTAGGGTAATGTCTAATAGCTTCTGTAAGTTAACCTCTGCAGATATTTCACTTACAGATACATTTGGTAAAAAAGGTTCTTAGCTTATCTCAAAGTCTTGACGGATGCAAAATAGTTCTTAGATTGCTTATTCATAAAACTGCGGAGAAGGTCAAGGTCAAAATATACAGCAAGAACTTGATGAGGACTTAAAGTCAGCTGATATTTACTTGTTGATGTTGATCCTCCTGAAATATCGCATGCAAAACTAAGTTCTTTAACGGAGCGTGAATTTATCAGATCTTGAACTCTACGTTTTTTTGTCTTAAAAGATGCTTCCCCAAACCTTACTAAAAGGTCTCCCGCAACGAGTTTCTTCCTGCGGCTCTCCAGTGGACCTTGATGGTGTTGGATCTCAGTTGGGATCAATAGTTCCGTTTGTTACCACCTTAAATTTCACTTATATTTGCGGTTTCTAAAGTAATCTTTCCACTTTCTGCTCATCGCTAAGCAATAAGCTTCACCTGCGTGTCTAATTTCGGCATTTAAACTATCAGTACAGTCATTTAAATTTAAAAGAGATTTCCATTTATGGATAACTTTATACAGTTCTCTGAATTTGGATTTGAAATCCAATCGTTCGACCAAATCACAATTTCGAATCGTTGGGTATTGTACTGGAAAAAAATTCACTGTTATTAGGGTAGCAATTTGCTGCAAAAAAAAAAATAACACAAGAACAAAGTCTGATATATAACATGCATAGCAATTAAATGCGCAGAATATTTTGCACCGAATTATTTTAAAGAGTGTTTAAAATGAAGAAATATTTTTTTTTTAGTTTTTTAACAATTCACTTTATCACGCTATATATTTTAATATATCTTAAAAAAATTGGCACTAATACTAGAATAACAAACCTTCTTCCAAATTCGACTTGATTTTAGTTCCAAATTGTACACGCACTAGAACAAAACAACACTTCTTCACAGCATGCAAAATTGAAACTAATAAAATTGCAACATGATCGTTCTACTCAATGCAGTGTTACCGCAAGTACCGTTATGTTTTAAGAGAAAACATTTCTGTTTTTGTTTGATTGAGTCATTTTTCTGGTATATAACTCAATTCGTGCGGTTTTTTTTTTTCAAAATTTGAATGTTTATTTAAGAAAAAAAATGTACAATAGTATTATTCAAAGTATTGCCCATCTGAAGCTATGACTTTTTCCCATCTTTTTGGCAATTTGTGGATCCCATCCCAAAAGAACTGCGCCGGCTTGACAGCCAAGAATGATATTCTGCTCTGATGTGAACCGTATTTCAGTGAGGGCGTTCTGCATCGACCGAAACAAATGGTAGTCAGAAGGGGCAAGGTCTGGGCTATAAGGCGGGTGGGGTAAGACTTCCCATCCACTGTTTTCCAAATAGTTCTTAACCGAAATAGCAACGTAGGACCTAGTGTTGTCATGATGGAAAATTATTGCCTCGTGTCTGGTCGCATATTCCGGGCGATTTTCGGCCACTGCTCTCTTCAAACGGATTAATTGTGTTGCGACAGTAGCGTTGTCCATTGATGGTTTCACCCGGTTTTAGCAGCTCATAATACAGCACAGCCATCTGATCCCACCAAATACAGAGCATTACCTTCGCGCCATGGATATTCGGCTTTGCCGTTGATTTGGCTGGTTGGCTGGTTGGCCGGGTTTCACATATGATTTTTTGCGCTTGGGGTTGTCGTAATGGATCCATTTTTCATCATCAGTAAAATCCAATGCAAAAATGACTTCCTTTTGTGGCGTTCCAGCAGCATTTCGGACATGCAAAACCGCCTTTCGACGTCTCTCGGCTTGAGTTCATGTGGAACCCAATTTCCTTGCTTTTGAATACATCCAGCTGCTTTTAAACGTTTTGAAATGGCTGCTTGAGTGACACCCAAAGATTCTACGAGCTCTTGTTGTGTTTGGCAACAATCTTTATAGAGTAATACTCCCAGTTCTTCATCTTCAAACTTTTTTGGCTGCCCAGGACGTTCATCGTCTTCCAAGCCAAAATCACCACTTTTAAATCGTGCAAACCACTTTTGGCACGTTCGCTCAACTAGCGCATGTTCACCATAAACTTCCACCAAAATACGATGACTTTTGGCAGCAGTTTTCTTCATATTAAAGTAATGAAGAAGAACTCCCCGCAAAAACACTTTTTCAGGCACAAAGTTCGACATATTTGAGTGAAAAAAAATTATTGTTGTTTACGCTTCAAATGAATGACATATACTGAAATGACGTACAATGACAGTAGCTTTCCAACGCATGTTCCAATGGAATAATACAAGTTACGCCATCTCTTAGCAAACCGCACGAATAGAACCGTTTATTGAGATAAAGCGAACATATTCTTTTTTTATTTTTGTCCAAGGGTTGCCGCACTGTGCGACGTGAAACAATTATTTGTTTAGTATTTTGTATTGTAGATAGGAAGACAGTAAAAGAATTGTACTATGAATTAAGAGGGCTACAACTTAGGGAGTCTTTAGACAATATCAAGACAAAATAGTAATTTCACAGAATTAAATCAACATTGTAACTCAGCCTTAAGAATTTTTATGAGCAAACCACTTGAACCCATGAACGGAATACTCTATTGTGGGAGTCCTGATAACCTGGAAGAAGCTATTCTTATTCGAAGCAGGATGCAGAGTAGGGACTCTAAAAACAAACAACTTAATCTAGAATATAAAAACTCTGACCAAAACACCCATTCAAAACATGACCCCATACGCACAGAACAGAAAATCAAAAAACAGTGGACGATACAAACGAAACTTCTATAAGAAAAAATCAGGTACAATCAGATCGAATCAAAGGAAATCAAATAACTCTAGACATCACAATACCAATAATAACAGCAATGAGAATACCCGGCAACAAGTAGTCAAATAAACAAGTTAGAAAACAAAACGTATTTTCGGCCAATTACTCTATATAATTATAGCCACTAAAAATAAATACACAAGGCCCAGGGTCGGAAACATGTTGTCTCAATCCAGGGACGTTCCACCCTAAATAGCAAATTAACCTTAACAGAGCTATCAAAGTTTTAACAACGAGTACACCTACACCCATTAATAAAATTATACATTGGTGAATGAACGTCTTAAATATGAATTCTATGAATCTGTCTATTCAGAAAAAGACGCTTCAGTTGCTTATGACGTATTTTTTTCGGTCTTAAAAAACCAGATGGATAGCTGCACTTTTGTGTTTTCACTTAATTCTCCAAATAGGAAGTAGAAGCCTTTAAAACCCTGGATGACTTTTAACTTGTTACACAAAATAAAAAATAACTTAAGGCTAAAAAAATACTATGACAGGTTATGTAAAGACGCTGATAATGAAGTAAGTGATAGCAAAGAAAAGTGGAGAATTTTTGATGAAATTTTAGGTAAAAATCGACAGTCGAAATCAATGGATGTTTTGGAAGTCATTGATTTGAGGCTGGTAGTATGTAAAAGGTCTGCGAAGTGGTTGGATGCAGATGAAAAACCAAAACACACCCCCAAGCCCGATCATCACCCAAAAAAGGTTATGGTGACAATTTGGTGGACATCGAAAGGACCAATCCACTTTTCATTTCTTCAATCAGGAGAAACGATAAACGCTATCAAAGTTTGTGAGGAAATCGACATATTGCATGCCAATTTGGCTGAAAGGAAATCAGCGTTGGCCAATAGGCACGGTACGATCCTTTTGCATGACAATGCAAGTAACGATGCAAAAACTGTTGCAGTTGGGATTTGAAATTCTTCCGCTTCCGCTGATATTTCACCAATGTGTTACCATCTTTTCCACAATCTGGATTCATTTTGCCGGCAGAAGGTCTTCCGTAACCAAGCAGAGGTCATACTTAAAAGCCTTTGAAGATTTTGTTGTCTCAAAAAATCAGCACTTCTACGAAAAAGGAATGTGGTATTTGACCTTGTATCACGTTGGAAGAATGTCATAGATGCCAACGGATCCTATTTTGATTGAATAAAAATGTACGGCAAAATAATATTGGCTTTTATATTTTTACTATAAAACCGGACATTTCATGTACAAAAACCAACCAATAATAATTATCGTCCCATATCTCTACTTCCGACCTTTTCCAAACTATTTGAGAAGCTTTTAAAATCACGTATGATTTCAGTCTTAGAACGTCAAAAAATTTTCTCAATCAGTTTGGTTTTAGATCAAAAAAACTAAATTTTTTGAGCGTTTCAATTGTTTGAAACCTTATATGGCGCTGTTTATCGATATGTCTAAGGCTTTCGATCACAGTTTGCTTTTAGATAAATTGTATGCATCAGGTTTTAGAGGAGTTGTTCTAGGATGGTTTCATTCTAAAGTGTAAAAATAAATGGGGTTTTTAGCAATTCTCTTATTTTTAGAAATGGTGTCGCTCGGGGTTCTGTACTTGGTCCTCTGTTGTTTGTAGTTTTTATAAATTCACTCTTTCCACAATTTTTAACCCACCGCATTTGCAGATGATATAGCTTTTACGTATCAAGAACTGAACAGTTTAAATGAAGATGTCCATAAGTTAAGGCAGTGGTTTGCTTTGCACAAGCTGGTGGTCAGCGATAAAATCAAACTGATGAATTTTAAAATGATGGCCAATGATAATTTTGATCTTAACATGACTGCAAACGGTTTAGTTTACTAGTTCATAGTTGTGGTCTGGCAAGCTATAATAATGCACTACCAAGTTCAGATAAGTGTTTTGAAATCGAATCCGTTAGTGAATATAAGTATTTGGGCGTTTTAATTGATTCAAACTTGAATTGGAAAGCACATATACAAGCTACAAAATCGAAAAATTCACTGTTTGGTGTGGCGGCGTCATCGGTCCATATTTCTTTGAAAACGAAGTTGGGCAGGCCATCACCGTTAACGGCGAGTGCTATAGGTCGATTATTACCAACTTCTTTTAGCCTGAATTGGATGAGATGGACACCAACGATATGTGGTTTCAACAGGACAGTGTTACGTGCCACACAGCTCACGCCACATTAGAAATTCTGCACGAGCGATTCGAGGGCATGGTCATCTCACGTCGAGATGATGTGAACTGGCCACCGAGATCGTGCGAATTGACCCTGTTGGACTTTTTCTTGTATGGTTTTCTGAAGTCACAGGTCTGTGCGAATTAGCCTGATTTATGCGCCAGAGTCATGGAAAATATGACATTTCGGATGATCGCCACTCAGAGAAGCCGCGGCGGACATTTGAATGATGTTATATTCCATACAGTACTGTGCAAAACCTAAGCAACCATCTGGAATCAGCACTTCATAGTAAATCTTTTCAACTTTCTATTCCACCAAATAAAAAGAAATTGATATGTAATGATGTGTAATAGAGTGTATTTTGAAATTCACAACTTTTTATAAAAGTAATAATACTTCAGATTAAAAAAAAAACGCAAAAACCAACAAAGTAGCCAAATTGAGCTGTGCAAAACCGAAGCAACTTTTTTATCCTTTATTTTAAATAACAGATGCGCAACGACGAGGCATAGAAGTAGTTAACTGTGAGAAAGTGTATCCTGCTATATTTTCCAACTCAACTTTCAAAGTATTGAATAGGTGAGACCTGTTGGAAAAGTGTTGTACAGCGACACGGCATTTAAGGATCAGGTCTTCGATGGGATTCGAGTCGGGTGATTGGGCCTGCCAATCAAGGACTTGAATCCCACTATCCCCTAATCACTTCGGATCGTTATCCTGTTGAAACACCCAACGAAGTGGCATGTGATAGTGGCACCGATTCTAGAATGGATTTATATTTGACCCGGTCCATGATTCCGTCTATTTCGTAGAATGGACCTACACCTCCTGCGAAAAACAGGTCCATACCATCACATTACCCCCACCATGCTTTACAGTGAGTGTACAGAATTTAGGATTGTGTCGCTGTCCTTTACGACGTCTCACTTGACATATCCCATCAGAATTAATTAAATTAAATTTTGACTCGTCGTTGAAAAGAACTGTTTTTAATTTTTCAGGACACCAGTGTTGGTAGTATTTTCTTGCAAAATTTAGTCTAATATGAAAAAAGATTTTAGTTTGAATTATGTTTAAAGAATTTGATTGCACTGACATGTTGACTTTCAACGACTCCTGTTGCATTATATTTTTTTATTAAATGTTAAATAATCGATGTATTAATATTATAACGTTTAGCTAATGTTGCCTGAGTATCTCCAGACTTAAATTCATCAATAATCTTTAGTTTAAGAGAAGAAGAGTAACTTTGTCGCGACATTATTAAAAAATATCAATTATGCGACTAACTTAAAAGAAAACTGATCAAAGGCAATCACTCAAGATCAAAGACAAAGAGCTTACAACGTTTCATGTATAACCGGACTGGAAAAGTACTGTTAGCTACTTTTTTTACAGTGGGTTACAAAGGTGCTTAGGTTTTGCACAGCTCAATTTGGCTACTTTGTTGGTTTTTGCGCTTTTTTTTAAATCTGAAGTATTATTACTTTTATAAAAAGTTGTGAATTTCAAAATACACTCTATTACACATCATTACAAATCCATTTATTTTTATTTGGTGGAATAGAAAGTTGAAAAGATTTACTATGAAGTACTGATTCCAGATGGTTGCTTAGGTTTTGCACAGTACTGTACATACCGATAGGCCGTTCAAACAAATAATAAATTTCGATGATATCTCACACACACTTTGTTTTATTTAAAATTAATGATAGGAAGCGCTTTATGAAAGATCCTTTAATTCATTCTATCTGACAGCGGAATTCAGGTTGTCCACAGTTAAGGAACCTCCAGAATTATTTTCCTCAAATCATCAGAATCAACTGCGACTCACTAAATTTTCTTCCTCATTTCCATGCCTTGCTCTCCTGATCAGTTTTTTTTTTATTTTGTCTTTTGCTAAAGCTTACAGAGAAAAACCTCTTTATTGCCGGTTTCGTCCCTGCAGCGTCGGTTCGTGACCTAGTAGTTTTGCTACATATACTTTCCTGCAATCTATATTCAAGCAGAAGCAACATTTTTAACGACTTCCCGGCATCTTAATTGGATTGCATAGGGCTTGAAAGGTAAAGGGATACGTGGACGGCAAATTGTCTGACAGCCGTTGAAAGTTTAATCTTGCCGCAGTATTTCTCCATTATTGTGACGACGGGGATATTGATAGACGTGCCCTTTCTTCAACTAAGTACGAACTAAACATCTTACTTAGGACATTGGTCGTAGATTTTATTGAAGAGCTTAGAGAAATACGATTCAGTAATTTTGTTTATTTCTTCTGTGAGGGCGTGATAACATAATGTTCAAGATTTCCTGCCTTAGTTTGCTGCTTCCAACACCTATATAGACGCTGCTTCTTTTATATGTACAAGTTGCCATGTCACAGCTCTTCTTCCTTCACTCTGCACTTCCTAAATGACGGTGATATCTGATTTATGAGAGTCTTTCGCTAGTTGCTTAAATCCACATGATATGTTCAAGGTGTGATTATTCCATATTCAGACCCGAAAAGCGGAACCTGTCGTCAACAATCAATACGTACTTATCGGAGGCTATTGTGGTCCTCATAGACTCATGTATGAACTTCGTAGAAAAGCAAGAAATATTATGGCGAAATTAAGTTATAACTTTTTTTTTTAAATGTTTCCAATAACGACCCTCAATGCCTTTCAATAAGATCATTTCTTTTTCATTTTCGTTACAATATTCATGAAATAATCAGCATTATTAACATATAATATAAGGTAATGGATCTGAATCTAATATAAACAAGTATAATGGATCATTAATATGCACGAAGTATGAGCCCTAATACCAAACAAACAGTAAAAAACCACTCTCCAAGCCGTACAAAGTCTGGTTCCATATTCTTTAAAATCAAGTACACCTTTGTACATGGAAAACAGTTTTTATAATTCAAAATTGTAAATTATAGTATCGCATATTTCCAGGTCAGTATTCCATGTAGAAAACAGCAAAATAAAAATGTTTATTATTTAAATCGCTGAGAAATCAATCCATGTACTAAAGTCCTCGTCAATCTAAGTCAATTATGTTAGACGCTCGTACAACTAAACTCGTATTACAACCAATTGAATTATCTCAAGTGTAGACCAGTAACTAAAAATTGTATTGTACATGCACGAGTGCATGTACAATGGACCAGTTCTTTGTCTACATGCTCTGTTTGAACGGAAAAAAAAACATAAAAATTGACTCAAATTATCCATATCCATTGGATTCAATGCATTCACAAGCACAAGCTTTCCAAGATTGCTGTCGTACTCTAATCGCAAATTGCATAATTCGCACCCAGCTTCTATGTATACGAGCACTTGTACTGTGAGATGGTAAATTCATATCATTTATCAAATTGGGGGCATGTAAATACACACCCACTCACAGTGCTGACGTCACAGCTCCAGCCCCTCTTATCTTAACCATATCGATACACAAATAGTTATTTCAAGGGCCCATACACAAGCCTCTCGAAAGTTGTTTCCCCGTCTTATTTGCCCGATTTCCCCTTTAAGACTTCGTCAATTTAGTATATGCGAATTGCGAAACTATGAGGGAAGCGGGTTATTCACTTATGTGTCACAATCAGAAGGTCACATAAACTATTCGACGCACCTTCTCGACGTCGGTCGTAATGAAATTGTTTACGATAAAAAATATTCATTCATACTAATTGATCGAGAGAGAGGTTGCTCCACGCGAGACGGGGGTTTTTATTTGTTTGCTATTTTTTAAGAAATGATCACACGTCACATTTTTACCAATATGAAAATGTTTTTCGAAAAATCACACTCTGTTATTGTATCGCAATCTTGACTTGATGTTTTTCAACTCGTAATACGATTTACGATTTGTTTACAATTTTGTAAAATGAACGTGTGCACTATGAAAACAATGCTGGCGAAGTGGAGATTCCAATTTACAACTTGTGACTCGGTGCGGGAAATTGTAACTTTTTAGTTGTAACTCTTGCTTATGGGAAATAAGCCTAAAGGCGGCAGTATTTTCACAAGTGGCACTATTGCGAATATGCTTCACTCTAGTTGTTATTGTTGATTCTGAGTACATAATTTATAATATCATACGTAGTTTCACAGTTAATGACATACCTACACATGTTTTCGTATATCTCCGTATAGATACAAATACTCGTAGTTTAAACGCAATTCAATTCTGCGAATTTGTTCAATGCGGAAAAAATAGAAAAAAATCTTCTTCATAGATTGTCATGATGTTAATAGGAATTGTCGCTTGCGTTGAATTTTCGACGTAGTAGAGAACAGGAAAACGCATTTTTTCCCATCGCCAATATCAAGATGTTTTTTTTTTTTTCGTTTAGTTAGTCAATTCTGTTTACGATATATTTTTTATAGCAAATAGGTGACAAAGTTATTTAACCACTGATTTAGTGCTTATGCACTGGGTAACACTGAAACAACAAAGAATCAGGGTCAAAGTCAGTACTCACCATATCAGTTCTGACAATCATGGAGTCGTGCCATCTATAGGGTTGCTTTTAAGAGACCCACCTGTCAATAGAAGGGCTAACTGGGCATGCAAGCGGTTCTAATGCAGATTGGGAATTATTCCTCAAAGCCTTTCCCAGTAAGTTAATCGACTATCTCATTAATCGGCATAAATTCAGTGAATTCAGGTTTCTAACTGCATTCAGAGCTGCTTTACATCCTCAGACTATCTTCAAAGTGGAGAAGAGGTTAGATAAGCAAGGCATAAAGCTCAATTTAGCTGTTGCTGCAGACATAAATAACATTCGTCAAGGAAACAGCCTGCTCAACAATCGATTACTTTCTGATATGTGGGCTATGGTACTATTATGTAAACGATCTAGAGGTTAAGGAAATTGCGCATTCAAACCACCTTGCAATATCTGCGGAAATAGAACTGGAGATACGACCAGAAGGACGATAGTTATCTGCGAAGGTGCAAAACTACCTTGAACCTTTTATACAGCGGGGTGAATGCAGGTGATCTTCATTCTCTTGGAGGTACGGGCTTGCTACTATCATACATCGTGGAAGGGAATTTGCATTTCAATCCACATAAACCCGAAAGAGAAAACAGCCATGGTATAACTCAGAATCCGCAACAGTCAAGAAAAAATTGTTGCGATTAAGGACTGAAACGAATAAAATTTGGAAACTTCGAAGTAAATTTACATGAATTATGAAAATATTTTTGTTTTATTTGCTTTAAAACTCTGTTTTTATTAAATTCATTCACAATTACAAAAAATAAAAAAAATTATTTGGGTTCCCATTCTTTTCTCAACTTCTTTCGAATGTCCTTCATAAGGTTGGGGACAGTTACATCCGTGATCTTTTTGGACACTCTTTTCCATTTAGCACTAAAATCTTTTACGTCCTTTGCACACTGCTCACTTTTCCCCAATTTAGCTTTGACCAAAGCCCAATACCTTTCAATGGGACAGCACTCTGGAACATTGGATGGATTCATGTCTTTAGGGACAAAGTCGACATTTTTAGCAACAAGAAGGCTCAACGTCGCATGAGCATAGTGAGCTGAAGCCAAATCTGGCCAAAATAATGTTGAACCCTCGTGTTTGTTTAAGAAAGGAATCAACCGTTTTTTTAGGCACTCGTTAATGTACACTTCTCCGTTAATTGTTCCCGTTGTAATAAACGATGAGCTTCTGTGTCCACATAGGCAAATGGTCTGCCAAACCAGATATTTTGACCCGAATTTTTCCATCCCAATCGATGTTGTTGATTGCGGAAGAATCTCAGCTTCAAACGAGTTGTAAAACTGCGCACCTGGAAGAGTAGTAAAGTCGGCTTTGACTTTTTATTGCTTTTCAGTAACTTTTGGTATTTTTTGTTTTTTTCGTGTTTTTGGTATTACATTTCCGAGCAACATCTCTGGATGACATAGTCCGATTTTTTACGATGGTACCCACTATTTTCCTGTCCAAATTTGTATCATGTGCTCCACTTTTATCTCCACTTTTCTGTTTTCGCTTAACTATCAACGTTTCTAAATATCGTTGCCCAAATAGCCCGTATTAAAATTTACAGATTTTATTCGTTTCAATCCTTACTCAGAAATACAGGTACAAATCTCCCCAAAAGCATGTACAACGAAACCAACAAGGCACAGAAAAACATACGTAAGATGAAACAACAAACATACAATCAGTTCCTAATGTGGGATAGTCGATCCTTCTGGAAGCTAGCCAGAACCCTAAACCGCCGCCTCTTCTATCGATATCGAAACAGATGCGCTAGGGGAGTGTTTTCAAAACATGTGCTAAACCAACCACGCATCGCAAGTCAACTAAGTTGCTTATATAGAAAGTATGGCGCTAGATGGTACAATTACGCCTGAAGAAGTTTGGAGAGCCACAAAGTAATTTAATATAACAAGGCGTCGCCGATTGCCGAGTTCCGTATGAATTTTTTTAAATATACGACTGAGCAATTTCTTGGAAAACTCATAGAGAAGCATACAATTTTATATTCGACGCGGTAGAGGTCTCAATAAGTTTTAGGAGAAATATCATTTTCCCATTATTGAAGAAAGGAGATGCACGCGAACCAAACAATAATAGAGGCATATCATTTATGAATACGGTGATGAGACTATTCGCAGGAGTAATACTATATGTAGAGTGACCAGATGCGAGGGCTGTTAGATGAGTACCCGAATTGGAAGATAGGTGGCGCTACTGAGGCAAAATGAGTATATCATCATTTAGTATAACATCTTTTAGCCCACCTGCCAAAATTTGGTGACAATCCGACGCTTAGTTTTGTTTTGACACCCATTTCAAAACATCGTGTTAGCATCTTTTGCGACCATGGAAAAATAGCAGTATGTGGCAAAACCTGCGAGGAAATCAAGCCCATTCTCGATGGTGTGTATGGGACCCATTCACCTTCCCCGTTTACCATTGGTTTGCAGAGTTTCACCACGGCCGCACGTCGGTTTTTGATGAACCATCCCAACGCTCATTTACAATGACATTCCAGCTGTCAGCTCTTTGGACAAGGATAATCTGCTTGCTGCACACTTTGCGGCTAGCTCAACACTCCCAGATTGTGCTTTGTCCCCGCCTACACTTAAGTGCGTCGAATCTACAATGGGACGAATCCACTTTCGCACTCGAGTAGTAGCAAGAGTACTTAAAGATCTCAATAGTCCAGATGGTATATCTCCCTTTCTTCTGAAGAGGTGTTCTTCCACGCTGGCAAAACCACTGCGTAAGCTTTTTCATCAATCCTACTTTTTAGGACTCTTTCCAAGTGGATGGAAAACAGCATTTTTCCAGCCCGTCCCTAAAAAAGGCAAATCTTCTTCTCTCTCCTCCTACAGACGCATTGCACTTGCGTCCCTTCTTTCCAAGGTCATGGAAACGCTGATACGCAGTACGATTTTCGTAGCAACAGGTCCACTGGTGATTTCATGGCATGTCTCACAGAAAAGTGGAACCAAAGTCTACACCAATCTGACGAAAGCAAGATAGTTGTACTTGATATTTCTAAGGCATTTGACAGAGTTTGGCATCAGACTCTTTTGTCGAAAATGCATGCTTTTGAGATCGATGACTCTCCTCTTCAATGGATTAGAAATTACCTTTAGGAACGTTCAATTCAAGTTGTCTTGGATGGTTTCAAGTCTGATATTCACAAAATATAGTAAATGTTGGTGTGCCCCAGGGCTCCGTTCTGTCTCCGACATTCTTTTTAATTTTCATTAATCATCTCTTGTCTGCCACTTCTAATCCAATATATTCCTTTGCTGATGACAGCACTCTCTGCTTTTCATATTCTTTCCCGGACTCACGTCCCTGCTCTTCGGCTGTTGAACGGGAACGGCAGCGTATGTTAAGCTCATTAAATTCCGATATTAACAGCTTAACCAATAACCATCCACAATGCTGTCTGCTGTCGTTAAAGCGAAATTCAAATACCCAGCCATTATCCATGAATGGCACTTGCATCGTCGAAACCGATAAACTTTCCATTCTCGGTATGTGTGTCAGTGACAACTTACGTTGGAATGACAACATATTCGATGTCGCCAAAAATGCTGCGAAATGTCTAGGTTTCCTCAAGCGATGTTAGAAATATTTTACCCCCTCTGATCTGGCCACAATATATAAGGCATTTGGGCATTCATCCGCCCAAAATTGGAGTACAATGCCCACATCTGCTACTCGTGGATGGGATTCAAAACCGTCTCGCTATGAATGCTCAAGCCCATTTTCGGACGTACTCTAAAATATCGTGATTCTTTCCTAAGCTGTACAACTCGCTTATAGAATGCCCTGCCGACCTCTGTGTTTCCTGGTCGTTATAATTTACAAACATTTAAAAACTACGAGTATGTACATCGGTACCTGTCTTTTCTTCCTCCCTAAATTTCCTTCGCCAGCGCTGTGTACGAACATTTTAAGGGTACAAAACCCCTCTAGCGCGCGCCGATTATATAAAAAAAAAAAAAACGGGGCCTATGTGACCCAAAAACGGTTACCATAAAGGAAACCCTGGACAGAACTCATGATCTCGTATTGGCGGACCACGGAGTGAAACTTCACGAGTTAGCGTTTGCTAAGACCGGAGAACAAGCGCAATCGTGAGATCACTCAAAGACGTGCTTGGCCCTGTTTAATCAAAATCTGGAGGAATTTCTGCGTCGTTTTGTGACCGTCGATGAAACATTGATTCATTGATTCACACACCAGAGACCAAAGAACTATCGAAACAATGGGTTTTACCCCGTGAACGTGCTCCAAACAAGGCGAAGATCGTGCCTTCGGCCGGAGCTGTGTCAATATAAAATTAAGCATCGGATTGTCACCAAATTTTGACAGGCGGATGCATGTCCAAATCCAATCGCAAAATAAGCCGGGTTGGCTCTCTGGCGATGCCCAATGATCGGCGCCGAATCGAAATTTCTGGGTTTTCTTTGGTACTGGCTGCTATGGCGGATATGTTTTCATCATTTCGCTCTAATCTCTACTTGGTTGGTGGCTTAAAATCCAAAAGAGTGTTCTCACGATTAAACTGTTCCGCGGTGCAACGAATTGCTTGCATACTGAAGCCATGATGACGACCGACCTCACGACGAAAATCACGTTGCGTATTCAAGACTGAGCCGGAATTTCGATATTTTTTAATAATTTCCAAACGTTCGCCAATGGTACTCGTAAAACGATGCATGATGTAATCGCAAACTTACTTAATATTTTGACAGCTGGATGTCATTGCTAAACTTAACAGCTGCTGACACATAACGATTGGAGAAACTATCATTGCTATCTGGTGACACTTTAGAACGTTTGACCGAGTTCATCCATCATAATGCCCTGGCTAGCTTTAGAAAGGAGTACTCGACGGTAGATAACGTGTTCATTTTAACAAGCATTACGCGGTCGTATTTAGAAAATTTAAGGAAACTGTACACATTGTTTATCGATTTCAAGGCAGCCTTTGGTTCGATTGATAGGAAATCGCTTCTTTAATAGGTAAGCAATCGAGGGCTGTCGACAAAAATGTTGAGTATTATCCGAAGTCTCTATGAGAAAAACTTGACCACGGTGTGGAATGGGAGGAACCTACCACCCCGGTTTGAGTCGAAAATAAGAGTAAAGCAAGGTCGCCACCTAAATCCATTTCTTTTCTCACTCTTCCTGGATAATCCCTCTGCCTTGCTTCCTGCAAGCATTATGTTCAGTGGTATCAGCATTAAGCTACTTATGCTAATGACATAGTCCTGCTTGCTGAGACACCAAGCATGGTGCAATTAATGATGAAAAGGTTACAACATTACTGTGTCACTTGGAATTTAAGACTTAACACCAACAAGACTTAACACCAAGTATGGGGAATTCTCTAGTACGAGGAAGTAAGAAGTTCAGTACCGAGCTCAGATCCAGCAAGTGCACACGTGACACCAGTGCACTCGTGGAACTCGCTGTATACATAGTTTTAAGCAAAAAAAATAAAAAAATTAATAATAATAGTATAAATAACACATTTCGACATATGTTGATTTCAGTGCAAAAAATTATATAAATTAAAAAGTTTAATAAAAAATTAGCGTGTGGAGCAGTGATTCGAAAAAAAAATTTAAATCTTAGTGCGGGCATCCCACATCTCCTGCTCCTGGCCGTAGTGCTGTTGCTTGCACTCAGTCACTGCATAACACTGTCATACGTCAAAAACAATGACTGAATGCATGTAAAAACCAATGGATAGCGGGTTGTGAGTGTGAATTTTGTTGATGCACAATTTGTAAGGGCATAATACCTACAACAATTTGATTCGGTAAACTAAGGTCAGAATTTTCACTTCGCAGCCTTACTTAGCGTCGTCGGTGTTTGGGTTTTTTTTTGTGTTGATTTTTTATAATGGCAAATATACTCGGACTAAAAAGTAATCACTTCTCTGCGTATGTCCACGTCTGTAAATACAGACCAGCAGCTTTGGCACTTAGCGAAACACAGGTTGATCTCCGCCCAGAGCTCTCAGATCACTCTTATCTGAAGCTACCTGGCTACGAACTAGTGCCACTATTCTTCTCTCACTGCGGTCTCATCATTTATGTGCGTAGTGATGTTGCTTCACCACAATGTAATCCCTGCTCCAATCCAGAATTCAGTTTTATGTTGTTAAATTCCATCTTCGTAAGCAAATTATCCACTATTGCTTTGTTTGCAGAAGCCAAAAACTGGATAGCAATTCGACAATCCTCATACTGAAATCGTTATTACGGGCAATTTCAATATACACCATTCTGAGTAGCTTCGACATTCAGGACAGGCAACACCCGAAGGACGCTGTGTTGAGATCTTCGCTGTGGAAAACAACTTGCCTTAGCTTGTTAATGAGCCCTCACGAATACCAGACGTTGATAGTTATACAGCGAACACCCTGGACTTGTTTTTAACTTCTTACCCTGATAAGTACACCGCTGATGTGCTCTCCCCTCTAGGCTCCTCGGACCGTTGTGTCGTATCAGCTAATTTCTCGTACACTGCGTACACTGGAGCGAACTTAAGGCCCTTTTTATGAATTTTAACTTGCCCTTATGTCCCTAATATGATCACAGAAACTATTCTCTTCGGAATACGAACCTTTATCCCTCATCGAATGAAAAGTATCAAACCAAAAGAAAAGGCGTGGTACGACTCGAACTGCAAAAATGCTGTCAGGGTTAGAGACATATTTTTTCGGTCCTACAAGACCAAACCGATAGACGAAAACCGAAAAAAACTCAAGCCAACCAGTAATGATTGCAACGTCTTCTCAAGCGTGTTAAATTTCAAAAAGACCAAAAATTGAGGCAAAAAATACTACACCGTCCCAAAGGCAGTAACAAATTTTGATCATTCGTTATCGAAATTCTGCCTCATCCTCCATCCCAACGCTCATTTATAATGACATTCTAGCTGTCAGCTCTTTGAATAAGGTCAATTTGCTTACTACACACTTTGCAGCTAGCTTAAAACTTCCAGGTTGCGCTTTGTCTCCGCCTACACTTGTGCGCCTCGAATGGGGAGGGACAACAATGGAGCGAATCCACTTTCGAATTCGTATAGTAGCAGGAGTTCTTAGGTCTTAGACACAAATATACAAATCCGCTAATCCAGATCGTATATCTCATATCCTTCCTCCACGCTTGCAAAACCACTGCGTAAGCTTTTACATCGATCAGCATTTGTCCAGCACGTCTCTCTCATCCTACAGACCCATTGCACTTACGTCCCTTCTTTCCAATGACCGGCTATAGGGTTTTCGTAGTAACAGGTCATATCTCACCGAAAAGTGGAACCCAGGCCTACATCAATCTGGCGCGAGTAAGATAGTTACACTTGATAATTCTAAAGCACTTGACAGAGCTTGGCGTCAGGCACATTTGTCGAAAGTGGGTTAGAAACTGCCTTCCGGGACATTCCATTTAAGTTGTTTCAAGTCTGATATTCACAAATGCTGGTGTGCCCCAGGGCTCCGTTTTGTCTTCGACATTCTTTTTAATTTTCATTAATCATCTCTTGTCTCTTACTTCCTTTGCTGACGACAATAATCTCTGCTTTTCATATTGGTTCCCAAACTCACTTCCGATATTAACAGCATAATCAATAACCATCCACAATGCTGTCTGCTGTCGTTAAAGCGAAATTCAAATACCCAGCCATTATCCATGAATGGCACTTGCATCGTCGAAACCGATAAACTTTCCATTCTCAGTATGAGTGTCAATGACATATTTGATGTCGCCAAAAATACTGCGAAATGTCTAGGTTTCCTCAAGCAATGTTAGAAATATTTCACCCCGTCTGATCTGGTCTCAATATATGAGGCATTCATATGCCCAAAATTGGAGTGCAATGCCAACATCTGGTCAGGAGCTCCAAAAATATATCTGCACCTGCTAGATAGGATTCAAAATCGTGCGATAAAACTCGTAGGTGATGCCAATATTGCACAGTCATTCGACACCCTCGAACACCGTTGTAACGTCTCCTTGTTGTATCGCTATTTTCACCACCAGTGCTCCACCGAAATTGCCAGTAGCACTCTGCCCCTTCAAACTTTTAACCGCAACACCCGTCATGTTCATCATTACACCCTCAAGCCCACTTTCGGACGTACTCTAAAATATCGTGATTCGTTCTTAATCCGTACAACTCGCTTATGGGATGCCCTGCCTAGCTCTCTATTTCCCAGTCGTTATAAGTTACAAACATTTAAAACCAATGTATTATACAATGGTACCTATCTGTTCTTCCTACCCAAGTTTGGTATTATTTATTTGAACATTTTACTTACATCATCATAAGTGAGTAATGGTTTTACCGTTTTCATGTGTTTCTGTCCCTCACCACCTTCTAATCAACAGTAACGCTTTTCTTTGGCGGTTGACGGAAGCTTTTTCGTTCATTTTAATCACGAACTTGCATCAAGGTCATCTGGTATCGCCTTTTCCTCAGACGCACTAAAAATATGACGATATGACGATGTTATCTGCGAATCGCAGCTTAGAGATAGTACCTTCAGTGTTGACATCTGCCCTGCACACTATCTGTTCCAGCACGAATAAACCACATGATAGCGCATCTCGTTGCCGAAATTTGGTAACGTTTGAATTATTGTATTATTTAATTAGGATGAGTAGCTTCCAACCTCCATATGCTGGACTAATTTCCATTGAATTCCAAATTCGACTTGTGAAGCTCAATACGACGAATGCTATATGTTCTGCCTTGAAGTCGATGAAGAGATAGTATTTCGACTTGAAATTCATTCTCTTTTCCAGGATTGGCTTCAGTGTGGAAATGTAGTCTATGAGTGTTGTGCAGGATCGGTAGCCACACCGGCACTTAGCGATTAGGGTGTTATGTTGCAAAAAAGCTTGAGACGTTGACATGCATATGAGTATTGAATTTTGGTTTGGTTAGGATTTCATAAGCACTATTTAGTAGGATTAAACTAGGTGGCACAAAATTAATCACCCTATCGGAAGATGGTATAATTTTTGCAAATGGCGTCGTACGTCAATCATTTTTGACATTTGTGAGCTAGACAGCTGCAGTATACAAACAGACAAGCAATGGAGCGCTATACTCCGCAAGAGCGTCGAATAATTGTGTCGATGTTTTTGACCAATAACCGGTCGGTGGTGTTAGCGCAGCGTGAATCTCGAAGTCGGTTTTCTAATCGTGTCGAGCCAACTGGACAAACATACCGGCGCTTAGCTACTCGACTCGAACAGAGTGGAACCACAGGGCGTGGATGCCTGTGGCTGCAGAAGAAACATCAACCAGACGAAGGACCACGCAATTGGACATCACTAGACGGACCCTACAGGGAATTTTAGTGAAAGACTTACACATGTTCCCGTACAAAGTGCAAACAGTGCATCAGTTGTGCATTACTGTAAAGCCATCCTCAATCTCAACAACGAAGAGGATCCTTTTGTGTCGAAAATCATCATGAGCGACGTGGCGCATTTCCACTTAAGCGGTTACGTCAATAAGCAAAATCTTCGTTTCTGGGGCACTGAAAACCCGCGTGTGATGCACTGTGTGGTGCAGCGTTCACGTGGGAGGAGTGATTGGGCCGTATTTTTTTGAGGACGCCATCGACAATACGGTCACTGTTACTGGCTAACGCTACAGGGCCATGATAAATGACTTCTTACTGCCGGAATTGGATGAGCGGGGCTTGGTGAACATGTGGTTTCAACAAGACGGTGCAACCGCACATACAATGGACGAGCACGAGCCACAATAGATATTGTGGAGGAAGCGTTTCCTGGTCGTGTAATCTCCCGTTTTGGCGATTTGGCATGGCCAGCAAAATCGCCCGGTTTAACCATCCCAGACTTATTTCCTTCATTGTTTTTTATTTAGTAAAAAAGTAGTTTCAAAGCAAAATTGGATGATTAATTTTGCTCCACCTTGTAGCTCCGTAGCCCTTATTAGCTGTTTATTTGGCCATCAGACATACTATCGTCCTGTGACACTCTGCTAATACATAATTTAAAGCATGTAACCTACCGAAACATTACTTCCGCATTTATAATCGTCTGAGAGCTATAAGAGATGGCGGTCTTTTTATTCTTCAACTTTTAAAGGACACCAATCTTTTCCGCTTTTCTGGCGATATCTCCCTCTCAGCTTATTTCTATTTCGCAACTCCTGAAAATGATATTTAAATATATTCACAAGTCCTTACGCATTAGTAACCTGATTTTTCAATGATTTAAAAGTGTTTGTTCCGGCTTTGAAGCCAGCGGCTAGCTATTGTTCCACGGCACCACTCTTCGACTTCCTTAAGCTTCCTTAGGCATATGTTTTTTTCTTCTTTTCTTCTCTTACTTCTGGCACGGTACGGGGCCCCCGCCCAATTATCAAGGCCTCGCCCACCAATGACGTTGTTTAATAAAAAGCGGGGGCAGATCAAAGTCTTGGTCTTATCGTAACGGTTTACCGATGACACTACCGAAGGTTGTTACGATTTGTTCGGTTACAAGCGGCGGGTCATAGGTCTTGTTGGCCGCAAGTGGATTGAAAAATTTAAAAGTGGTCATACAAGCAGCGAAGATGATGCACGCAGTGGACGTCCAAAAGAGGCTGTTTCAGATGAAAACATCAAAAAAGTCCACAAAATGATTACGAGTGACCGTAAAGTGAAGTCGATCGAGATAGCTGAGGCTCCGAAGATATCAAAAGAGCGTGTTGGATATATCATACACGAATATTTGGACATGCGAAAGCTCTGTTCAAAGTTGGTGCCGCGTTTGCTCATAGTCGACCAAAAACAACAACGTGTTGATGATTCAGAGAAGTGTTTAAAGCAGTTCAACCGCAATAAAGCCGAATTTTTGCGTCGGTATGTGACAATGGATGAAACTTGGCTCCATCACTTCACACCAGAGTCAAGTCGGCAGTCAGCTAAGTGGCGAGCAGGCCACGAACCTCGTCCAAAACGACCAAAAACTCAACAGTCAGCTGGCAAGGTTATGGCATCCGTATTTTGGGATGCACATGGAATAATTTTCATCGACTATCTCCAAAAGGGGCAGACTATCAACAGCGACTATTACATTGCGTTGTTGAAGCGTTTGAAGGACGAAATCGCAGAAAAACGGCCGCATTTGAAGAAAAACAAAGTGCTGTTTCATCAAGACAATGCACAGTGTCACAAGTCGATGAAAACGATGGCAAAATTGAAAGAATTCGGCTACGAATTGCTTTCCCACCCACCGTATTCTCCAGATTTGGCCCCCAGCGACTATTTCCTGTTCGCAGACCTCAAAAGAATGCTCGCCGGAAAGAGATTTAAGACCGATGAAGAAGTAATCGCCGAAACAGAGACCTATTTTGAGGCTAAACCGAAATCGTTCTACAAAACTGGTATCGAAAGATTGAGAAATCGTTTCAATCAGTGTATCGCCTTCGAAGGCAACTGTATTGATAAATAAAGTTGAATTTTGCAAAAATTTTGTGTTTTACTATGAAACGGCACTGACTTTTCAGCCCATGTGTTACTATAGAGTTGCGATAAATACTGAGTGCTGTGATCGTAAGATCAGTAAGAGGTTTGAGATCGCCCTCGACTCATACCAAGGGTGGAACTTGTGCCTCCAACACAGTTCCGAATTGATACTCAGGAAGGCGGCAGGCGATGGTAAGGCGTATCCTTGTTCCCATGGGTGTATAGCCATCCCGTGAAATTAGGTCTCCACGACAGGTGTTCACGTTAAATCCTTCACTCCATACGCTCCGACACCACAATTGGTTCACGCTGGGGCATCACATTAAGATGTACGTCTTCTGTCATCACCTAGTTTAGTTTTTAGTTTTAAATGCATTTTATTTCTTAAATCATTAATTCTTATATACTAACAAAAAATGCTTAAATGCTAGCTTAAAATTACTTAACAATCTTATACTAACTTACTGGCCCCACACAGACACTCTAAGCTACTCTAAATTCTTATATCTATGTCTTTCGACTTTATTTACATTTTATTGAAATTCGTATATATTTTGTATACTTAAGGCTAAGAAATCTGTCATCACCTTCTAGTATTTGTATTCATCACCATCACTTGTCCACCATCCGTGGACAAGTCGGAACAATCTTTCACAGGCGTTTATCTTTGGGGAGGAGAGCATCTCTTTTCTCCCTAATCACGAGGTTAATCTTTCTCTATGAAAAGATCAGAAAACTTTATGATGTTACCACTATCTGGTTGTCAATGCAAATCCAAAATCAGGACCTAAGACGATACAGGAAACGAATGAGTGGATATTTTTGTTAAAGTTAAACTCTCCATAACCAATTTAAGAAAATAACGATTTGTTTGATTTGTGGCTACTACCTACAAATTGACCATCTCTGAATGACAACGAAGATATTGTATTATATTAAATATTCTGGGCTGGATAGAAAGTTAACATACATAGATAGCTTTCACTACCGCCATTTCATATTTGAAAGTCAAGAACCTAGTGGATTCGCCTCATTTCTTCTAATTCAATTCAAGGGAAAACAACTGGTGATCAACGAGTTCCACTCATATGATAAGCAACAATTTCATTTACGTTAGGGTAGTATACGAGTATAGCAAAAAATATGGTAATCGAAAACCCCAACGTAATAAGTAAGAATCATCGACCTACAATTTTTTATATATATTTTATTTAATTGTATGTTAAGATCTTTTAAAAATAAATCCGTTTAACTTTTAGGAAACTGATTTAGATTGATAGTGCGCTATCGGATAATCTACGTCATTGGATGTATAGCTGTGGCGCATGTCGCATAGATGACTTCCGTAGAATCCGTGGGAAGGTTTTACGAAATTGATTAGGCATCATCTCGTTTCATCAGATGAAAATATTTTGACTTAATGACGCATATACTCATAAATAAGTTGTTGTTTTTGTTGTTTTAAAATATGATGCCTACCTCGAAAATAAATATATTACAATATATTGCCCAATCCTTTTGGAAAAACGTCTGACTAAAATAACAAAATATTAGAGACATCTCCATTAAAGTTTAGTTATATGCATTTTGGAGTAATTAGCTCCTTTACTTTTTAATGATATTTTCCTTAAGGAGTTTTTACCGAGGCCAAATAAACTCAATACAAGAGAAGAATAATTAATGGCTTCCATCCCGATCTACTGGAATCGTGGCTTTTTAAAATTTTATATCTCCGTAGTATCCAGATTATTGAATCGGTTACAATTAGAAATTCATAGTACGCGTATATGTTCTGTTTTCATTAAGAAAACAAATATCAAAACGTGGCTGCTTAACTTAATTAATTTAACTTTATAATTTTGTTTGTTATTGCATGTTTGTTCATACTTAAATTCACAAATTCACCCAATAATCCATTTTGGTCTTGCCCGCCACTAGTTCTCGTAACTAAAGGATGTTTGTAAAATATTCCTTAGTGTAAGAATAATGTAAAATTTTGTTTACAACCTAGTTTACAATTGTTATGCATATGTGAAGTATAATTCAATAATCATGTTTTTATAGAAATACAAATCTACATTTTAAATTATGTGAATGGAATGAATTAAATTAAATTCAAATTTTTTATTATCTGGAGTGAAAAGTGACCTTCTGGGGAATTAAAACAATTTTTTTTGAAATGTTTTTTTTATATTATTCAATATAGTCCTCTTTTTGTTTGATACACTTATTCCAGCGATTTTCCAACTTCTTGATCCCGTCCGAAAAGTAATTTTCCAGAAGGTCTGCAAAATACTCTTCCGTGGCGTTGATGATTTCCTCGCGTGAGCTGAATTTTTTATGGATGAGCCATCTTTTGATGTTTGAGAAGAGATAATAGTCCGAGGGATCCAAATCCAGTTACCAATCGACGCCAAAAGTCCGCCCGATTCCGCATCAGCAAGTCCAAACACCCTTTCGAAGTGCTCTCGCGTTCGTGTTTTTGGTCAGGAGTGAGCAATAACTTTTTCATATGCAGAATATTGCCCAAAATATGGCGTGTGCGCTCAGTACTAATCTTTGTGGTATCTGCTAGCTGGCGCACCTTCACTATCCGGTCAGCAAACACCATTTCATGTATTTTTTTTGACATTGCCCTCTGTAACCGCATCGGAGGACCTGCCGCTGCTGACTTGATCAGTAATGGAGTTGCGGCCACCACGAAACTATCGAAACCAACATTTGACGGTGTAATCTGACGGAGAATTAGCCTCATAATATTTACCCAACTTTTCTTTTGCTTCCTTCGGCGTTTGTTCCTCTCAAAAAATAATGTTTTATGAGAGAATGAAAATCGTTTTTGTCCATACTCAACATAATGCCTAGCACGTCAACAACAATCAACTGTCAAAACAAAACTAAAGACAGTATCGCACTAAAATTTGGCATGTCCGCCTAAATATGAACGGACTTCAAGGCACCATAACCTTTTTTCCAGTAGCAGCGCATTCTGGCGGTCAAGGATGTCACTTTTCACTCCATCTAGTACATGCATACTGAGCCACTTCCGGCAAAACAACAGCTATTGTTTTAAGGATATATCTCCACGATCTAATTTTCTGGAAGTATCCAATACTTCAACACTCCAAGCCTGCTACCCTGTGTAGAAAATATTTCCGTATTGAATACAAAACCTTAGTTAATATTAATGCATGAGCCATTTATTTAAGAACTTGTGTTTTCGTGACGAATATACTCACATCATCTAAACTTGAGCAAACTCCCTCGACCCACTCACAGGTAACCTGATCAGAACGTACGAGTATACACTCAGCGAAATTTAATTAAAGGCAGATGCACTTTTGTCCAGAAAATCTGTTCGTAGTTTAAACGAACATTTATGTCCAATCTTTTTCTTTAACGTATGTTTTGAAAGTGCCGTTCCTCCCGCTCAGACAATTTCAACATCCGTTGTTTTGTCACCAATGATCGTGCGAAATTCAATTAAAAGCAGTCGTGTTTATGCTGAAAAGCTGTAAGTTGAAAACGAAATCAGGGTTTTTTTTGGTGATTACAAGTCAGAATGAGAAAAGGAAAAACGCTCTAGGATGAGGAAACAGTCAAAATCCATGCGTATAAGGATACCGTTATGTCCAATCGCCAAATTTCCATTAAATAAAATCGATCGGCTTCCGCAATCGATAATATTAATAAATTAGGAAATAATTACAACGCGAACCGGAGAAATAAAAACAATGAAAAAATTTCACCATCCATTATCCGAACTGGGTTGCGAAAAAAATGCTACTGCTTCCAAAATTATTTCAGATTTAAAGTTGACGATATCTAATCGGCGTGTACAACAAATTCTAGCTGGCAGTAATAGACTGGTTTGGAAAAAAATGAAGTCAAAACTAGCTCTTGTAGAAGCACATAAAAAACACTTTGCCAAAGAACAGATGACATGGTCTAAGCAGTGGACGGACGAAAAAAAAGTTTAACCTTGATAGGCCAGACGGCTTTACTTAATTATTATTAACATGATATAAAAAGTCTTGAGAGCTTCTCCACTAAGCGAAACTTTGGATGTGAATTTTTGATGGTCTAGGCTGCTTTTAGCTACTCGTATCATTGCAAGACTCCAATATGCCAAACTTCTGGCCGAATAAAATCAGGAAATTATATTACTCTGTTGGAAGTTGTCTTGGTAGACTTTTTGGACCATCAGCCGGATTCAAATACAATTTTCCAGCAAAATAATGCTGCCATTCATGTATCGCGGGCCAGTCGTGAGTGGTTTTCACGACTTGTAGAGTGCCAGCACGTTCACCGGACTTAAAGCTGATCGAAAACTTGTGAGAAAATCTGTCTCGTCATGTTATGCTGGCGAGCGCAAATTTACTTCGGTGGAAGACTTACGCAAGGCCGTTACAACGCAATGGGATCTAATTCCAGCTCAGGAGTTCAAAAACGTGGTTAATTCGATGCCAAGTCAAATTTTCGAACTTATAACCAAGACTGGCGGTTAGACTCACTATTAATTTAGAGCTTTACGTTATTTCTTCAGTTTTTACTTTACCTTGACTGCCTTTAATCGAATTTCACAATATAAATTGAGTTTTTTTTTTTTTTCTTAACTAAGTAAAGATATGTTTATCTGTTAAAGTCAATTTTTTTCTTTGTTTAAATAAATCATAATATGTTTGTATTCGATGAGTTTGTAAATAGTATTATACTTAAATCAACTTTGTTTTTTAATATTTCAAAGGAAAATAAGTTACCTTTAATTGAATTTTGCTGAGTGTATATCAATGCCCATCGATGGTTTTAAATCGCCTGGCACCAGCGACATACATACGATGGCGGGTCAATAAGTCCGTGACTTTTGGATTAAAACAGATTTTTTGATAAAAAAATAATTTTATTTTTCAACGTAGTCTCCCTTGAGCTCTATACACTTTGTCCAACGCTTCTCCAATTTTTTTATCCCTTCCAAAAAAAATGGATTTGTCGAGGTCCTCAAAATAGGCCTTTGTTTGCGAGATGACTTCATCATTGGAGTCAAATCTTTTTCAACCAAGCCATTTCTTCAGGTTTGGGAACAAGAAGTAGTCGCTCGGAGCCAAATCTGGAGAATAGGGTGGATGAGGGAGCAATTCATAGCCCAATTCATGGATTTTTGAGATGGCAACTGCACATGTGTGCACCCTTGCATTGTCTTGGTGGAAAAGAACTTTTTTCTTGGCCAAATGAGGTCGTTTTTTTTTCAAATCGTCATTGAATCGGTCCAATAAGTTGGCATAATATTCCCCATTGATTGTTCTTCCCTTTTGAAGGTAGTCAATGTGGATTATCCCGCGTGCATCCCAAAAAACAGTCGCCATAACTTTATTGGCTGACAAACCCACCTTGGCCTTCTTTGGCGCCGATTCACCCTTAGAAATCCACTGTTTTGACTGTTGTTTGTTCTCTGGTGTGTTGTGATGGATCCATGTTTCGTCCACGGTTACAAAACGGCGCAAAAACTCCTCCATATTGCGATTAAACAACGCCAAACCTTCCTGTGAAGTTGTTATACGATTGCGTTTGTGGTCGACTGTGAGCAAGCGCGGCACCCATCTTGCGGAAAGCTTTCTCATGCCCAAGTGATCATTCAAAATTGAAACCACTGAGCCATGCGAGATCCCTACGGCTTCCACAATCTCTCGCACTTTCAATCTTCGGTCGGCCAACACCATATCGTGAATTTTTTCGATTGTTTCGGGTGTAGAGACCTCAACTGGGCGTCCAGGACGTTCGGCATCTTCAGTGCTTGTACGGCCACAACGAAATTCAGTAAACCACTTTTTTACCATTGAAATCGATGGTGCAGAGTCCCCATAGTATTTATCAAGCTTAGCCTTGGTCTCGGTAATGGTTTTGTTTCGCAAGAAATAATGCTTAATAAGCACACGAAATTCACTTTTTTCCATTTTCTCCTCAAATTAATGAGTAGTCTGATAAAAATAGCTGTCAAACACAAACTAACTGACGCAGCAAGTTTAAATTTTGACAGGAGTCAACTGACAAATGCCTGTTGACAGGAGCAGTGTTGCTGTTTCAGTAAAGAGGTCAGAAATTCAAAAAGTCACGGACTTATTGATCCGCCCGCGTATGTAAAGGGTGTTTTTTTTTTTGAGATTTTTAAACCGGCAACACTGTTTCTACGGATTGTCAATTTGGCAGTTGAAAGTTGATTTTTGCTTAGTACGTTTTGCCATTTTACGATGAATAGATTAACACCAGAACAACGCGTGCAAATTGTGCAAACTTATTTTGAAAACCATTGTTTGGTTCGCCAAACTTATCGTGCGCTACGTCCATTTTACGGTCGACATAACCTTCCATCTGACCAAGTTATTCGTTTTCGCACCACGTACATTCTAGTGGATAATACACATCCCCAAAGATGACAAACAGTGCGAATAGAAGAAGTTATTGCATTGTGGAGCGCAGTGTTGCGAAGAATCCGAATGAGTCGATTCGCAATTGGAGCTATGACCATCCACTTTGTGGAAGATTCCATAGAAACATCTTGGCTTAAAAGCTTATAAAATCCAGCTTGTGCAAGAATTGAAACCGCGTGAACATTATACGCGTCGTAGGTTCGGTGAATGGGCCGAAAACGTGATTCAGCTCGATCCTCATTTCCAACGCAAAATTTTGTTCTCCAATGAGGGACATTTTTGGTTAACTGGATATGTAAACAAGCAAAATTGCCGAATTTGGAGTGGGGAAAACTCAGAAGCCTTTGTCGAGACGCCCTTAAAACCATTAAAACTCTCTGTTTGATGTGCTTTATGGGCTGGTAAAATCATCGACCCACATTTCTTTAAGGACGATGCTGGCCAGAATGTTACCGTCAATGGAGAGCGCTATAGAAACATGATTTCTGACTTCTTCGTTCCTCAGTTGAATGGCATTGACGTGGCAGAGCTTTGGTTTTAACAAGATGGCACAACAAGCCACACGGCGCGCGACACCATCAATTTATTTCGTGAAACATTTGCTGAGCCCATAATTTTAAGTTTCAAGTGTTTTACTTCATATTGAAGTTGTATACCTCTAAAAAAAAAACACCCTTTATAACTACAATATTAGTTTAAGCTACAAAACAGCTGTGAAGAGAATCAAACCGAACCCATGGCAAATACAGGGTGTCCCAGTTTAGAATTTTTGAGAGACTAGTTACCGAAACTCCTGGAAAATGTTCCTCTTGCTCAGAGGTAAAGAATGGTTTTCCAACACTATGGTGCTCTTTGCCATTGTAGCAATAATGTAACTTCGTTTTTAAATCAAATTTTTAATGGACGGTGGATTGGCCGACTTGGTCCTTTTTCTTGGCCACCTAGATCTCCTGACCTAACGCCAATGATTTTTTTTTCTGGGGAGCCATAAAAGATCCACATTTGACTGAGATTTCAAGTCGGGAAGAGCTCCAAGATAGAATATATACTCGTATAGTTTCAGAGGAGCTAAGAGGCATTTTACCAAACATTAATTTGCAGTCTGAAATCACCAAACGCGCTAGAACGTGCATCCAAAGGCAAGAGCAACATTTCGAAAATTTACTATAAAAGCGTTTTGAAATCTTAAAGCATAGCGGTCCTTTTCAGGACCACAAAAACTATTTACAGGGATATTAAATTCATTTTGTGACCCATTTGCCTGAATAAAATAGTGGTTTGCAATAACTTCCGTTATTCGCAGATGGAAAAGTCATACATAAAAATCGTAGATAATGAAGAGAAGACAAAAGTTTTGATTTAAAAAGTTAACCTAAAAGTTAAAAATTTCGAGATAAACGCATTTTTCTGATGAAATTGGTCCAACGTTCATCTAATGCGACGAAATTTTAGTATTTTAAGCACACTGAAATTTTCTTTCAAAAATATGCCCACGGTTTCTTAAGCTGAATCCGTTAGAAAGCTACGGTCTTTTAAGAAGTTTTTGCCATAACTGCAGGAATCTTCAGCTATCAGGACGAAAACCTAAACTGGGACACCCTGCATATTGAGTAGCCTTTATACCGAAAATCGAAAAGATGACTACGCGCTCGCCAAGAGCTTCAAATCAATCAGTCTGACTATCTTTAGAGATGAACGGACTGATCTGACTCTTCTAATGTGAATTCGGGCGCCTGGCATTCGCCAATATCGTGCACAATTACCTCCGGGACTTAGCCGATGCCATCAAGCACCGGTCACTTCCAATAGCCGCTGCCTCTTGTCAACGAGCCTAATCTAACATAGAACTAGGAAAATTGTGTTAAAATAGTAAGGCACCGGGCTAGGAGAGCATATCGATCCTCTTCTCATTTCGAAGTCACTAAAACTAGGCGTGTTGTTTTTCAATATTGACACGGTCTCTGCCCGCAATCGCGGAAATTAAACGAAAGAGGTCCTGAGCATTGACGTCGTACCCGTCGCAGATCAGCTGCTTTTCCCTCGCAACTCAGTAGTGGTGGTGTACTCGTATTACCGGGACACCGTCCCTACTCTGCACTAACCCTTTAGTATCTATATAGAGAAATGCCTCCGGCGGAATAAAGCCAAATCGAAGTGAACTCTCATGGTACATAACAGGTTATTTTCGCTGGTCATCTCTCTTGCAACCTGCATTCGAATCACCTTAATCAGGAACTTGTCAACCTTGTTTAGTCGAGCACCATCGTAAAATGCCTTGTACGCCAAGCAGGGTTTATGAACTCAGATTTTTGTGTTCTGTACAATCTAATCTAAGGTCCCGAAACATAGCGTTTCAAACACCCGAATTGTTTGCATATACTCGTAATACTGCTACGTTGAACCATACGGCACAACCATTAGCGATTATTAGCCTGATTAGGGTCACATAGTATATTACCATCACCCTCGAGTCAAGTTGACTACTGTAAAAGGGTTTCTTGTTAGGGCTAAGGCCTTCTTGGCTCCGGGTAAACAAACATTTATAAGTTTGTCAAAATACAAATACAGATCAAGCCAGATACCTAGGCATCTAACTGGTCTTCTCACTGCCAATGGCAGTCCGTGCTGTTCAATTGCGGCCAAATTTCGCCAGTGATTGCCGGTATCCCAAGAAGCCCATCTCAATTGAGTTTTAAACGACATTGTTTACGATTTTTGAAAATTGATGTTCGAAGTCACGCTGCAGAAGAGTATTGATGATCTGGATTTTTGTACTTCCACAATTCTTTGGATTAAACATGTCGCGTCGAAAACCTCTAAGCCGCTGTCGACGTTCTGGCAGTTTAAAGAAGCTTTCGACAAGACATGGTATTTTTCATCAAGGAAGGTCCTTTAGATCTACATGATTATGATAAGACCAATTATATCCTACACAACGGATGCGGCTGCATTCCCAAAGCCATTTTCATTTTAAAAAGACTGGTCTTTGTTTTTAAATACTTAATACTCAAAAGAGTATGACTACTCTAAAAATGCCGAAACACGCGTAAAGTTTTTTTTTTTTGGAAAATTGCATAAAGAGGCAAAGAAAGATATTTGGGATCAGGTGTTATTTCGCCCCATAAGTGGCATCCAACATTTAATAGGGAGACTAAATTATTGATGTGATTTGACTGATTTTTGTCATCTTACGAGTACATGATTTTAGTTGACGGAAAAAAATGAGTGCCTCTCGGACCCAGTCGGAAATGTAAGGCCGGACCGCCGGACCAAAAAGCCAATACTCTATCACTTTAACCATGGCCACCCGTTCATACTGGAGTTTTGATGATCTTACTCGTCGACTCTAGACTTATGGCATGTCCATCTAATGCAATCACATCAGAACTGTTGCTTGGAACAGAATATAAGACAAGAGCGGAGTTTCTTTTGTGGATGTCTCGATCTAGGATGCCACACAGATATTAGAAGGATGTCACCTTTACTCACTACTTGTAAGCAATCTTCCAAATGGAGATGTAGACAATATCGATGGCAATGAACTATACTGTGATGAACAACTGAAAGAGCGAAGTACTTCAGCCCCTCACTACCTCTAAGTTAATTCAATAATGCAAGGCTCCTTTGAATGAAGTCGAAAGTCCGAGTTCCTGTCCTGCTTGGTTCCAATATCACAATGATATCGTGGGAAAGTACATCGCGAATAAAAGAATACTCCTTTATTCCAATTTCAATTTCAACTTCAATTTATTCGATTTATTCAATTTAGGATGTACAAATAAGGCTTAGTCTTTTATAGTACTGTACTTAAAAGATGGGTTATATACAAGATTTAATTTAATATATATATATGTATTTAGCATTATAAAGAATTTAAGAAAAGATACAGTGATCAGGAAGGGATATAAAGGGGGCAAAGTGTGAAGGAGGGGAATATCACTGTAAAGAAGCAAAAAATAATCTGCTGTTGCACATACATAAATTGTATGGCTCCAATTATTTGTTTTAGAGCATATTTCATACAAGTCTGGTGGCAAAGCCGAAGAAAAGGCGCAGGAGTTCAAATATTTCGAGGAGGTAGTTGGCTGTATGGCTTTACCTTCTAGCCAAACGAGCGAATTGAAGTTTTCCAAACAGGTATGGTGGCGACCTGTTCTAGTTAAACAATTTTATGGAAGAAGATACAGCACCTAACATGTAAGAACTGCTGGAGCATAAAACCAAAGATACTTGGATATGTAGTCGTGTCGACGAAGCCCATAGACGTACCTAACCATATCATTGAATGCGACAGTAAGTTTATGCTGAGATAGGGAGTCGAGTTTGCAATACACTGCTGATAAATAATCAATACACGGAACAAGTGAACTTTTCACAAGTCTTCGGCTCGTATTTACTGGAATAAAATTAGAGAGCAGCAAAAGTTTGCGTAGACCTCCGTAAATTCGTCTCACAGTGTAATTAATGTGGCTTACAGAGGAGAAGGAGCGGTTTATCTTAAAACCGGGTTGGTTACGAACTGCAATCGCGTGTCGTTGACGTAAGTGGGCGGCAGTAGTTCAGTATTTTAAAGTTTTTTTTGGATATTGAAGTCAACTGAGACTTTGCAGGGTTGAGGGTCAAACAATTACGTAGCGACCATTGGTAGGTTGTGGATAGATCCTCATTCAACCTACAAACAGGATCCTTAACTAGACCAATAGGTCTTAATAAGTATATTTGCGCATCATCAGCATAGAAGTGAAGTCATTAACAAATATGCAAAACAATATTGGACCCAGTATTGAGCCCTGAGGTACTCCTACATGTTTCTTCCTAATATGAGACGATTTGTCACCAACCAAAACCTTTTGACAGCGATTACTTAAGCAATTAGTACTAGGACTCGCCGAACTTTCACCAAATCCAAAATACCTTCTTAGTTTCACAGAAAGGATTGAGTGGTTGACTATGTCAAAAGCTTGTGAAAAGTCAAGCAGGAAAAGTACGATGAGAAAGTCCAAATCATAGCTGATCCTTATGTCATCGAGAATTATAACCATAGCTGTAAGACTATGTTCATATAGCTGTAAGACAACTATGGTTGGCTTGAAAACCACATTGGATCGAAGCAAGTAGCTTATGTCTTGAACTTTGCTTGGCTAGTGATGGGTTGAAAGTACAATGGACAAGTTATTTGTCTGATTACCCTGTTCCAATTAATTACTATTACTATCCCTGAGCCTTTAACCGCATGGTAGTCATGAGTTCGGCGACCACTTACTAATGTTCGTACTAATGTATATATAAGTATATAAGTAGGTATAGAAGGTATAAGGCACAAACTCAAATATTCGAGCACCTGCTGGATGGTTAAAGTGTCTGGCCTACTCATCGATATATGATTATGCATTATCTTGCATTGAATAAATCGGTCCACTCAGTTCTACAACGGCAGAACTTGGTGTCAACCGGCCTTCCTGGACTGCTCTGGGATGGATTAGAATTTTCCCCGACCCAAAGCGCTGCTGTTCATCAGCTCTATTTGTGTCCACTATTTAATCTTTAGCTTTGTATTTGGACTACTCTGACTAGGTCGATGTCGCTATTGTTCATTATTTTCATTTCCATTAATCTCAAATGCAGACGGTACCGATGACTTTTCTCTCAAAACACACACATCCATGTATGTCATGTCATGTCATGTCATGTCATGTCATCGGGATCTGTAATCTGTTTTCATGAAAAGTTTATTTGAAGATATAAAACTGAGTTGATGCAAATTTGTGCTCGTTTTATGCCATTTCGATTTGTTGCTTGCCAAACATCTGGCTCCAAATTGGGGATTTCATCTTCAATGTTGGTTTGCAAGACCTGCAGGGTTTGTGGTTTATTGAGGTAAACGAAAGATTTCAAAAAGCCCCAAAAGGAAGAAGTCTGGCGCCGTCAGATCTGCGATACCGTCCGGACCAAAAGCCTCGGATAAGAACAGATTCACTATGGAAGAACCTGTAAAACGAAAAAACTATAACAACTTTCGGATCTCCTTATATAGATAAAGCAGATATCACCGTCATTCATAAAGTGTGGTGAGATGAGCCGGACAAAACCAGGATACAAAACGTACTATATATCGTCATATATGGTAACTGATACCGAGGACGAGTAGCTATATTGCCTCTAAGCCATTAAAGACGCCGCATCTGATGGGCTAAGTTTCACTCTGGAACAGCGAAACCCCTGGTTTGGCGAAGAGTGCCGGCAAGCGCATGCAATGAAACAAGAGGCATACCAGGCTGCGCTTCAAAAATTAACAAGAGCTACTCACAAACTCTATGAACAAAGGAGATGCGACGAACACCAGCTTTTCAGAAAGAAGAAGAAAAAAATGTATAGTAGAAGCGCTCGATCGAGCCTAAATTGTAAAAAGAACTTTCCAAGAATATAAACACCGAACAGACGCGTGCAGAGATAAGAATGGAACGTAAAGTCACAGCTGGTGCTGAAAGTTTAGTAGGAGTATCTCTGTTGACAGTTTAAACGTGTAGACTACAAATATTCCGCTCTCAAGTAGAACAACCCATTCAACTAGGATCATGATCGACAATAACTTCATCCACCCGACCGAGAGGAGGTCTGGATAGCGTTATCTTAACTAAAAACCAATAAAGGAGCAGACTCATTTATATATTGTACTAGAATTATTTAAAGCAAAGAAGTTCCCTTTGGTAAGGAGGACAATACCATACTACATACGAGTACTGCAATATGTACATACTACCAACTCATCCGTAAAAAATTGTCGAATGAATAGAGTTTTCAACATTAATTGTCTGATAGTTAGGAACGACCTGTGTGGCGATTAATCGGAGAACTGCTGAGTGTCCTAAAACTTGAATTGGGCCAGCAGCGCAACAATCAAGTTCATAGCGAAGTGCTTGTCTTACCTCCCAGTGGTGGTCCCTGGTAACTGCATGAGTGAACCTGCTAAAATGGCAAGGGCATGCCCGGTTGGTAGCATTATAGTTGAGTACGCTGTCATATTACTCAAAATCCTATACGGAAGAGATGAAAATATGTGGCGGACCAATTAATGGCCTCGGATAAAGATGGACTCACTGTTGACGACCCTAGCAGACGTTTAAAGCACAACGACCTTCGGATTTGCACGTGGAATGCTCGGACCCTTGACAGGTCACGTGCAGCCCAACAATTAGCAAATGTCCTTGACTGCTATGACGCAGATATCACCGCCATCCAGGAAGTGCGATGGGATGGCCGGACATAAAGAGAATGAAAAACTTTGATGTAGTACATATCAAGTGATTGCTATAGAGAAAAGAATCAGCGCGTATTTCGATGCAGATTTGCCACATGCAGCAGACTTAGACAAAAAGTCTTCAGCTTCCAACACGTGAACAAACATCTTATGACAATCCACATCAAGGCTGAATTCGTTAAAACAAGCCTAATATACGCCCGTGCTCCTATAAAAGACGACGCCACTAAATAAAGTTCCTACGAACTCCTCGACAAAACATATGAGCAATGTCCGAAGTATGACGTTAAAATCAGGCTAGGCGGTTTTAACCCCAGGATAGAGAAGGCGGACAACTTTGGGGGAGCAGTTGGTAAGCATAGCCTACACGACACCACGTACTGGCAACGGACTCAGGCTTATTGACTTTGCAGCGTGACGAAATATTACCATAAAAAGCACACGGTTTCCTCACCTCAATATACACAAGAGGACATGGCGGTTTCCGGATTATCAAACACTAAATCAAATTGATAATTTTGCGATAGACATATGGTATGCTTCCAGTATTCTGTAGGCTGCCTTCCGCACAGCCAACATTTCCTCGGATCACCACCTTGTTGCAGCCAAGGTACGAATACGGTTTTCCCAAGCGCCACCAAAAATTAGAACTAATGTGAGAAGATATAACGTACAAAAGCTGCAATCACAAGAGATCGCCAGAATCTTCGCCGAACGCGTATCCCAAAATCTCGCATTCGTATGGCGCCAGCATCAAGTACCGAAAACCAGTGGCAACGCTGACAACGTGCTATCAGAGACGCTGCAATTGATATGCTGGATTTCTTCCGACCACCGGCTAAACAAAAAGCCTACAAAGCACCGCTGCAACGAAGGACGAGAGCTGCTCGTAAGCTCTACGAACAAAAGAGACGGAAAGAACATCGGCGTCTTCCGAAGAAGAAAAAGAGCACGAGAAGTGGGCGATCGAAGATATTGAGGGGTAGTAATCCAGGAATAACATATGGAAGTCTTAAAAAGAGGTGAAAAGAACGTGTCAAGGTAAGAAGACTCGTACATAGGCCTGTTGAGATAAAGAAGGAAACCTTGTAATGGAGTCACAGTCGGTGCTGAGAACACGGAAAAACTTTTTCTGCGAACTGTACAACGGCGAAGAAGCTCAACATCTCGCAGTCAAGCAGAATAGACCATTGAACTTAGACGATGATAGCCAAAACTTCCGTCCACCTGACCAGAACGAAATAAGAATAAACATCTAAGCTAAAATCCAACAAATCAGCTGGACGTGACGGCTTACTGACCGATGAATTCAAAGCTGCTGGAAATGTCTTTGCGGAGAGTGTACACCAACTTATTTCTCAGATCTGGTCAGAAAAGTGTTTGCCTGTTGAAAAAAGGAGAGCGCTCAAATGCCGCAACTGTAGTGGCATAAGTCTCCTCAACATCGGATACAAGATTTATTGTGTGAACGTCTGAAACCCTTCGACAATAACCTGATTGGTCCCTATCAGTGCGGTTTCAGACCAGGAAATTCCACAATCGACCAAATTTTTACACAACGGCAGATCCAGGAAAAAACTCAAGACGTCTAAATTGATACCCACCATCTTTTCGTCGATTTCAAGGCCGTATATGACAGTATTTATAGAGACAAGCCATATATGTAGAGCCATGTATAGTTTTGGCATTGATACCAAACTCGTTCGTCTGTGCAAAATAACGATTAAGAAAGCTCTCTGCTCCTAGTAACATATAGAACGAATGGACATCAATGCTCCGACCCGCAGAGTCCTCGAATCTCACCCGGAGGAACAACGGAGCAGAGGAAGATCTCACCTTCCTGGCGCGCTCAAATAAAATGGGGACCTCAACCGACTTGGGGTGCGCAATTGGAGGCAGTTAACTAAAGACCGGACTAACTGGAAAGGCTTGTTGGTTGAGGATTAGGTTCGCTCCGAACTGTAGCGCAACCTAAGCAAGCAAATTACGAAAGGAGACCATCAGTCTTCTAAGCATCGCGTACAAGAGGCTTTAAGCCCATATCAAAAATTTAATGGGTCTTAGGTCTGGTTAGAGCACCAGTGACTCGATTACTTTTTGTTGGGCTATGAAAAGTCTTTGGTCTATGCTGGTAAACCTCAAATTATTCGGCCGTTTGAAGCTAATATTAGGCGCGTTACTGAACGGCTTCGTCGAAAACAGCCGATATCATAATGCAAAAAGATCTTTGATCCCAAACCAATTCCTGCCATTATTGTTTTAAGAAAAGATCTATAGCTCTTAAAAAAGCACCTTTTACAATAAGTCTAATATTAAAATATGAATGAGTTTTGTAAAAAAATTAAGAAAAATTGCAAGAAGTTCTTTTTATCTATTCAAACGTGATTTATTTAAATACTATGTATCATAATTGCGACAAGATCAGCTGCGATGGAAATATTTCCTATCATCGTTCCTGTTATTGACTGGTCCGAAGGACATTTCTACAAAACTATAAAATCTCCTCTGTATGTGCTAAAGTATGAAATTTAAATAGTGATAGAAAAACTAAAGAGCAACAGCATAATCTTTGGTATGCCAAATCACCAAAGTCAGCCATAGCAGCTCCGTCTGCTGATAAAATTCATAAAACCACGCGACTATCGAGAGACCCTTTTTCGGCCTTAATTACAATATAATTTCTAACCGCAGCGCCGAAGCAAGTTCAGCAATTCGTTGAATCTCCGGTTCATTCAAAAATTACCCACGCGCAAGTTGTTAATTTGGTACACACGCAGCACGCCCATTCTTATCAATCATCGTTTATTAAGATGTGGTTGAGGTTCTTGCAATGCCAATGTCAATTTTACGGGAGAGTAAATAATGAATTTGGCCAAAAAACTTCTTTTTTTTCTCTTCATTCATATATGATAGAATTACGAGTAAATTCGATTTTACTTAACTCGTTTATTTATTTGTACCTGCGTACAAATTCATAGTACAGGGAAATCCGATTTGATTATGATGACACACCAGTCGAGGTCATTGCATCAGCCTAATGTTTATAAACATACCGCACCCTTGAATCCGCTGACATGACAAAAATGCATCTTAGCTTCGTTCTACGAATATCTGTGTCATACCAACATCCATGAGCACGTCAACCGCAAAAGATCCAAAAAAAAAAACAAAGCCTGAGGTTCAAATCTAACCCATCCAGCACTTTAAACGTGTAAAACTTTTTTGCATTTTTTCTCAAACAGGAAAATAAAAAAAAACAACACATGGAAACAACGACCGAAAAACAATTGGAAAAACACCAATACAAAAATCCAATGAACATTTTTTACTTGTGTAGGTGGCAACATTGGCCACACGCTTCTCTCGCGCACATAAAGTGTCGTGGTATTGCTTTTGTAGTGGGAAAGAGGATTTTTTAGTACACTTTTAGTACTCCTGATCGGTTTCGTTGATCGTTGATCGAGGCAAGTGCAAATGAATTTTATTCTTATGTGCAAGTATGTGGATGCAATATCGTTGTATGTATTCAGATTCAACATTGAAGAGAGTGTCAAATCGGGTTCTCTCAAAATTTTTTGCATGATATTCTCCCCCAAAACCAGTGATAACATATTGTAGAAACACCGTGAATCACACAGCGCAACAAACCGCGATTTATTTTTTTTATATTTTTTTTTAGTTTTTGGGTATATCTACAAGTATGTTGGTGTGCCGCGTTGCGATCGCGACAACCTATAGATAGAAGAACCTCGGACGCAATTGACTTCAGTTTTTATTCAGCCTTTGAACAGTTTGGATGTTTTTTTTTTCGATTATCTTTCGAAGTGATTTCTGAGCCATTTTATAGTTCCCACTGTGTGTACTAAGTTTTTTGGAAAAAAGTTAATTGGAATTCAATCGAATTTTAGTGAATATTGAACGGAGATCTAATTTTAAGTGGAAATTTTATATTTAAAAAAAAAAAAGTAAATAAAGAAAATATCTTAACCGCGCGATAGATTTGTGAAACAAAAATAGAAATACATATTGTAAAAAACCGGATTTTTTATAAATATTTTCATTCGTCGAAAAATCAAGAACTTTATTTAAAAACCTTATAATGGCTGTTAGTGTAAAGGTAAGTTTTAATTTTTTATCAATGGAAAAAGCTACAAATCAAAAACGAAATGCGATTATTTTATTATGTACGATATGTTGCGATAACGCTTTCTTCTCTTTTTTTTTTTTTTTTTTCTTCTTCAAATTCTATTTTTAAACATAATTTTTAGCCGCCTATGACAACAAAATTAAACAGACAACCGCTGAATTAAGATATTATCGTACCTTTTTGAAGTTTAAGGGCGAATAAGACAGCAAATAAAAAAGAAACCATTAGGTACATACTTTTGCTGGTGTTGGCTGAATTTTGTTTCATTTCGGTCAATAGTCTATTGCGCAAAGCCATCGCTAAGAAGACGACAAGAAATTTGTAAAAAATTACTCAAGTAAGGGGGGGCTAGTTTTTTTTTTTTTTTTTTAGAAATAAATAAATAAATGATCGCTTGTGCTATCAGACTTTCTAGAATGAGCTGACTTCTAACTCAATGAAATTGCATCATATATTCTATAAAAAAAATCTATAAAAAAAACAGGAAATCAGGTATATAGTAGAAGACGAAGATATTTCTTTAACAAACACATAGCCAATTTTGTAAGAAATGTTTAAAGCCCGGTTGAAAAAATGTAAAAATATTCAACAAATAGTCGTATAAGTTTTTTTCCAGTAACGAATAAATTTTTCTTTGCCACTCGTGCAAACTTCTCTGTATAAATTCCAAAAATCTTTCCCAAAAAAGGGATAGTCTTATAGCCGAAGCTGAACGGAAAACTCAATTGACTGTGGGTAGAATAAAGAATTCAACTTTCAACGAATAGAATTCAAGGACTAAAATGACAATATCAAGACAACTGTAATAAGCGCTTTAAAATGATTATATTTGAGCTTTTGAGTCAGAAGTTTATTTCATCATTTTAGGCTTCAAAATATCTGTTATGATCATTTTCTAAAAGTGCTTTATACAAGAGCTTCAGAGATCCTTGAGACAATCATTACACAAGGCTTTCATTTGCTATAGTTCCTTTCCAGATATACTTGTCCAATCTTTCCAATAACCAATGCTTTTTGATGACTGAACAATATGGACCGCTAGCTTCGATTCAAGAAAACTCTGACGGAGGTATTTCAAATCAGTTTTGAAGATTAAGATGCCCACTTCAAGATTTAATAACTTTGCTACTTTAAAGTTTGTTCACAGAATTCAATTTTAGACCTAATATTGCATACCGCAATAACCCAAAGTAAAGGCTAAACTTAACTTCTTAACAAAAATTCTAATTTGTAATTTTTCAATATTGTTTTCGGAATCACAAGTATTCTTTCCAAATTCAGTATAAAGAGCACAAAGCTATTACATAAATGCTGAACGCGTCTTCAACATTGGGAAAACAGATGATGTAATCAGCGTCATAGATGAGCTCAAGTTCAAGAAATCCATAACTATTGAGTCAAACTAATGCTCACACACCAAATCATCGCTGCTGAGTTAAGGTCTGTCTCAGTAATCCGGAAGATCAGTGTGTAGTGGTGTTCCACAAGGATGAGTATTTTCAACGCTACTATAGTTAGCAATATGCGTTTACACTTTAAGTCTTTTACTGTAACCATCCTTAGCAGGGTTCTTTGCCTTTTCCATAAGATACATATAAATCTATAAACAAAAATAACTTATTCTATTCACAATCTCAAATGTCGATTCACTATGTAGCATGGAACTAGCATTCACCGATCATATCAAAAAGTTGAATATAATTTGGATTTCCAGTTTAATTGTAGTATAACCAAGGACGAGTAAGAGTAGCACCACTTGTCTTCGATTCGTACGAAGGAGGCCCTGCCCGGAAAGCTCTGCAACCAAGCAAAATTGTTTGCCTTTACAAAGCAGACTAGACGAAAAGAAAAAAATCCGCTCCGACAACTACATAAGAAGTACAACTTCATATAAACACTATAGAAAGACTTCGGATAAAATAATTGCAACTTCTATAGTCTGGCTAGAAAAATCATCTCAGTTGATTGTTGGTAATACGAGCAGTAGTCATATAGTTAGTACTATTTGGGGCCAACAATGTTCAAATTGAATTCCTCCGATTGGTGACGAAATGATATTGAAAAATAAATCCTGCTCTCGGTTCATTGAGATATTTTTCAGGCAGACATAATCCCCATCTAGGTACTCGTATTAGTTGGCCATAGGACTATGTATTATGACGATTTACAACAATGGACAGCCATTGCTGCCTTGAATTTGTCATCAATTGGTAATAGAGCACCACGAGTCTCTCAGCATGATTATTGTCAAATGAAGACTTGATGAAGCATCTCTGGTTACATCAAAAACCCATCTTTATACACATTTCCGTAACACAATTGACTTCAGACTGAGTTAGCTTGTATCTCGCTGTAGCAAGCCCCAACTCTGACTTTGTTTTCTTAAAGCCCTCACAAACTATTAATCAGGATTCACACTTGAGCTTCGGTTTCTAAAATTCAAAGCTTCGTTTATTGCCAAACACTTACAAAGAAAAAAAAACTTCTCGCTAAAAAAAAGGATTCGGCATCACCATACCTTCTTTTCTACTTCTAATTAGTCATAACCTGAAGACACTTTCTTTTCTTTACAAGGACGGATTAAAGTCTTAATGTCAGACTTCTGACCACTATGAAAGCGGCATACTATGAACCTGACGCACCCTATGAATCTTAAGACCTTTTAACTGAAACTGGAATAAAGGGGTTAATTGGTTTGCCGCAGGAGTCAATTTCAGGTTCATAAATCATCCACGTACATATTTGAGAAGTGATGTTCCTGGAACATGTTTGATCAATTGAATTGCTACGAGGACTGTTCAACTCGTCCAATATTGTATGTATGTACGTTACCTAAACTTTTATTTTATGAAATTGCGCTAACTATGACTTCAGAACCCCATGATCTCTCGAAAGTTATGAAGCGATATACGAGGTGATTTCCTGCTACGAAACTAAAATCATCATTCGTCAAACATTCGGATATCTACAATACAAGGATTATTTTGTAAAGGACAATTTGTCAATCATATAAACTAGTACACGTATCTGTCTTTCAACTGTAATCCCTATCATGTAAAATATACAAAATTGTGGTAGCGAACTATGAATTCATTCTAAGATAAAGTTGCTATCGAAATTTATGGCTCTTATATCCATGGAAAGAAGTAATTATGTAAATGTGCAAGATTTTGTTGTATTTAAATCTCGTTTTAAATAATTGCAAATTCAGGTTTTTCACCAAAGCCAGTAGATAAATTAATAAGTCTACTTCGATATTTTAAAATTAAAATTGGAACATGTGATTTTTGAAGGTTGCTTAGTATTTTACTCGTAGAATTAACATTTTTGGCTCGTGTTACGAAAAATGCAGGTAATGAGTTAATTTCGTATCTTTTCAGTCTGAAATTTGTCTATAAACTGGATATAAGATATATCAATTGCAATTAAAAAAAAAAAGAATGGCACTGCAAGTATCTGTTCCGTGCTGTATATACGCCAAACTTTTCAAGTTATCAATATCGGATTTCTGATTTAAGATACTTATGTACGAGTACCATATATACACTTGGACTTCTTAATAGGTAATGTTACGCTATCACCAAAGCCTGGTTGAATAGTCATTTATACCTCAAGTTCAGTCACAGATATCAACCTAGCACTCGTACCTATGGTACTCGTACAAGAACTGGTGGTGTACAAGAAAAGAAAAGAAGAAGCCGACAAAACACTACCCTACGAGTACATATGAAGGGAGAATAAAGGAACCTGTTGCTTGTTTCCCTTCCATAGGATTGTATCTTTTTTTTATTTTCATTCTTCTTATAATTCACAGTCTCTTCGTGGTAGATATTCTTAAACTGTAGTAAGAAATTTGAGAACAGTTAGCTTTGCGCAGAGGCGATATCGTAACCAATGAGGTCCTACCGAGGTGCGATTATTGCTAGTTGAAAACTTTAACCAATACCCCGCCATGTGGACGTGAAAAATCGTCCGCTACGGCAATTTTTGAAAGCTCGAGAGAGCTATTATAATTTTTTTAATTTTTAAAATATTTTTTTAAACACGTACATATATATATATATATGAAAATATCAGAGCCGACTTTTCATAAAAGAGATGAAAGCATGCCCGCTTTTAAGCGAGCAATCGGACAGACTCCAAATGGTGTTCAAAACAACGAATATTTCCGCCTTCTAAAATACTCGTAGTACATACTCGGGCTTGTAATATTGCATTTTTGTTGCCATTAATCTGTTCATTTCAATAAGACGAATTTGACGTTAAACAGCCTAAGTTAAGTTAAACAGTTTTCAAAATATACTACGTGATAGATACTGGAGAATCTAAAGAAAGAAAAACACTTCCTTTAAGCCGGCAAGTATGTTTCAAAGTATTTTTACGCAGCGAAGAACTATCTAAGAGTTCTAGAAGGCCAAGTTCTAATTGCAATCAGCATCAAGGCTGAACTCATAAGCAATAGCTTAATAAACACACAAACTCCTACAGACGCTATTGTCTTATCCGATTTTAATGCCGAAATACCGACTTGCCAACGCACAAAAACAGCACTTCTGGTAAAAAACGACAAGTGCTGATAAGGAGTTTCACGAACAGAACAACGGAAATAACTTTGACTTCTTCCGAAGAAAAAGAGAAGTAACAAAAAGCACCGGACCAAAAATATTGCGATATGCCATTCTAAAACTAATATGTCCTCATATATCAGAAAGTAATAAGATTGTGTCAAGGGAGCAAATCCCATACAGAAGTCTATAGGGGCAAAGTAGAAATTACGAGTAAGTGCAGAACTCACAATCTATTAGAAACCTATACAAAAACGACATAGGCGTATTTGTTTAAATTAAGCCGGCTGCTACCGGTGCGTTCGCTGGTATAGAAGCTGAAGCAATTAAAACAAGTTTAACAGCGAGCGACACCAAATTTTTAAGAATTAGGTAGAATTGGCCACAACTGACAGCTACAACTTTAAGCAAGGAATATATTAATTGTTGTTGCTTCAGAAACTGATATTTAATTGGATAACTAATCTGATTCCTCCCAAACGCTTCATTGCCCCAGCCCTGCTGTACTCTCCAGACGCATGAATAATATTGTAAGCGAAAAGAAAACATCCTTGAACCTTCTAAGAAAAAAGTTCTTCGGTATATGTACATATGCAAATATGTAAAATTTGTTCACTTTCCATCGACGGGTGTCCAAGGATACGATTCAACAACGTAGCACAGCGAATGGATCAGTGAAAAAGGATGGACAATATAGAGACTACGATTCCAATCCAACGGGTGTCAACACAATACTGAAAGACCTCGCTTTAGGTAGCCGCGTACAACATGAAGTGGAGGAGCTTGTTGATCAAGAACCAGGCTTAATCTGCACCATCTACGAATATGTAAATAAGTTTGTAAGTAATTTGCGTTTCAGACAGTCGTAGTTTTTACAGGCATAAAACATTCAATGGAAATTTATACATAGAATCATTTAGTTATTCCCTAAGAACATCGAAGGTTACTAAAATACGAGTTTATTGAGTTTCACCCAGGAAGTGAATACCTTTTGTTGAAGAGAAACTACGACGTCAAACACAACTGCACTGATCATATAGTGACGACCAAAACACCAAGCTATCGATCGAAAAGGAGCTGTTAGATACTGCTTAAAAGTAGCCCTTGCAAACCACGGCTTAAACGGCTTGAAGAAAGAAGAGATCTTCCTAGCCCTCTCGGACTTTGCATAATATTTTACTCGAAACAGATCTTTAAAACCAGAAACTTGGCAGATTACAAAATTCTTACTCTATGATATAGGGCTTTCCAATAAGACCTTTTATTTTAGTTTTAAAAGAAAACAGGTATTTTTTGTGAAATTACATTTGATTTACATTTTAGTTGATAAAAAATCAGTTGCCTCAGTTACAACGAAAAACAATATCAGCCAAATGATTTAGAAGACTTGTGTGGCACATGCAGGGTCTTTTGATAAAATTGTTCATCACATTTTCGCACATTTGGGACCCTACTGCATTGATAACAGCATGGACATTGGCTTGAAGTGCTTCAAAAAAAGAAAAAGCTTTTAATCGTATAACCTCGGCACATCGAAACTTCTGATTGACTGTACGATATCCTTAGCCAGTAGTGTATATGAAAGTTTTAAGGTAAATGAAGGAGTATCCAAATCCGAGGGCTTATCAGAAAATAGAGCGATCTAAGCCTTGCCAAATTTTTCATCAAGTCTTGACAGTACTACTTACAGTATTTCAGTATTTTGTTGCAATATTTTTGTGGATCGGGATTCAAAACAAGCCCAACACCAAATAGCTAAAAAAGTAATCTACTTTCCGGAAACCTCTACCATTTCGGTGGGCAATAGAAAACCTCCACCGAAAGAGTCTCTCATCTTCTTGCCGTCAGAAAAAATTCGTAGGCCCCCAACGCAGTGAGCGGATGAAACTAGACCCTGATTCAACCTGATTTTAAAAGCTGAAAATTTAGCGCCGGTCTGAGAACTATTGAAGTAAGAAACTAAAATTCAAAGTGATTCTCGATTTTACTTGAAAAGTTACAGTTTCACTGGATGTAAATAAGATGTAATGCAAAGTTATGGAAGCTCGTACAAGAACTTTTGATATATTCATTGGCACATTCCTTGATGTAAATTTGACTGGATGATAGAACTTTTCAGTTTGCTAGGTCACACTGACGAGGCCTTAATAGCACAACTACCAAAGTTGCATACATACCATATATTGAATTTAAATAATTTCAAAATTAAGCACTGACGACACCCGCATTCGGGAAATCACAAACCATTTGTTAAAAGTGAACGACTCGGATAACCTTGTCAATATATATGTTAACCTATTATACATATAGATACTCGTATATATTTAAAGTCAATTCAATGGACGTAATAAACTTATCTGCTTTTACTATTTACTTAAAAACAAAGTACAATATTTCACATATGACCAATTTTTACTCTCATTACATCAGTGTTTTGATATTTTATTTTCCCAGAATCACTTTATAAAAATGTTAAATTGTATATATGTATGCACATATGTAATCTTTGAAAACAACACTGATTTTTCTTAAATGACGATTTCATCAGAAATTGATAAAGTCAATCTTTTCATAAACCTCAATGTTTATTATACTTCAAAAAAAAAAAAAAAACAAACAAATAAAAAAAGCGATTCATCCATAAATAGTTTTTTTTTCCATGTACCTATGTGATTTTATTTGAAGTTACTCACATTAAGAAAACATTCTTACAAATGTAAACAATCAAACAAACTTTTAAAAATACACGCTACAGAGCAAAGCTTCTGATAAATGCTGACAGTTGCAACGAATATCAACTCATGTCAAGTTAGGTTAATTGCGAATTCGAACATCTTTTGACGTGGACGAGATACTTGAAAAATTTCGAGAGTCATGCACAAATGGCAGGTCAAAATCTTATGGCAATAAATCAGCTCTATGTCTTTTGATATTTGTCAGATGCGTTGACATTGACAATGCAATTGGCCATTCGATGAGCGATCAAGTCGTCCCTTAAATTAAGTTTTCGCATACTGGTTAACAATACTATTTATTACCTGTTCCCTTGTCATTTGTTTCATTATGTCATTAAAAAAGTATTAGATTAAAAGATTGAATGTCATTTGCCTTAGGCTTCACTCAGAACTGAATATTATCACTTATTCAGCATAAGTGGTATAAGTTATAAGGTATCCAGATATAACTTATATATAATAACCTACGTCAAGCTAAGCCAATTATCTGCTTATCAGGACTAGATTTTAGTATTCTATGTACACCTCCTCTAAACTTGTCCCATTATCTGGTCACCTATCATCCCAAGTTGTCAAATATCGCTGTTATAAATTAAGCCAACTTCCAGATTGAATTTCTTTGTATTGTACGTCATAATCAAGAATAATATTTTTATTTTTTTTTTTTTATTGTTTCAAAAATCACATGATTTTAAAATTCTAAAATTGGGTAGTTCACCATAATACCGGTACATACCATATTGTATGATACTGATAAATTTGAATATGTAAATGCAGCCAAATGAACTGCAAAACAATCCCAGAACACATGTCTTATTTGGCTGTACGAGTATACTTAATATTCAAAACCTTTGATATTCATAATTCACATTACATGGTTTTTGACTTTTTTGAATTCTTTAATTTAATAAATGAATTCGAGAATAATCGCTTTAATGTAAAGAGAAAAGTGCGAACTGTGTTGATGATTTGTATTGTAAGCGGTTGAAATGGGTGAGTTTGATGAAATCAAACGTCAACAGCCTTTTGTTGATCGAATTCATTTGACAGATCAGTGACAAGTTGAACAGTAAGTTTCTTGCTGCATTAAATGTTGTGAAAGTCAACTATGGAGAGGCATGCTCGTGATAGGATCTTTCTTGGCTTTGCGTTAATTGTTAACCTCATCTGGTCATGGTGAAGAAAGGATTTGTGACTTATGTTATTCATGCAGTTGAGTGAATAAACTATAAGTAAAGCAGCATCTTCAATGCCAAGATGGATCCAGATTCTTTTATCGTATAAGATACGCAGTTGAAGTATGGAACCTCTTCTTGATTCATCTGCGGGTTCTCACTCACATTTATCTTCCCGCCGCAACTTGAATTTGACGAAAGGCTACTCAATGCAACTAATGAGAAATGACCCTTTTCAAATATAAATTGTGTCGAACTGCATACGGGTAGTTAAAACTCTTAAGCGCCGTGTTTAAACATGAAGCTCTCAATTTTCACGACCAAAGACTTCCGAACAGCACCATCAGTTCTCTAATTGTATGTTTTGAGGTCATTCTAAAGGACAGACCAGATCCGGACAATACCGGTACATTGCACTTCGACTTTAATCTGTCTTTAATATTATGACACGAAATTTAACAAGCTAGCCGCCTGTAGAAAATCTTCCAGAGTGTGAAACACAGGAAATCACTATGGGTAAGCACAATCAGAGTTACTTTGTTGAGATTAGAGTTCCTGTTCGTAAGTTTAACACAATTTCAAGTCCGTTGACAAGTTCTTAGTCCTTTCCAGCTATCGCAGCGTTGTTTCTGTTCTTGAAACACAAATACTACCTGGAACTCATGCTAACGTCAGAATAATTATTTCGTTCATTCCTTTAAAGTGGTGTATGACCTTCGTTGGGGTACACTCGAACCATAGTGCGGTGAGTGTTTGCTGCTAGAAGCAATTGCTTTCCTAAATAAAAAATATTATTGTCAGCGAAGATAATTTACATCATGAAAGATAATGACCTAGTCAAGCATTTCTTATGTGTCTCAAGAAGTACAAGATTGCCCCCATAGAGACATCGCTAATATAGTTTAGATCATGACCTAGTATATCGTTTTTTATATTGGCTTGTACAGAACAAGTTCACAGAAAATATAAGACTGCCTGCTCCTCTTTTTTGTAGAGATAAAGAGGTCTTCCTACCTATTACACAGAATTCGGTTAAAACATTTGTTAATGTAAATAGTGTGCCAGACGTGTTGTGAAGTAAAATTTGATCTTCTCTGGTCCTCTATCATATTATCTTATCGATATTGTATCTTCAGAGTAGGGGCGTGCATAAGAGCCTAAGCAATTGACTTTGGCGTTTCAATATCGGCAGTATTTGCGCTGTTCTTCTGTTTCTATTGCCAGCTTAACAAATCCCTTGGACATCGTGTTTTTTGAGATGACCAGCACTCTTGCATTACTTTGAATCTGCTTTTAAGGCTTGGGATTTGATAAGTCGGAAGAGGGATTAACATGACGACTTTCATTATTTAGGGATGTGAATCCCATGTAATCCTTCTCCATCTTTGTGGCCAGTTAGTTCAAGATATAGTATGTAGTACCGTTTAGGTTTCGCGAATACTGATTTGACTTTACCACACTTTAGTAAATAAAGGACTCCGTGCTGCTTTTGTTCACCATGCCTGATGAGTTCGTCTGATATCTACAAGCCGTCTCTAACGGCGTCTTTGATTATTGAAGAACACAGAGATGCGATGTTCAATGCAAAAAAAACACATAAATCTAGTGTTATAAATTACGCGAGACCAACTATCACAGTTATACTTCGTATAACATGTGGCTCCATACCACATAGGGACGGTATTAGAAGTTAATTAACGTTTCTACCTTTCTGATTCCCTTGCCAAGAAATTTTGCACACTTGATATTCAACCACAGTTTTAGATCATTCCAACTTTTTTGGTTCGTCAATTCTTTCTTCAATAATCCTTAAATTAATCGCATTCATAGGTCCTATTAGTAGGGTGACTATCTCACCTGACGTCTACATAGAAACCATTTATTAACTATTCTTCAGGGATCCATCTGTAATGAATGTATTTTCCGAACCAAAACTGACGTGTAAGCCTCAGAACACAGCATTAAGACTCACGAGACTCGATGCCCAAAATGGGCCTTAAGGCTCTTATGAATCTCCTTCTTTATTCCTTCACTGCTAGTTGCTTTTCTTCATGCAGTGTTCTAATGACAAGAGAAAGCCCGTCTTATAAAAAACAGCTGAACAGCTATGAACATAATCAGGTTAGTTTTTGATGAAAGGACATCTATTGGAATCGCCACGGGTTGATGTCTGTTTTTTGGCCGCTTAAGCAAATTCAATTCTGTCAAAGTTTCAGTTATCAAAAGCGCCTGCAATATCAAAGAAGCAGAACTAAATGTTGTGAATAAACATGCGAATCGTTACGTATTTTTTGGGCCAAATCCGGATCTCTCAGAAGGAAAATTTGTTAAAAAGTAAGCGAACGGATTATAGACAGTTTTGTACAGACAAATGTCAACCGTCTTTAATTTGATTTTCTTTTTTTGCTTTTTTCCCTAAAAGAATTTCAAAAATAAATTTTAATGAACTTAGCATTTTTTTGTTTGAAATCTTGCAGTTCGGGTCGAAGATTTTTTATTTTGTTCTGAGAATTTATCATTGAATTGTCGATCTAAATGCCATTTGTAGATGCCTCAATATGTTTTATTTGTTTATATCTATGTTTTCTTTAAATGCTTTCGAAAAGTTTTTTTTTTATTTGAACTTATTCAAATCGCAACTTATTTTTTGGCAAAATCAATTTCTATTTCGAAATAATTTGAATTTCGAATAACAGTTTCAAAACAAAGGATTTTGACAATTTTTTACAAATTTTCTCATTTAGTTCTCTTCCGCTATAAACTATGAAAAATACATTGAATCGGCGACCGGATTTTGAACTGTTTTTCGTAGAATTTCGAAGTTTTGGACAGTACGCAGTTATGTTGAAAAACAAAATTATTTAATTGTAAATGGCAGCCTTAATAATAACGGCAGCCTTTAGTCTTCTACAGCGCAGGGAATTCGAAAGAGTGACATCCACAAATCTTGAAAAAATTGGTTACAAATGAAATAGAATAGCTCAAAACATTAAAGATGAAACCCACTACTACTAAGTCCCTTACAAATTCACACCCTTGGCACTGCTTCAAAGTTCATTGTACTAAATATGCAATAATTACGCTACCTCTACCTTACAATTCTGGAATAAATTAAACATAAAATAAAATTCCAATCAAATCTGTTTTTTTTTTTAAAACCAATTAAAGCTCACGGTATTATTTTAAGGGCCTTTATTGCATTTCCAATTTATGAAAGACAAATCAAGAAGCGAAAAATACGGTGCATTACGAGTAAGTGCACTGAATAATTTAAATTTAAATTTGCTTTGAACTCTAGTAGTAGGTAAGGGTTTAATGTGTTCCCTTAAGCTATTTGTTCACCCTGTCGGAAATGTCAATGTACCAGTCAAGAATGATGTAATTTCAATTTCAATGTCAAGTATTTATGACAATTATTTGCGAATAATCATTTTAATCGATCTATATACAAATGTGTAATACGTATACATAATAAATATTTTATATAAATGTTTTTTGTTTTTTTTTTTTTTTTTTGTAGGAACTCTTCCGTAATCAGCACAGACTTATTGGCTTTATTCAACAAAACATTCGATTATGCAGTAATCAATCTTTAAAAACTGCTCAATCACAGAAAGTGGATGAAGAGGATGGTTTTCGTGTCACAACAATATCATCACAATATGAAACAATTCCCCAACCAATCAAGCACGACGATGATGTTGGACAACAATTTTCAGTAGGTTTTTTTGATATTTTTGACATTTAATTTGATTTCTGACAGTTGATTTTTGATTTTAGGCATACGACTTAAGCGTCAGACTGACTACACCACAACAGCTACAACCAAAACCAGACGCGGATGCCTTAGGCTTTGGCAAGCATTTTACAGATCATATGTTAAAATGTTACTATCACCGAAGTTTGGGTGGTTGGCAAAAACCAGAAATCACACCATTGGAGCATTTGGTTATGCATCCAGCTGCTAAAGTTCTACATTATGCTGTCGAGGTAAGCTCAATATTCACAATCGAATAAGATAAGAACATTTTTAAACGAATGACGGTGAAAAGTTTCTGCTTTATCTCGAAGAGATGTCACTAACAAATGTCAATTTTTATAAAACAGAAGACAGCACCCTTCTTATCTATCAAACAATTGAGTTGCTAAAGCATTCCTCTTTGTCACCAATCGTGTTTTTTTTTATACGAAATAATAATGAACACGAATTTTTGTTGCTATACAAATAAATAACCACTTATCTGTCAAGCATCAGCTGTTAGCTGTCATTATCTCCGATGCCGTTTTTTTTTTTTTTGCTGAAATGCCCTCCCATAATCACAAGCCTCCTGTGATGTTGATAAAAATATTGTTCAATTTGTTTAGATTTTATTTTTTTTTATTCGAACTGTGTTTTGTGAATAATATTTTGAATGTAAAAAAAGGTCATTTAAGAGGCCATTAACGTTTAATATGACATTTACGTCAGCTTTAACCTGAATTCGATGGCATGTAATGATTTTATTGAAATTCAGATTGCAATCAAATGAAAATCGTACGATCTTTAATATTGTATTCGTTATAATTGTTTCTTATTGTTTTATTTAGCTCTTTGAAGGAATGAAAGCATATCGTGGTGTTGATGGAAAAATTCGAATTTTCCGCCCAGACATGAACATGAACCGTATGAATCTGACAGCTAGACGTTCAGGTCTACCAACATTTGAAGGTGAAGAATTTATCAAGTGCTTGTCGCGATTGATATCGATTGATCAAGAATGGGTTCCACATACAGAGGCTTCAAGTTTGTACATTCGTCCCACAATGATTGGTATTGATGTAAGTAAATGCAAATGACTTAAATTTGACAGTTGTTTAAACTAACGGTGTTTTAATTTTATTCTACAGCCAACATTGGGTGTAGCTTCATCAGATTCAGCGCTCCTTTATTCAATTCTCTGTCCAGTTGGAGATTACTTTAAAGCCGGTTCAGATGGATCAGTCTCGTTGTTAGCCGATCCTCGATATACGAGGTAAGAAAGGGTTTTATTAAACGCAAAAATAGATGTTTTTGGGGTGTGCATAGGGTTGTAGCTATTTAAAAATGTTTTCTTTACTTAAATAGGTTCACAATAGCTTGGTAGTTACTAAATAGATATTAATCAACCATGATTTCTATGTGATCTCACGACGTTCCTTTTTGATCATTTTAAGCTTTATTTCACTATAATCCCTGGAATATTGTTTTCCAAAGCCTGAATAATTTGGAGTTTATCAACATAGACCAAATGCACAAAAAACCGTCAAGTGGAGTCAAATCGCATGACTTAGGTAGCAGCAACATGTAGCGCCATGCCACTGTAACCACTTATCTTCCTGATGAATGTCGTCCGTAATTTCGAAGAAATAATCACTGATCATTGCCCGGTAACGTGGTCTATTGACTTTAAAGTGACCACAACAAACAGTTCAATATTGTGGATGTAATTGAGTCTCATAAGCCTCTTCTGGATTTGAATCATTTCCTGTATCAGCTGAATCTTATACGGCTATAGGCCGTCCACATAGTTAACCGACAAAGGCGACGCCGAATTGGAATTTCCGGATCTTCCATCAATCTTTCACTCAAACCGGAGACGGTTTCTTTTATACGCACATTACGTTGGCACGTTATTGGATTTGCGTCATGTAGAGCGCATGTGGTGCTAAATACGACACGAGAACCAAAACACATCACGTATATCGTATTAGAGACTGATTTTCAAGACAAGTTTGAAGGATATAGAAGTGTTCTTCTGTTGTACTCGTAAGCTTAATCATGATGATTTCTTAAGTAGTGTGCACAAATGTCAAAAAACTGTCAGATATGACAGCCCAGTTTAATTGTTATCCTAATTGAAAGATATAACAGAAAGAACAACATCTCATTATAAGATATGCTTTTTATTGTATAAAAGTGGCCACGGTATGACTTATTTTCAAATATTTGATATCATTTCGGAATCTCGTTGAGTTTCTCATTTTCTCAAAAAAGATTTTCACTTGGCCAACGGAAAATGAAGGATTACAACAACGATAAATCTATGGTTGCACATATTAATTTTGATCATAACTGAGAACATGTGAAAACCGAAACTCATTGCTCTCACGTTTTGCTTATAATCATTCTAGGAGGTCCCGAACACTCTACTTCTTAAATGTGTGTATATCGAACTTTCTATAATCCGCGGTTCGTTGATCTGCAGGCTGGAGATATTACGGTCTTGTACATTGATAACTTGTACAAAGTGGGCAGTTAACACATCTCCACCCATTGCATTCATTCAGAATAGATATCTATTTTCGAACTCGCATGCACCAACGATAACGCAGTTTCACAACCCATATTCGGTTGGTATTAATATTCGACTAAGCTCGCGCTTAAAATTGCAATACAAATAATTTTAAAGCGCGAGTTATTAGGGGTTTGTGCTTCTCAAAATTTTGTAACACACATAACCGTCTGGCAAAGTGCGGCCTTGAGGTTACTTAAAGTGGTCCTGCGCTTTAACAGTTTTTGGGACCATACACTAACTGCCTCCAATCGAACACTCTACATTGGTTTCCCTTTTGGTGCCCCATCGAAGACGTACTTTTCCTTTACGGTATCGACCCTCTGAGAAGGATTCAATCTCTTTCTAAATGAATTCTTGGTATTCATTCACTCAGCATGCCCTTACCATTCAAGCCAATGGATTCGAGCACTTCTGACAAGGTCAATGTCACATCACATTGTTGCAATTCTTATCATTGTCTTATCATTATATAAATAAATCGATTATTATGCTTAGTGGTTATCATTGCACTATGGAGCAAGCAACGTAAGTTTTAATTTGACATGAGGAACTTTTAACCTTGAGACACAAAATGATGACAAAACAAAGACGAATATTGTGTCGAAAACTTTGCACACTTGTCTATCCTTAAATTTTCCAATTAAGCATGCAACCTATTCAAATTTATTAATTGTATTCTTAATTGAACAGGGCTTGGCCAGGTGGTTGTGGTGATCGTAAAATGGGCTCTAATTACGCCCCAACAATTAATGTACAAAAAGAGGCTGCCTCCAAGGGTTTACAGCAAGTGCTATGGCTATATGGTGAAGACCATCAGCTAACTGAAGTCGGCACCATGAATATCTTCATGTTTTACATTAACGATCAAGGAGGTAAGTTTGTAGATATTTAAGACCGCCCAAGACTCGCTCATAAAAAAATGCGTTTTTTTGTTTTAGAAAAAGAACTGGTTACACCTCCTCTCAACGGCCTAATTCTTCCTGGTATAACAAGAGACTCAATTCTTACCCTCGCCCGTCAATGGGGTAAATTCAAAGTGAATGAAACTACCTTCACAATGCCGATGGTCTGCAATCTTCTCAGCGAAGGACGAGTAAGTTGAAAACGATTTTTCAAAAGAAACTTAAAACTAACGATGAATATCTACCCTTCCAGCTGCTTGAACTTTTCGGAACCGGCACCGCCTGCATTGTTAGTCCGATTAGTCGAATTCACTACCTCAATCAGGATTACTACATTCCCACAATGGAACAAGAGAAACCCATTTTCGAAAAAATCCGCGACAACCTCAGCGCCATTCAGTACGGCAAAATCGATCATCCATGGGCTGTTGTAATTGATTAAAAGAGTTTTGGTGTTAAATGTAAAAACAAAAATTGAAAAAAAAAAAACTAATTTTAGAAAAATTAGCTAAATACCAATCAGTACACTTCTGTTGAAGGTCCATCTATGCTGTCATGGATCTTTTAGAGAAAAAAAAAATATTAAATTCCCCTAGAATCGGGTGAAGCTTTTGCGCGGCCCTGGGCAAATTTCAAACTCATCCGCGCTCATAACATTCGAAAAGTTTAAAGAAAAAAACAAAAAAAAAAAACAAACAAATAGCCTCGAATTGATATCCTAATAGAATTCGCATTTATTTATTGCCAATCGAGGGTGACAAAATTGCACTGAGATAATGATTATTTCTTAAGTTTTAGAAAACAAACAAACTATTGTATACTTTTTAATTTATTTTATTTTTAGCATATAACTTTTAGGTATCTAAGCATTAAAAGTGTGGAAAAATTCGAAAAAAAAAGTGTTACAATAGTAATTTCACCTATCGAACTTTCCACACTTGTTTAGGGAAAAATGTATAATACAAACGTACAAAAAATATGTTTTATATCAAAGAATCTTATATCTTTTACGGGAACAGATTTTTTCAAAAAATAAAAAACAAAAAAAAGAAAAAAAAATTAAAAACTGGAGCTAATATCACTTACGCCCCCTTAAATGTAACGAAAGAACATGGTTGTGAACTTATAAGAGAGCAAAAATATACATATGTATATATATTGTTTTTACTTTCAGTGAGAATTATAATTTAATTTTTCCATAAAATTTATGGACTTATTTTTTTAGGGTTATATTGTTATTTTTTGAGATTTTTTTTTTTTTTTTTATTCTAATTATTTATTTATCATTTTAAATGAATTCAAAGTGGTAAAAATATCATAGATACTCGTAAACCTTAAAAAAATATATGTATTTCACATTGGAAATATTTTATTTATAATTCTCAGGGGAATGTAGATATTTAACCGAAAAATGGTAACTGAAACTAACGTACCGGAGATATGCGCATTTATTAATATTAATTCGATGAATTTATAAAAGTTTTGGATTTAAAAAAAAAATAAAGAAAAAACTCAAAACCGATCTTAATGTATGATAGATAGTATTGTAGGATTTCATTATATTTGTAAATACTGTTAAATTGGAATAAAATAAAAATCTTTTTAACTATTTGTACAAAAGAAAATACATACCTTGATTTTGAATTCAATTTTGAAGGTCTGCATTCTTTAACACATTGAATTGATGTGCATTTCACAGGCTCGGGCCAATGCCGGACGATTTTATTGAGTTCGATACGAACTGGTCTGAAAGTAAAACTAGAACGAAAGGACAGTGAAGATCAAGGTCGAGGGAGGTGATAATTGAGGGCGTTTCTGAGGGCACTTCTGTTGTAATGGAAATCGCACACATGTGGAGTTCTATAGGCTTGTTAAAACCATATCCCTTTTGGGGATTATTTGGTGAAAAAAGAGGGACAGACCTTAAATTGCATAGGTTAGCATTAAAAACAAGCTATTGCAGCAGTGAGAAACGGTCTATGTAGCCGGTTATGTGCTGGTGTATAAAGAGAAAGTGGAACCAACAATTCGAGCCGGTCATCAAAGGGGAGAGGGATGTCGTGGTCGGCCCCTGCGAGTCTGCGCAGAGTGAATCGTAGGAATCTGCCTTGGGGAATTGCGACTCGTACAGTACTGTGCAAAACCTAAGCAACCATCTGGGGTCAGCATTACATAGTAAATCTTTTCAACTTTCTACTCCACCAAGTAAAAAGAAATGGATGTCTAATGATATGTAATAGAGTGTATTTTGAAATACACAACTTTTTATAAAAATAATAATATAGGGTCCGCCATCTAACTAGTGCTTATTTCGTGAATGGTAACACTTAGCTCATGTCTGATGTGACAAATAATTAGTTTTATCCTTCCGCTGAACGAATATGGTTGTGTATACGCTTCGCTAAGTGGGCCTGCGATCGACTTAGAGAAGATGCCGATTTTGCCAAAAAAATCATCTTTTCAGATGAAGCTCATTTTGATCTTGGCGGGTATGTAAACAAGCAAAATTGTTGCATTTGGGGCACAGAAAACCCGCACGCATACATTGAAAAGCCGATACACCCAAAATGAGTCACTGTTTGGTGCGGATTTTGGTCCAGAGGCATAATTGGGCCATTTTTCTTCGAAAATGAGCAAGGAATGGCCGTTACAGTCAATGGCGATCGTTATCGGGCCATGTTGAACGGAGGATATTGGCAACATTTGGTTTCATCAGGACGGCGCTACGTGCCACACAGCCGAAGCTACACTCGATGTTTTGCGCCCTGTTTTTGAAGATCGCATTATCAGCCGCAGAGCTGATGTCGTTTGGCCACCCCGGAGCTGCGATTTGACACCGTTGGACTATTATTTGTGGGGTGCCGACAAGCCAGAGACAATTGACGCTTTAAAGGACAATATTCGTGAAGCCATTGGTGAAATACAGCTGCACACAATCAATAATGTGCTTAAAAATTGGACCGATCGTGTAGGCTACTGCATTGCCAGCTAAGGCAGCCATTTGAATGAAATTATTTTCCATTATTAACCGGAAGGATTGTACTTTCAAATAAAGAAAGAAATTTGAGAAAATATTCAGTAGTTTTTTTTTATAGCATTTTCAAAAAAAAAAACATTTTTGGCGGACCCTATACTTCAGATTAAAAAAAAACGCAAAAACCAACAAAGTAGCCAAATTGAGCTGTGCCAAACCTAAGCAACTTTTTTAATATTTTGTGTAATATCCTTTATTTTAAATAACAGATGCGCAACGAAGAGGCATAGAAGTAATTAACTTTGAAAGTGTATCCTGGTATATTTTCCAACTCAACTTTCAAAGCATTGAATAGGTGAGACCTGTTGGAGAAGTGTTGTACAGCGACACGGCATTTAAGGATCAGGTCTTCGATGGGATTCGAGTCGGGTGATTGGGCCGGCCAATCAAGGACTTGAATCCCACTATCCGCTAATCACTTCGGACCGTTATCCTGTTGAAACACCCAACGAAGTAGCATGTGATAGTGGTACCGATTCTAGAATGGATTTATATTTGACCCGGTCCATGATTGCATCTATTTCGTAGAATGGACCTACACCTCCTGCCGAAAAACAGGTTCACACCATCACATTACCCCCACAATGCTTTACAGTGGAAGTGCAGCATCTAGGATTGTGTCGCTGCCCTTTACGACGTCTCACATGACATAACCCGTCAAAATTAATTAAATTAAATTTTGACTCGTCGCTGAAAAGAACTGTTTTCCATTTTTCAGGACACCAGTGTTGGCATTTTCTTGCAAAATTTAGCCTAATATGAAAAAAGATTTTAGTTTGAATTATGTTTAAAAAATTTGATTGCACTAAGGACTGAAACGAATAAAATTTGGAAACTTCAAAGTAAAAAAAAAAATATTTTCGTAATTCATGTACATTTTTTTTATTTGCTTTAAAACCTGTTTTTATTAAATTCATTCACAATTACAAAAGATAAAAAAAATTATTTGGGTTCCCATTCTTTCCTCAACTTCTTTCGAATGTCCTTCATAAGATTGGTGACAGTTACATCCGTGATCTTTTTGGACGCTTGTAAGGAGTTAGTTGGCCACGGAGGCATCCATGATGCAGGAGTAGATGCTAGGGTACGTAGGGTTAAGTTAGCATTAGGTTTAGTTATTAAACGTTGTTTAAGTTCGGTATTTAGGGTTTAGGTTGATGTAGGATTAGTTAGCTATATCGCGAAAGTCCCGGTCTTGCACACTGGTGATGGCCGACAAAAGTGATCTTGCTTCATCTTTTTTTCTATCATCTTTCTCTCCTCCTCTCTTTGAAGTCCGTCCGTAAAATAAAGTAGCTTTCTCTTAACTATCCTTGATTTTCTTTTTTTTTTTTTTGATATTTCGGCACGAAATAAAAAGGTAAATTGAGTTGAGATGCATGGGGTAGTGGCAAGAACCAACCCAGTCCGACGAGCTAGAGCCGAGCAACCGCGAGCGTGCCACTGCCATCTACTCCTGCATCATGGATGCCTCCGTGGCCAACTAACTCCTTACACGCTCTTTTCCATTTAGCACTAAACTCTTTTACGTCCTTTGCACATTGCTCACTTTTCCTCAATTTAGCTTTGACCAAAGCCCAATACCTTTCAATGGGACAGCACTCTGGAACATTAGGTGGATTCATGTCTTTTGGGACAAAGTCGACATTTTTAACAACAAGAAAGCTCAACGTCGCATGAGCATAGTAAGCTGAAGCTAAATCTGGCCAAAATAATGTTGAACCCTCGTGTTTGTTTAAGAAAGGAATCAACCGTTTTTTTAGGCACTCGTTAATGTACACTTCTCCGTTAATTGTTCCCGTTGTAAAAAACGATGAGCTTCTGTGTCCACATGGGCAAATGGTCTGCCAAACGAGATATTTTGACCCGAATTTTTCCATCCCAATTGATGTTTTTAATTGCGGAAGAATCTCAGCTTCAAACGAGTTGTAAAACTGCGCACCTGGAAGAGTAGTAAAGTCGGCTTTGACATAAGTTTCGTCATCCAAAACCAAGCACGCTTTCTTGTTGCCGATCAACTCGTATAGCTTTCGAGCTCGTGTTTTTTGACTTTTTTTTGCTTTTCAGTAGCTTTTGGTATTTTGTGTTTTTAGACCGTTACGTTTTTTTAGATCTTTGTACCATTGTTTGGTTTGTATTACATTTCCGAGCAACATCTCTGGATGACATAGTCCGGTTTTTTACGATGGTACCCACTATTTTCCTGTCCAAATTTGTATCATGTGCTCCACTTTTCTGTTTTCGCTTAACTGTCAACGTCTCCAAATATCGTTTAATAACAGAATCCAGTGTACTGCGTGCTATGTTTAAATTTTTTGCGATGAAATGGTTTGGACGCGAAGTATTTTCGAGCCATTTGTCGATGATCTTTTTACGGCGTTCCTCTTGACTCATATTTTATAAATATTTTAAGCCGCACCGAAATAAAATCAATAACAAACTGAAACTAGAGAGTATACAGGCTAATTTGGGTACAAAATGGGATTGCAATTTTTACGCATTGGAGGTATAGCCCGTATTAAAATTTACAGATTTTATTCGTTTCAGTCCTTACCTGTTTCTTAAATATCTTTTAGTGAGCATCGGTTTTTTGCACGGCCTGTAACTTCGAAGATTATTTTCAATTTCGCACCGTGCTAGCATCAATGTTTAAGTCAAGTAATTTTACGACTTTATTCGAACTTTGGAACGGTTGCTTTTTAATTACACCACAAATGTTTCTATAAGTTCGACATGCTGTCTTACGGGGCCTACCACCGACATTTTGACTTTCAACGACTCCTGTTGCATTGTATTTTTTTATTAAATGTTAAATAATCAATGTATTAATATTATAACGTTTAGCTAATGTTGCCTGAGTATCTCCAGACTTAAATTCATCAATAGTCTTTAGTTTAAGAGAAGAAGAGTAACTTTGTCGCGACATTAGTAAAAAATATCAATTATGCGACTAACTTAAAAGAAAACTGATCAAAGGCAATCACTCAAGATCAAAGACAAAGAGCTTACAACGTTTCATGTATAACCGGACTGGAAAAGTACTGTTAGCTACTTTTTTTTACAGTGGGTTACAAAGTTGCTTAGGTTTTGCACAGCTCAATTTGGCTACTTTGTTGGTTTTTGATGTTTTTTTTTAATCTGAAGTATTATTACTTTTATAAAAAGTTGTGAATTTCAAAATAAACTCTATTACACATCATTACATATCCATTTCTTTTTATTTGGTGGGATAGAAAGTTGAAAAGATTTACTATGAAGTGCTGACTCCAGATGGTTGCTTAGGTTTTGCACAGTACTGTGTGTTAGAATATGGTTTTCATAAACCGTTCGAGAAGTTGCCTAACAAACGCGATACAAAGGGATTTGGCGACTTAAGGGTCAAAGAACTCATCAGACCATCGTTTAAAAAAGCCGAGCGCAGAGTTCGCTTTGTAAATTATAGAATCAATGTGGATGAGGAAATATATCTCAATATCACATAATATCCCTACAAGAACCATGGTTGTGGATTAAACGCATCTCTGATTTCGGATGCTTAAGGGGTCTCAACCCACTATATGACGATCGATCTGAAAGACCGAGAACTTTTCTTTATGTTGCCGAACTCATTCTCACCATCTAAACTTGGACGATTTTGAAACCAAGATCTAGTTTGTGCAGACACAAGTGGCCAAACGGACGGAAAATAAAACAAATTCGTCGTTGCGTCTGCTTATTTTCCCTGTGATTCGTTATTACCACCACCACCGAAGGCAGTGGCCGAACTCATTGAATACTGTGACTCCAGGAAGATGAGACTTATTATTGTATATGCTGCGAAGTTAATGCTCAGAATATTTTGGAGCAGTAGCAAATGCAACGTGGGGGCAATCAGCTCATGGATTTCATACTATCATCTGACCTGGTTGTCAACAACTGGATGTTTTGAAAAACATCATATTTAAAGGGTGTTTTTTTTTAGAGCCTGTTTTTAAAACGGCAACACTGTTTCTACAGATTGTCAATTTGACAGCTGCAAGTTGATTTGTGGTTAGTACGTTTTGCCCATGATACAAATATAAAGGTATTATCAACATATATCAACAAAAGACAACCAGAAAAAAATCCAAGATGGCTGACCGATGTGACATCGATTTTTGTTTACGTTTATTAGTGCTTTGAGGAATATATTACATAGTTTGAATTCTTTATGAAAATATTTCTTTATTTTTAGTTAGAAATATTATTTAATAGAAATTCAAAAAAACAACAGTCGCTTGTGATTTAGTGCCGGGGAGTCTGAAAATAAATTTAATATGAGTACGTTTGAGAGAAAAAGACGACTTCTATTGGTTCAACAAATACTAACATATGTATGACGAATGCAGTTTATTGTAACACAAGTTTACATGAAAATTATTCCATGTTTAAGAGAAAATATTACAAGTTCAAAATAAAATTACTTATGTCTATTATTTTATAAAATTATTTCATCATTTCTTCTTTTTCTTTTTGTCAAATTATTTTCGATTGGTGCTTAATTCTGGAGTACATTTGCGACCGAAAAAAAATTTCTTTGACTTTTCTTTCAGAAGCTGTTTTGTTAAAGAATTAGATGTAAACGAAGTGGAGTATGTCGATTTTCTAAGTGCAGACATTCTAAAGATTTCTGTTCGATATAATCAGTTAGATATCATTCTGTTGTCGGTCTATCGACTGCATATGGTCAATGTTGTTGCGTTAGATGTTAGAGGAGTTTTTTTTGTCTTTTGGACAAACAAAAATCAAGACACCTAATTGTCTTCGGAGACTTCAACCTGAACCTTCTACATAGATAGTAGCGAAACTTTGACCTATTATTTAAGCCTCTTGGCTGGTCATATTCTAGCTAGTTTCATTAACGAACCTGCAAGATTGGCTTCGGGTAGGTGTTTGGACCATATTTATGGACGTTTTGCAGACCTTTCGATGAGCGCCTGTGAAAAGTGTACATATGACATGCACATCATTGATCACTCAATGGTAGGTCTTTTGGTAAACACTTTTAAAAGCAAAACTGCAAATAGCGAAGTAAATCCCTCCCGAAAACCAAAGATAAAAATTGATCTTACAAAGCTAGCAAATCTTCTCATTCATGAGCGATGGGACGATGTTTACTAGAGGGAGTGAAAAGACACGCCAAATTACAGTGCGATACTGTCTTTAGTTTTGTTTTGACAGCTGATTGTTGTTGACGTGCTTGGCATCATGTTGAGTATGGACAAAAACGATTTTCGTTCTCTCATAAAACAATATTTTTTGAGAGGCAAAACGGCGAAAGAAACAAAAGAAAAGTTGGATAAATATTATAGGGCTAATGCTCCGTCAGATTACACCGTCAAATATTGGTTTCAAAAGCTCCGTGGTGGCCGCAACTCCACTACCGATCAAGTCCGCAGCGGTAGGCCCTCCGATTACAGAGGACCGGAAAGTAAGGGTGCGCCAGCTAGCAGATACCACAAAGATTAGTACTGAGCGCATACGCCATATTTTGAGCAAAACGCGAAGGCGAGAGCACTTCGAAAGAGTGTTTGGAATTGCTGATGTAATTGGAAAATGATGCTTCTGTTTCTATGATGTCTTTATTAGTTGTCTCATCAACGTAAAGATAGCAGCACTCGTCAATAAAAGCTAGTGAATGCTAGTTGTGCATCTTTTGACAGTTACTTACCAAAATTGCAGTCATTTTGGATGTGCAGTTTTTAGTTGACAGTCGTTTGAGTGAGTCGATGTGAGTGTTTTTTGTGAAAATGGAAAAAATTGAGTATCGAGCTGTTATTAAATTCTTGTTTTTGAAAGGCAATACGCCAACGCAAATCAAAAATGAGTTGGACTCTGTGTATGGGGACTCTGCACCATCATTTATCACAGTAAAATTTTGGGCAGCTGAATTTAAACGTGACCGTAAGAGCTTGGGATATGATGAACGTCCGGGACATCCAAAAACTGCAACCACTGACGATAACCTTGCTAAAGTTCACCAAATGGTGTTAGACGACCGCCGAATTAAAGTCAGAGAGGTAGTAGAGGTTATGGTAATGTCCAAAGAACGTGTTTGTTACATATTAAATCAAGATTTAGGCATGAGAAAGCTGTTCGCGCGTTGGGTGCCGCGTTTGCTTACGTTAGACCAAAAACATGTTCGAATTAATTACTGTAGATGAAACTTGGATACACCTTTATACGCCCGAAACCAAAATTCAGTCTAAACAGTGGACTGCAGAGAGCGAGCCGGCTCCAAAAAAAGCAAAAACTGTTTTTTGGCTGGGAAAGTGATGGCGACTGTTATTTGGGATAGTAAAGGAGTTATCTCAATCGATTATCTTCAAAAAGGAAAAACCCTTACAGGAGCATACTACGCATCATTACTTGCCAAGCTAAAGGCAGAAATTGCGGAAAAACAGCCACATTTGCAGAAAAAGAAAATCCTGTTTCACCAAGACGACGCGCCGTCTCACACCTCAGCGGTTGCCATGGCGAAAATCCATGAATTACGGTTTGAACTGTTTAACCATCCGCCTTATTCACCAGATTTAGCTCCAAGCGCCTTCTTTTTGTTCCTTCATCTAAAAACTGCGCTCGGAGGACAAAGATTTTCGTCAAATGAGGAGGCGATAGCCTCCTTCGTGAAACAATTATTTTGCAGAGAAAAACGCCAAATACTATTTGGACGGGTTAGAGAGATGGGAGCATCGCTGGGAGAAGTGTGTAGAGTTACAAGGAGACTATGTAGAAAAATAAAAAAAAAAAAAATTGAGAAAAAATAAAATTGTTCGGTAACTTTTCAGACATCCCTCGTAAAGTGCTCAAAGAATCCCCATAACCTTAGGTTGAAGAACAAGCTTAAAAACATGTGCTTTGAACTAAAGAAAGAGGTTCCCTTATGCCGTGACACCTATTACCGCAACAAATTCATATCCGCTAGGGGTAACCTGAAATCGAAATGGAAAGTAGTAAATAATATTTTGAACAGATCTCCTTCTACAAGCAAACCTATTTCAATCTGTGTGAACAATTGCGAACTTTCAAATAAACTTGACGTTGCTAATGCATTCAATTATTATTTTATGTCAGTAATAACTTCCCTACCAACGCAAAGAGCTCAAAGAAGATGTACTCAATGTACTAATTCAGAAAGTTGTGGTGATCAATCACAAAAAACTAGTTTCGCCTTCGAACCTATTACTGCTTTGGAGCTTTTAAAAGCAAATGGGATCTCTTAAAAGCACAAATTTATGTGGTTATGATGGTTGTTCTGGGCTATATGAGCCGAGAATTAATTTTTCATAGTTGGAGAAGAAGTCTCCGAACGCTTAGAAAATAAAACACTTAATTTCTTATTTTGTTAACCTTTATTTAATGAAGGGCTGAATTCAACTGTTCAATCTGCTCTACACACTAACCTCGTAATCTCTGTACCTTGTAAAACAGCTGGTTTTTCTTTACATTGGTACGTATATGGTCATTGACCCTGCCTTGCATTTTATGTGCCATACTGTTCATTTAGAATGCACTAATATTGTTACATTTCTTAACAATGTCCCCTATTTACATTGTGGGGACGGGATGGCTCTATCGCTGATTGCTCTCCCACTTCATGTGTTGACAGCACTCCCATTTGATTGAAGGTGGTTGGAGTGACCCTTTCCCACCCCCTGTTGTGGATTTAGCGTAGGTGTGAGTGAGTCGGCATGTTCTTTGACCTGCTGCCTGTCATTCTTGTGACAGTTCGGCAGATCATTTCGTGATTTTTGATATTTTGTTGCGTTGCAAGATATTTAGTGGCGCCGCGTATATTTCGTTCGCGCTGCAGCAACCAAATGCGATGCCCCAGAAGTGGAAGTGTGTGTTGACACCACATCATGACGTTTGCACCACAGCGATGGAAATATTGTTGGAAACCAACAATGGTATTTCGAACATATTATTAAAACGCATCTAATGCTTCGTGGTTGATCTGCTGGCGGTCATTTTTAACCGTAGTATATTCTCCGGGACCTTCCCCGATGCGCTCAAATATGCTGACGTAGTTCCGCTATATAAAAAAGGTTCTTTGGATGATATCAAAAACTATAGGCCTTTTCTCTTTTGCCAACTTTTAGCAAGGTTTTTGAAAAAGTAATTAAAAAAAATGTATCTTATCTGAATAAGGTTAAGTTTTTTAATCCAGTACAATTTGGGTTTCAGCAAGGTAAATCTTCAACTTCTGAAGCAGCGAAAGAACTTCAAGCAGCTATTGGGAAGCAAGTTAACGTTGGACAGTCAATCGGACGCTGCCTAAGAACAATGTGGTAGCCATCGAAAAGAAGAAAAGAAGAAAAAACACTTAATACACGTGATTTAAATATTGTGAAATCGCATCTCATGATATCAATAAGAGATATGCCCTACTCTACGCGTGAAGTTGTTTTTCAATATGATACGAGGGGCATTCAAGATATTCTCGGTATCGGGGTGAAGCTGTGGTTGCATATATAAATTGAATTATTTATCAAGTAATACTATTATTTTAGTGCATTCATGTAAAATTTCATATAAATGTGATTATTAATTCGCGTTTTATCTCTAGTTAAACAGAATCATAATGGCAACTGAGGCGATGATGGTGAAAATTGAGCATCGCGCTGTAATTAAATTTCTCACTAAGCAAGGAAAAAGTCAAAAAACTATTCATGAAGAGATGGTGGCTGTTTACCAGGGTTCCGCACCTTCATTATCAACTGTGCAAAAGTGGTCAAGTGAGTTCAAGAGAGGCAGAGAGAGCATTGAGGACGACCCCCGCTCCGGCGCCCCGGCTACTGCTTGTACGGGAGAAAGCATCAAAGAAGTCGAAAAACTTGTTCTGGAGGATGCCCGAATAAAGGTGAAAATGATGGCAGAGATCACCAAGCTTTCAATTGGTACCATTCACACCATTCTTCATGACCATCTTAACCTTTCAAAGGTCAGTGCAAGGTGGGTGCCACGAATGCTCACAGCGCCTCAGATAAAAAGTGAGAATCGCATGCTGTAGAGAGCTTTTGGAGATGTGTAGTGAGAACGCGTTCGGTGTTATGGATCGAATTGTTACTGAGGACGAAACATGGGTCCACCACTATGACCCTGAAAGCAAACAAGAGTCCATGCAGTGGCATAAAAAAGGAACAGACCCCCCGAAGAAGTTCAAAGTCACTCCGTCTGCCCGAAAGCTCATGGCCACAGTTTTTTGGGACTCAAAGGGAATCTTGCTCATTGAGTACAAAAAAAAAGGTGAAACCATCAACGCCACATCCTACGCTTCCACTTTGCATAATTTGCGGGAGGAAATTAAAAAGAAAAGACGGGGTAAACTCGCAGCGGGTGTGTTGCTTCTTCATGACAACGCTCCTGTTCACACGGCGCGAGTTTCCAAGGCTGCTGCGCGAGATTGTGGTTTCGAAGAAATCCAACACCCACCCTATAGTCCAGACCTTGCCCCTAGTGATTATTTCCTGTTTCCGGATTTGAAAAAATGTCTTCGTGGAAAAAGATTTTCGGATGATGAAGAACTCAAGTCGGTAATTTGCAGAGAAAGAGGAAATTTATTTTTTTGAGAGTTTAAAAAAGCTTATCTCAAGATGTAACAAATGCATTGATGTTAGGGGAGATCATATTGAAAAATAAAAACAATTTAAATTGAATTCGCATTTTCCTTCATATCGATACCGAGAATATATTGAACGCCCCTCGTAGGTACCCGAAGCACATGGCCAAGAATGCAGCCATTTGATGCCTTCGACTAGCCAGCCCAAAGTCCAGATCTTAACCGGATCGAGAATCTTTGGGCCTACCTTAAAATTTCCCTTGCCAATGATTATGACTCACTACCATCGTCTTTAGCCGTTCTTTGGGAGAGAGCACAAGAACAGTGGGCAAAAATTTCAGCAGATTATTGTCATCGACTGTTTGAAAGCCTACCCAGGCGAATAATGCAAACAAAAAACGCAAAAGGACTCTGGACGAAGTATTAGCAAATTTTTGTAATTCAGTTTTCACCCTAGTGCAAAACTGTGTCAAGATATGTTTAGTTGTATTTTTATAAAATTAACTATTTTTTATTTGTTACTAACATAAAAGAATTATTTAGTTTTTAATAATAAATCATGAAATATTATGTTTTAACAAACGTTTATTAATTTCGAGTTATAAACAATAAACAAACTTTTTGGACTCATGTGTAAAAAGAACAAACTAGTTTTATCAGTTCTGTTAGGTATAGGATGGGCCAAAAGTCCCTTTCCTGTATAAATCTGGAACAACTTTTGAATAAAAAGATAACAACGAATGAAATAAATTAGAAATAAAAGTTTATTTCATGGACATTTTTTGTATTATGTATGGAAAATTACATTGGTTAAGTGGCCGCAATTAGAATGCAGGCACTTATGGGCTCTTTTAATAGCACTTTACATGACTTTTTGAAGTGTTGCCGGCGTAATTTGCGCGATTTCTTCTCGAATGTTGAGTTTCAGCTCCTCTATAGTGTGTGGTTTGCTAATGTAAACCTTTTCCTTCACGTAACCCCATAAAAAAAGTCTAGACCCGACAGATCAGGCGATCGCGGTGCCCATTCAATGTCACTGTTTTTTAAGTTAATGCGATTTGGGAATTTTTCGCGCAATAATTTCATTGTCTCACGAGTGGTGTGAGCGGTAGCTCCGTCTTGCTGAAACCACATGAGCTCAGCATTATTGTCTGTTTTCATGAGTAGAAAAAAGAAGTCCTGAAGCATTGTTCTGTAGTGATGCCATTAACTGTAACGCTTGCACCCGCATCATTTTCAAAGAAATATAGCCCATAAATCTCACACGAGGTTATTCCACACCAAACACTAACACTATTTAATTGACCTGTCTGACTCTACTGACGATATCTTTGTTTTCGGCGACTTTAATCTTCCTCAGCTACAGTGGATTCCATCAGACGACCAATCGTTCTTCATCGCTTCAAATGCCAACTCAGCTAAGGAATGTCTCTTCTTAGATCGCTTAACAGACTCAAGTCTATGCCAAGTCAGTGGTGTATCCAACTATATGGGCAGGCAATTGGACCTTATTTTCACAACAGATTCAATCAACTCCTCAGTCTCACTTTGTCCCCTATCTCTCTCCACAATCGACAACTACCACCCCCCCCCCTTCTACTATCATTTTTTCATAACTCTTCTCTCCAGTCCACTCCTCCCACAACTCTCTCATCCTATGACTTCCACAAAGCAAACTTTCACAAAATCAGTGACTATCTTAGCAGATCCCCCTTTAACTTTCACAACCTAAGCGTAAATGATGCCTTATCCATTTTTTATAAAGAAATATTTAATTCTTTCAGCCTTTACGTTCCGTTTTCCCGCCTTAAAACATCATCTACTAGTCCTCCCTGGTATAATCGCAAGCTTCGTTCCTTACGAAACAAGAGAAACAAGTTATGGGCTGTTTTCCTGCGTACCAGATCCTTGTCCGACTATTCCAACTATCTTGGTGCTTATCTTCATTTCACCGAACTTTACGATTCCCTTTACCAGCGTTACCTTAACAATGCGCAAGTCAACCTTATAAATGACCGTAAGTCCTTTTACCAATTTGTTAACTACAAAAGAAAGTCCGATGGTTACCCTCCTTCCCTCTCTTTCAACAACAAGTCATCAACCGATCCACTCACCATTGCCAACCTATTTGCCAGCTTCTTTAAACAATCCTTTATCAACGACTCCTTTGTACCAGATCCATCCTATTTTCGTTACCTACTGAACTTCTCCAACGGCCCACTTCTCTCTCACATCTTGGATCCCTCCTATATCGAATATAAATTACACCAACTCAATGATGAATTTACACCCGGTCCAGATGGCCTCCCTGCCATATTTCTTAAAAAATGTTCTTCGTCTCTTTCCCTTGCCCTTTCTGATCTCTTTCGTCTATCCCTTTCACAAGGAGAATTTCCTCAGGTTTGGAAAACCTCCTTTATAACCCCAATCCACAAAAAGGGATCAAAGAACGAAATAACAAACTATCGTCCAATCGCTAAACTCTCCCATATACCCAAACTCCTCGAAAGTATTTTGTATGAAGCTCTAAGCTTCCAATGCAAATCACTTATTTCCCCTAGACAACACGGCTTCCTAAAGGGTAGGTCAACCACCACAAATCTCGTTGAATTCGTATCCTTTGCCATCTCTGCCCTAGAGAACGGCAACGAAATCGATGTAGTTGCAACCGATTTTAGCAAAGCCTTCGATAAAATCTCTCATCGATTAATAATCTTCAAATTGTCTGCCCTCGGCTTTGAACCCATACTGTTAAAATGGATATCCTCTTACCTCGAAAACCGTTTTTACAGTGTTCGTTTTAGATCAGCCCACTCCGCTCCATTTTTGGCCACCTCTGGAGTTCCTCAAGGTAGCCATCTCGGTTCCCTTCTCTTTATATTAACCATAAATGATCTCGATAGGATCATCAAATACTCGTCCGTCTCCCTTTACGCCGACGATACCAAATTTTTCAAAACCATTTCCTCTCCCCATGACTCCTTCCTTCTTCAACAAGACCTTGATAGTTTTTCGATCTGGTGCCTCAAAAATTGTTTGGAACTTAATATCACCAAATGCCAATCCATCACCTTTTCACATAAGCGGCTCAAATCTCCTCCCCGACTCTACCTTCTCCACAACCAACCTATCTCCTCCGTTGAATCTCTTCGCGACCTCGGCATTTTGTGTGATAGGGAGCTCAACTTCCGTTTGCATATGGATGGGATAATCCTTAAAGCCAATTCTGCACTAGGTTTTGTAAAACGATGGTCCAAAGAATTCACCAACCCATACGTGACCAGGTCCCTCTATATTACCTTTGTTCGTCCCCTCCTAGAGTACGCCAGTCAAGTATGGTCCCCATATCATCGCGTTCATATCTCGAGAATCGAAAGCATCCAGCGCCGTTTTCTTCGATTTGCTCTTCGAGGTTTGCCCTGGGATGATTCTTTTACTCTGCCCCCCTATCAAAACCGTCTCAACCTTATTAACCTAAACACCCTTGAGGAACGCAGAGATGCAGCCGACTTTCTCTTCATTCATCGACTTCTTTCAGGTCAGGTTGAATGCACGTCCCTTCACAATTCTATTTTCCTCAACTCTAACCCTCGTAATCTACGTACCCCTCGTCTCTTCTATCTCCCAACCCACCACACCACCTATGGCGCGAACGAACCAATCTCCCGCATGCTACGAAAAATTAATTCAAACCCTAGCGTCTTTGACTTCCACCGCACCACTTCCTACCTCAAATCGGTTCTCCTTCACCACAATAACCAACCTTAGTTATAAGTTTTAGTTTAAGTTTAATTTTAAGTTATAGCTTGTATTAAGCCGAATAAATGGGGGCTTTCGCCCCCACCAAAATTAAAACACGAAGTGAGTGTAAGGGACGTTGATGGAGATTTTTGGGATTCTGTGTGCCCCAAATCCACTCAGATGAAAATGTGCCTTGTCGCTCATCACAAAATTCTTGGTCATTTTTGGCGATGTTAAGGACAGTTCTGCAGTACTCCAAATGTTTTTCTGGGTCACCAGGATTGAATTGTTGGACCAACTGGATTTTGTAAGGGTATAGGTGCAGATCTTTCCTCAAAATCCGACGAATCGTGCCACGTGATATGCCTAACTGTGTTGAACCTCGTCGTGTCGATGTGTCACTAACGACTTCAATGTTTTCAGTCGATCGTCCATAACGAGGTCTACCGATACGACTCACATCGCCAACGTTCCCATATTGCTCAAATTTGCCCATTATTGCACGAATGGTGAGAACTGTTGGAGCATTTCGATCTCCATAAAATTGCCGGTAGGCACTTTGAGTGTAAATTATTGACCGGCTGTTTTTCAAAAATAATACGACGATTTGTGTTCGTTGTGTGATCGTGTAGTGCTTATCTCATGCCTGCAACAAAAAAAAAATTACTCAAAAATGTCTATAAATAAAAGAATTATTATTTTTTTTACATAGGAAAAAGACTTTTGGCTCGCCCAGTATTTAGAAAATGTAATTTTTTTAAAACGGCTAGTAATAATATCATTTTATATACTCGTATGTACCTATATAAAAGTATTGGGAAATAGTTTCTTTAATTAAACAGCACTCCCGTAATAAAAGAGTGTGGGGTAAATGTAAACGATTATCTTACCCCCAGCTTTTTCGAGTAACTCAATTTCCAGTGCTTAAAATGCCTCGAAAGTCCATAGAAACGAAGCCCCAAGTTCAATCCACGTAAAAGATATCAAAAATGCTGTCAATGATATGAGCAATAAGAAAATAACATAGCGGCAAGTTGAAGCGCAAACAAGATCCCTAAATCGGTCTTAGTTAATGGAACTAAGGGCCGCTAAACTTCGTTGAGCCAGGACGAGCACCTAGCATTCCAATAGAAACTGAAAATTAGATACATAACTCGATGGGTTGTTACTCGTTCGGAAATGGGAATACCTTGCGACAAGACGGAGTTGAAAGAACTGGTTGGGGAATATTATGTTAAATTCAGCGGACTGAAAACATCCTTTAAAAGCGATGTTCATAGAGAGGATTGGTATTTAGGTTTCATTGTACGAAATCCGAGACTCTGATGTTTTTTCTGATTTGTATGTTAAGCTGCAGAAGATGATTGAAGATAATAGCTTAAATAACAAACCACAATATGACTTCAACGCAGACGAAAGCGGATTTCACCTGATCCAACTCGCATTCGTTCATTAAGTGTTTTAAAAGAAAATCACTTACCCAGGTTTCAAGAGGATCCGGACTTAAATCTATTCGTCAGCAAATGGGTGGAGCCTTATTTTTTTAACTTGTTTTAAATGGCTTCATTCCACTTGTTAATAATGTTCGTGGCGGAGAAAGTACACAAGATCAGGCAGCATTGTAAGTGTACGACGGGGCATTGTACCCGAATAGTTGAGAGAGATGTGCAGAATAAGATCGTATGGATGCGTCTTCCTAGTCACCTAACCGATAAATGTCTGTTTGGACTGGTAAATACAGCTTGGGAAAAAAGACTAATAGCTTACGGAAAATCGTAAATGGACGAAGGTTGTACGCGCATTAGTAAGCCGATGTTTTTCAAACTTTTCGGAAAAATATGGAAAGAGTCTATGAGCCACGGAAACATAATATTCAGTTTTGTCAATACCGACATTTACCCTGTTAGCCGAACTAATTTCCAGCAAATGAGTTTCCGACACGGAAATCGGGCGAGAACCGATATTTTCAGCGTAATATGGTCGTTGGCGTCATTCCTATTAGCAAACTTCTACGTTCCGTCAATTTTAATGTGCTCCAATGCGCTATGATTTTGCAAAAATTTCGTGTTCAGTGGGAATAAAACTATGGTCACGAGCTTTAAGATAGAAGCTGCATATCGGGCGTAGGAACAATTGTGGACTCGTGTTCGAAATACAGCGTCTCCCCACTAAATATTGGATGCCACCCTTGGAGCGAAATAGCCACTGAACCCAATCATTTTTCTTTCTCTTTCTGTCCCATTTTCTGAAAAACTTAACACATATGTACATGCTTTGGGATTTGGTTGTCATACCCACTTTTACAAATAGTTCGGTTTTGTATGTCATTATGGGTCTAATCTTAGTTTCGGAATATAAAGTTTTATTGGAAAACCATTTTTATCTGGTCTTCTAAATTTACAACAGCAGAATCTTAAATTTTTTTTTTTTCAAAAATGTGGAGCTCTTCGGCTACAGTGGGCGATATTGTAAACCAAGTACAAAATCCATAAGATACTCGTATTATTGGTTTTATTAAAGTCTTGTACATTAGCATCTTGGTATTCGGCGACACTTGGCTTAAGCATTGCTGTGACCATTTTTGCTTTATTTAAGTAATACTTTTCAAGCATGTTTGTTGAAACTGAGTCCTTTATGAAAGTTACTTGGAATAATGTTGAAGTCCTCACAGATGACATTTAACTGGTCTGCTATATGCTTCTCGAACAGTTTTCCTATATTTGATAGTAAGGATATTGGCCCAAAGTCTTTTATATCTCTTGCTCTCTTAGACTTAGCTACTGGAAGTATTTTCATTTTTTCCAAATTGGAGGAAAATAGCCATTATTCAGACAGTAGTTGAGTATAGCAAAGAATAATATATCAAGAGAACTAGGACATTTTCGAGGAATTAAGTTTGAGCCATTATATATTCCACGCAGCTGCTACAACTCGAACTTTAAGGATCTAAGTAATGCAATCCGCCGTACTTGATATCTGGCATCGGTTGTGGTGGCTCATGCCCAACCTTTGGCGCGAGTTCAGGTGAGAGTAGCTTTATACAGGAAGTTGGCTACAATGGCTCATACCTTTAAGTCTGACTGACCAGAAAGCAGGGCCCTCGCCCAATTATCAAGGCTTCGCCCATTAATGACGTTGTCTAATAAAAAGCGGGGGCAGAACATATTACTGGTCTTATCGTAAACATCTTCAGATGACGCCACCGAAGGTTGCTACGATTTGACCTGTTACAAGTTGTCGGTCATAGGTCTTGTTGGTGGCAAGACAACCGGTAGTCTCTACCAGGACTTAAATCATTGTACCATAGGAGTCTGGAGCCCCCGGATTTCGGTCCGGGCCTGAGTTGTTAGAGGTAGGCCCCTTGTGGGAGCGTCAGGGTGGCTGTGGTTTAAATCCAAATCGCGGGTGCGGGTTTCCTTTTTGGTTTAGCCCATTGTAGAGCTGCAAATAAAGTACTGGGTGCTGTGACCCTAAGAGCAGTAAGAGGTTTTAGATCGGCCTGGACTCATACCAAGGGTGGAACTTGTGCCTCCAACACAGTTCCGAATTGGTATCAAAGGATTGACGGAGACCGATGGCAAGGCGTATCCTTGCACCCTATGGATGTATGGGCATCCCGTAAACATAAGGTCTACATGACAGGTGGTTTACGTTAAAAATCTTGAGACGTTCTATGACCAGAAAGCAATTACTGGGCAAATCACTATATCATCGTTGCTTCATCCGATTGTTTCTGCTATGATTCGGTACTACGATTCTTGATATGCTAATCTGGGGACTTTTAAACCCACCCTTTGTAGACTTGCTTTGTTCAAGGCAGGCCAACATATGGGTGAGACATTGGTTGTAATGGGTCCAGAAATCGGCTGTTTTCAAAAATGCCACTTGATCGTCATTTAGGCACTTAAGGGCTGCAAACGTTACTTGATAGCGTTGGTCTTTGTCATTTGCATGATTTTCCTCTTGCAATCGCATTTGACGTTTTCAAACAAAGCAAAATGGAGCCCTTACCAAAAGTTATCGACAAAATTGTGCTGGAAAATGTTAGTGAGATAAAAGTAATAACATACATATATAATTATTTACGTGGTCCAAACAGACTAATAAAGAAGAATAAGTTGTCATCTTTCAATTCATGTTAATCCGCAGCGCAAATTTCTGGTTACAGCTTGCGTTTAAGATCAATTTGATGGAGATGACGTTTTCGAGACCGGCCATCGCTGTGCATATCCATCCATAGTGTCATTTTAGACAATCTCCTTGACGTAGGTGTTCGAAGTATTGTAGGTCCGTGATCCTGGGTTGTAGCGCATGTTCGACGCTGGTTATTTTGTTTAACCGTGTTGCAATTATTTAAATGAGTCGTACAGTAACAGCTGTTTTGTAAATTAAAATTTACTGTCTTAAAAACTGTTTAAGAAAACTGTGTAGATTAAAATAGTTTAAAGTAAAACAAACTGTTCACTTCAACGTTATATACGAGTACATGCTGATTTATTTTGTGCAAATGTTTCCCTTTTATGTTAATTTGACATATGCAATTTTTATGTCATGAGTTTTATTATAAGTGTGTTTGTTTATAAATTTAAGAGTACAATATTCTATGTTTTGTTTATTTTACATTTCATTGAACTGTTTATAATTTCACAACTTTTATCAGCAACATTCTCCCCGCCGCACAGTGTGACAATTCGCACATTTAGCGGGATTTAATTCAGAAATTTACATGCACAAATGTAAACAAAAAACGGTTTCTCTTAAAGCTTAAACCTCCCACTGAATGACTGCAAAAAAAATTATGTTAAAAGCATGTAAACAACAAAAAATGACATCAAAGATCAAGTTGTGTACAATTATTCATAAGAAGGTCAGCTTTAAGAGCAAGCGGTAAAGTTTTTTTTTCAAGTGGTTCGCGTGGCTTTAAGTAAAAGTTTAATTTTTTTTTAATAAATATAATATTGTTGAATATTAAGGTAAGTTGTTTTGGGATAAAAAGTGTTTTCGTAAGAATTAGGGGTGCTTGAGAGTAAAAAATTAATGATAAATTATGTGTTTTATGTGTTCATTAGACCAAAAGTGTAATTTTTCAGTGTTTTAAAGCCTTATATATGTGGAACCAAAAAGTGTTTTGACTTTTTGCGCACAGGTGCGACACCCATACTAAATTTTTCGTATTTTAGGATGGCAACCGAAATTACGAAAAAACAAATTTTTGATGTTTGGATTTCCAAAATCAATATTAAGCGTTCGATGCTGTATTTGCTTTCGTAATGGATTGTTTTAATAATTTTTCATTTTCTAAAGAGGCAATTAAGTCATTAAAGGCAGCCTTGAAAAATTTATGTTTGAGGTTTGACGAAAAAATGGCCAAAAATGGCCGCCATAGAGAACGCTTCGAAAGCAATAATTGTGCCTGGTTAAATGAAACTTTAACAGTATCACAAACTGTTTTAGATGAAATTCCCTCTTCATCTCATGGCACCATGGTATTAGGAAGACCAAGAAAAAGCTTCGAAGAGTGCTGTGAGAAGACCAAGAACAGAAAAGTACAAACACTTCTAGATTCATTTAGCGCTGAAGAAATTAGAACTGCGAATGAAATAAACCTTAGGAAAGCTGGAAAGAGAAATACTGCTATTGAAGTTAAGCAATTATCAATATGTTCTCCAAAAAGAGGTTAGGTTTTTGCTTAAGTCAATTTATTTTTTTTCTTATAAATTTTATCATTTATACCTAAGGTTCAATTGTAAAGAAAACACTGGAAACACATACATCTGATTTTTTGCCAATATCTGCAGATGATGCATTAGCAATGATAACAGACGCACAGCTATTCACTCAGCAGTACGATATAATACGTCAAAAAGTTAATATAAATGTTCCAAATCTACTACCTTCGTACCACAAAATGAAAGAGGCTAGGGCAAAATGCTATCCCGATAGCAGAACTGTGAGTGAGTCTTCTGCTGAATGCGGCTTACAAAGCTTGGTAAATCATAGCATTGAACGTTTATGCTTAGCTCAAAAAGATGTTTTAGATTTTGTTTCGGATTTTAAAACTGGGCTTAAAGAATTGTTCCTGCTCATTAAATGGGGTTGCGATGGTGCTCAACAAAAACAATACAAACAAACATTTTCATCAGGTCATCATTTCGATGAAAACCTATTTAGTATTTCCATGGCGCCAATTCAGCTATATTTCTTACAGGAAGAAAATTAAAAAAATGGTTTGGCAAAATCCAGCTCCATCATCCACAAGATACTGCCGGCCTATTAAAGAAACGACAGAATTGATCAGGTTGGAAGTAGATTCAATACAAGAACAAATTAAAATGTTACAGCCAGTTGAGATAAATAATGACAGCTTTCATATCCAAATAAAACCAATTTTCTTGCTTACCATGATCGACGGCAAATACGTACTGCTTTATCACCTATAACTTCTTCGTCACAAACCTGTTATATTTGCGCAGCAAAACCATCTGAAATGAACAATTCAACCAAACTTTCAGAAAAGCAAGTGGACCAACAAGCAATGTCCTATGGGCTAAGTCCCCTTCACTCTTGGATCCGATTTATGGAACGTATCCTACATATCGCTTATAGACTGGATGTTAAAGTTTGGCAGGTTAGAGACCTAGAGAGTAAAGAAAAGGTTAAAGCAAGAACAAAGTTGATTCAGGATAAATTTAGAGCGGAAACTGGGTTATTGGTTGATATGCCAACTCAACAGTCAGGCAATACGAATGATGGAAACACGGCCGGAAGATTTTTCAAAGATGAGGAAAAAACTGCTGAAATAACAGGGATAGATAAGGAAATTATCAAACAATTTCACATAATTTTAGAAGCGATTGGGTCTGGGTTTCCAATTGACATAGATGCCTTCGAAACATTTGCAAGAGAAACGAGAGAACTATATACCAGAAAGTATAGCTGGTTTTGTATGCCAGTAAGTGTACATAAGGTATTATTCCATGGGAAACAAATAATTTCTACTTGTATACTTCCAATTGGACAACTTTCCGAGGAAGCTCGAGAAGCTAGAAACAAGGAAAATCGAAAATTTAGGGAGCTGTTTACCAGAAAAACCTCGCGAGTGGATACGAATACTTACCTTCTTAATAGGTTGCTAGTATTCTCAGATCCATTTTTGGTAAGTCTTCGATGCATTCCAAAAACAAAAAAAACATTAAGTTTCTGCAATTGTTAAATACACTTGCGGTCATAAAAACCGCACCACCTAATGAGTTCTCAAAAAATGCCTAATTACATCAGATCGTAAGGGTTTTTCCCGTACTAATGAAGGGTATTCCCCATAGCGGAGTTCGGCCTCGTATTCAGTGCAAAAAAAATCAGTTTGAATTAAGTTGTGACGGTGACAAGTAAAAAAAAAGTGCAATGTCTGGTAAATATCATCAACTGACTCGGGAGGAAAAAGTTTAAAAATTGACTTTAGTTGAAGAAGGGCTTGGCTATCGTGAGATTGCGGTTAAAATAGGATGCTGTCATTCAACTATCGTACAACTGATGAAGAAAAAGGAAAATTTGGATCCACTGGAAAAGAAAAAAGGTCCGGGACGAAAACGTAAAACAACCCAGAAGACGGACAATGTATTACAACGAATTAGCATGAAAGATCGCTTTAAAAGTGCTGTCCGTATAAGAGCAGAGCTGAGTGAATTTCATCAAGTTGATCCAAGCGCCGAAACCATACGCCGGCGGCTACGGGAGATAGGTTTATATGGAAGACGACCAGCGAAAAAACCTCTCCTAACCACAAAAATGAAAAAAGCTCGTTTGACGTGGGCAAAAAATTACGAAGATTGGACGCAGGATGATTGGCGATGTGTGATATGGTCCGATGAAAGTAAATTTAATTTGTTGTGTGCCGACAATTTGCCATACGTACGACGGTCAGCAGGTGAAAGGTTCAAGGACGAGTGCATAGTCAAAACAGTGAAGTTTCCTCAAAGCCAGGTGGTTTGGGGATGTTTTTCTTTTTACGTTTTGGGCCCTTTGCACTTTGTTAATGAAGTAGTAAGGGAGTTTTTGGTACCAGCAATTGAACAGCATCATTCGTATACTGACAAGTGCATTTTTCAAGATGATTCTGCACCTCGCCACCGCGCCAAATCCATAAGTAAAGTGTTATAAATCAACTTCTAGATATCTACTTTATAAATAATAAATAGACAAGTAACTAGAGTCTTTCAATAATTTTCAGCTCAAGACAACGTTTGATGACCTCGGAATTACCAGACTAGACTGGCTAGCTAATTCGCCCGATTTAAATCCAATCGAACACTTGTGGCATGTAATGAAACGTAAGGTGGCTGAACATAAACCAGAGAATAAAAAAAAGCTAAATGAAGTTCTGGAACATGTATGGAATACTGAAATTTCAAGGGATATTACTGAGCTTCTAGTAAACTGGATGCCTTCTAGAATAAAAGCGGTTATAACCGCCAAAGCAGGAGCAACTCGGTATTAATAATTTTTTGTTAAAAGTGGCATATCTAAACATCTTATATACACATACATTAAAAATGTATCGTTTGATTTTGTTAACCAATGACTGTATTAAAATATTTAAAAAAAATAAGAAAATTAACTGGTTTTTCTTTCTTTGTTAATATCTTTATTCAAATATTCAATAAACAGATGGAAATTAGATAGAAATACTTATAAACTACTGCGGAGTACTCAATATGAATTTCATTTCATTATAAAAATTATTATCGTAGTTATTAACAATTTTTCAATCATTTTGATATGGTGCGGTATAAAATGCAAATTATTGGCTGTTGTATGTTTTTTTTTTCATCACAACTGTTATAGATGTGTTTACAAAATTTATTACATTTCATTCTATAAACAATTCTCATAAAAGTAAGCAAAAAACATTTCACAAAAACATTTAAATCTAAGCGTTATTAATTTAATCCCGCTAAATGAGCGAATTGTCACACGGCGCGCCGTGAACTAAGTTCGCTATCATTTTCTTGTTTGAACTGGAACACCCTTTGACTCGATCATCTGCTACAACTTCATCGAAATCAAATTATTAAAATTGCAAAAATTCAGACAGCACAAATACACTTTCGGACACCAAAGTAAAAAGAGCACCCCTATTCCTAAATGGCTGAATGCGTGTGCAGATATTTTCCTATTAGTTTCAATTGTATAGTGTTGTCCTCTTTGCACTATTTCCTTTAATTGCGAAGTTGAAGAAGAGTTCGTGATTGAATTGTGATGGCTGTCCAGTGATCAGTTGTGCGTAAACAATAATGACAGCCGTGGTGGGTATTGTCTGTTTAAATTCAGTTTTTAGTGCGGGAATTTGTTTAAGTTACAATGTAATTCGTTTATGGTGTTGGTGTTTAAAGTGCAGTTGAGTGATGTTTTAATATTATATTTTTATTTATTTATTTATCTTTTATTATTATGTACAATATATTGATTATGTGTGAAGTGATGTGCGTTTCGCGTCGCAATTTGTAGGCATTTTGCCGGTGCCATTTGTTTTGCTTGTGTGACGCGAAATTGTTTATTTATTTTTTTTTTTTGTTTATAATTATTGTGTGTGAAATACGAGTATATTTTAATGTGTGATGTGTGTGATACTTGTAGTTAATATATTTATTATAATTTTTGTAGTATTTTAGCTTTTCCTTTATGAGGGAATTGTGTTTTGATTGACTGATATATGTACAGTATGTCAAGAATGAGTTTACACATTGGAAAAAAATCAAATTTTCTCAGTTAACTAGCAAATTTTCTTATTTTTATTGTAACATTTAGTATTTTATTTTTTATTTTTATTAAGTTAGAATGAATTAGTAAAAAAAATGAACAAGTTCAACAGTTCAAATAGCAAATAACACAGCAAAAGAAATTAAACTCAAGTTAATGTACTCCATTTATTTGAAAATTATAAGCCTAGACGTTAAAAACTAAAACTTTTAATATTTGGTGGGGCCACCTTTAGCATCTATTGTTTTTTGGGCTGCCGTTTCGCGACTTTTTTCTTTAAGAAGGCCCACAAATTCTCAATGGGGTTTAAGTCGGGATTTTGTGCTAGTGTATCTAACACGCACATTAAGCGCCTTGTGCTTAGGATCATTATCCTGGTAAAACTTAAATTGCGGCTTATTGTCCGTAATAAGGCCAAATTTGTTCGCACTGCTTCTTAGATGGGTTTTCAATATGTTTAAATATTGTTCGATGTTCATTTTTGTTTCTATGAATGCCAAGTCGCCTACTCCCCTGCTTGAAATACAGCCCCAAACCATGATAGACAATTTGCCAAATTTTACAGTAGGAATTATATTACGTTTGTCCAAGGATGTCAAAGCCTTGCGCCAGACTCTAGTTGGTCCATCGTTATAATACAGCATGATTTTCGATTCATCACAGAATATGACATCGTCCCAATAATCATCAGGCTCAGTAATCAAGTTTGAAGCGAAGGCGAAACGTTTTTCGACATTTTCTTTTGATAGCAGTGGTTTCATTCGAGCAGCTCTGGAATTATATTTGTTGTTTATGATGGTCTTCCGAACTGTTTCGTGGGAAACGTCAACAATACATTTATCTTTTAAGTCCCTAGAAATAGTTCTAGTTGAAATTTGTGGGTTCTGGTACACTTTTCTCATTATTAAGTGCTCTGTACGCTTAGTAATCTTTGCCTTTGGGCCACCCCCATACTTTGGCTCCAGTCTGCCTTCATTTTCAACGCGATTTAAAACATTATAAACCGTCTTACGTGTTACTGAAAACATTACTGATAAATCTTGCACACTTTTCCCCATTTGCCAGTTGTAATATATAAGCTGCACGATCTCAAATGTTAGCCTTTTTCCTGGCATTTTCAAAATTTATTTAATTTTTTTAAACGTGTACAGACTGCAAAAATTATTCACAATTTGAACAAGAAACCAAAGGACAGAATCAAAACAAGACAGTTTTTGCAAAGAGAAATAAAAACAACCCTTGTGTAAAGAGTTTTTTGACACTCAAAAAATGACGTGGACATTGTTTTTGTTGTATTTTTCTTTATTCGTACGTTCTACTTGGAACAGAAAGAAAAAATTGAAATATTGCAATAAAAACAAACGCAATTATTTAATAAGTTGGTAAATTGATACATTTTTTCGGTGTGTAAACTCATTCTTGACATACTGTATGTATGGTGTGCGTGTGCGTGTGCCTAGGTGTGTAGAGTGCGAGGGAAATTATATGATATATTGGGAATATAACTTATTTCGTGCGGTTTGAACGTTTATTTAAGAAAAACATGTACAATAGTATTATTCAAAGTATTGCCCATCTGAAGCTATGACTTTTTCTCATCTTTCTGGCAATTTGTGGATCCCATCCCAAAACAACTGGGCCAAGAATGAATCAAGCCAATTTTTGATATTCTGCTCTGATGTGAATCGTATTTCAGTGAGGGCGTTCTGCATCGACCGGAACAAATGGTAGCCAGAAGGGGCAAGGTCTGGGCTATAAGGCGGGTGGGGTAAGACTTTCCATCCACTGTTTTCCAAATAGTTCTTAACCGTGCGAGCGTTGTCATGATGGAAAATTATTGCCTCGTGTCTGGTCGCATATTCCGGGCGTTTTTCGGCCACTGCTCTCTTCAAACGGATTAATTGTGTTCGGTAGCGTTGTCCATTGATAGTTTCACCCAGTTTTAGCAGCTCATAATACAGCACACCCATCTGATCCCACCAAAAACAGAGCATTACCTTCGCGCCATGGATATTCGGCTTTGCCGTTGATTTGGCTGGTTGGCCGGGTTTCACATATGAGTTTTTGCACTTGGGGTTGTCGTAATGGATCCACTTTTCATCACCAGTAACAATCCGATGCAAAAATGACTTTTTTGGCGTTCCAGCAACATTTCGGACATGCAAAACCGCCTTTCGACGGCTTGAGTTCATGTGGAACCCAATTTCCTTGCTTTGAATATACGAGGGTCAATAAGTCCGTGACTTTTTGAATTTCTGACCTCTTTACTGAAACAGCAACACTGCTCCTGTCAATAGGCATCTGTCAGTTGACTCCTGTCAAAATTTAAACTTGCTGCGTCAGTTAGTTTGTGTTTGACAGCTATTTTTATCAGACTACTCACTAATTTGAGGAGAAAATGGAAAAAAGTGAATTTCGTGTGCTTATTAAGCATTATTTCTTGCGAAAAAAAACCATTACCGAGATCAAGGCTAAGCTTGATAAATACTATGGGGACTCTGCACCATCGATTTCAATGGTAAAAAAGTGGTTTACTGAATTTCGTTGTGGCCGTACAAGCACTGAAGATGCCGAACGTCCTGGACGCCCAGTTGAGGTCTCTACACCCGAAACAATCGAAAAAATTCACGATATGGTGTTGGCCGACCGAAGATTGAAAGTGCGAGAGATTGTGGAAGCCGTAGGGATCTCGCATGGCTCAGTGGTTTCAATTTTGAATGATCACTTGGGCATGAGAAAGCTTTCCGCAAGATGGGTGCCGCGTTTGCTCACAGTCGACCACAAACGCAATCGTGTAACAACTTCACAGGAAGGTTTGGCGTTGTTTAATCGCAATATGGAGGAGTTTTTGCGCCGTTTTGTAACCGTGGACGAAACATGGATCCATCACAACACACCAGAGAACAAACAACAGTCAAAACAGTGGGTTTCTAAGGGTGAATCGGCGCCAAAGAAGGCCAAGGTGGGTTTGTCAGCCAATAAAGTTATGGCGACTGTTTTTTGGGATGCACGCGGGATAATCCACATTGACTACCTTCAAAAGGGAAGAACAATCAATGGGGAATATTATGCCAACTTATTGGGCCGATTCAATGACGATTTGAAAAAAAAACGACCTCATTTGGCCAAGAAAAAAGTTCTTTTCCACCAAGACAATGCAAGGGTGCACACATGTGCAGTTGCCATGGCAAAAATCCATGAATTGGGCTATGAATTGCTCCCTCATCCACCCTATTCTCCAGATTTGGCTCCGAGCGACTACTTCTTGTTCCCAAACCTGAAGAAATGGCTTGGTTGAAAAAGATTTGACTCCAATGATGAAGTCATCTCGCAAACAAAGGCCTATTTTGAGGACCTCGACAAATCATTTTTTTTGGAAGGGATAAAAAAATTGGAGAAGCGTTGGACAAAGTGTATAGAGCTCAAGGGAGACTACGTTGAAAAATAACATTATTTTTTTATCAAAAAATCTGTGTTTTAATCCAAAAGTCACGGACTTATTGACCCGTATCGAGCTGCTTTTAAACGTTTTGAAATGGCTGCTTGGGTGATACCCAAAAATCAACAATCTTCATAGAGTAATGCTTCCAGTTCTTCATTTTCAAACTTTTTTGGCTGCCCAGGACGTTCATCGTCTTCCAAGCCAAAATCACCACTTTTAAATCGTGCAAACCCCTTTTGGCACGTTAGCTCAGCTAGCGCATGTTCACCATAAACTTCCACCAAAATACGATGACTTTTGGTAGCAGTTTTCTTCATATTAAAGTAATGAAGAAGAACTCCCCGCAAAAACACTTTTTCAGGCACAAAGTTCGACATATTTGAGTGAAAAAAAATTATTGTTGTTTACGCTTCAAATGAATGACATATACTGAAATGACGAACAATGACAGTAGCTTTCCAACGCATGTTCCAATGGAATAATACAAGTTACGCCATCTCTTAGCAAACAGTACGAAGTTATAGACCCAATATTTTGATTTTTATTTTACACTGACTGATTTATTCATTTAATGTTTGAAAAATTTTAGCTTGATTGTTTAATTGTTAATGGACTGTATATGTTTGGTTTATTTATAAGATGAGTGTTTGGACTATGTGAGGAGATGGTTTGTAGCTATTGTTTATGGCTTGAGTTTGATCGTTGTGATGATGATATACCATATGTATTTATGGTGTTATTGTATGAAAGATTTTCTTGTTTGTTTACCTTTGTCCTGAGAGTTGTGATTTTATTTTTTTTGTTTTGTAATTATTTAGTAAGTGTTTAAATTATTTCCTGTTCTTGTGTGGCTTTATTCGTTGGTTATCTGCCATAGTTTTGTGATAGGCCTTTTCAGTGTGGATGTTTTTGTTTTTAGTGTGACGACTCGAACGTGTCCATCGTTTCCTGGATGCTGATTGAGTCGCCCGAGCATCCACTGTGTCGCTGGCAACTGTTCGTCTTTAAGGAGAACCAGATCCCCTACCTTGGGTTCTTCTTCAAGTTTCGTCCATTTCGGCCGTTGTTGTAGACGCGCTAAATTCTCAGTGCTTCATTTCCTCCAGAAGTTGTCTGTTAAAACTTGAACCCTCTTCCATCTGTCGATTGTGTTGATATTGTTTGTAGATGTGTCTTCACTAGGTATCACGTTTAGTGTTTCGCCAATTAAAAAGTGCACGGGAGTGATTACCTCTAAGTCTTCTGTGTTGTCGGAGAGCGTAAGAACTGTGGTGAATTCTTCAAATGTTAACTTCCGGTTTCCTCCAACTCTTCTTAAGTGGTGGTTAACAGATTTCACTCCTGCTTCCCATTGTCCACCCAAGTGTAGGGAAGCTGGGGAATGAAGTTCCACTTCGTACCTTCGTTGGTTAGGGTGTCTGCAATTGTTAAGTCCCCGGAAACATGTCCTTTTGCACTGATCTAATTACCATCTGTGATACGGTGTTCAACTATTCTGGTTGCAAAGGGCCAGATTTTTTGCAACCTGATCTGTAGTTGGAAATGAATCGTTGGCAATACGCCAACACGCGAAATATCGTTTGCAATCTGGAAAACCTGGTAATAATTTGTTCTCCTATGCTTTGTTGTATCTGTGTTTGTGTTGTGGCGACATGAGTTTTTATTGTTCGCTTTTCCTCTTCTGTGTTGATGTTTATTAGTTGCTCTGGGACGGGAAAGTTCCGTTGGTCTCTCATGATGGATCGTTCAAGACGAAAGAATCGTCGTAAAGCTCCTTCCTTACTCGACCCCAAAGCTGGGTGTGTTCCTTGCTTGAAAGGTAAATATTGCGGGGGTGGCTCGGCCATCAATTCAGAAAAACAATTCGAATTTTTTAGAATTATTTCTTTTCTTAATTTTCTTAAATTTTATTCTCTTTAACAAACTTTAGATACTTTTCTTTTACAAACTTTAGATACTTTTCTTTTCTTAAAAATTCTTTTTTCCTTGTTTTTTTTTTTGTGCGCGTCTAGTCGCCTCGGCAGCTGTGGTTCAAAAAAGACCAACTTGACGATGATTTTTCATTAACTATCTAGTTTCACCATCGTTTCCGCCAATCGTAAGTAGCAGTGCTGCCAGTTAGCTACTTTTTGATTATGGACCTGTTACATTCGCAGGTTCGGTAACAATAAAGCTACTTCATAGCGGCCGTCTGCTCGTCTGATGGTATTTGCTAAAAAATGCTTTTCACATTGGATGTCTTCTCTTGTGGCTTGAGCGGGAAAAGGTAGCACTTCAATTTCCCAAAACCCTTTTAACGTGGTGTCGAGACTCACATTTTGAGTGAAGGTCCGGAGTTTTAAAGATGACTCCGACACCTTTCCCAAAGCTACCCAACCTAATTGAGTCTTTTGGGCTATTGGCATACCGGTTTCGGTACTCCGAACGATGTCCGGCATGATTATGTCTGCGTAAACATCGTTACCAAGCAGCAAAACGATGGTTGCTTGGGATCTGCTAATTCCAAATTCTTTAAGTGCCTGCACTCGTTTGGTGGGCCGCAAGAAGGCCAGTCAACGACTGGAAGACGAATGCCTTGGCCGACGTCGAATGTCGAGACGCGAATTTTAGATCCACGTATTTGTTGGTAGTGCCGCTGCTGACCTTCCCTAACCCTGATATCTGTACGAATGTGTTTTGCTTTGGCAGCTTAACCATTTGAGTAGCGGACTCTGAAATACACGAAGCTTCGGAGCCTGGGTCGATTAGTGCGCGAAGTTCAATGGCTGATAATGCCTTCAGAACCGTAGTTGCCAACAAAACTTTTGACTTATACTGGTATGCCTGTGAAGTGTGGATAGTGTTTCGAACTTGTCCAGATCTAGAGGGTCTTCTTACGTGGGATTAAAAGAGTTTGCATTTGTGTTCATTGGCGTCCCTTTGTGTTGCTTATTTACTTTTATCAGCAACAGCGCAAGTGTACCCAAAATCGTTGTATAGTTTCAGGAAGTATCCAAAACCCCTCGGTTTTCCATTTCCATTATTTTGTATTCTCTCATGGAGTCTCTAGGCTATATAGTATTTCCATCAAGACGTATTCATTTAATATTGGTGCTTCCCTTATTTCGGTTCCTATCAAATTTAAAGTATCTTCATGCTTTGAAAGCAAATAAATATTTAAGTAAATATCATAGAAAATAAAGTTTATAGTCATTCGCTTGATGGACCCCGAGTACTCTCTGTTCTTACGTGGAACTTTTCATTTTGAGATAAAAATGCCTGACCACTGTTTTTTTCATGCGGAATAGGAGAAATTGGCGCCAAAACAAGCCGTGTTGAGGCGTGTTAAATTAACGGAACTTTGAAGTGTGCTAATAAGAAAGACGCCAACGACCATACTACGCTGAAAGTATCGGTTCTCGTCCGATCACCGAAATCAAGCAGCGTCGGGCGCGGTTAGTACTTAGATGGTTGACCGCTTGGGAACACCGCGTGTTGTTGGCAACACTTCCCTTTTTGGATGGGGGGATACTACCATATTGTAGATACTTCATTACGAATCGTTCTCAATTGTTCCTCGAGCACACGTGGCTGCGTATGTATAACAAGTTAGTTTTTAACTCGATTATTATTTTTTTATGAATTTATTTATTTTCGTGCCATGAAATTTGTAGTTAACTGTATAAGACTTTAATAGACCTCGGACATGAACGTTTTTCAGATTTTGAAGATTATTTGTTGCTTAAACCGTCACCTCGGGCATTTTCTTTTCCAGGGACGGACTTTGCTGCGGCTCCAATGGAAACCAACGAGCAACTGGTCTTACGTCCTCCGTTTTATAAACAGGCATTGCAGCCGATGTTTGAAGAGAATGTTACTGAAATATAAGAACTGTCCAGTAGTCGCGGAACAACGAATACGAAGTTTAATGTTTAACAAATCAAATGCTATCATTTCGTTTAATTTTATTAATAGATATTTTGTTTAAACTAACTCTGGTTATTTATAAGCATCACTCTCAGGTTACACGAACTAACATATGTACATCGCTAATCAGCTATAACGCAGAACTGAATACTGACCTGCTCTATTGTCTCGTCCTTTGTTGATTTTTTTTTTCAACCGAAAGGAGAGCAGAACTACCCCTTCAAATTGTCCATCCTTGTTTCCTAGCAGTTGTCCTTAATTTGTATCAGACGTTTGGCCGTAACCAACTACGTCTTCTCATGTTTTGTTTTGTTTGTTACTCTCGCTTCTTCTTATCGATTTCATCAAGTGCTCGTCGACGTCTGCCTATTTTCGTGTCGGATACGATCATGCAATTTTCTGTGATACATCTACAGATTCACGTATATTTAATTACATATGTTATGTTACTGCCACAGTCGTATACATGTGGGATTCTTGCGTCGAAAACAAATAAAAATGCAGTCGATTAAATCAGATTCACAATGTTCCTTTTTTCTTATAATTCTTTATTCGCAATATACAATTTTTATTTGAAGATCGGCACTCCTTGGAAGACTGACACAGACTACTCTGAAAAACCACCCTGCCTGCTGCTTTACATATTTTATCAGTAACCCTTCTCTGTGTGTACGTGTTCGTTCTCGTGTTCGTTCTTGTCTTCCGCTTGCTGCAGTTAGCGGTTCTTACCTTAGGAGGGTGGTTATGAAATACCTGGATTGCAACAAAATCACATTTGACGATGATACTTAGCGTCATATTCATACTATTCCAATATAGGTATTTTACAGGAACGACTTTTGTACAATACATATAGATATATGTACATATGAACATACCTACTAAGCAATGCAACAAAAACGTGAGTGTGTGTTTTGCTTTTGTTTTAGTTGTGTCTGTTTCTGTTTCTCTTTAACCGCATTTACGATGTTGCGCATGATTGACAGGCTGATGCGTGCCTTTTTTCATATGATTTTCTCCTATTCCTTTAGTTTTATGACTTGGTGCTAAGTTGATCCGTTAGTAGTAACTTCTTGTTTTCACCCCTTTTGTACTTTATTTCTTTTGCCTTCTGTTAGCGCCATAGGCTGAAGGTTGGCCTTCTCTTTCTCATTGTACTTGCATCTATTATTTTTATAATATTTACTTTCTTCTTTCCTTTTGTAAATTCGTAGTGTGCTTACACTACTAGATGGAGTGAAAAGTGACTTCCTTGACTGCCAGAATGCGTTACTACTACAAAAAAGGTTATGGTGCCTTGAAGTCCATTCATATTTAGGCAGACATGCCAAATTTCAGTGCGATACTGTTTTTAGTTTTGTTTTGACAGCTGATTGTTGTTAACGTGCTTGGCATCATGTTGAGTATGGACAAAAACGATTTTCGTTCTCTCATAAAACATTATTTTTTGAGAGGCAAAATGGCGAAGGAAACGAAAGAAAAGTTGGGTAAATATTATGGGGCTAATGCTCCGTCAGATTACACCGTTAAATATTGGTTTCGAGAGTTTCGTGGTGGCGCAACTCTACTACCGATCAAGTCCGCAGCGACATGCCCTCCGATGCGGTTACAGAGGACAATGTCAAAAAAATACATGAAATGGTGTTGGCTGACCGGAAAGTGAGGGTGCGCCAGCTAGCAGATACCACAAAGATTAGTACTGAGCGCACACGCCATATTTTGGGCAATATTCTGCATATGAAAAAGTTATCCTACCGCTGGGTGCCGCGCATGACCAAAAACACGAACGCGAAGTGCTCTCAGAGTGTTTGGACTTGTTGATGCGGAATCGGGCGGACTTTTGGCGTCGATTGGTAACTGGATTTGGATCCCTCGGACTATTATCTCTTCTCAAACCTCAAAAGATGGCTCATCAATAAAAAATTCAGCTCACGCGAGGAAATCATCGACGCCACGGGGGAGTATTTTGCAGACCTTCCGAAAGATTACTTTTCGGATGGGATCAAGAAGTTGGAAAATCGCTGGAATAAGTGTATCAAACTAAAAGAGGACTATATTAAATAATATAAAAAAAAAATTTAATTTCCAAGGAGGTCAATTTTCACTCCATCTAGTACTTTCACGCTCTCATAATTTTTTTAATCGACCATTTTTATACAAATGTTAGTGTGAACTAAGGTAAATGTTATTAATTGTTTGAAATAATGGAAAATATATTTCAGAATTTTTAAGCCAGAGTAATTGATTAATTGAGCACAATGTCAAAGCAAAGTTCCAATTCATCAGCATCGACGATGTTTGAAGACTACAACTGTAAGCTCAGTCAGACACTGTAAAAATGGTGCAATGCGATATTTGTGACTCCTGGTTCCACTTCCAATGTATCAACGTGGATGGATCGATTGCAGACGTTAGCTGGCAATGCATTAGCTGCCAGAATGGTAATACCGCAACTTCAGCGACGTGCCGAAACAAGTCTACATATTCATTTGAACCAGCGAGATCGGAAGCAAAACATATCGAATCTGTGCAACTAGCGAAGTCTCAAGCATCATCTTCGAAATCAGCAAAGACAAAGCAACTACTTCTACAACGACTCGAAGAGGAGAAGTGCCTGCGTGTCAAAAGCAATGAAATTTATTTTCAACAAAAATAACCAATTGCTTGCAGAAACTGAAGACTCCGATGAAGAGGAAGCTAAAAAAGGGGGTAAGTTGTAGATCGTAGGCAATTTACACAGGAATGGCTTGGTAATGCCAACGGTACTGTAATAAATAAGCCAGGCATAGCAGCACCGACTCCATTTCCTTCTGCCGGTGGTACTCTCAAGCCATGATACAAATATAAAAGTAGTATCTTGCGCATGTGTCAAAAAAAGAAAACAAGAAAAAAAATCCAAGATGGCTGACCGATGTGACATCGATTTTTGTTTACGTTTATTAGTGCTTTGAGAAATACATTAGTTTGAATTCTTCGAAGTTTGAAGTTCAAAATAAAATTACTTATGTCTATTACTTTATAAAATTGTTTTCGTCATTTTTTCTTTTTCTTTTTGTCAAATTATTTTCGATTGGTGCTTAATTCTGAAGTACATTTGCGACCGAAAGAAAATTTCTTTGACTTTTCTTTCAGAAGGTATGTCTTTGGAGAAATTTAACAATTGTTTTAAGTAACTACGACAATAAACTATTTTATTCTTAGATTGAAGGTTTTTGAAGTAATCCCTCCGCCAGCTGATTAGTACAAGTAAATGACGATCCTTGCTGCATATCTTGAATAGATAAATCCAGATTTTTGATCCTGTGTCAAATGTAGCCTGCCAAATGCTCCAAACCATCGTACTGTAAAGATTTCGCTTCATCCGTCGGTTCTTCAGTAGTTGAAAAGTCAGGATTTAGTGTCTACTTAAATAGGCCGTACCTTCCAAATCTGGTGTGTCATCTACTGAAGTATTGCCTGCGAAAGACACAACTAGTATATTGTGGTTGCATTAAAATAATATAGTATATAATTACTTGAAGAAAAGAAACAATATATACCATTAAGTGATAAACTCCCTTCATTTCGTCCGGTTTGGATGATCATATAGGCAACCTTTCGATCGAATCGGTCCGAAAAAATTCTCTGTCTGTAAATACGAAATATCGTATTCGGTTTTCAGGTCATTGTACAAAAGTGATAAAATGCCTAAAAGTGATATAAAATTATAAAAAAAAGACGAGTTTAATTGAACAGTACCTTTCTGGAAGGGCATCATATGTTTTTTTCTTGTACTTTCATGTTAAGCATTACTTCCGTCATCTTATCGATGATTTCGAATTGAAGCGATTCTGAAATTCCAACACATTGAACTCTTTCGCGACTGGCTTGGTTAGGAACCCTTACGTTAAGACAATCGAAGCAATCATTTACCTGAAATTGTAAATATGTTTTAATATTTCATTGTAAAGAAAATTACTTGTATTAGATACCTGTTTGAAAAATTCAGAACACTTAAGCCATCCTTCAGAACTTAGTTCACCCAAACTGCCAGCACGCATAATAGCGTGAGATACCGCATGTGAAAAAAGTTTTGTAGCTAGCTTCGATTCATCCGTTGGATTTCGGAAAAAAGATGTTGTTACAGTGATTTCAAGTTCGCGCAGCAAGTCTTGATTAGTCCACCAAAGATCACAGACGATTGAATGTACTTAATTACTTGATAATACTAAAAAGTATTTGTTTGTTTCCAATTGCCAAACAAGCCTCTTATCATTGCCACTTGAACTTATTTTGCAGCTTAAAGCGTCTCATCTTTGCGTTTGTCGTACACTATTTTCTCTTTGAGCAAGCTATACGGAGCACGATGAATCGTTTTCGCTCCACATACACTCTAGTGGATAATACCCATCCCCAAAGACGACAAACAGTGCGAACAGAAGAAGTTATTGCCGTTGTGGAGCGCAGTGTAGAGGAGAATCCGAATGAGTCGATTTGCCATCTTGAACAGCAATTGGAGCTATGCCCATTGACTTTGTGGAAGATTTTACGAAAGTTCTTGGCTTAAGAACTCATCCAGCTTGTGCAAGAGTTGCAACCGCGTGACCATTATACGCGTCGTAGATCCGGTGAATGGGCCGAAAACATGATTGGCAAAGAGTAGTAGTTTGGGTCGACTCCGCCGTTCAGCAGTCCGCAGAAACGATATTCCATGTTCTCAGAAATAACTATGACTCTGCTCGTAAATTTCCTTGCATATCTCGACAGGTTTTTGTTCTGGTATTATTAGTTTAACGCGTTTTTTTTTGCTAGTAGTAATGTTCTAAGAGCCTTGACGAGATACACAACCACCAACCATTAAGGGTTCATCCACCAACCATCTTTATTTCAACGCCCCACCTAGTCCTGAAAAATACATTTCGATCTTGGCCCCAAATACGTTGAAGTAGCTCATATATGAAGTGTGGCAGGCTGACTTCATCTGCCACATGTCCTTCTTCTTTATTATTTCTGATTGGAGATTACAGTGTTGCTACTATCCTTGCTTAACATATAAGTTGGGCGAGTTAAGCCCGTTTGGACGAAACCTGGTAGATACAATGAAGAGGTAAAATAAATACAAAATTGCTGAATTTGGAGTGGAGAAAACTTAGAAGCCCTTGTCGAGACGCCCTTACAACGATTAAAACTCACTGTTTGGTGTTCTTTATGGGCTGGTGGAATCATTGGACCATATTTCTTTAAGGACAATGCCGGCCAAAATGTTACCGTCAATGGTTTCTGACTTCTTCGTTCCTCAGTTGAATGACATTGACGTGACAGAGCTTTGGTTTCAACAAGATAGCGCAACATGTCACACGGCGCGCGACACCATCAATTTATTGCGGGAAACATTTGCTGACTGGATAATTTCGTGTAATGGATCTGTGAACTGTGATCTCACACCTTTAGATTACTTTCTTTGGGGTATGTGAAGTCACTAGTCTATGCCGATAAACCAGAGACGTTGGACGATTTGAAAGTCAACATTCGCCATGTTATTGCTGATATACGGCCCCAGTTGCTCGATAAAGTTGTCGAAAATTGGACTTCACGATTGCGCTTCATTTGAGTTAGCCATGGCGCGCATATGCCCGATATCATATTTAAATACTAATAGTATAAAATTATCTATTAAATAAAGTTAATATCATAGACATTAATATTAGCTTCAAGTGTTTTATTTCATATTGAATTTGTATGCCTCTAAAAACAAAAGCACCCTTTAAAAAGAACTGCATAATTTGCGTTAAATAGTGCAGATTTTCTGCAAAACTACGAGTAGCTTTGTCAAACTATATTACCCTTGTGTTCATAAACCTCAATATACCGTCATACTTGCGCAGATTAGTTACTCGTAGGTATTTCAATTGTGGCTACAGAAAAAGTTAGAAGATTTTAGTGCGGAATAGTTTTGTGTTTTTTGAAGAGGAAAATTGTAAGAACTATAAATTGAAATAATATGTAATAAAAATAAATAGCCTTTTTCTTTTGAAAAAAACTAAGCCTAAGATTTGGCTGAATATTACTTTCTTTTTTGCGCTGACATGACGTTTTTGAACGCAAAACAAATGACGATTGTAGTAAGATATGTCTGCGCAGTGAATATTTTCAAAAACACACTAGGAAAGATCTGAGATTGTACTAAGTTACAAATGCTGATGTTTATAAACTCACCCAACTCGCTTAGAGCCAAGTCAACTTTTGTTACGAGAGTAAGACAGCAAGTAATCGACTTAAAGTTATCCAATGGGTATGCTAAGGAGATTACCGGCTGGAAAGTTCTATCGGAGATCTTCATGTCACACCATTTCGAATGAAGAATAAGATGCAAGATCTGGACCTTGTTGAAGAGGAGGAATCCGCCGAAAACCAAATGGACACGATTTGAGAAGGAGCTCGGTAAGTCCAACAGTACTCCTCCTAAGCTCAGGATGAATCGTAATCTAGAGGACACCGTTCAGAACCTGAACGGCACCCTCACAAAGTCTTCTGAACTGACATGTCCAGCTAGAAAACAATCCTGCATATCGCCCGTTCATTGATGGAACGCATATCTGCAGCGATTTCGTAAAGAAACCAGATAACATCTAAACCAGTCACTTAAGACTAATTTGAAGGAAGGCTGGAGTCCTTACCTTAGCAAAAATAATATAAGGAGCTAATTCAGATTTTGAAGAGGGTCTCTTATAAAGACTTTTGCGAAAAAGTCGAAACTGTCGGTGAAACCAATTGGATAGTCAAAGTCCTCAAAAGAGGTAAACCAACCAACCTGGAATCGCCCAAAAAATCTGATGACACCTACACTGAGTCCAAGGCAGAGACTCTCCATCTTATGCTGGAGGCTCACTTCCCCGGTAACCTAAATAGAACCAGCTCACAACCAGCTCCTATTAACGAAACTGCTAGTATGCTGAGTTGTGGTGACAGATTAGGTCATTAAACATGCTGTTGCTTCCCTTGATGCTTCAAGTCGCCTGGAACCGATGGCATATACCCGGTTATTTTGCAAAAAGGTGTAGATCATCTGCTGAAACTCTGAAGCGAATCTTCAGTGCCGGACATATAGGTATGACTTCCTTCATGTTGAAGAGCATGGAGACAATGGTCGAGATCCATGTGCGCAAAACTATCTAGCTAATGTATGCGATGCAACACGTTTTCCAACGCGAAGATCTTGCGAGAGTACGCTTCAAATGCTGGTAAGCAGAATTGAAGGCACACTCACAAGAAGGAATGCTCTCTGGGCATTTTAATCTACATTGAAGGTGCTTTTGACTACCCAACTTTTGACTACATTTGTAACTCAGTCAGACAACACGGCGTAGGCGAATCACTAATTTTGTGCGTAAAAGACCGTGAATAAGACACTAATAGCGGATGTGGCCAATATGTGATGGTGAGGGTAAACAGGGGTTACCCGCAAGGCGAGGTACTTTCTGGACTGCTCGACGCGTTCAATAGTTCTGACGTCTATGCACAAGCATATGCGGACGATGTAACTGTACTGTGTGTTGGATCGTGTCTAGCGACTGTCTACTCTAAAGCGCATGCAGTCCTAGACCCGATCGACGATTGGTGCACTAGAAATAGGCTTTCAGTCAATTCTTTCAAAACTGAGGTTGTTCTGTTTCCAAAAAGGAGGAAGCAGTCTGCTCTGACTCAGCTATCACCAAAATTCTCCAAAGAAGCTAAGTATTTGGGTTTCATCCTGTATAACAAACTTCTATGGAATAAACTTGTTACGTCGAAAGTCTCCCCTTGATATTCATATCATGGGCTGTACTCTCAAAGCCATCTTCCGTTTAAAAAGAATAGCCTTTGATACAACACGCACTAGAGCTTTGATGGCCTTGCGCGCCAACTATTTTTCGGCTCTGGTCTTTTGGACATGCCGTCTGATGCAATGACACCAGAATTCCTGCTGCAGAAAAAAGTACGAAATCGACTGAAGTCATTGGCCTTCCTGCTGTCGGCTTCTGCTTCTGCAGATTGCTTACTGGCGGCGTGACGAGGTACTACACGTTTGCTAAGCACTTGATGGAAGTGATGACGACACCGCGGAGCGGTCCGGTTTATGCTCACATCAGGCTGCAGATACTCGGTGACGTAGTGGGTGCTGGTACTGTAGGTAGTTTATCACTTAAATGCTTACTCGCCCTTCTTCGAAAGACTGAAAGATTTCATTAAAAGGAACTTACAAAGAGTTTTTAAAACAAGAACGAGTTTTGTGCAGGTTAAGATACGTTTAGGAGAAACATGGGAAGCATATGTCATATGAGGAGAGGTCGTTAGCAACATCTGTTGGAAAATATTGAAATTTTCATGAAAATTCACAAAAATTCACGAGTTACAGGCGAACATTTTGGCAAATTATGCGGTCTCTTACGGGGAAAAGGACATAGCCGCCGTCTTATGGTTACATGTTTAGTTAGTCTTACAGAGGGTGGAAACATAGGGTGTTAAATTGAATATCCATAGGTTTTGGAAGCATAGACCAGCTGAAGTCGACAACTGCCGAGGACGAGGCAGGATTAAGTGCATGGAAACGGACAAGATTCGGTTAAGCGATGAAATTTGGAGGTAAACTGGCAACGGTTTGGCTTTTAGTAGGAAGGAAGTTGACCATGGGATTGAATGATACGCATTTAGGAAGACTTAGGTTTAGTGGAAAGATTTATTGGGTGAATAGGGAATGGAGGAGTGAGGAATCGATTCTGTGGACAAAAATTAAGCGGAACGTTCACACTTTAAAACGGGGTTTACTTTTAAGTTTAAAAGGCTTAACACAATGTTTGTGGTGCTCTTCTGTACTCTTCTGCTTCAATTCGTCAAGTTGAATTACAGCTGAGTAGGGATTGCAAAAAAGCCACTCGTATTTCCTTGGAATGTTAAATTTGAAGCGCCAGGATATTGACGTGTTAGCCGAGGCTATTTGTTGGGAGTTGAAAATTGCGACTTTAAATTAATGCTTAAAAAAGTCTTTTGTGTCGATGTGATTGAATCCGCTTTTAATTGTAAAGGTGATACACTCAGGTTTGTTGCAGGTATTTCGTTTTTCAAGTCGTTTGTTCAATCCCGAAAAAGTCCAGTAAGTACCAAATCGAAATATTGTCTGTTTAGGAGGTGGGGTAACAACTTCGGCTACTCGAAATGGTGATAAAGAGCGAGGTGACGGTGAAGGAGCCACTTGAGTCTCAGAGATGTATTGTATGAGTACATTGCGCTAAATTGAGGCTGGAGATTGCTGAAGGTCGCTGATATCGTCAGCAATGTCACCGAGAAGTAAATGAGATGCTACAACGTCATTGTTTACATCATTCACTTTGCAAAAAAGATTAGTTAAAATGGGATCAGAGGCAGGAGCGCTAACGTTTGATAGACCTTGAAAATATTTATCAATATTGGACGTTATAGACCTCAACGCTTAAGCGAAGAAAGAGATGTAAGGAGATATAAATAGATAGCAGGACCAACGAAGTAATAACGAAAAAACCAAAGGTCAACATGCACATAAATGTTGCCGAAATTCAAAGAAACATAAACAATTCGCTGGGATTATGCAACTGATTTGGGAACGTCTTAACGACCTCGGCAAGCTTTGACGTCAAGTCTACAAGGCTCTTATATTGCTAGAATAACTAACCAAAGCAGGACTTGAAAAAGTTGTCAGACAATGTAAAGAGAAAATTTTCTCTATTTAAACGCTGCGAGAATTTGTTTATTGCGAGGAAAGTAAAGATCAGCGAAAGCGCAAAACACTTGGTAAACCTTCTGAAAGATGATGAGGGTTTTAAAAACGAACGTGTTAAAGCGCTTAAAGCAAAAGAGACATTCTCCCAAAAAGCAAGTGGATTTAGCAGTGATGGGTATCACGCCCACCGTCAGGTCCGGGATATGTAGGTAATTCTGATCCTTGGGGCACTCTGATCTCTGGTTGGGCATATTATTTGAAAACCATGTTTTATACGTTCGAGTTTTTACTGCGGCCTCTCCATACACCTGCCTGCACCACGTTATTGCCTTTTTAAAACTCAGAGTGTACAATGTCCCAAGGGTACTTTTTCTTCACTCAAGTTGACGATTCAATAGCTAAATAATTATTGACTAAATTTAACATATGAGCATATGAGCATATGAGTATATGATATAAATTCTTATATTTACACCCTGAATGACTCGAACTGCAACCAACTTCAGACTGCTATAATTTCCAAACCGTTCATGACAATGAGCTCAAATTTTGACACATGACTGATAATTTTATTATTAAACAATTTGCGTCTCAGTTGTGTTGAAAAATTTTTGTCCGCGATGGAATTCAAACGTGATAGTGTCATTGCTTTATATTTGGCTTGAAAACCACAAGTTGCTATCGTTAGAGCCCTCCAGCATCACAACGTGAATAAATCATTTGTGTCTCGAACCATAGCTCGTTACCGTGATACTGGTAGCATTGCAAAACGCCATGGAGGTGGTCATAAAAAAACAGCAATATCGGCAGAAATGGTAAGGAAAGTGAAGGCTCGAATTGAGCGAAATTCACGTCGAAGTGGAAGAAAAATGGCTCGTGAAGTCGACATATCGTTGGAACGGATGCAACACATACTGAAAAATGAGCTTGGGCTCCAGCCATTGAAGTTCCAAAAAGCACACGATCTTACACCGCAACAGAAAAAAGTTAGTGTCGAAAGAGCGAAGGAGTTGCTACGCTTGCACGAAAGTGGTGAGTTGCCGAATTTGTTTTTTTCCGATGAGTCAGCATTTGTTATCGAGCAATATGTCAACAAACAAAATGACCGAGTTTACTTGCCAGAGACGTCCTTCGAAAATTTACACCTTCGGACGGCCATCAGAAAGCAGGCAGCACCGATGGTGATGGTTTGGGCCGCCATAACCGCCGATGGTCGCTCTCCGCTCGTATTTTTGGACCGTGGCGTCAAAATTAATGCGATCGTATACCGCGAAACTGCCTTAGAGGCAGTATTGAAGCCTTGGGCAAACAATCAATTCGGTCGAAGACTGTGGACATTTCAACAAGACTCGGCACCGTCAACCAAGATTGGTTAAAAAACAATGTTCCACACTACATTACTTCGACACAATGGATTGCAAATTCTCCGGATGCAAATCCATTGGATTTCTCTGTCTGGGGTATTTTGAAGGCGAAGGTTGGCACTAAAAAATACCAAAGTTTGGACCACCTCAAACAAGCACTTCGCTGGGAATGGGCCAAAATACCGCAGAGCCACTTGCGTGCAGCGTGCGATGCTTTCTTCGGCCGTCTCAAGGCCATTATTCGCGCCAAAGGTGGACATATTGAAAACTACTAATACAATTTGAAAATTGATGTATTTTCCAACATTTTTTGCTCCGGCAGAATAAAATTTATCAAAAAATAAAAAAATTATAGCATTTTAAAAAGTTGAAGTTCGAGTCAGGCACCCTGTAGTTTTGCTAGCCATTGTGTATCCCGAAACTTATGGCTCGCTATCTGCACATTTTCATGTCTGGTAGTCTTAGTCGCCTGGCAAGACAGGGACTTGATCGGATTCCTACAGCTTAACAATATAGCTGCTTAAAAAAATATTCAAAATAAAACAAATAAGACCAGCTTATAAGGAAAAAAAATATTTATTTCATAATTATTCAAATTAGTGGTGTATTTGAAACAAAACAAAACGAAACAATATATGGAACACAAAAACAAAAGAAAGACCAAAATATTATACAACACTTATCCTCGTAAACGAATACAATTATACATACGACTTCACTGACTAAGAATAATTATATTGAAACCTTAAAAATACGAAAGAAACATAAATATGGTATACGAAATATCTTCTTTTTTTTTAAATATAAATTAAACAACAATTATACATACTTTGTTAAATGTAAGTTTGTTTTTCTTTTGTTTCTTTTTTTTTTAATCACTAAGGCCTAATCTAAAAATTAGTCTTTAAACACTATAACCTAACTATCAAGAATGTGTGTGCTTAAGTGCATTTTTTGTTCTGCTTTGTTCTTTACTTAACTCATTCTCCTTCAAGTATAGTAAATGAAAAAAAAAATTGTGAAACTTTTACTCGTATCTTAAAAATTATGGAGTGATAATACTTCTCTTGCTAAATTCAATTTGATTTCCAAAAAAAACTTATCTATGGTTTGGTTTTCTTTGTTTTTAAATAGTTTTTCAAAAGATTTTTGATTTTCGTGATCTTCTTTGCTTTTGTTTTGTTTTCATTTGTTTCGGTTTTTGGTTTTCATTGTTTAGAATGTACTTTTGTGTTTAGAAATTTTTAAAATCTCTTATTTTTTAAATTTAACAATTTTCTTATATATTTTCATTTTTAATTTAAAGAGATGAGTTTAATTTATTTGTTTATAACAATCTCACATATATATTATAGATTATATAGTCAAATTTAACATTTTCGTTTAGTTTTAATTTTAATTTTAATAATAATTATTTATTAATTAAATTTAATTTTTGTTTTATGTTTTCTCTTTGTATGTATGGCAAATCCTTTTGTGGTTTGGGTTTTTGTTTTTCTTTATTATTTTATATTCTTTGAGAAAAAAGTGGTACAGTTAAAATTTTACAAATATTCATTAATAAATTTGAATAAAAAAAATTTTGTGTATAAGATTCTAACTAGATTTTTTTTTTTGTAATGAATAAGATCTATGGTGGAGTGTATATTTTTTTGCTGTTAATATTTTCTTATATTTCATTGAATTTTTCCTTGTGATGTAATTATTAAAAATTTTAAATTTAATGAATTATTTTTAAGACAATAGGATGTTTATGTAAATATGAAAGTGGTTGCTATAACATGAGTACGAATATAATGTAAGGGATGAATAGGCTGAGAATTCAAACATAAACTATCGTAAACAGCAAATCACATATTTTAAACTAAAATATGGGTAAAATTCTGATATTAAGAACCTAGGCAGAATTGATACAAAATTATTCTTTCTAAATAAACTTGTCAGACGAGGTATTTTAATCAAATAATAAATTGGTTCCACAGGTCCATTCCTAGTAGAACCTATTTTTTCAGAAAGATCCTATGTTGACTGGAAAATATCCGTAATATCAAAACCCGTTTTTGTACAAGCTTTCAAAAACAGCAAAGAAAACGTTTCCAGACTTGAAAGGAATTGCTAATACATACATACGACCACAGCTACACTAGTTGATGGCTGGGAATAAAGTAAAAAAAGAAATTCACCTCCAGGACATAAAAGTCCAATTCTTCGGCAAATAAAAAAAGACAACCGATCTAAAGACAGCACAGCTCTGTAAATACGAAGTTAATTTTTAGTAAAATACGTTCATAACCCTATCAACGTGTTAATATCAGAGATTTAAATCGACCATCTATAAAACGGATAATCTCATGCATTGAAACAACTACGAGTACAGGTGAATATCGTTGCTACTCATGTTGTATAAGTTGGTCATACCAGCGTAGTTTTCTAGATCGAGTCGACATTTTCCGAAAAAATGTTGGCGTATTTTAAGACAAAATATATATTATACTCGTAGATCATCTTATCATGGTTCTTAAGACGCTTACGGCGGTCTTAACGCTCAAGAACTCTGCGCGACGCACAGTGGTTTCCCACATAAAATTACCGTTATTTTGTTTTGCAAATGATATCTCTGATAACGGTTAGAGCTGACAACAGTCGAGTTACACATCCAAGAGTAGTTGTTCATAGCATGATCAGTGCAACGTACAGACTGGCTTGACAGTACAGAAGACTACACTGATGTAAGTAAGTTCAGTGATACTAAAAAATCTCAAGCAAAGCCAAAAAAGGCCTTCTTAGAATGCTCGCCCCAAACAAAAAGAATTCGTATTGCTAGCTTGTCTACAAAAGACCAAGAAATCGCTTCTGCTTTGAAGCAACTTCAACCAACTGACATTCTGCAACTTGATACAAATGACGCCTTGAAATTATTAATTGATGCTAGTTTATCAAAAACCCAATATCACGTTATAAGGAATATGGTAAATGAAAAAACAAAGCTTGATGTTTTCCCGAGTTATGCTAGGGTACTCAAAGCAAAGCAAGATTGTTACCTGAAGCTAGAAACAGTAACGATTACTGATTCTTCAGCGGAAGTAACTCTCCAAGGCCTTTTAGATCACACCGTGAAACGGATTGTAGAATCACAACAACGCGTTCTCAAGATGCCAGAAGATGGTTTGAGTAATTCGAAACTTATTGGAAAATGGGACTTCGATAGAAGCAGTGGACAATCGGAGTACAAACAGCGAATTTCAGGTGAATTTAGTGATAGTGATATGTTCGTTACTTCTTATGTGCCTATGTACTTTTTTCACAACAAAATCCTGAAAAAAAAAATTGTATGACAGAATCCTCGTCCTGAAGCGACCAGGTACTGTCGACCTGTCCGTTTTCAACTTAAGAAGGAAACTGCAGAGTTGAGCAGAACCGAACAGTAATACATACTAAATCGAGGATCTATTATTACTACGGAAGACCAGATTTATAGTGTAAACCATGAGCTCAAATTGACAATGGTGGATGGGAAGGTGTGCAATGCCTTAACCTATACCGCGTCCCAAACCAACTACAATGAACGATATTGAAGGATCCCTACAAACACATATTACTCATGATCGTTTGGATTTCGGTTTATCGCCCTTACATGCGTGGATACGTTTTTTTTTGAATTTTCAATTTATGTATCTCATAGACTTAATTTTAAGAAATATCAAGCGGGAAAAAACGAGAGACCTCTTCTGGACGCAAAAAAAAACACACATACAGGGCGAATTCAGACAAAAGACTGGCCTTATAATTGATAAAACGAAACAAGGTAGGGGAAATTCAAATGACGGCAATACGGCTCGCGGATTTTTGCCAACCCTTCATTATCTTCAGAGATTACGGACTTGAAAGAGCCCATAATTGAAAGATGTTCTGTAGTCCTGAGAACTATGGCATGTGGCTATACTATTAATATCCAGGCCTTTGAAGAGTATACCTTACAAACAGCAAGAGAAATTGTGGACGAATATCCATGGTATCCATTGCCAGCTTCGGTGTATAAGGTACTAATCCATGGCGGACAAGTTGCGCAACATGCGATTTTGCCTATAGGCCAGTTGACCGAAGAAGCTAATAATAAAAACATTAAGTTATTTAGGTCAAAAAACACGAGAAAAATATCAAGAGTAGCCACCAAGACTGATTTATTCGTCTTAACTAACGCAAAATGCTCAGAAAAACTTGAAAAATCAATGTTAAGCAACGACATTTTAAAACTTTTAATGTGAAAACTTCTTCTATATTGATTCAAATTGTACAAATTAGGCTTATCAAAAAAATTACGTTACAATTTTTTATTTTAAATGAATTTTTTAATTATGACTGGTGATTCCATACATATGAAACCACTGCGACGTTGACTGAATTCGACCCGCCGAAAACTGATAGAGATATACCCCATTGCGTACCATTCGTGGTACCCTGCATAATTAGCGTACAAAGAATTGTACTGAATTATTCTTAACTTATACGTGGTTAACAACACTACCATGTGGTAGTCATATACTTCGATAGAGCGAATGTCAATACGTAAGACACTTTCTTCAGCAAGTCTCCCAGTTACAACATATACCATACATGACATTGTAACTAGATCTCATCGTGCCGTTCAAGACCTAAACCATATTATGTGTGATTTTGCAGTTGTAAGTCAGATTTTGCTGGTGAGCGCTGATGTTTTTATAATTCGTCAAAGAAGATGTTTGTTTTAACCTTTCAAATATACTGACGAGAGCCAAAATTATTTTCCATGCAGTTCAAGGGTGATTTGCAAATGATGTCGGTGCAATAAAAAAATAATGGAAAATCTTATTCCCAAGAACAAGCTTGCTGTTGATAGAACAAATATATAAGGAGTTTTGACGAAGTCTTAACGACCTGGTTTTAAAACTCAATCACGCCAGTATATTATATTATACCGAATAATGGAAATGGAAATGGAAAATCCAAACTCAAATCCGTCCAACATTTGGTCGCGTAATCGAGGGGTTCAAATAAAAGCTACAGAGTTATCAAAACAAGTAATGTATACAGGTACAGTTCCATAAGGCGAATGGACAACAAGGGAAAAACTAACTTTGAATTTCAGACTCAAATTCGAGTTTTAAGAATCCACCTAGCGCCTATGGCAGAAGTCTGAGCAACTCCGAATAGTACATCTACATAGATCAAAGGATGAAAGATTGCGGCCGCTCCGGCATGAACGTGATTTTGTTAAATAAAAACGCATATAATACTTTTTTCACCGGAAAGTACTAAGAGACTGCTACCACAGCAGGAGTACAACGAGTCTAAGTCTTGCGAGCGAAACATCAAACTGAAACTGACAAACCGGCACGAAATCGAAGTTACCCTATCACATGCATATTATCTATACTAATACTAGTAGAAAACGGAATAATGATTTATGAGTTAGCAGTTTGGGGAATGTCTATTGAAGGTTAAATCGTGAAAACTACAAATCAAAGCAAAAATCGTTTGTGTGTTATAGAGACTTGATATCACATTTTGCACTATTCTAGTCGCCCGGGATTTAGTGAATCTATCAAAGGAAGTATTGTACATATATCGTCAGAATTTCAATCACGTGGTTATATAAATTAAGCACTTTTACTTATCTATTTGTAAATATTCACATGGTTTTTACCTTCATCAGAGGAGTTAAACTTGTGACTAGAACCTGGGAAGTATTGAAAAGTGATCTCTTCATAAAAAGAAAACATTAAAACAGACGCAAACCTCTATCCAATTATCGGGAAAAAGGATAATGACAGGCAATACACTTATATCCATTCACCCGAATTTGCATACTCGATGTTAACGAGATAAAAAATACAGAAGCTCCAACTTGGGGGCTTATCGATCGCTTGGCGAGCTCCTTAAGATATCGGGAGATAATGAAATGTAGTAAAAATACAAAATTGATCCTTATCCGTTTTAAGGACAAACAATTCAACATTCGAATAAATGTTCGTTCTTAGATAGGTCAATGCCTTGTGATCTGACTTTTTGCCAGAACTCGGAGGACAGCATAAGAACGACTGTCGCTATAGCCAAGAACTTTGTGGAAGAATTAATTAAATTAATAATTTATTTATGTATAATAAACGCATAGAAAAAACTTTCGAATATCACATTAATTTTTTTGGAAACGAATCAAGTTACACGGTCGTGCTCTGCCTGTGTCTGGAGATAGATCAGCAATATATTCAAAATACGAGGGCTATTCCAAAATCAACTTCCGATGTGTTACAATTCATTACATACGTGCACTTCAGTGACGTGTTTCTGCGTGTCGCAACCAGTACATTATTCTCTAATAATATGCCAAGTTTCGACCGTTTTCGTTCAGTATTTTTCCAATAGTTGCCATTTTAACATGGAGAATACATTTTATCTCCCGCCGCCTGTGAGGTACGAAGTATAATTCGTTTTTTGCAAGCCGAAGGAAATGGCACAGCTCAAATTCATCGTCGCTTATGTGCTGTTTACGGCAATAGAGTGATGAGTGATGGTTAGGTACGTGATTGGTGTAGACAATTTAAAAACGGACGCACAGATGTTCATAATGAAGGAGGCCATGGGCGCAAATCGATCATGAATCAAAACGTGGTTCACCAAGTTGACCAATTTGTTCGAGAAAACAGGCGTTTTATGATTTCAGATCTTGCGACAAGATTTTCCGAAATTTCTCGAACTACTCTATACAGAATCGTGTCTGAAAACTTGGGTTACCACAAGTTTTGTGCCCGTTGAGTCCCAAAACAGCTCACAGATGTTCACAAGACCCAACGTGTCAATTCAGGAAAAGCATTTCTCGAACGCTTACAACGTGTCAATTCAGGTAAAGCATTTCTCGAACGTTTACAAATGGAAGGTGAAGAATTTTTACAACAAATTGTGACTGGAGATGAGACTTGGGTCCAGTATGTAAACTTAAAAAGCAAAGAACAGTCAAAGCAATGGATGCAAACTCATTCCCCAAACAGGCTAAAAAAATTCAAACAAACTTTTTCCTATCGAAAAATAATGGCCACAGGTTTTTGGGACAATAAAGGCATATTGTGGACCGAGTTTATGGAACCTGGAAACACAATAAATGCAGCGGTTTACTGTGAAACTCTACGTAAGTTGAAAAGAGCAATCCAGAACAAAGGACGAGGAATGCTTACCAAAGGTGTGGTGTTTCTGCATGACAACGCACGACCACACACTGCTGCACGCACAAAAACTTGAGTGCAGGAGTTCAATTGGGATATTTTTGATCAGCCTCCCTACAGTCCTGATTTGGGACCAAGTGATTATCACTTTTTCCCAAAATTGAAATGATCCATTGCATCTCAACATTTTGGAAGTAATGAGGAACTTATGAACGGTGTGAATCAATGCCTCAACGCACTGGCGGTGCCATTTTTTAAGGAGGGTATACAAAAGCTCGTCCCACGTTACCAAAAATGTATAGATTGAAAAGGAGACTATGTAGAAAAATAATTTAGATGTTAATAAAACTATAAATTAATGTTTTGTTTTTTTTAAAAAAATATTTTTCACTTTGGAGGTTGATTTTGGAATAGCCCTCGTATAAAAGAATCTATATAAATATGTGCATACATACTAAGAAATGATACAATTATAACGTAAATGCAAATTACACTCACTGTCTTAAAAATATTCCATTTCCCTATGAAATTCGTTTATCTTTAAGTCTGGCAAACATTCGGCATGACTTGAAATGCAACAAAAATTGTTTAATATATATATTATTTAAGAAGTTAAACCTAATTTATTTAATCCAGAGAGAGCTTAGAATTTTTGTCTGTTAGTTATATTTCTTTTTTGGTAATTTGATTGATTTATTAATTTCTTTTTTATGTGGGCGATGTACCATATGTATTGTATATGAATATATCTTTTGTTTTCTTCTTTAGCATTTATTATCTGTTTGTTTTTGTTTTTCTTTAAGAAATCAAAGCAATTTCATTTTTGGTAAAATACATATACATATATCTATAACGTATATATCAATTATATCAATTAAATATGTAAATAAATTTTCTGATTTCTATTTCTTTTTTAATTTGTTGCTTTTCTTTTCTGTTTTTATTTTTACTGGGTATATGCAGTTTCTGTTTATTGCTAAGGAAAATTGTATATGTTTCGTTCTTTTTGTTTTGTTTTCTTTTGTTGAAAAAACGCAATAAGATTAGGTTTACTTTGGCACAATTGAAATGTTAAATATATAAAAATTCAACACTATGGCAAATTTGGTATATTGTAGTATGTTTGTATTGGTGTTGTGAGTACTCTGAAAACAAAAGAAAATTAAACTAAAACTAAGAAATAAGGCGCAGGAATGTGGCCTGCGTTGGGATGCAAAATATAAATATGTGTGCGCAAATATGTTATACAATAAGATAAATTAAGAAAAATAAGATTACTAAAACAAATGTATGCACTGAACATATTTATCCAACTGCGAGATAGATAATTTCACCTACATATTTCCAACAAGCCGTTATTGGAGAATTCAAAATGCCCTACATCTTGGTCTTCAGCTAGTTAGGTTAAAATTAAAATTATTCTGTCAACAGGCGAAGAATTATATCCATCCATGCCATAAGATCATCACTGTCAAAAGACAACACTTGGAATATTGATTTTAATTCAATAAGCACTTGCCACTCTGAAATTCCATTGGATGGAGCAGGCTGATGTTGGTAAAGTAATGTTAAGTATAAAATCGAAGTCCTTAGGTCTTGATCAAACTCAGTTTATTAAAGCAGTTTAGCCTTTTATTCTTTCCATACTTACTCAATACTGTCAAATTTTGAGCAAACTTTGTCATTAACCAATTATGAATGGCAGCCGTTTAAAGCAGACAACCACGTAAATTTTTGGCCAAAATGGGGAAAAGTGCATTTTGTGTGCACATCAAGTGGAAACGTTTTTGCTGTTCAACGGCTATCCGGATGAGTTCTGACGCCATGGATTCACCACAACACACAGAAGACCAGCTGCAATCGAAACAGAGGGTTTCTCCGAGCGAACCGACGGTGAAGAAGTCCAAGTTGTCGGCCAATAGGGTTATGGTAATAGTTTTTTTGGGATGCATGCACCATAATTCAAGTCGATTACATTCAAAAGGGAAGAACAATCAACGGCGGATATTATATAGTATCTTATTGTACCAGTTCAACGACGAATTGAAGGAATAATGACAATTGTCTTCCATGAAGACAATGCTTACGTACGTAACACTGTAGTAAGCGAAATACGAATTGCCATACTCTCCACTTTTAGCTTCCAGCGGCTCATTGCTATTTTCAAACTTAAAGAAATTGCTCAACACAAAAAGATTTGGTCTCCAACGACGAAATCATCGCTCAAACAAATGCCTATTTTGCTGACCTCGCCAAATCGTATTATCTGGAACAGATCACACAATTGGAGAAACATTGTATGAACATCAAAGAAGACAATACTAAGAAAAAAAAACGCTTTTTCCCGAGAAAAAAAACTATCGTTCCTTCAAACAGTCACGAACTTATTGATCCACCATCGCATTTAGTACTGTATTGATAGCACCCTGCTTTCCCGGTGCTACTTCATAAGCGAAAGCTAAATTTCAACCTACAATACTTCAATTTTGCCATTTCGTCAAAATTGTTCATCATCAAATATCTTGCTATCTAGAGAACCTAATTTATATCACCAATCTGGCAGCCAAGTTGTGCGTGATTTAACAATATCTATGGAGGAAGACTATGGTATATCTCGCTGCCAGCATTATTGGACTTCTCAAAAACTTTAGATTATTCGAAACACTGCTTGTAACACTCTTACCTCTCTAGTCGAAAACAACTAGTTGCGACAAGTAATACTATGTCGGGTTATAGTTGTGCAATATAGGTGTCCAAAAAATATCTGTTTTGGGTCCCCTCGTATTTTCAATATTTATAAATGGCTTTCCTGGAAGCATTGATTATTTTGTACTTCAGTTGTAAATTGAAACTAGTCGGTGACGTTATATACAGATTCAGGAATGGTCTTGAAAATATGATTCCATGGTCTAAGAGAAATAGTTTATGTCTGAATCCTTTTCCTGCTTAGCAGGCAAGGTGTTTGGGATCTTTTGCCGTTTGACCTGGTAATTGTATATATATATTTTGATCAATCTCAGCTCTCATATCCCGAAGTGAGTTACTAGCTTTGAAATATCCAAGACCTTTACATGACAAGAGCCTGACCCTCCAGGTCAGGGGTTATGAGTAGGGTTAGCTACCCTGGCACGTAACACCCTACTGTTGGGAAGTTGATTATGAAACACTCAACCAAATTGATCATTTTGCGATCGACGCTAGCCTCCAGAATCATAGATGTTCAAACCTCCGAGCGCCTAATGTAGACTCGATATCAGCCTAGTAACTAATGTGTTAAGCTTCATCCAGCCAGGCACATATAGAAAACAGCACGCTTATGATGCCTGCATATAAGAACGAGAGCATATAAGGTGGTGCGTTCTAGAAGAAAAGAAGGAGCAAATATAATCGGCTTCTCCGAGAGAAAGGAAATACATACATGAAAAACGAGTAATCGTGGAAATTGATCAACATCCGGATATTCTGCCAGGGAGAACAAATCATCCAACTTGACTCGACCAAAATGAAACAATATGTATTCTTAAATATGTATAATAAGACCCCTCGACCGGATGACCAACCTGCTGGGCTTGGTAAAACGCATACACCAACTCATTTCCAAGTTTCGGTCGGAAGAAAGTTTGCTCACAAATCACACAAACCTCAGCATCGTTTGTCCGATCTACAAGAACTACTATATAGAAACAAATTCTCCATAATATCGCGTGCAAGACCTCAATACACACCTTCTCATTATCGATTTTAAAGTCGCAATTGACAGCCTCTATAGAGATGAGCTATACGAGCCATACCTAGTTTTTGGCATACCTGCAATTCTGATAATGGCACCTCATCCGAAATCAAACAAAGTACACTTACCAATCACTGCTTTCGTTAGCTTAAGAAAGCAATTAAATAATAAGTCAAGCTACATTAAGGAAACTTTATACAAGACTCTAATAATCCCAGTCCTGCTCTACGGTATAGAGCGGATGAAGATATTCGTGGTCGATCTGATCGCAAGATTCTTCCATAATCGATTTTTGATTCAGCTTATTTTAATGGGCTTTGGAGTGGCAACATCGACTTGGGCAAAGATTGCTAGGACATATAGAACGAATGACACGGATCCGAAGAGTTTTAGATTCTTATCCCGAGGCACAAGCACAATGCAATGGAGGAACACCTCACTTTAGGTAGCTTGCAGAAGTGGTAGGGGAGGGGACATCAACTATCATGGAAACAGCAGATTGTTGGCTGAAGACAGCTCTCACTGGAGAGGTTCATTGGTTGAAGCTACCTTAGTAAGTTAGTAATGATATCAGAACCGAGGAATTGCTGCCACTTCGGTATGCAAAACTTGCTCGTAGGACAAAAATCATGTTTTATATAGCTTTTCTTCTGCCTGTCGTATCATATTACTGTTGAGGCAAAGCAAATTCTTGCCAAGGCTCCAGTAAAAATGTTTTGTTGAATATTATTATTTGAGAAAAAGGTAAGAGAAAAGAGGAAAGACCAGAGCTCTGTATTAAAGATAGATCTATCTCAAATGCCAGGATGTTTGTCCAGGTAAATTCGAAACGACATCGTGACCGAACAGACAGAACCTCTTCACGTGTCGAAGCCAATAAAGTTATCCTTATATAGACCCAGATCCAGTAGAGCTTACGTTGAAGAGGATATATTTGAGAGTATTAATTTGTATGACCTGCTACAAGTAGCTGGCTGATTAAAGCAACGTTATAACTTAGACCACTCTCTCGTTGCAACTGAGGGAGAATTGCGGATATCCAGGACGCTAAAATAACGAAAAACTCCTGTAATAAAGTTCGAAAACGCAGGAAATTTCCTTGGACTTTTTCGATTGAGCCTCTGAAAATACAACAGCAAAAAACCATTTACAAAGCATGTTATATAGTATGTTGGATTTCACCAGAACACTAAACGGAATACAAAGTTTATCAAAAGGTGCATAAAACCGCATACAAGAAATCAGTAGGCGCAGGAGACTTGAGAAATAAACGGGAAACGCCCAGACGTTTCAATTAAAAGCAAAGAATTGTACAACACTTCTGTAAAAATAATCTTCGGAAGTTTTACCAAAAAATAAAAAGAATATGCACAGCAAGAGCTTTGTATATTACATCTGTGAACTGTTAAATGCCGGTAATTACTATCATTCAGCAGAATAAACTATTCAGCATCAATGACGATCGACAATAATTCCACCCAACTGATAGAAAAAAAGTTTAGGACCTTTATATCCAAACTAAGAGAAAAGCTAGAACAGACTCACTATTGGAACCTTATCTCAACAAGCTTTTACATCAATGTTTCAGGCATGGACTCGATCAAATCCAAATCGTTATCCACCAGTTATTACGCCGACCAATCGGCAGCTATTCGTAATGAATATACGATACGAACGTTTTTATATTGTCACCGAAGCGGCAAACGATTCGCGTTTTTATTTACAAAATAAAATAAAACACAATAAAACCAAAGAGAGATTCCAATGGTCACTGATAATTGCTCCATAAAAACGTAGCAAGATATTTTTGTAGAGCTTGTGAGTGTATCATTTTGATTTATTTCAATTCACTTAAATATGACGGTTCTTTTAACGGTTCCCCTTCGTTGATTATTACAAAATAAAAATTCAATACAACATATGAAGACATACAAACCAAACAAACAAACAAACAAACATAGACAACAAAAAACAAACGAAATAAGAGTTTTTTTAAAAACTCAAGTTGTACCTATTAAAAAATTAACTGTAAATAAATAAAAAAAATATATATATAATAAATCAAGTATTCACAACACACATTTCAATATCAAACAATCGTTCTGATTGTTACTATTATTGCTGAATGGCACCGCTAAAAATTGAGATCAATTGTACTTTTACAACGTGTTCGTCAATTAACAACAGTTTACCCTATGTATGTTAGACGTTTCCTTTTCCTCTATTTGAAAAAAAAAAACGTTGAACCATCGATACAAAGGCATTCACTACACATATCGAATTTACACTACAATATTTACATACACTTATTTGAGCAATACTGTAACGCTGTGCGCTTTTCATTCACAGGCATATTCATGTCTTCAATGACTAACAATTTAGTTTTAAAATAAATATAAACCTACTCGAAAAAACAGTTGTGAAAAATAATTATAAAGACGAACACATTGCGACGATAAAGCTAAGAAAAAAAATCAACGTTTGTACCCCACTCGAGATGGACTTACGTCTTAAATATATGAGGAAACTCATTAGCTATGGCACGAACTAGTTTCTGATCGCAAGCACTACATTCGGTTTCCTCACAAAAAATGCGAGTAAATATTTTCATAAGTTCCGGTTTACGATATAGGTTCTTCTCATAGTTGGTACTCCGTACCATACATCGGCAAAGATTAAGGTATTTACCACGCATCTGAAAATAGAGATGGCAATCGATAAGTAAATTTAATCATTGAAAAAAAATAAACCCTCAAACTTACAGGATTTCCGGCACATAAATCAGAAAGCTGCCGTACTACAATGTCGAAGACGACTACCCTATCATTTGTGTAAACCATCATAGCTGTCTCGGGAATGGTAAATACATCGGTGATCATCTTTAGTACGGAATTCGTTTCTAATGCATGTCGAAATGATTTCAATGGATCCTCTGAAATTAAGTTAGCAAATATAGACGAATATGTGTTAAGTGTAAATAGAGTTTTTCTTTAATACTCACCTTCACGATTTAGAAGTAGTAGAATTTTCTCGGTGAAAATTTTAACTGTGCGTACTTTCTGCATAGCTTGCAGCACAAAATTTTGATAATACAATTCAAATTGAAGATTATAGGATAGCAAAAGGTAGATAACCAAATCTACTAGTGGCTCTGGGTTATTGCCTTCAACTATTTCAAGAAGAAAAGTACTAAAATCGACGCCAAGAAATGCTGTAAAGAATGATTTTGGATACACTGGATCGTTCATAGTTAAAGATTTAAGATTGCTTCTCACCATCATGTGCAACTGGCATACGTTCTCCCTGAGAGAAAATAATTGTTAACATTTTTACAAGTTCCTTGAACTTTGGAACGTTCGAGAAGTGAGTTTTCATGTCTTCCACCTGTAAGAGAACAAGAAAGAAACAAATTAAAGTACAGAAAGATCTTTTTTTCACTACAATTTGCTCGCTTTCAGGGATTTTGCTTATCCTTAACATGTTTGCACGGCGAAGGAAAATTAGAGAGATAATGATGGTCCTAAATGTTGTTAGGTTAGAATTACTAGAATATAAAGAGATCGACAGGGTCTCCCATAAACGAGTTGTACGTCTTAGGAAAGAATATTCAGAGTTCGCCCGAAAGTAGAATTGCGCGTAAACTAGTGACCGTATAAAACAAGACGGGTGAAGGGGCGAAATATTACTGGCAAATTCGGTGGAGCACTGGTGTTGGAACTAGTGATAGAACAAGTTAAGGCAAGTAACAGAGAAGTTTTTGAAAAACCTTACCAGATATGGGTATTGTATACTAAACTCATATGTATGTATACGAGTATGTATGCAAAGGGTCTTTCATTACGCGCTTACTATCTTTAAATTTAAATAAAACAAAGTGTGTGTGAGATATCATCGAAATTCTTTATTCGTTTGAAACGCCGATTAATGCCATTATGTATGGAATATAACATCGTTCAAATGTCCGCCGCGGCTTCTCTGGGTGGCGCGCATCCGAAATGTCCAATTTTCCATGACTCTGGCATATAGATCAGGCTGAATTTGACCGATGGCATGGGTTATGTTGGCTTTGAAGGCCGCTGTGGTTTGTGGCTTATTCGCATAGACCTGCGACTTCCGAAAACACCACAAGAAAATGTCTAACGGGGTCAAATCGCACGATCTCAGTGGCCAGTTCACATCAGCTCTACATGAGATGACCATGCCCTCGAATCGCTCGTGCAGAATTTCGTATGTGGCGTGAACTGTATGGCACGTTGCGCCGTCTTGTTGAAACCACATGTTGTTGGCGTTTATATCATCAAATTCAAGCCAAAGGAAGTTGGAAATCATCGACCTATAGCACTCGCCGTTGACGGTAATGGCCTGGCCAACGTCATTCTCAAAGAAATATGGACCGATGACGCCGCCAGCCCAAAATCCACACCAAAAAATTTTTTCGGGATGCATTGGACGCTCTTGGATCTCATGTGGATTGGTATCGTCCCACTTTCGACAATTTTGTTTATTGACGTATCCATTCATCGAGAAATGGGCCTCATCGCCGAACATGATTTTTCGATGAAAATTAGAGTCAATTTTCAACTGCTCCACTGCCCATTCAGACTCAAGTCACGACGCAAAATTCGCCAAGTAGCGGTCTGCGAAACGCCGAGTTCGTGTGAGCGACGCGGAATCAACTGCCTTGGATTCTCCTACGTACGCTCACGGACAGCGGCGATGTTATCGGCAGATTTTTGTTTTTTTTATAATCGGCGCGGGCTCAAGGGGTTTTGTACCCTTAAAATGTACGTACACAGCGCGGGCGAAGGAAATTTAGGGAGGAAGAAAAGACAGATACCGATGTACATTGTTTTTAAATGTTTGTAAGTTATAACGACCAGGAAACACAGAGATCGGTAGGGCATTCCATAAGCGAGTTGTACGGCTTAGGAAAGAATCACGATATTTTAGAGTACGTCCGAAAATGGGCTTGAGGGTATACTGATGAGCATTCATAGCGAGACGGGTGTTACGGTTGAAAATTTGAATGGGCGGAATTCTACTGGCGATTTCAATGGAGCACTGGTGGTGGAAATAGCGATAAAACAATTTCGAATTTCGCTTTAATGACAGCAGACAGCATTGAGTTTTGGAAGCATTAAATTCCACTCGGTTGATAGTTCCCCAATTTGTTATGCTGTTAATATCCGAATTTAATGAGCTTAACATACGCTGCCCTTCCCGTTCTACAGCCGAAGAGCAGGGACGTGCGTCCGGGAACGAATACGAAAAGCAGAGAGTGCTGCCATCGGCAAAGGAATATATTGGATTAGAAGTGGCAGACAAGAGATCATGAAAATTAAAAAGAGTGTCGGAGACAGAACGGAGCCCTGGGGTACACCAGCATTTATTTTGTGAATATCAGACTTGAAACCGTCCAAGACAACTTGAATTGAACGTTCCGAAAGGTAATTTCTAATCCATTGAAGAAGAGAGTCGTCGATCAAAAAGCACGCATTTGCGACAAAAGAGCCTGATGAAAAACTCTGTCAAATGCCTTAGAAATATCAAGTGCAACTATCTTGCTTTCGCCAGATTGATGTACGCTTTGGTTCCACTTTTCGGTGAGACATGCCATCAAATCACCAGTGGACCTGTTGCTACGAAAACCATATTGCCGGTCATTGAGAAGTTTTCGTGTTTCGAGATATTTCACGAGCTGACGGTTTATCAGCGTTTCCATGACCTTGGAAAGAAGGGACGTAAGTGCAATGGGTCTATAGGAGGAGAGAGAAGAAGATTCGCCTTTTTTAGGGAAGGGCTGGACAAATGCTGTTTTCCATCTGCTCGGAAAGAGCAGAGTAGGATTGATGAAAAAGCTTACGCAGTGGTTTTGCCATTTGCCAGCGTGGAAGAACACCTCTTCAGAAGAAAGGGAGATATACCATCTGGACCAGCGGATTTATGCATATTGAGATCTTTAAGTACTCTTGCTACTGCACGAGTGCGAAAGTGGATTCGTCCCATTGTAGATTCGACGCACTCAAGCGTAGGCGGGAACAAAGCACAATCTGGGAGTGTTGAGCTAGCCGCAAAGTGTGCAGCAAGCAGATTGGCCTTGTCCAAAGAGCTGACAGCTGGAATGTCACTGTGAATGAGCGTTGGGATGGAGGATGAGGCAGAATTTCTAATGTTTTTGACGAATGACCAAAAATTTGTACGGGCTTTGGGACATTGCAGTATTTTTTGCCTCAGTTTTTGGTCGTATAGAAATTTCACACGCTTGAGAAAGAAGTTGCAGTCATTTCTGGCTCGTTTGAACTTCTTTCGCTTTTTCTCCGTCGGGTTGGTCTTGTAGGACCGAAAAAACAATTCTCTAACCCTGACAGCCTCTTTACAGCTCGAGTCGTACCATGCCTTTTCTTTTGGTTTGATACTCTTCATCCGATGAGGGATAAAGCATCTCATTCCAAAGAGAATAGTTTTCGAGTCGTACCATGCCTTTTCTTTTGGTTTGATACTCTTCATCCGATGAGGGATAAAGCATCTCATTCCAAAGAGAATAGTTTTTGTGATCATGTCAGCAGCGGCATCCACGTCGTTATCGAGGAAACATAACGACCAGTTAAAATTCCTAAAGAAGCTGTTAAGGCCGCTCCAGTTGGCTTTCTCGTATTGCCATACGATTCTTTTAGGGATCTTTTCTCTAACTGTGTGGTGGGTGTACGAAAATTTAGCTGATATGACACAATGGTCCGACGAGCCTAGAGGGGAGAGCACGTCAACGCAGTACTTGTCAGGGTGAGAAGTTAAAAACAAGTCTAGGGTATTGGCGGTATGACTATCAACGTCAGGTATTCGTGTGGGCTCATTTACAAGCTGGGTTAAGTTATTTTCCGCAGCGAAGATCTCAACACACCGTCCTTCGGGTATTGTCTGTCCAGAATGTCGAAGCCAACCAGAATTGTGTATATTGAAATTGCCCGTAATCACGATTTCAGTATGAGGATATAGGGATACTATTCTTTGAATGGAGTCAGACAGCGCATCAAACTCATGAAAGGTCAAATTGTTGTCCAGTTTGGGGCTTCTGTAAATAAAGCAGTAGTGGATAATTTGCTTACGGAGATGGAATTTTAACCACATGAAATTGAATTCCGGATTGGAACAGGGACTACATTGTGGTGGAGTTTGGTAAGCTACATCACTACGCACGTAAATGGCGAGACCGCGGTGAGAGAAGAATAAATGCACTAGTTCATAGCCAGGTAGCTTCAGATCAGAGTGATCTGAGAGGTCTGGGCGGGGATCTACCTGTGTTTCACTAAGTGCCAAAACAGCTGGTCTGTATTTGCAGACGTTGACGTACGCAGAAAAGTGATTACTTTTTAGCCCGCGTATATTGGCAATGTCTACTCTGAATTCCCCAGTCATTACAAAGAAGGACAAACACAAAGAACACAAACACCGACGATACTAAGCGTTTTGTCGACGTACGGGTTTTGGTTTATCGTATACCGAACCAGTGAACTCAAATTTATCCAGCACACTGCAAATAGTCCTCTCGGTAGAACGATTATGGCGACCGTAAAATAATCGAAGGGCGCGGAACATTGAACGAACAGAAAACCCATTTTGATAAAACAAATTCATCATTTGCACGTGTTATTGAACGCTATGTCCGTCCATGGTGATTTGGCAAAACAGACTGAATAAGTGACAGCCAATTTAACAGATATAGCTTCAACAATATGGCCGCTACTCTCTCTCTATATATACTCTCTACATTGTAGGGATCGTTCAATGTGGCTAGCCAGTGAATGCAGAGCTATTTCCACCGACTTTCCTTTACAGTAGGCACGTTGAGCCATTGACAGAGGTCTTGGATCAATTTTAGTTATGGAAAAACATTCGCCCTGGAAGGCGATGCCAAAGTATTAAATACCCACCAAAGAAACAAATATCATCTAGAAAATACCAAAACCTGTAATGTTTAGAAGCTTCTTTAGCCAGAGACCACCATCAATTTTACAATGATTTACCCCATAAATGATTGATATTTAAACAAAGTAAGACTGCATTATTATATTGTAGTTTGTGACAACCAGAACTGTGTCTATTAAATAAGTGTTGTTTATATTGTTTTATGTTTTCTTTAAGAATCACGAAATAAGACTGCATTTAGTTAGAAACAAGTTTCTATATTTATTTGACACCTAAATTCGGTTATGTTTTGTCTTCTAATCTTGTTGAAACAGTGAAAAAGAAAGTGGATTAAATCTTTTCAATCTAAGCTAGTGACATAGGCTTTTACTCTGGATAAAATCAACCAACCTATGAATATATCTGCCTACAGTCGCTTGAAAAAAAAAAAAAACAAATGCGCGAATCATTACATACTTAATCTCATTGCTGTTTTTCAACTTCCTCTATCCTAGTGCTCTTTTATTAGCTGTGAAAAAATTCTTTCATAAATCAGAGGTTGTAAATTCGTTTTCAACAGAACGGTATTCTTAATTAAATCTTACTCGTAGAAGAACTACCTTAGGAGCTGCCAAGGCTGCCACCCGGGTCCTTTGATATTCAACACTCATTTCTGTCTGGGGCTAAACGACTTTTTTCAGCTTACTGTCAGCAAATGCGAATAGGTTACTTATGCATATAATCGCTTCCACAACTCGCCCGTATTTTTTTTATTAAGGGCCAACCTGTACCCCAGTTATCTTTACAGCACGACGTACGAGTTATCCGGAATAAACAACTTAACTTTCGTTTGTAGATAACATCATTGCTAGAGCCAACCCAGAACTCGACTTCGCTAAACCCTAGTCCAAACGCTAGAATCTAAATCTTTCAACATCACCTTTGTTAGACCTATTCTTGAATATGATAGCCAAGTACCTCATTTATCCTATAATATCCATACAAAAAGAATTGAGACAGCTCAAAATATTCTCCTATTTACATCGCCTTAAATGAATTATCTCACAATAAACATCGTGAAGTTGCCGACGTTCCTAAGTTCAACTATATCGGTTGTTCTACTCTACTGCTATTCCACTTTAACTTTCGCCGCGCCAATTATGGTATTAATGAACCTATCAGGTTGTAACATAAGTATTGGGCGTTTTTTCAGTGCTATTTTCGAATTGTCGTAAAATGCGCAAAACCAGTTTAATGGTGAAGCCGTTATTGCGGTTAGTACTTGGAATATATTGTTCATCCAGCTTGCAAATTTCATTGTGTTAACATCATTGTAAGCATTTTTGACTGAATTTTGAAATAAATTTTAGGAAGAGCATATTCGGCATATTTTGTTGTTTTTGTTCCAGAAAAATCAGAACGGAAGTGAAGCCACTGAAGCCAAAATGTGTATGAAGAGGCTGGTCTTAGAGTCCAAGTGTTGGTGTTGGTTTGCAAAGGATTAATCTCGTTCGGGCAGGCCAGAAGAGGTAGACAGTGAGCTCCTAAAGTCCTCTATCGAAATAAATCCCACTGTTGAACTCAGCGTAAGCCATATGACCATCCATCGACACCTAACAAATATGGGGAAAATTATAAAGTTGAAAAAATGGGTAACACACCACCTATCGCAAAATAATCTTCAGCAAAGGATCGAAATTTGCATTGCGCTTCTTTCGCGTTAGAATCAAGGGCCGTTTTTGAACCGAATCGTTACCGGATATGAAAAATGGGTTCTTTGTAATAACGTCGTTACCAATGGCTTAGTCCAGAAGACAGACTAGCACCGGTCTGTATGGTGGGATGCTGAGGGAATAATCAATTTTGAGCTATTTCTTGTTAAATCTACTGTCAACAGCTGTGCAGATTAAAGTCGGCACTACAAAAGAAACGCCAGGTCTGGTCAATCGAAAAGGTGTTCTATTCCATCGCTCGCCCTCATATAGCTAGGACCAATTGCACACAGCGAGAAATAATGCATCTGCCTTATTCTCCAGATTTCCACTTGATCGGAAGTTAGTTCTCGGGATGATGTCCAAGATGCTGTTGCGATTTTTTTTTTCATAAAAGATAAATAATTTCTTTAGTGGCGACATTAACAAGTTACCTAAGAGTTGGGCAGAAGTGCTGTCTAATGAAGGAAATAACATTGACGACTAAATTTTTTTTTTTGCAAATTTGGTGCAAATTAATTAACAGTAACCATACATTCAAAAATCGCTTAATACTTATGTTACAAACTGATATGTCTCCTTTTCTGTTTCCATCCATCCCTTCCCTCTACTCTAGTTTACGTATAGCTGAGTAAACTTTGTACGTCTCAAGCCTAGAATTCAATTCCGCTACCAAACTGATCAAAATAGCAATCATTGCTTAAAAACAAAAAACAAACATACTTACAATTTCCAGTGGCAGCACCGAAGTGAGTAGAATATCAATAATAGTCCTATCAAGATGACATGCGGCAGAGAATGCTCTCAACAGCAATTTCTTTATCGGCCAACTAGTTTCCATTTGATAGAACTGCACCATGTTTATGAGACTCTCGTACTGATCACAGGACATTTCATAGCAGCAAATATTCTCGTCCGCGTTCTCCTACAAATCAAAGGCAAGTTAATCAAACGTGTAATATACTATTATCAGTTCAATCTCTATTCTCCCATACTTACTAAAATATCAACTAACTCCTCTAGAAATTGGATAATATCATCTTCATCCTCGTACAGCATCCATGTGCGCTGTTCCGAGTCGTTCTTACAATCGGCTAACTGACAAAATATATCCTGCAATCGCTTTGAGTCATGAGTTTCACCCAACAACTCCTTGGGTGTTTCTACTTTATCAGTTACATGCACTGCCACTGCTTCTAGATATGGATTGATAGCACCACTATACAATTGCTCCAAACTAGTCAGCACCACTCTCAGTGCCTCGCATGATAAATCAAAACTTAAATTCGTACTCCGTCGAATCACTTCGACTATCTGATAAACATCAGCTGAATCAACTTTAACATCACTACCAGCTGCAGCAGCTGCTGATGCTGCAATTACTGCCGCAGCTGCAGCACTATCATCATTCTCGCTATCAGTCTGCTGTGGATGATGATGATGATGTTGGAAATGTGGATGATGATGACTATTTGTGCTGTTTTCCTTTTCACTCTGTTCATCGCTGGCAACATCATCTTTTGGTTTCGCATCAGCTGCTATGTTTTCTGTGATTTCACTGGCATCTGTGCCGGCACCATTGCCCTGTGCTATCGATGAGGACTCCTTGTAAATGGTCACTACATCTTCACTAGTCGTCGTAGTTGTCGTTGTTGTTTCGGATGGTTCAGATGTAACACTGTTATCTCGGTTGTCGCGATTTTCCTGTACAGGTTCGTTAGTCTTTGAATTGAGCACTCCCATGCTGGGACTTTCTTGAATCATTTGTGGTGGAATCGCTGTTCCTACAGCTGGACTAGACATGGATTTCTTTGCCGAATCCAGCCCTTTTGAACGGATAGTAGGACTGCTGGGATCTTGTGGTTGTTGCTGATTGGAATCGAAGTGTGGCGATGAAAGATTATTTGATTCTTTCTCCGAACTCTCGTCATTTTCCTTTTCCACATGATTGCACTAGAGAAGAGGTAGTAGTAGTCAGTGTGGAAAGAAATACTGATTGAGACAAATATTACTTACGGAATAGAAGCGTTCAATTGCGGTTTTCTTCTCCCGAAGTCTGTCGAGTAGTTCCTCCTTTGCTATGATGCCATTGATTTCGGTGTCTTTTGAGAGTTGAAGTGATTCAATGCTGGAGTTTAGGAAACTAATAAGGAAGTCGGGCTCCACCTAAAAAAAGAACATCGATTATGTGATCTCGAGAATCATCTGTTTAAGAACTAAAGCAACTAAACAACAAATTGTTCTGGTGTTGCCCAATGCGGATGACCTCAAAAGTCCTACGCTAATATGTAGGTATATGTATGTAAGTCCACCATGTCCTAATAAAGAGATCACTCCATGAAATCTGCTTTTTTCTTCTTTTTTTTTTGTGCATTCAGATTCGAACGGAAATAAAACGAACCACTAAAGGGGCACAGAGAGAGCGGTGTGTCTCAAGGGACCCTCCTCAAAGCCCAAACCAATTTCTCTAATTATCCACTTCACATCTGCCCATGTACCAGATTATTGAGTGTGCACATTCAATGCTTCAGCCTTGAATGCATCGCTTGACTTTTCATTTCTCCCTTTTTTTTGCTGTCGGCTGTCTGTCCATGTAAGAATTAAAAAAAAAAAAAAAAAAACAATATCTTCTGTGCATTTCTTCGTCCCGGTACTCAAGGGCACTTCAATTGAAATCGATTTAACCCCCCAAGGATCGAGGGCCGTCTTCCTAAAGCGACTCCAATCTCTCGAAGGTTATTGACATCCCCTTCCTTTTCTCCACCTCCTGGACTAAGGCACACTTCTTTAACATCAAAGAAATGCTAGAAATCTCAAAGAAATCTGATTAACTCCCTTCCGCATAACTTTCAAGGCTATGCTCTTTTTTTTTTGGTGCAAGCACCACATATTCGTAGCACATACATACATTTATGTGGCACCTACCTTTATTTTCATTACGTAATTTGAAGGGACAAATCCAATGTTACCCTTCATGCTGACCACTTGCCACCAGTTCCTCTGGCGAACGCTAGTCTGATACAAAATGAAGTATTCACCTTCGTCGAAACTAATTGTTTTGGGGTACACAGCTTGGAAGTCATAGAGTGCCTTCAACATTTCGATCGCTTCTGTGGGGAGGAGAAACAAGAAAAAAAAAAACAAGAAAAAAGGACACGTGAGGTAATTCAACTGAAATCCTTTAAGTCTAACACAAGGCTAGCATTTAGTAACTAGTGATATTATAATAAATAAACGTTTAATGTGAAATTCAATGCGCACCCATGATTGTTGAATGATAAAATTTGCACTTCTGTTTTTGTTTATTTTGGAAAAGTCCGTTTGCAGTGATGGATGAAGAAAACTACCCACCCATTCGCGAATGTACTGTGAAATATTTTTCACTCACTCAACATCAACACACGAATGGTGAGACCAAAGTGGAATGTCAGAGAAATGTTTATATTCCAAAGATTTTAGGGCAGTTTATTGAGTGTGTATGACAGATTGTTAGTAGTGACAAGAACCGAATGGAGAATCACAATTGATGAAATACTTATGTGGTAATTCCCCGAATTTTAACTTTTCATGGCAAAGCGTCAGACAAAACAGAGAATATAAAGGGTGGGCCAACAGCTAGTGCTGAATTTTTCATTAAATTAAACACGCATTTATTGTGAAATTGAGATCTATAGCAATTATGAATGGAACACAACATCGTTCATGTGACCACCACGGCTTTGGTTCCAAGCGATGATCCGACGGTCAAAGTTATCGGCGACTTTTTGAAGAATAAGTGGGTCAATGGCCGCGATTTCAGTTTGGATGTTCTGTTTGCGATCCTGAATTGTCGCTAGGTTATTGGCATAGATATTGCTCTTCAAATAATCCCACAGGAAGAAGTCTAAAGGTATCAAATCGCATGACCTTGGAGGTAATCAACTTCTCCTCTAACCGAAATACATAATGCGATCTTCATCTTTCTTCGGCGGCAGGAATTGTTCTAGTTAACTTGAATACTAATTACTTTTCTTCAATTGCCTTAAATGAAATCGAATTTGAACAAATCATAGGCAACACATCTTTTATCTTATGAACCCGATTCAAACTTGAAATAGAGCAGAGCACCAGCTATTTCCTAGCGCAACCTAGCAAAGTGAAATTAGTTTGCCGAATATACCGAATTTGGTGAGTACGTGGGCTTTGACTTAATATCTAAATTTTTTATCTCTTGTGTCATATTGTACTTGTCGATCAGTGTTCTGGGGGACTTGGATTATAAATAACTGGGAAACCACTAAAGACCTATGGCATTTATGTTTACCTTACCTTTAAAGGCCAAGGCCCATAGAATCCGTTGCGTCCGTTGCATCGACGTTATCGACTGACAGCTGGATAGAATATACACTTTGTTATGGAAGCAGGCCCATAAACAAAGGATACGACGGAACGGACGGATAAAGTAGATTTACTTTCTACTTTTCAATCCGTTGGCAGTTCATACATTCACACATTGAGGACCATACATTCACATATTGAGGTTCACGTATTAACAAATCGAGAGTAAGCACTTTCATTGGTGGATACATTGAGAGAATGAAGAGAAATTGTCGTAGATTGAAAAGAAAACATTGAGACTAATTAAAGTTTTAATTATTTTGTTCGTTTCGTTTGTTATTGTGCCAACGTATGCCACGGATTCTGTGGGACTGTCAATTCCGTCAAATACGTCAACATCAACCTATCCGGCATCGTAGCGGACGCAACGGATTCTATGGGCCGGGCCCTTAAGGCAACTATTACGATGTAACCTGCAATGGAACACCTGGCCTCGAAAATGATTTATTTTGCGGTTGACTTTACATGGCAGATAAAATAACGACAAAGCAATGATTTTCGAATCTGCAAGTCTAGTATTAAAATTCTCTGAGGCTACGCGAAACCGAATAACAAACGAAGGGCCTCGAAAGCTAAAAAACCAACCTCGCAACATAGACATGAGTGGCAATGCACTTAAGCTGATCGGTTTTGTTGTTGCAGTTTCGGCTCTTCAATATTCGCAAGTGATACAGTAATCTCCAGCTTATCTAAATATCATTCAGATAAGCCATGTTGGGAATATTTCTAACATCGGCTCGGACTATTTTTGTTGGTATAGTGGTCACCGGAGTATCTTGGCGGGTATCTCAGACAAAACAATGGCCAAATGCGATGAGGAAATTCGGTTTTAGACAGCTACAATCGCAAGAGGCCACAAGAAACGTTGCGTCAATTCTTCAAGCTCCAGGTAATTCATATAAAGCTAATATCCAGATGGTAGACGACCAGGGATACTACAACCACTAAGAACGTCGTCTCTTTTGTGCTGGATTTCATTTGGCCTCCACGACGAATTTAAATTCAATAAGGCAGTGCTTAAACTCCGTTGCTTCTTAATGTGGTATAAGATTTTCTATTCAAGTAGCACTCTAACGAATCTGGAACGATAATGGCGCTATCATAAGCAGCGATGTCTCAGCCCTTTAGGCAACTTTTGATATGTATTTGGATAAAGGCACTAGAAGAGTTCGCAAACTCAAGGAATATCATTTATTTAGAACCAGTATTCGTGCGGAATACAAACGATTTAAATACTTAGGCCCTGTCGTTAACGACCAAGGAAATTCCAATTATCATATCGAATACACTTAGTGTAGCTTAGCTTGAATGACGCAAAAACTCCGCCATTTTTATGGCAGAAAAATCCCGCCGCTTAAACGTAAAGAATTGTTACACATGACACTCGTTCGTCCAGCTTTAACATATGCATCGCAATGAAAACCATTACAAATGCCAAGCCAACCAATGTAACAAAACCTAATCAAATAAAAAGTACGCATCCGAGGAAGTCCCCACACTGGTTTTCCCATGTTCAATGACAGTCGTCGGAAAATCCTGTCCAAAAAGCAAGAGACCAAGTTACAGCTGAGTTTCGAAGAAGAGGCTGAAAGAAACAGAAGTGAATCATTCAAATTGAAAAATCTCTTGGCCTTAGTAATGAGGTGATCTAAAATAGAGCGGCCAGTAGAATGCTTTTCACAAATTTAGCTAACCTTTAATAAAAAAGGTTTCCCCATCTGGGATACTTTTCCAGGCACTTTCGGCATGAGCGAAATAGGGCCCCTTACTTCAACAGTTATCAATCTAACTCTGATCTAACTATAATTTCTTATAGATTCCCTGATCAGTGGACTGAGCTCGCAATTTAAGCATTTACTCTTTGTTAGCCGCAAACCCTTCTCTTACAACTTTAGCAGTTGACTTGAGTTTTTCATTTTCTTCCGTGAAAGGACAATACGGCCATTGGGAATGCCCAACTATAAATCGTAGTTCATGGACCTTGCTTAGTTATATGAAAAAAAAATCTTAAAACCCCGCGATTGCTTGGTCCTTCCGTTAACTAGTTTAAAAAGCTCACCTCCAATCAAAAACAAACCTTTATTAATGGATTCTCTGCTAATCGGACCGTCACTTCCCAGTGATTGGAAGTTAAATTAGTTACCAGAAGTGAGCTCATAAATCTTTTAAGACAAATTCGGAGCAATAGACTCACAAACTCACAAAGTAGACAACTTTTCTTTGCATTCCTACCTAATTCTTTACAGTGTTTTAAGCGCCACCAAAAACGTTTATGTGAACTAAATTATTTCCCACTTATGTCACAAAACTTCCTTGCCGTGGCTCAAGTCAGAAATACCATAATTTCATTGATTAAGTAAACTACTATATGTACTCCGTTTTTTTTTTAATTTGTACAAAATCATGAAAATTGAAGAAAAAAATTAAGTTTTTTCATAATTTTAGAACAAAACGATACATTTTCCATACACTCCAACTGTCAACTGTCACCGGCAAGGGAAATATCCCTTACTCTCGAACACTAGCCTCACCTTACATAAGCCATTTGCCATTCCTGTCATTTCGGTCGTGTCGTGAAAACTGGTAGTGAAAATTGTATTTTTCCCCCAATTAACCTCGATAAAAATTATTAAATTAACTTTATTTCAGCTTCAACCAAAATGATGCAACGCGCTGCACATACCACCAACTTCCTTTTGCTGCCAATCCTCGAGAATGGACTCCAACAACAGCGTGGTATGGCCACCCTCAAGTCCATTTCTCTTCGTCTGAAGTCTGTGAAGAACATTCAGAAAATTACGCAATCCATGAAAATGGTCTCAGCAGCTAAATATGCGCGTGCTGAGCGTGATTTAAAACAGGCTCGTCCCTATGGAGAAGGTGCCCAGCAATTCTTCGAGAAAACCGAAGTTGTTCCCGACGAGAAAGTCGAACAAAAGAAGCTCTTGATTGCCATCACATCCGATCGTGGCTTGTGCGGTGCTGTGCACACTGGTGTTGCACGTCAAATTCGTAACGAATTGGCTATTGACGATTCAAAGACTAAGGTCATCTGTGTTGGAGACAAGTCTCGTTCGATTTTGCAGCGTCTTTACGGAAAGAACATCATTTTGGTGGCCAATGAAATTGGTCGTTTGCCTCCAACTTTTTTGGATGCCTCACGCATTGCTCATGAGGTAATGAAGTCTGGCTATGAATTTACCGAGGGCAAATTGGTCTACAATAAATTCAAGTCAGTGGTATCGTACCAAATGTCAATGTTGCCAATCTATAGTGCTCCAGTTGTGGAGAAATCTGATAAATTGGTCGTCTACGATTCATTGGACGCTGAAGTTATCCAAAGCTACTTGGAATTCTCGATGGCTTCGTTGATTTTCTTCACAATGAAGGAGGGAGCTTGTTCGGAACAATCTTCTCGTATGACTGCCATGGACAATGCATCCAAGAACGCCGGAGAAATGATTGATAAGTTGACTTTGACTTTCAATCGTACCAGACAGGCTGTCATTACCAGAGAACTTATTGAAATTATCTCTGGTGCCGCTGCATTGGACTAAAAAAAAAAACGATGTTGTAATGATGATTTGTATTTGTCAATAAAACTACCACCAACAACAACAACCACACTTGCAACAGTAATATTTAATATTCGATTAGTTATATAATTATGTGCGAATTCGAGAGACAAGATAAAGTTTGAACCGAAGATGGAGTAATGTTACTACAGCTTGAGATAATTAAAGGTAAATTACCAGTCACCTGAATGATTTGTTTCAATTTAAAGTGGAGAGTGGAGTTATGAATAGTTCTAGTAGGGAGTTCATGTTTTCTTTCTCATCCTATGGCAGAGCCGTCTTGAAACAATTGTGGTTGTCTTTCAATATCTACTTATTTAGGACCTCTGGGTGGGGCACTGCAGCCATTCCCATAATTTTTTTTTTGAGTGTAACTTTAAAATAAAGTTAATTGTAGTTTTTGATTGATGGAATTCTAAATGCAGTGACTTAAGACAGCAAGGATGTAGCATTTTTCTGACGCCGACATACAATTTCATGGAGATACGCCAGGAAAATTTAAAACAGGGACCAACGATGGTTTACAGACTTTTTTGTAGGCTAAACATGAAGCATTTGAAACCATCAGTGCAAAGTTAGTTGGGAAGGAGACTATGAAGTAAATTCTTTGTCACAAGTCATACAAATTCGCATATTCCTTGTACATTCAATGTAAGGTATTCAAAAGCAATTATTGGAGGAGAGTATGAATTTCGTGTTTCATGGTGGATCCATTTTTATAAGTTAGGTTTCATGAGGTAAGTGTAACGTGGCTTTGATAGCAATGTCTTCTGCCTGCGCCCGCTGAATACCATTCTAATAGTGCGTTGATCGAATTATCAAAATCAAATGCCCGGGCCCTCGAAAGCACAATTTAGGAACTTTAACCAACGTATGCGTAAACAGATGAGATATTGCAAATGTTCAAACTGCTTTAAAAATTCTATTGAACAGCGCTGTTAACAATGTTCGAAGGCACTCGTCGATTCCAAAGGCTAATTTAAATCGATCTAGTGGGAAACATGGATGTTTGCTACTCAGCCGATCATATTAAAAAGAACGTGTCAATCCAACCGCCCATAAACAGAAATTTGTAGAGATGAAAAAGGAAATTTAGTAGCCGGTCCTGAGGCTATAGGAAAGAAACTTCTGCTGACTGTTAAATGGCGGGTATGACCTGAACTATTTGGTTTGGAGATAAAAACCAAGATTTTCATGCACCTGATAAACATGAAGTAAGTTATTTTAGTAGGAAACTTTTCAACCAAGCAGAAGGCACAAGAAAAATAACTGCTGGGACTCATGCAAACAATCCTTTAAAATATATATAAAAAAAAGAACTGAGGAAGGCAAAGCGACGGTTCTGGAGGTCATTCTGTGACAAAATAACAGAAACCTCTGAGGCATCGCGGCTAAGAAAAATCGTCTACAAATCCCACGATGCCTCGCTGTTTGAAAAAAAAAACTGATGGCTCTTGGACGTCATCAAGTGCTGAATCACTCAACCGGACGCCCACTTTCCAGGTAACTCCCTATTCACGTCCAGTAACAACCTTGGAAAGAATATAGCTGCCGCGACTAAAATTCACCACAGACAAGCTGCTCTGGGCGCTGAATAGTTTCAAACCATACAAGTCTGCTGCGCCAGACCTGCCGAGCTACAAATGTCTTTAGATATAAGCTTACGCTAGAGAATATCATGAAGAGCTGCGTAAAAATAGTACACATTCCCTTATCATGGAGAGAAGTTAAAGCCGGTAAATGTTCTCATATTGTCCCAAAAGACCTCAGACCTATAGGTATATGATCTTTCCTTGTGAAAACTCTAGAACGACAGATTGATATCCATATATTATCTAGAATTGATTCACGACTTTTGTCTATGACCAAATTTGCCTACTATAAAGGAAAGTCGGTGGAAATGGCAATACACACATTGGTTAGCCACATTGAACAATCCCTACATTATAAAGAGTATACAATCTTCGCATGTCTGGACATAGAAGGTGCCTTTAACAACGTCAACACATGCGCAATCACAACTGAATTGTCAACTCTGAAACTAGATGTCTCACTTGGGGAGTCTTATGCTAAATAGCAGAATTACCAACTACAAACTGGGTGGTACTTCTGCTAAAAGATGTGTCAGCACAGGTAGGCTGCAAGGTAGTGTTCTTTCACCCCCTCTTTAAAACTTAGTGGTCAATTAACTGCTTATATACCTGGAAGCAGGTGGTTGTCTATGCGGATGACATTCCTATAGTCGTCTCAGAAAAGCATCCCAACATCATTAAAGAAATCTTACAGCTAACCCCTACAAAACTGATCTTGTCCACTTTTCCAGAAAATAAAAAATTTCAATCACGGCGTCAGCTTAGTCTTTTCCGATACAGCGAAGTATCTGGGACAAGTCAATCGATTTCTATACGTATGGATCCAAGACAGATAACCGAAGTCTCTCCTTCCGCTTTCCAAACAACTATAGCGTGTTCCAGGCGAAAATTTTGGCGATTAAAGAAGTCTTTTCCTGCCTGAAGAAAAACCTGATATCTGCAAAGAATAGACCGACCGCTTCGAATCCCTAGATTTAGTCCCACAAAATTCTAAAATCGCCCTTGACTGTCTATGATCTCTCAAGGAGATTGCAAAGCAGTTCAACATCCACCTATGTTGGGTGCCGGGCCACAGAGATATTTCAGGGAATTGTAGGGCCGACGAACAACTCAATAAAATTAGAACCACTCTACCTGTCCTACCTGAAAAAGGTATCATCGGTATACCAATCGGTAAGTGCAGAACAAGCCGTAGATGTGCTGTTGGGTAACATGACTAGCGACCAAACAAATCCGGCCAAACTGGATCTGAATCGCTCTAAGAGTTTGATCTTTCTGAATAGGAAACATCTCAGGGCTATCATATATGTCATCACTGTACACTGTATTATAGGGGAGCATGCAAAAAGGCTTTGCGTTTTTACAAACAACTTGACTTAAGTGATCTAAGTTATACTGCTTCTAATAGTTTCCTACGTCAAAAGTTCAAATTGGTTCCAATAGTAGGAGGATCACAGATCCACGTGACATCACAATGGCCAAATAGGCCTAAGTGGGTTAGTTTTTCCAACAGCCACTCTAACGTAAACTAACATGAAGTAATGATAGTAATATTTAAGTTTAAGGCAAACAGGGTTTGGCAAGACGACTTGTATTCCCAGCTTTGTATGGGAATATCATCAAAAAGGTCCCAGAATTTATTTCAAAAGTGATAAATATAAGTTTAGTCTTAAAATTAATATTGTCGCCTTCACGGTGTTTTGAGTCAATCAAACAGAAAAAAGTCGCACGGTGACAGATCAGGTAAATTTGGTGGCTGTTGGAAGGTAGTTGTATTGCTTTTGGCAAGAAATATAGGTTGCAAGATTCGCCCTGTTTTGCGATTACAATAACATTGTAATCTATGAAAATAGTGAACATAGCCTTCTTTTGTGACTGAAAACGACATGGTTCCTTCGGTCTTGTTTCCTTTGGAATAAAGCAATGCCATATGACTTCTTTTATAATACAAATACACCTAATCTACATACTTCTCCATGTGGCTACATTGCTTTAGCGCCATTTGAGGGGTTGGCTATGTTTACAGACCATTCAACCATTTAACAGGCCGCTCCACTTTGGATCACCTCGTTCGTAAGGTCAAGAGTTAGTTGATGTTTTTCCATTTGATTGATCTAATTATCTTTATTTCCATACCTTCGAACTCTGCTCTGTTTGAAGTTTGTCTATCGGTTTCTGCGAATGCGCGTGCTTCCTATTAGAGAACTTTTCGTAACATACGCTGACATTTTTAAAATACTTCCGATGGTCATTTTGCGCACATCATCCAACATTGCGATGCTAGCGTTGAAGCCATACGAACTACTGCCGTTTTTAATTTAAGTGGGAAAAATGCCACAATGCCAATTTCACAGAATATTTCAGAGTTTTAAGCCACCTCAGGCTTACCTTATGTAAATATGTGCGGCATCGTCATTGCGACAGTCGGAGATATGGTACAGCGTGGGAGTACTTCATTTAGTAACGCAAAGAACTCTGTCCATCTATTACAAGTTTCTTTCTTCTCGTGTTCAATGCACATATTTCGGCGACTGAATCTCTTTCCAGATCTTCATTCTTGTGCAGCAATCTTCAAAAATATTAGCTCATTTGCCAGAGTTTCGACGTTGCATTTCTTTTATTGCTTCTCGCACGTTTATAAGTTGCAAATACTACACAGCATGTGATGTAGTTCTCACTTTTTCCCGCGAACTTAATACGATTTGATAGCACTGCTGTACTTTTTTCATGCTTGAGATTTTTGACTTTTGTTCTTTACCGAATTGGTTGCAGACACATGTTGATTTAGGCCCTGATCGTTTTTTTTTTAATTTGGACATTCAAGGGCCGAGGTCGTTTGAATATTTGCTAATGTTGATGAATAAAAAATAAAGACCTCTGCAGGGCTTACCATAAGCGATTTGGTTCAGGAATGAATCACGATATTTAAGAGTACGTCTGAAATGGTTCTTGAAGTTAAACTGAAACGCATTCATAACCAGACAGGTGTTACGGTTGTAGGTTTGAAGAGGCGGAATGCTACAGCACAGAATAAGGTAAGGTTTAAAAAAATTGGTATCACCTATGAATTTTATCGCATGGTTTTGAATCCTATCTAGTAAGTGCAAAGACGTCTTAGGAACACCTACCAGATGTGGGCATTGCACTACCATTTAAAAGGGTATTGAGGCCAAAAAGTATTTCTTAGGTCAGGAAACTTAGGCATTTTGCAGCATTTTTGGCGACGTCGAATAAATGGTCATTCCAACGCATTTTGTTATTGAAACACATGTCGGGAATAGAAAATTTTTTGGTTATGACGATGCAATTGCCATCTATAGATAATGGCAGAGGGTTGAAATTGTGTTTTAGAAGCATTAAATTCTACGCGATTGGTTTCTCAATTAGCTATGCTATTAATGTCGAAATTTAATGAACTTAACATACGCTAGCGACCTGAGTCTGGGAATGATTTTCATTTTCATACACAGAAAGCTCTGTCGTCAGCAAAGGATTAGAAAGGGCATACAAGATATCATTAAAATAAAACTTAAGTAGTGACGGAGGCAGAGCGTAGCCTTGGGGTATACCTGCATTTATTTTGTAAATATCAGACTTGAAACCGTCTATTGTAAATCAACTTAAATTGAAGCTCCGAGAGGTAATTATTCATCCATAGATGAAGAGATTCATCGATCCGTAAGGAACACATTTTCTGAATTTTGTCAATTGCCTTTAAAATAGCAACTGAGCATTTGTGTGACTTTGGGTCTTTTCAGTGATATATAAAATTTCTTGCAACTCTACAGAATGTTATTTTCAAATTGATGAAGACGATAAGCAGATCTTTTATAGTGTTTCGATGTTTCTTTATCACTATCCGTAAACTTTAAATCCCGTCACACTTTGATCTGCCTCCAACAAACCACCCGTGGACCTTTTCCTACGAAAACTGTACTACCGGTCAATATGAAATGTTTTATGAGCTAAGGGTTTATCAGGGTTTTCATGACTTCGAAAAGAAGTGGCATAAGGACTGAAACGATTAAAATCTGTAAATTTTAATACGGGCGATACCTCCAATGCGTAAAAATTGCAATCCCATTTTGTACCCAAATTAGCCTGTATACTCTCTAGTTTCAGTTTGTTATTGATTTTAGTTCGGTGCGGTTTAAAATATTTATAAAATATGAGTCAAGAGGAACGCCGTAAAAAGATCATCGACAAATGGCTCGAAAATACTTCGCGTCCAAACCATTTCATCGCAAAAAATGTAAACATAGTACGCAGTACAGTGGATTCTGTTATTAAATGATATTTGGAGACGTTGACGGTTAAGCGAAAACAGAAAAGTGGAGCACATGATACAAATTTGGACAGGAAAATAGTGGGTACCATCGTAAAAAACCGGACTATGTCATCCAGAGATTTTGCTCGGAATTGTAATACCAACTAAACAATGGTACAAAGATCTAAAAAACGTAACAATCTAAAAACAGAAAAAAAAAACAAAAAATACCAAAAGTTACTGAAAAGCAAAAAAAGTCATAAAAACACGAACCCGAAAGCTATACGAGTTGATCGGCAACAAGAAAGCGTGCTTGGTTTTGGATGACGAAGCTTATGTCAAAGCCGACTTTACTATTCTTCCAGGTGCGCAGTTTTCAACTCGTTTGAAGCTGAGATTCTTCCGCAATCAACAACATCGATTAGGATGGAAAAATTCGGGTCAAAATATCTCGTTTGGCAGGCCATTTGCCAATGTGGACACAGAAGCTCATCGTTTTTTACAACGGGAACAATTAACGGAGAAGTGTACACTAACGAGTGCCTAAAACAACGGTTGATTCCTTTCTTAAATAAACACGAGGGTTCAACATTATTTTGGCCAGATTTAGCTTCAGCTCACTCTGCTCATGCGACGTTGAGCTTTCTAGTTGCTAAAAATATCGACTTTGTCCCAAAAGACATGAATCCACCCAATGTTCCACAGTGCCGTCCCATTGAAAGGCATTGGGCTTTAATCAAAGCTAAATTGAGAAAAAGTGAGCAGTGTGCAAAGGACGTAAAAGATTTTAGTGCTAAATGGAAAAGAGCGTCCAAAAAGATCATGGATGTAACTGTCAGCAACCTTATGAAGGACATTCGAAAGAAGTTGAGGAAAGAATGGGAACCCAAATATTTTTTTATTTTTTGTAATTGTGAATGAATTTAATAAAAATAGAGTTTTAAAGCAAATAAAAAAATTTAGATGAATTATGAAAATATTTTTTTTTTTTACTTTGAAGTTTCCAAATTTTATTCGTTTCAGTCCTTAAGAGCAATGTGTTTGTAGGAGGGAGAGAGCGTTTTCCAACTACTCAAAAAGTCTTAATGAGTTGGAAAGATGAAAAAGCCCACGAAGTGGTTTTTTCCAGAACATCTCTTCAGAAGAAGGGGGATATACCACCTGGACCAGCGTTTTTGTGTACAATGAGATCTTTGAGCACTCTTGCTACTACTCCACATAGTATGACGTAAACAGAATCTGGAAGCGTTGAGCTGGCTTTCTCCAAAGACCTGACAGTTGGAATGTCATTATAGGCGAGTGTTGGGATAAGGATAAAATAAGTTGGAGGATAAGGAAGACCAAAAATCTTTACTTTTGGAACACTAATATTTTTTGTCTCAGTATTGAAATTTCACACGTATTCCGTAAACGTGTTGACCATTCTTTGCTGACTTGAATTTTTTTTTCGGGTTAGTTTTCGTCACGTGGTACCACATCAAAGAGAAAAAAATCAAAGCAATAGCAACACGCATTTCGTTATCGATGAAACACAACGAACCAGTTAAAATTCGTAATGAAGGTTCTTTCCTTTTACTCTGCGGTCAGGGTACGAGAAATTAACTGGTATGCAAAGAAAGTAATGTTAAATGTCGGCGGTGTATATAAATGTATTTTTAATAGCATTCCAATGTATTTGTCTGTGTACACGTGTACTACCTTTGTGACGACGAAACCTCTGTATTGCTGACGTTCTGATCTTTAAACTTAACGTTGTTATAAAGCGGGATTTTGCAGAGGGCTTATTTATTATGACCGGTTTTATACGTCTAAGATGATAAGCGTCGGCTTATGGCAAATGATCGATATGGCTGAAAATTCGCTTCTGATTATACGAGTAGTATGTTTTTCTATATGAAACATAAAACATAAATCATTAACCAGCGGATAAGGCTTTACCTTACTCGTAAATTTGTGCCGCTTAAATCAGTACAAACTTTTTAGTTTTGTTCTCTTACCATTCTGTGTTATGTTATGAGAATACAAGTGTAAACCTTTTACTACTCGTCGGACTTTGACTGAAACTGACTCAATTCAGTTTTTAAGAACTTTGAACTCTTTTTTCGCTAAGACAATCGTAACATTTTGTTAAAATAAGAAACTAATAAAACAATGATTACCCTTTTTAAAAAAATGTTTCACAATTATTATTATCATTATTATAATTTCCTTTTTTTTTTGTTTGTTTGTTTTTATCATCATTTTATGAACTTATACATTAATCAAAAAAATAAAACAAATTTGCTTCTTTTTATCTCTTTTTCTCATTTCTTCAATCACGTTCACATTTTTCAAATGCTCGAATTTGGATGTAGGAATCACAAATAAAGTTCTATGCGTTGTCTCTTACAGATCCTTTAGTAGAATGCGCGTATTTTTTTGTTTTTGTTTTTTTCTTTTTTTATCGGGATTTTTCTTTAGATTGTCAATTGTAATTTTATAAATAAAAAAAAAAATGATTAAAAACCAGAAATATAAAAAAAAAATTATTTAAGCCTGCGGAGTTGCATTTCTTCAAGTATTTACACAAATTTACACAAACAGTTAATTTTCTTTGTTTTTGCTAAATTATTGTTTTAAAAGCCAGGACATTGTCATGCAAATTAGAAAATTTTAACAAGAAGTCGCGTTGAAACTTAGTATTGCAATTGTACTCGCTCTCATGGGCTACATACCGAGTAACATCGCGATTGTACATTTACGTAACGGGACAGATTAAAACTTAAATACTATCGATGGAGGAGTAGCATAATTTAAACAAAAAATAAAAAAAAATGTTAAATTTGAAGAAGAATTTGTAAAATTCTCTTACAGTTGGAATTTACTATTTCCTTCAAAAGTTCAAAAGCGTTTTCTCTGTTTAGGAAGTTCGTTAAAATTTGTTTTTTTTTTGTTTTTTTTCTTTAGTCTGTAAAATTGTTTTTCCCTTTTTATGGTATTTTTTTATAAAAAAAAAGTTATATGTTTGCAAAAGAAAAAGTGTTTTTTTTTCTAAGTCTACCACTTCTTTTTGTGTTCATCCATTGAAACACCACCAGGTCCTAGGGATACGATCATAAGCAGACCGCCGATGACTGAGAGTGTCTGAAAAAAGAAATAAAACAATTTAAATCGAATTGTATCTTATTATGTTAACGGAAATATATTATAAAATTCTGAATTTTGAAAAAGTTTAGTAAAGGGTGTTTTTTTTAGAGGTTTGGCAACGCTGTTTCTACAAATTGTCAATTTGACAGTTGAAAGTTGACTTGTAGTTAGTATATTCTGCCATTTTACAATGAAGAGATTAACACCAGAACAACGCGTTCAAATTGTGCAAACTTATTTTGAAAACCAAGGTTCGGCTCGCCAAACTTATCGTGCGCTACGTCCATTTTACGGTCGACATAAACGTCCATCTGAGCAGGTTATTCGGAACACGATGAATCGTTTTCGCACCACGTACACTCTAGTGGATAATACGCATCCCCAAAGACAACAAACAGTGCGAACAGAAGAATTTATTGCCGTTGTGGAGCGCAGTGTTGAGGAGAACCCGAATGAGTCGATTCGCCATGGTGCACAGCAATTGGAACTATGCCCATCCACTTTGTGGAAGATTTTACGGAAAGATCTTGGCTTAAAAGCTTATAAGATCCAGCTTGTGCAAAAGTTGAAACCGCGTGACCGTTATACGCGTCGTAGGTTCGGTGAATGGGCCAAAAACATGATTCAGCTTGATCCTTATTTTCAACGCAAAATTTTGTTCTTCGATAAGGCCCATTTTTCGTTAAATGGATATGTAAACAAGCAAAATTGCCGAATTTTGAGCGGAGAAAAGCCAGAAGCCTTTGTCGAGACGCCCTTATAATCATTACAATTCACTGCTTGATGTGTTTTATGAGCTGGTGAGTAATCAGTGATATAATACGGGCAGTATTATCTGTAGGAAACATGGGACGGAGATGGACTATGAGATCATATCTTAAGCACCGTGATTACGTTGATTACGATTAAGTGCTTTCTCTCAGAATATTCGGCCTGCACCAAATGGCCCACAGTTTGGAGTCAGACGCGTACAAAATAGGTTTCAAGATAAAAACGGCTAAGACAAAGGCCCTAAATACTTCAATTTGTCACCATACCACTAGCGGCACTCAACTCAATATTATCGCACAGCAAATCTAGAAAGTAAATAGCTTCTATATATAGGAACTATGGTGCCAGAAGATAGTGGTACTGAACTGGATGTGAACAGCAGAATTCATAAAACAAAGGCTTTGTTTTGCACAAAAATAAAGCTGAGACTACTTCGACAGTGCAAATTTATGCGTGTAGTACCTGGAAAGTAACCAACAACTCATAAATATTTCATGAAATCAAAATGTCCAGTGGAGACCGGTAGTTTGCAGACAAGAAATATTTCAAGACATAAATGTCTGGTTTTTATTCAAGACATCTCTGTAGAGATCAACCCTGACATTTTTTTGACAGGGCTTGTCAGTTTGACTTCGGAATGTGAAAAAAAAAAAAAAAAATAAATAATAATAATAAATAAAGAAACAAAGATGATTATGCCGTAGATTGAAGTTCACGCCCACTCAGCCAACTTACACTCGCAGAATGAAATGTCATGTAGCAATTTGCCCACCTAAGTCAAAAGAAAAAATGCCAGACGAAATGTCTGAAATTTAGTCTGACATATTTGTGTCTCGTAGAGACGCTGTGTAAGGAGTTTACAGCCAAAGCGCATATCGAACAATCAACTTAACTCGGTAACGGACCAAAAACCAATAGACCTCAAAATGCGAAGGAGAAAGTGGCAATGGATCAATTTGCGCCGTAAGGCGAAGACAATTCTATTGCGAAGTACCCCATGCAAAGGTATCCACTTGACTGATAAAGTAGACGAATGAAGTCGACCAGGATTCCAGATCTGTAGAGATGACTTGGAGGCTTGCGTTCGCGTTGTAGAATTCCGAGATATAGCGCGCATGTATTGTTGATGGCCTATGCTTCAAGTGAGTTCAGGGGATCTAATAAAAAAAAGTATGTAATCATTCTGCAAAATAATCACTACAGCCAGAGTACAGAGAGCATGAAATCCCAGCTGAATTTGAAGTTGTTATCTGATAAGACAATCTCCCGGTGTATCTGAGAAACTTATAGCGCACTGGTAGACTGCTTTCATAGAACAATTTATTATGTAAGGCTTCACCTAGAAAAGCCACTACAAGGTTTGCAATTATGGTTATTAAAGCAAACCGGCGAGATGCTAGATACGACTGCAACCTGTGTGGTAAATACTGATATTTTAATTTCTTATTGGCAAAGTCACAGCGCATATACTACTCGTTAGAAGTATCTTCTTCCGACAGAAAATGATAAATTTATAAAAAAAACACAGTTAGTGGTGGCCGGAGAACCGAAACAGCGCCTAGGTGAACTAATTCCATTTGTATGGTGTCGAAGATGTGCTTCTTCACATCATTTCATTTGAGTTTAGTTGATCTTAATATTAAAAAACTTAAAACAATTTGTACTTACCTGGAAGAAATCATATTTGAGAAAATCTCTTAGAGGCTTATATGATGGAATGGTCCACCACGCGTTATGATATAAATTCAATACAGTCAAAAGTGCCACCAATATAAGTGCAGACAATTTTGTTTTATAGCCAATAGTGACTAGTACCATTAGAATCGAGCCAACAATATCTTGAACAATCTAACAGAATAGAAACATTGAAAACGATTAAGTTTCTTGTAACATATTATGTTTTTATGATTTGCAATTCCCATAATACCTGCAGGAAGCTGAATTCAAAACGAATAAGTGTGATAAACATAAATGCCAGCAATACACGTCCGGCGAGTTGCATCACATTTTTAGGTTTATTCTCGCCCAAAGATGGAACACCAGCAAATAAACTGCGTCCCTCAACTCTTGATTCTGCCAATACAAGAAGTAAAGCTCCGATTAGAGCTAAATTACGCAATAAAAATTGCAAGTCCCATAGAATTGAATAAGCGATTGTCTATTGAATAAAGAAAACAAAAAACAAAAAACAAAAATCATTACAATAGAATGGGTTGAACAAATTTGATAAGGCTTACCTGCAGCACAACGATAAAGAATAAAATTCCGACGGCAATTTCTACTTTAAATCTAGCGATAACCATTCCACAGCCACCAAGTTGTCCGATTAAATTGATTAAAACGAAAACTGTCGCCATGAATTTGCCACAACCCCAGCTCATGTCCATGTATTCACGTTGTTCGCTCCATTGGAACCACATACGAAGGCCATCTTCGAAGAATGTTGCTATTAGGCAGAGTCGTGCAACAATTGGCAGAATGTTCTTTCCTTTACGTATGACCTATAAAAATTAAACAAAAAACTTTTAGTCAAAAGAGGCAAACATGTTATTGTGGTTTGAAAGTGACAAATGTAGCCAATGTACATCTAGTCTGTGTTTCTTTAAATACATAAAATGGAAGTGGCAGTCAGATTTTGCTTTAGGTACCAGGTGGTCTTGAAACCACCGACTCTATTCATCAACACAGTCTCCTTCTAGAATGATACAATCATTCCAGGGTCGCTCTAATATTTCGATGTCTTTCTTATAGCTCGGTTGGTTCAACCCTTCAAAATACGCTTCAGTTTCGGCGATCACCTCTTCAGTGGAGCTATATTTCCTTTTTTTTTTTGAGTTTTGCGAATAGGTAATAGGATTCATGTTTCATCTATTGTCACATACCGCAACACGTTGTTGTTTTTGATTCAAACGCGGCACCCACTTCGTACTGAACTTTCGCGTACTCAAATACTCGTGCAAAATGTGATGTACTCGTGTTCAGTTCAGCATCGTTTGCATCAGTACAACCGCGTGTGAATGCAACAAACCAGCAACAAATGGTTGCTTTCGACGGAGCAGATTCCTTATAACACTTTTCAAGACAGTCTTGGGTTTTAAGGGTATTTTTTCCCATCAAATAACAGTGTTTATCAACGTACGAAATTTATTTTCTTCCATTGTTTTGAAAATGTCAAAAACTTCAATATCTCGTTGACTAATGGTCGAAATGTCAACAAACTCTGACAAGTATCGTTTGTGCAAACTAAAAATCGTATGGATATAGCCCCCATTTATTCGTATGTGTCAGCCTCCGGACTTTTCGGGTTACCTATTTTTTGAGTTAAAATTATTGGATATTTCGAAAAAGATCTATTCGAGCTTTGATAGCTTCAACATATGTACGAATACTATGTACATACAAACGGTGGACTGCAAAATTATCCGACTTCAAGTTTTCAAGAACACATTGATAGTTGCAAGCGTATAACAACGACCATGACAATAACCTTAAAATAGCTTCGTGCCCCTTTAGGGGTTCTCGTTAGAAAAATACTCGTGACCTGGAAATGCATGAATTGACGAATATGCATAGCAAGAAGAGATAACGTGTGAAATATAAACCAACGGATTGCAACTGATAAGAAAACCTTTGTTGATGATCACGACAGACTAATCACTGTGCTATTTTCGTTTCTTATGCATAGGTACCAGCGTGTGTGTGATATGTGAATTGTTGTCATGCACTAAGCTGATTGTCCCCTTTGAATTAGACAGTTTTCACGATTTTTGACCACGGAAATATCAATTGTATCAAAACAACTTAAAAAGATTCTCCATGATATAACAGCAAACCGGGATTGAAAATAAACCTTGAGACTAACCTTCGTATTCAATGAGACTGGGGCGAACTATATTTACATCACGGCGGTAAAGTTCATAAAGTTAGGGTCATTTGGATCACGTCGTGCACATGGGTAAATGTTTGATCTTCATTTTATATTTTACCCAAAGGTAAAGGTGAAAGTTCATCAGCCACTGTTTCACTTCAACACTACCGCTTGAGTCCATTGTTTTCACTTGGGTTGAAAACACATTGGAGCAAACAAAGCGATTTATGTTTTATAGCCAAGAAAATGTTTTTTATTTCAACACACATCGGGTCAAAAACATGTTTTTTGTTTCGCTTGCTTTGGTGTGTGTTGGCTCATAAGAATCATAATAAGTCATGAAACACTGACTGGTGTCGGAAATGCACTTGCATACGACCAAAATACACCGAATGCAACAAACATGTTTCAAACCTGCTTATGGCGCAGCACACACTGCACGCGACAAAACAGAAAGACAAGACGAAACAGAAAAACATATTTTGTTCTCGATAGCTGCAAAATTGTTTTTCAGAAACAAAAGGAAATTTAGGGAGGAACAAAAAAAACAGGTACCGATGTAGTACATTGTTTTTATAGTAAATGTTTGTAAGTTATAACGACTAGGAAATACAGTAATCGGCAGGGCATTCCATAAGCGAGTTGTACGGCTTAAGAACGAATCACGATATTTTAGAGTACGTCCGAAAATCGGCTTGAGGGTATACTGATGAGCATTCATAGCGAGACGGTTGAAAGTTTGAATGGGCGGAATGCTACTGGCGATTTCAATGGAGCACTGGTGGTGGAAATAGCGATAAAACAAAGTGAGAAAGGAGACATTACGTCGGTGCTCGAGGGTGTCAATTGATTGACTGATATTAGTATCACCGATGAGTTTTATCGCACGGTTTTGAATCTTATCTAGCAGATGCAGAAATGATTTAGAAGCACCTGGCCAGATGTGGGCATTGTACTCCAATTTTGGGCGGATGAATGCCTTATGTATTGAGGCCAGATCAGAGGGGGTAAAATATTTCTTACATCGCTTGAGGAAACCTAGACATTTCGCAGCATTTTTGACGACATCGAATATGTGTTCGTTCCAACGTAAGTTGTCACTGACACACATGAGGAGAATGGAAAGTTTATCGGTTTCGATGATGCAAGTGCCATTCATGGATAATGGCTGGGTATTTGAATTTCGCTTTAATGACAGCAGACAGCATTGAGTTTTGGAAGCATTAAATTCCACTCGGTTGATAGTTCCCGAATTGGTTATACTGTTAATATCGGAAATTGACGAGCTTAACAAACGCTGCCGTTCCCGTTCTATAGCCGAAGACCAGAGGCGTGAGTCCGGGAAACAAAAATGAAAAGCAGAGAGTACAGTCATCAGCAAAGGAATATATTGCATTAGAAGTAGCAGACAAGAGATCATTAATGGAAATTAAAAAGAGTGTCGGAGACAGAACGGAACCCTGGGACACACCAGCATTTATTTTGTGAATATCAGACTTGAAGCCGTCCAAGACAACTTGAATTGAACGTTCCGAAAGGTAATTTCTAATCCATTGAAAAAGAGAGTCATCGATCCCAAGAGCACGCATTTTCGACAAAAGAGCCAAACTCTGTCAAATGCCTTAAAAATATCAAGTGCAACTAACTTGCTTTCGCCAGATTGATGTACGCTTTGGTGCCACTTTTCGGTGAGACATGCCATCAAATCACCAGTGGACCTGTTGCTACGAAAACCATATTGCCGGTCATTGAGAAGTTTTCGTGTTTCGAGATATTTCATGAGCTGACGATTTATCAGCGTTTCCATGACCTTGGAAAGAAGGGACGTAAGCGCAATGGGTCTGTAGGATGAGAGGGAAGAAGATTCGCCTTTCTTAGGCAAGGGCTGGACAAATGCTGTTTTCCATCTGCTCGAAAAGAGTCCTAAAGAGTAGGACTGATGAAAAAGCTTACGCAATGGTTTTGCCAGCGAGGAAGAATACCTCTTCAGAAGAAGGGGAGATATACCATCTGCACCAGCGGATGTATGTATATTAAGATCTTGAAGTACTCTTGCTACTACACGAGTGCGAAAGTGGATTCGTCCCATTGAAGATTCGACACACTCAAGTGTAGTGTTGAGCTAGCCGCAAAGTGTTCAGCAAACAGATTGACCTTGTCCAAAGAGCTGATAGCTGGACTGTCATTGCAAATGAGCGTTGGGATGGAGGATGAGGCAGAATTTCTAATGTTTTTGACAAACGACTAAAAATTGTTACTGCCTTTGGGACATTGCAGTATTTTTTGCCTCAGTTTTTGATCGTATTGGAATTTCACACGCTTAAGAAAGGCGTTGCAGTCATTTCTGGCTCGTTTTTTCGGTTTTCCTCTGTCGGGTTGATCTTGTAGGACTGAAAAAACATTTCTCTAACCCTGTCAGGTTAAGAAAAAGAGGCCCAAATCAATCTTCAAACCTTCCTTGGCCATACGATCACAAGTATTTTTAAATCAATTAATTTGAATGAAGATTTAACATTATTTAGTAAATGGAGATGTAATGGAGATTCTGGCCAGAGGTTATATAAGCAGGGGATGGAACAAGAAACGGACCTGGATGTCTGGAATGATTCTCTTGTTTTTGTGTTTTTGTTGCTTCTTTTGTCCCCATAAAATTAATTGATTCACTTGGAGAATCAACTGTTGTATGGGAAAATAAAAAAAAACTTTGTCAACCAGTTTTTGACGGCCAATTAAATTTTGCTTCTGCAATGTAACGCCTGAAGTCATAATTGAAGAAGCCACTCTTGCCCACTACCATAGGTCCTGTTGAAGTCAAACATGAGTTAATTATGACGATGATATATGGGAAAATATGCAATGCTATAACCGAAACTTCTTCAGCTATGCGCTGCTATATATGCATGTTCAGAAGGCACGAAAAACATGAGCAATTTGTTGAATTTAAAAATTCAACGAGGAATTTTATAACTTTGGTTTATCACCGTTGCGTGGCTGCTTCACATTTCATATAACTTGAGATTTAAAAAATGGACAACGAGACAAGACAAGATTCAAAATAAATTTCTGATGATTGATTGTAGATCAAGTCCGACAGGGGAAAGGCACTGCGAATGATGGAAATACCGCCCGCAAATTGATCAAAAATCTCAAAATTTCAACCGAAATCGCTGGAATTGATAGACGTTTGGTGTATAGATTTGCGGTGATTCTCCAACCTATTTTCTATAGAACGGAAATTCATTCAGAAAGGTTCGGTTCCTTCGCCAGGGGAAGTTTTAATCTATGGCAAGGAAATAATAAAGAAAGTTTTGGTGCCAATTGGACAATATCAGAGGAAGTACAGGAAACTCGAAATAAAGATTTTCGAAAATTTAGAGAAGACAAATATAGAAAATTAAATCAACAATCTACTAACGCAGACATTTTGCATGCATCACCTCTTACATCTGATTCTTATATTTCAAAACTGAAGCCGAAATGGTCAATAGATTGACCTTTTAAAGATTGGAGATCATCGTCAATCTGAAACTAGTGATACTGAGATGGAATGGGAGGAAATTGTGCATGGTTTTAGTAGACTTATAGCTTAAATAGTTTACAATTATTAGAGAAATTGCCATGTCCACATTAGTCTATATTTCGTCCCACGTTAACATCACGGTAGATGCTGAACAAAACCTAAGAAGTGTAGACCAATACTCACCACTCTTTATCGATTTTATATAGACAAGCTGTAACGAGCCATGACGGATTTTGGCATCCCTGCCAAACTCGTTGGTTTGTATAGAAAGAAGATGAATAACCGCAAAGATCAGAAGCAATATCACCGAGATCTTCGCGAAGGGTTTATACAAGATAATGCGCTGTCATCTGAATTCTGTAATATTTCCAACACCAGGCACCAAATTTCCCTAAAGTCTGTGTAAATACTTCTATTGTACTTGCATACGCTGATGATATTGATATCATTGACAGAACGCATTGAGATGCAACTGAAGCGTTTGCAAGTGTTAGAGCAGAAGCGTCAAAGCTGGCTTTACCTGTCAAGGTGAGTGAAACAAAATATGTACGTATATGTATACTGTGAACAAGACAGTTACCAGTATAACCTCGGCTTCGCTATTAACTCTGATAATAACACCTTATCAGAAATCAAATGAAGATATACACTTGCTAATCGGTGTTTCCTTAGAATAGAAGGAACCTGAGTAATAAAGTATTGTCAAGAAACACCAAGGAGACCCTATATAGGGCCCACAGTCTTGCTCCAGATTCATAGATCTTGACCGTTTGAAGCGAAGTAGTCAGCAAGTTTTTCTCTGTGCATATAAAGGGTAATTTTTTTGCTGTTTGGCAAAACATGCTCAGTTACCCCTGCCATTTCATCATGGAAAGACGAACAACAACGCGTACAAATTATTGAGCTTTATTGTCAAAATTCATGCTCTGTGAAAAATGTTCTTCGCGCACTCCGAACATTTTACTGTAGTCATAATCGATCTACTGAGCAAGCAATTCAAGCCATAGTGACCAAATTTCGCACCAATTCCACGCTATTGCACATCAAGCCACCTACCCGTATGCGTAGAGTGCGTACAGAGAAAAATATTGCTGCTGCATCTACCAGTGTTAAGGAAGACTGCGATGTGTCAATTCGCCGCCGTTTGCAGCAAATTGGGATTGTGTTACTCGACTATGTGGAAGATTATATGCAAAGATCTTGGTCTAAAACCTTACAAAATACAGCTCGTGCAAGAACTGAAGTCGATTGACCTACCACATGGTCGAATTATCGGTGTAGGAAGATCCGCTTTTTCGTCTTCAGTGACGAAGCTCATTTCTGGTCGGATGGGATGTTAATAAACAAAACTGTTGTATTTGGTCCGATGAGCAACCTCAGGCAATACAAGAACTGACAATGCAAACGCATTATTTGGTGCGGTTTACGGTCCGCAAGAGTCGTTGGCCCCATTTTTTCAAAGATGACCATGAGAAGAATGTTACCGTCAATGGCGCCCGCTATCGTTCCATGATTTCGAGCTTTTTTTTTTACCCAAATTACACGAGTTGAACCAGGTCGACTTATGGTTCCAGCAAGGCGGCGCTATATGCCACACAGCACGCGAATCGATGGACCAATTGAGAAATGAGTTCGGTGTGCAATTTATCTCTCGTTTTGGACCGGTGAAGTGACGGACTAGATCGTGCGCTTTGACGCTTTTAGACTATTTTTTATGGGGATTGTCTATGTCAATAAACCAGCGCCAATTGCATCCTTGGAAGATAACATTACACGTGTTATTAGCGAGATACCAGCCACTATGCTCGAAAAAGTGATTCAAAATTGGACTCTCCATACACTTAAAACGTAGTCCTGGTCAACATTAACATGTGATAATCTTTAAAAAGTAAATGGCAAGCGTTAATTTATCAACTCAAATAAAAATCTTATACACTTTTGCTATTTCGGGTTTTTTTTTTTTGACAATTAAAAACCAAACGCTTAAAAAATATTTAAGTAATGGCGATGTTGGCAAAAGGCTTAAGACATACACTGATTTAGGCAGTATCAACGCGGTCCATGCGTATGACACTAGCTCTTGGGCAGCGAGATGAGCTTCAAACTCGACTACCGGCAATATGTACACTTATTACTGGAGATGGTGTGGGTTCTGAGCTTCTCCAAGAAGCTTTCAATGCATTTGATGTTCCAGTTGACTTCGAGTCGTATTTCTTCCCCGAAGTCAACTCTGTTGTGAGTGCTAAATTGGAGGATGTTGTCGCTTCAATTTAAAAAAAAAAAAACAAAATCTGCGTTACGGGCGTCTTGGCCTGTCCTGACTATAGCATTGCCGGCGAGCTGTAAACCCTCAACAAGAAACTCCGTAACGAATTGGACTTGTACGCAAACGTCGTACACATGCGCAGTTTAGCCGGTGTCAAGAGTCGTCATAAGGACGTTGACATAGTCATTATTCGTGAACAGACCGACGGTAAGTACTGGTAAGTACTGAGCTCTAGAGCATGAATCACTGCGCAGTATAGTGAAATGTCTAAAGATCACAACCGAGAAATCCAAGCACATTGCCAAATGCTACTAAGACTAACAGCAAGAAGCTCACCGCAGTACACAAAGCTAACATCATGAAGCTGGGTGATGTTGGCGTTCATGTGTAGAAATGGCAAAGTCATACCCCAGAATTCAGTTTGAGAAGATGATCGTCGACAATGATACCATGCAGTTGGTTTCGAATCCCAACCAATTTGATGTCATGATCACGACAAATTTGTACGGCAATATCGTAAACAATATTGCTTTTGGGCTTGTTGGCGGATCTGGTGTATTAGACGGTGCATCAAACTCAGCCGAACCTGTCGTATTCGAGCCCGGTGCATGTCACTCTTTCGCTAAAGCTGCAAAAACGTACTCAATCCAACAGTTACGCACCAAATTGGTGCGTCACATTAACTTGCAACACTATAGTGGCAAAATAACAAATGCCATAAGTAAAATACTCCTCGATGGAAGAATTAGGATTTGGGTGGCCAATCAACCACACAAGATTCTACTCGTGCCATTATCGTCAACAACATTACCTCCGTCTTCGAACGCTTTCGAGCTCTAAATATTGACCAATACATGAGATTACGAAACCAAACCGTGTTGTGAAGAGTATTTTCCCTCCTTTTAGGTTTATTTAGTATTATTCTTTGTTTGTTTATTATTATTATTGTTTACATTTTCTAAAACAACTGATACTCAATCTATTATTGCTATTTATTGGACTTCGATAATGAAGGTCATTATGAAAGCCATATTGTAATTGTTGTCAATCTGTTTTAAGCAAAATTGAATCCAAGATTCATCGGGTTGTGTCGGGTTCCGTTTGCGTTAAGCAGCCTTGGAAAAGGCGACGAAACAGTAAACTCCACAAGCTATTCAACGATATCGACGGGTAATAGTGCGCATTAGTCGCCTCACATAGTTAAGGCATGTAAAGCGATTTTAAATCTTCGACTCCTACTCCGAAGATCGGGCAAAAGGTGGCGTCCATAAGTGGAAACAGGCCTCAACCACCTTGGAGTGCGCTAATTTAATTCGTTTAGCGTAGCTGGTGCAAAATTTGAACCATCTTTAATTGACATTTTACGGGTGGTACTCATTTTGAACCGCACATATTTTGTGTGACAAAGAATTGTACCATGCATTCTTATCAGCACTAATAACTTTTTCGCATTCCCAGATGCTGCTTGCGTTGTAAATAAGACTCAAATTATGGCAGTATTGTGAAAGTAGTCGGATTGAACGTAATACTTTCGACTACATTGTATCTGGTTGTTTATTTATTTCGTTTTGAAGTGAAATTATTTTAGTTGAAAATATTGCAGCTGGTGAGTATTTTTGCTTTTTTTTCCTTAGGATTGCTTAGTGCATTTTGCATGTGGTGCTTTTTTTTGAACCACCACGATATCCAGCTTATTTTTATTTTTTGTTGTTTTGTATGAAAATATAATGAGACGACACGGACATAATGTGTGCCAAATACGCCAAATGCTTCAAGAGCTGGAGATACCGTCAGATCCTGAACCTGTTGTGGATAGTCCTGATGATGCTGAAGAAGAAGACATACGATCTGCAAGCAACAATATTATTGATTTTGATAATATTTCGGATTCAGATGACGATATACCGTTGTCGAAAATTGTTCCTTCATCCATTGAGGAAGAGAACATTGACGAACGCCGAAGGACGAATCAACGAATTTGGGGAAAGAATTGTAAGCCTTCTTCAGTATGTGAGTTTACGGGTTCTCAAGGTTTAACTGATTATGTTTTGCAACTACCTGAACAAACGCTCATCAAACTCTTTTATCTGTTGTTGACGGAAGCCACATAGCTTTGCAAACAAACCTTTATGCTGAACAGAGTTATCACGTGTCCGGAAGAAAATATACTCCAACCAATTTATTGCCATAAATTTATTGATGGGAATAAAAAAGTCGCCAAGTTATAAGGACTATTGTTCAATTGATCCTAAGTTACGGGACAGTTATATCTCCTGTACAATGAGTCTGAAGAGGTTTGAGTTTCTACTTCCGAAATTTCATCTAAATGATTGTACTGTAATACCAGCAAGTCAAGCCTGTCACATGACAAACTCTACAAAGTTAGGACGTTATTGAATACTATGGTGGAGAATTTTTCAAAATGCTTGCATTCATCAGCTGAAATAGCTGTCGTCGAATTAATGATTAAATTTAAAGGGAGGAGTACTTTGAAGCATTAAACGCCAAAAAGCCTATCAAAAGGGGGTACAAAGTTTGGATATTAGCCGATAGGAACAGGTATTGTTGGAAATTCGACATTTATACCGGTAAATCTGCTGATGGAATTGCAGAAAGCAACCTTGGGGTAAGGTTAGCAAAAAGTCTCACAGCAGAGGTGGCAAATAAAAGCCATATATGATTTTTTGAAAACATTTTCACGAGCGTGCCGTTGATGGAAGATCTAAACGCAATAAAGATTCACGCATGCGGTACGGTGAATATGACACGACTGTTTTGACCACAATTTGAGCCTGATAGTTTAAACGAGGAGAATATGATTGGTATACTACCGACACGTTAGTTGCAATCAAATGGAAGGATAAGAGATGTGTGATTTGCTATCAAATTACCATGATCCGGAACAATCAACAATTCAGCTACAGCGAAGAGAGAAAAGTGGTGAAATAAGCAGTAAAGGAATTGTGGCCCGTTTCGATCAGTTGTTGGCTTCGTATAAAATAGATAGAAAGAGTCACAAGTGGTGGCACCGAGTTTTTTTTCTATTTTTTGGATGCTTGCATTGTCAACTCGTTCATTTTGTATAAGCTAAGGGGGAAGACCACCAGTTACATTAAAACAATTTCGGCCTGAAGTGATTGAAGGCTTACTGGCAGAAAGAACCGTTGCCAGTGTAGTCCACAACTCTCCATTGCCAATATTTGTTATTGCATTAAAAAAATCCAAGCCGTTTGTACCACTTGTAATCAAGACCACGAGTTCTTCTCTTCAGCCAGTACGTAGCACTCGCAGAAGATGCGCTTTATGCAGCTCCACAAAAAACCAGATACGCACTGATTGGATTTGTGGGATTTGCAATGTGCCACTCGACATGTTTTCAGGATCAGGAGACTGGTTCATAATATGTACGACTTCTTTCTACGCCTTTATACTACCAAATGAATGTATATATATATATTTTTTTTATTTCCCATTAACAACAAATGTGTTTCTTTTAAATAAATTACTTTTTGTAAAAAAAAGTTCGTCGTCGCTGAAAGAATTAAGAGGTTGACTGGTTAAGGTCCAGGCCAGCTTCACTCTGCTATCTAAGTAAGTAAATAAAGACATCGTGTCCAACCCTTAATCCGCTCGAGAAATATTATATATAGCGAGTATACAGCAACGTTTTGCCCCATGTAACGCCAAGTTTGGTTATAAGGAACGCGTGATACATCTGCTCCGACTATCTAGCTATCATGTATCAGATATGTTGCCTCACAAAACCTACATCAACTAGAATAAGTGATAATGGGGCGGAAATAAACCAAAACACCTGACTACACAACAGAGATAGACTGCTGCTAATCCGGAAGTTCCAACAGCATCAATATTACAATAATTAGGAGGTAGAAAGCCCAGAGATAGCTGAAAGGCAGGCTAATTATTTCCTCCATTTCGTCTTTATCTGACAGGCCTTTTACCTATCTAGATGGGAAATAGCCAACGGAAAAGGCCCTACAACTTGGAAGTATGTAGTTTTATAATAATTAGTAAACAAAATGAATCTTCTCTAACCAACCAAAAAATGATTTAAAAGAAATTAGCATAACGCGACGATAAAAACTACTAAGACAGCACACATCGTAACATTGTTGCACTGCTCCATTACTTTTACTTTCAAGAGAAAGTGTTGTGATCTTCAGTGTTTGATTATAAATTATGGTATTCCTCCTCTCGATATACTGATATCTATTCCCCACCTGTTGATCTTAAAATATATCACATCTCTCTGGCCGTAAGCTAAGCACCCACTCTCTATGCCTAGAGTTGTGAATATGCCACCACGTTGTGTTTCTTCCATAAGCACACCATTAACTGGAATCACTGACATCGACTTCAATTAAATCAACCCAGAGAAACAAACACGAAGCAAACAACTTCACTTCCCAACCCTTGTACGATTAGATGGTGTTTGTTCGCTCGTGTGCTAGTAGTGACGTGTCCAAACAAGGTAGACATTTTTGTGTACGACAGCGATGTATAGACACCTACAGGTACCACACTTGGCAGCACATGATAACAACAAAAAGCACAAACGTAAAATTATCTTCTCTTGATCTTAGCTCTCATGGGATTGACCAGCACATCTTGCCTGACACTCGACCACTTATTGAGTAACGATTTTCTAATACATGGTCACGATAAGAGGCTTTACATATTTGGACTGTCGAAAAAATTGTCTCATTGTCTGAACAGAAATTAAGTAATAGATGCCACCCGACTGAACGAGAGTGGTCCTACGTTGTGCTCTGAGCTCTGTCTGTCGTGGCGGTGACTGGTGTTACAAAACTGGTTTTCGGTTTTTGGCTCTTGGAGCTCAGTGCAATCATAATTCAGCGTGAAAAGAAATTCGAACTTTTTCCATTCTTTCGATTTCGATGACAATTAACGATTTTTGGGTCGAGCGAAAGTGGTCGTTGCCCATCGTACAACTGAACAACTAGTTAGACAATATCTAGAGTTTCTGATGATATGCATGCCTGATCAGAACTATGCTCTGCTAATCTACTCGTCTGTGCGAATGGAATGGAATCCAGCCAGCTAGTATGGAAGAGGAAAGAAAATTCCAACAATTCCACACACTCTCTATCTGCTCTTTTCGGCAGCGCATGAAATTTCAGTAAATTTCACCCTTTTACAGTTACTAGCCGAAAGGAAAGCAAAAGTTCGAAGCGTTTAACCGTTAAATAAAATACAGCACACGGAATCCAGGGAATCATTGGTATCAAGGAACCCCCAGCCGTCCGATTAGAACCAAGAAAAAAATGCCAATTTGTCGATTTCCGAAAAGATTTTGCGTGTGCTTGAAATTCCGCGATGACGTTGACAATTTTACGTTTGCCATGAGCCAGCGCCAACTGTCAATTGCACGCTTCAACCCAACAAAATTGGCAATTGGAATTGAAAAATGTTTACGTCCCTTGGTGGGCTCTTGCCCAGGGCGAGCTATTTGAAGGTCTAGCTAGAGGTGACACTAACTTACCTGGTCGGCGACGTCCTCCGTCTTGGAAATATATTCATTTGGGATGTTCATGGTCTATTTTTTTTATTTCTTCTTATTTTGTAGGGTGGTGCAGATTTTCGCAAGTTAAACTTAAAACACACACACACACAAGCACTAATATCTAGTCTGTCTTAGGATTAAGCGTAAATGCCAACAATTTATGTCGATGGATGAAATTTGCGATTTAATAATAATTTTTGATTAAGAAACTAAAACGAGAAATGCGAGCGGAGTTATGCTCGAGAGAGCGATTGATGGACATTGGAACAAATGCCAACTTGTAGACGGGCCGTAATGGGCTGTCACAAAAGTGCTAATCGCGCTGTGAGTGCGACAGAGGTGGATAGTGTATGCGAAATGAAAGTTTTGGTTAATTTGAAGTTTTTCAGTGGTTTTGGCTTTGTCTGGCGTGTGCGGCTTTTGTTGGTGTGTGGATTTTTTCGGTTTTTTTTTCTTCTGGTTAGCCGAGAACTGTCAAGTGATGTGTAAGTTTGTGGTGGGAGAATTTGTTGTATAATTTAAGGAGATTTTTTTAATGGTCCGATTACATTGTAAAGATTTCTTTTAATTTATTTTTCAATATAAAGGGGAAGTGTGCGGCCATTCTTCGGAAAACTGCCGTCTGTCCGATAACTTGTTTTGGAACAGCACCGCAAAAACCAAGTTCCTACCCCTTTACCGTACCCTAGCTCCTGGTGGTGGTCCACGGAGAGGTCTGAGTACATTATTATTGATTCTTGCTAATATGGGAAGAGCGGCTGGACCAGTAGCATAACACTGTTCTATGCCACCGTAGATCTCTCTACTACGGAATAGCCTCGGTGAATTATGGATCACCTTTACCGATGCTTGCAAACGATTAAAGGACAACGACTCTCGGATCTGCACAAGCAAATTAGCAAAGGCCCTTGACAGCTATCACGCATTTATCACCGCCATACAGGAAGTGCGATGGGGTGGACCGCACGAAAAGAAAATGAAACACCGTGATACATATATACAATGTATACTATACAAATTGCTATAGGGAATAGGGAAAACAATGCAGCAGACTAAGGCAATATGTTTTGAGATTCTGACATGTGAGCGAACGTCTTATAACAATCCGTATTAAGGGTAAATATGCGCCCATCCCCCTACGGAAGACAAGGACGACGCCACCAAAGAGTGTTTCTACGAGCTCCTCGACAAGACATATTAGCAATGTCCGAAGTATGACATTAAAATCGTACTATGCTATTTTATCGCCAGGATAGCAAAGCAGGACATCTATGGTCGGACTGTTGGTAAGCATAGCCTACATGACATCAGGTCTGGCAACGGGCTTAAGCTTATTGTGGAAAGCAATATTACTAAAGCAAGCACATGGTTTCCTCATCTCAATATACACAAGGTGACATGGCGATCAAGGTAAGGCATGTCTGCAGTATTCTGGGCAGCCTCGATCTTGTTACAGTCAAGGTGCGAATGAGAATTTCCCAAACACCACAACAAATAAGAACTACAGTGTGAAATACGGCAATAGCAACAGATCACCAGAATCTATGCCGAATGCGCATCTCGAAATCTATGAACATATTCTATGCCGCTAGCATCAAGTACCGAATATCAGTGGTAACGTTGCCAACGTGCCATAAGAGACACTACAACTAATGTACTAGGTTTTACCCGACCACCACCAAAAAATCATTGGTTTGATGAAGAATGTTGGCAAGCACATGCAACTTAACAAGAAAGAACATCATCTTCTGGGCTTCTCCAGAAGGAGAAAAAAAGCATGGGAAACGCAGGATCGAAGATATTGAGAGTTGGTGCTTCAGGAGCAATGCATAGAAATTTTACCAACAAGTAAACAGAACGTGTCAAGGCAAGAAGACCCGTACAGAACCCTGTAGAGATGAAAAATGAAAGCTTGTAGTAGAATCACAGCCGGTGCTGAGAATATGGAAAACTTTTTCTCCAGACTGTAGAACGGCACCGAAGTCCAACATCTCGCATCAGACAGGATACCATTCAACTTAGACGATGATAGCACAAAACTTCCGTCCACCGGACCAACACGAAGTAAGGATAGCAATATCGAAGCTGAAATCCAACAAAGCTGCTGGACCTGGCGGCGTACCGGCCGATATGTTCAATCCTGCTGAAAATGACACACAACATCGACGGATTGCACAGAACGTCACAATCGACAGCTAGAATTTCGAGGTACAATAGTATAGAACTTTGTTTACCTTGACTCTGCTATGAGTTCTGTCAACAACACCCCAGCTGGAATAAAACGAGGAATCACTCTTACTAATCTCTGTTTTTTGGGCTAAGAAGGCAATTGAGTAGTAAGGCCCTATCCCGAAACTAAGGAGACTCTATATAAGACCTTGATCATCCCAGTCCTATTTTATGGCGCAGAAGTATGGACCCTATCGAAAGAAGATGAAGATATCCTCAGCCGTTTTGAGAGAAAAATCCATCGAAAAGTATTCGATCCCGTTTGCGTTGACGTGCTTTGGAGGAGAAGATTCAATGGCGAACTACACGTACAGCGATATCGGAGGGGCTTGTGAGTTATAAGCCAGTAAGTCTTTTTTCATTTGTATGTGCCACCTTTAATGGTGCCTTCCTTTGCTGCAATTTCCTTGTGGCGTTGATTTAAAAATTGTGCGATCCTTAAACTTTCTGCCTATATGCTCTACATGTTTCACCCACCTATAGTCCTTGGTTTAGCCCTCTAACTTGATTAAGGTCATTCTCTAGCCCGTTCAGTTCCTGATTGAATCTTTTATCTATTTGTCGTTCATGCAGACGATAACGGGAGTTAGGAAGAGTTATTACCATGAATTGATCTGTATGTTGTAGCTCAGAGGCGTACATTCTCAACTTTCATGTTGCTCAAATACATAAATTTAAAAAATGGCAACAAAAGATTTCAAGCATTCATGGATAGCAATAGTTGATACTTGGAATACAGCTTTCATTTGATAATATTTAGGAGCTGAGTCGGTGCATAATCCTTACCTTATCTTAACATACCCTACGATGCTAATATACAGATTTTGTCTAAAGTAACATATGTAAAAACTATTATTGAGGCTTACGAGTAAATTGGTGCATTTAGGTTGAATACGATCTATTAAGGATATTATCTTGCTCCAAAACGAATTTAAAGTGTCGTATCGTTAAGTTCTTAGGAACATCTGCTATACACCGACATTATGCAAAAGCATCTAATTGGCAAGGATCTGGTTATGACGAGAATATGAGTGAGTATTCTAATCGTTGTCTAATTTAGAAGAAGTTGTCTTGCAGTTGGTAGTAAGGCGTAAACGTAAAAAGGGTAATGTTGTCACCAAGAAAAAGCCCTCATCAGATACTAACCTTCATTTGTCGACACTCGGTTTACTGAATCTACACCTGCTAGTGTTTGTATATTTTCTAGAAGGAACTAAAAATGATGAAGAAGCACAAAAGCGATTTAAGAGATGGAGAAAAGGGGCTCATGTAGCTGAACACCAAAATAGCTATGGGAGGACATCTTCGGTGACATAGTTGCCAAAAAGGACCGCAAATCGACGTTGACCTCTTAACAAAAAGAAACCGCCGCCGGCTCAAAACGCATATATACCTCTTTGAAAATGCACACATTCATAGAGAACCCATCGGATCTACATCAACCCGTTGAATATCACATTTCCTGTAATACATATACAGGTCAATTGACTGACTTTTTAAACAATTAAATTAAAAGTCTACCACTTTACTGTTCAAAACTCTTGCCTCCTAGTGTACATATCCACCGTGAATGGATCCTAAAGAAATGTCAATATTTTTTACTGCATCAAAATAAACGACGACGCATATTTTCACAGACGAGAGTAGGAAACTTTTTCTTTTCCCTTTACGAAAATAAATCCTCCTACGAAAAGTGCTTCTATTTATAGTTAATTGCCAAGTGCACACGCAAACAAATTCCACAAAGAACCCACTGACAAAGGCATTCTGGTGGCTGGTGTGTCTGATACATAACGATAAAACAAACTCAAACTCCGACGAAGAGAACAAGAATGGACCAGCAACTCGTCGACTGGCAGAATAACTTTCAAAACATACGCGATCGTGGTCAGTATCTGCTTGATACTGAGAAATGGGCCGACTGCAGGTTCTTGGTGGGTACCCCGCCCAATCAGAAGGTTTTACCAGGGCACAAGCTAATTCTGGCGATGGCTTCACCGGTATTTGAGCGGATGTTCTACGGTAATCTGCCGGACAAAACTGATCCCATTGAGATACCCGATGTGCAGCCTGACGCATTCCATGCCATGTTGGAGTACATTTACTCGGACAAAATCAACATAAGTTCGTTCGATAAAGCCTGTGAACTATGCTATGTAGCGAAGAAATACCTTCTACCGCATGTGGTTTCGCAATGCACTCACTTTCTGTGGGCTGATTTGAGTCCTAAGAACGCATGTCGAGCGTACGAATTTGCGAAGCTGTTTGACGAGCCACGCCTAATGCAGAGCAGCATGGAGGTAAGCTAAACAGATGAAGTTGGTCGTTTATTGTTGTTCACTTTGGAACTTGTGGCCTTTTCAGATAATCGCTGCCAAGACTAAGGAGGTTCTTGCAGATCCGAACTTTTGCGACATTGAGATGTCAACTTTTCTGACGATACTTGACTCGGAGAAACTTAACATTGACACTGAGCTGGATTTGTTCAACGCATTATTGCGTTACGCCATGGAGAGGGGTTACATGCCGGACGATGATGACAATTTCGCCAGTACCAGCAGCAAGTCGCTGTGCGACCAACAAGAAACCCATACTATCGACGAGGATCAACCTGTGGTTGATGTAGAATCAATGCATGATCCTGATATGGAGCCCATTGAGGCTAAAGATGACGAGACCGCGACTCATTCGGAGGCCCACGAACAACACAGAGAGCACAGCGTTGAAATGGATGCACAGCGAAAGATAATAGATCAAAACCTCCTCAAGCAGGCGGTGAAGAAAATCCGTTTTCTTACACTAACCCCACAGCAGTTTGCTGAAGGGCCAGCGCGCTCAAAGCTCTTACAACAGAATGAAGCTTTGTCGATCCTGATCAAAATCTCCAGTCCTTTCATCGATGATTGCCCTATGCCCGAGGGATTCTGCACTTCGCGCAGCAGCCGGAAAATGAATTTTCCACCACCCAGCCGAGACAACTACGACGACTTTCGCATTACTAGAATAGACAACAAGAAGGTGTTCTTGTTTCCAACCACCAGCTCAGTCTTTGATTATCCGACTCGAGGTATCGACAATCACTTTTCCGACAATGAACTAACGAACGACACGAGGCGATCGTACTGCGTGCGGACGATCCAGCAGCAGTTTGACTATCGCAACACCAGTGTTACCGACTGCGGCCTGACATTTCAAGTGGACACCAATATTTTGATTACGGGTGAGTATGTCATCTCCAATTTGTCATTGGTTTCATAACAATTTGCCATTGCTTTAGGCGTCCAAGTACCAACACAGGTTCTGTGCGGCGAGCTCATGAATTCGGCTGGCTTTTCCGAGCGATATGCTGAAATTTTATACGCACATGTCCAAGATATGCAGGGATCGCGATTGACCTACACCCATTGCACGTCCCGTGTACGATATGACTCAATGCTGGAGATCTCTTTCGACCGACCTGTGTATATCTATCGCAATCGCATCTACAAAATCTACGTGGTGTTCAACAAGATCGGATGGTATCCGATGTACACCTGTGTCCCAGATATCGTCTGTCAAGGAGTTAAGTTTATGTTTAATGTTGGTGCTCCTGGAGAGTCCGTTCGAGATGGTTTGATTCGCGCTATAGTGTTCATGCATACCGACAATCAGTCTCCATCTCCACAGCGTCAAACTGTAATGCTGGAGTAGAGCTAAGCCGGCTCTACTTAGTTGGTATTTTTTTCGTCATTTTTAACTTCTGGCGTCCCCACTCTCCCCTTTTTGACTGTAGTTTTAAATTTGTGTGAATAAAAAGTATTACGAATAAATTTTTCGGACACGTAGGCAGAGTACGTTTTTAACTTTTGTAAATGGGAGATTGCACCGCATCACGTACTGAGGATCAGTGGCATCGCAGCCAAAAAGCCGCTGCAGTGTTTTTCTCAGCCACTACAATGAATTAGCTTCGACAAAGAAACCCGCCAAGCGCATTCATCTATGAAAGAAACGTAGAGAGCGTTGTTTATATAAAAGCGTTAGAGTTGATTGCGAGCAAGAAGAGCCATGAAAACCGGTTTCTCAGAAATAAAAAGAAAGCTCATGAGAAGAGCGAGATAGAGTTGCTGTTGCACGATTGGTTGTGAAATTTGTTCCAAAGGGTAAATAGAACACCATCAAGGTTACAATGCTCAAGCCCAAGCCCAAGCTTGCAAAGACTAAAAAGGGAACATAATTGTAGACTCGATTTCGATGCCAAAAATATGCAAGGACCACTCATGCAGGCAATATAACGACGCCTGGTAAAAGGGTAGTATGTAATGTACCATGCTCAGTGCTGTATTTGTGACCAGAGGTCAATAGTTCATATTTCACCTCTGTTGATCTGTGAACCGAATATGTAGCATTGTCTATGAAGTCTTGCCGTAGGTCTTCATCAATATTCGAAACGAAGTCATAAGCACCTCCTTTGGAAATACTCTATTTTTTGCCACTAAATGAAAACTTGTTCCGTAAGCTTTTAGTTCTTTATACCAAATCCTTTCACCTTCGGTTGTGTTTAACGCTACAGGAAGTCTTTCTAGTCTCCGAGCTTTCATTAAATAATTGCTATGCAGCTTTAAAGTGTATGCTTCTTGTTTGGCTGCATTTATCTGCCTACATTCATTGATTGTCAAACCAGAGGTTTCTTCCTGGCGGCATAAATCACATCTGCTGCGGCCAGCAACAAATAATTTTTCTGAAGGAAGTAAATCAAATAAAAAACAGTTTTTGCTTTAGTGTTTAGTTATTATTCACATTTATTTACCGCGCAGAAAGCAACCTCAGTCAACAACTGCCTTTATGATTTTAAATATCACATTTTACGGAAGCGCCCTCTCTATTGGGTTGGTGGTAAGACTTATGGACGCCTTCAGCTCCTTTACCGAAACTAATGTGTTCACGATCCCAACCACCGCACCGTAAAGATCTCCTGTCATCAGCACATTTGACGTTAAGAATCGCCAGAATCGTCACTATCGTCAGCGGCTTCGAGGAATCTCCGAATCACAAATAAGGGCCAAATTCCGACGGCTATCTGGGCTTCTCCCTGATGCCACTTGGTTCGACGAGTTAAATTAAGAAAACATTCCTGTACCCATTTCTTCTGAAATTTGTTTTTCAATTGCATTGCAATACGATGCTGCTTCCCCAAACATACATACGTAGATGGCCAGACACGCGGTAGTATACGTACAGTTTGTTCCCAATTAGAAATCGTTCAAAGTGAGCAGTTCGGAAGATACTGGGTAAATGGGTAAAAGCAGGCGAATTGATTATATTCTCAGTTCTTTAAGGGACGGTTGAATGTTCAATCGATTCCGCATATTGACATCTCGGAGTGGATGGGGTAGTAGTCTAAGAGATCTCGATTGATATCCATCTCCTTTGTAGCGCCAACAAAGTCAGCGGCATTGTCGCTCAGAATTTTCACAGGCACGCCTCTATGGTTAATAAAATTCCTTATGCAGAGCAGACAGCCGTCCGTAGATAAGTCAGCAACGAGGTTGATGTGTACTGTTAAAGTAAAAAGAGCGGTCCACCTTTTCTCGCTACAACATCCAATGTTGACATCTAGAGAGCCAAAGTAATCGAGGCCAACATATATGAAAGCCTGCACAAATAGTGTCAATCGTTCGGCCGGCAACTGTACCATCAACGGCTGTCTGGGCATCGCATTCTCTAGTTTACACCGTTGACACTCAAACTTTGATTTCTTCACGGCTGCATTGTGATGACTTTTACAGAATCATATAAAGAATTTCTAACTGTGTTGGCCACCAGCTCCAGAATTTAGTGATGAAATTCCTTATGATACAGGGATATTATCATTCGTATTAGTTTGTGTTGACCAGGCAGTATGATTCGACATCTGGTACTCTCAGGTAAGCATAGAGCTGTTTCAATTTTGCCGCCCAAAACGAAGTAAACTATTTTTATCAAGGAACAGTGTCAACTGAAAATGGAACTTGTTTTTGCCACATCCTGCCCTTTCTGCAGATTATAAACCTCGTCAGTATAGACCTCACGTTATACTACCTGGCATAAATAGGTTTCAGCTTATGACATCTGTTCAGCTGTGAGCTGACCAGAACGACGAAACATTCCCCTCAGAGAACATTTCAAATTAACAAGGAACCTCAACCTCAGTTTTAGATGCAAATAGGCTGAAAAATATCAGTTTGAAATCATCATTTACCCACCGTGTATGTAATACGAGTAGTTGGAAACAACGACGGTCTTGTGCTTCACAGTGATTACTGAAACCTGCAGTCTTCGCAAGTTGACGTGGACTTCGTCACCATTCAGTATACCCAAATATGGTACGGCAGCATAGGCTACCTCACTGTCAACTACAAATGTTTTTAATATGGTCTGCCCTCTACATAAAATATCACGTTAAAAACTATGTAGTATTCCACGAAACGTACCTGGTATTGAGACTCTCAATTTTTTGGTGGTATACTATCATCTTACTAATTGCAGCGCCATTTTCTCTCTGTTGACGATCACAGCGAAAAAGTATAGCATCCTTTTTGTATAATGGATTCGAAGAGAACTATTTTATCGAAATGCGAAGAACACACACGTCAAGGCCGATGCGTCTTCTACCCGCTTAGAATTGGATGTGAAATCCCGCAGGTCAAACCCTGCGAATGTGTTGCACCGCTAGGCTTATCTTAATTGCACTGTTGTCATTACGAAAACTAGCGGCATAGTCATAAGCTGTAGTGTTGGTCGATTCTTTTTTTCAGACAACTAAAATTTCGTGAGATGAATGGTTGCTTAAAATACAAGTCAATTTACACTAATAAATTAGTCTCCCCATTAAATGCTGGATGCCACCCAAACATCTTTCTCTCTCTCCATTCAATTTTCAGAAAAAAACTTGACACGTGCTCCGGCATTTTAATAGTAGTCACACCCTTTTGAGTGTTCTTCATGTATTGAGTACCGTATGACCTCTAAAGTCATGGATGTCATTATATACGTGTCTACCGATCTGGTAGTGTCCCCGTGCTTCCACAAAAACCTTTGGGAATCCTTGTCCGCTTCACAAATTCGCGCTTGACTAAATATCTATCTAATATCGGCGCAGACGGCAATTGTACTTCCCTTAATTTGAACAAAACGTTTACCAAGGGTTGGTTCAAACCCGGTTTAACAGAAGCGGCAGCATCAAATGTAAGTACCAATCGCAGCTTTCCTCTAGTATGTAGTCCTAGAAGTATTTCGATTACTCATGAAACACGAATCTTACCACCTGGTAAAACAACTCTAACAGGTAAACATCCTTGTTCGCCAAACGATTTCAATCGGTGTATGTACTAGTAAACAAACTTTCTTGCGCCCAGCGACAAAAATTTTTCGATAGGAAACAAATCGAGTAAAAAAACACATTTTCACATTTATTTACAACGCAAGAAACCACCTTGTTTAACAACTGCCTTTGCAATTCTAAATATGACATTTTACGGAAGCGCCCTCTCTATCGCGTTGGTGGTAAGATGGGTAGACGCCATCAGTTCCTTTATCGAAATAAATGTGTTCACAACAACGTCAGAAGCAAATTCTCTGATGGCTCACTGACAACATTCTCATTGGTGTTCAATGGTTTCTGTATGAGGACTAAGATTTTGAGAGAGCTTGAGGGAAAAACTACGCTGCATTGAAGGACTGCAATGGAGAGATATTACTGGAACAAAGGCGGTTGAAAGTTTTTTCAAAGAATAAAATGAGCATGCCAGGACTACAAAGCCTATAAAGATGGACAAGTGCAATAGTAGTAGAGACGCAGTCGGTGCTGAGAATATAGAAAGACTACTTCTGCAGACTGTATAACGGAGATAATGGTCTAAATATCGCTGATAGAATGAATTATTCTCCCTGGAAGAGAGCGGTCTGTTCTATGACCAAGACGAAGTTAAGTTAAGCAATAGCAAAGTTAAAGTCTAATAAATCTACTTGCTGGCGCAGATAAATTGTCTGCTGAGCTATTTAAACCAGCTGGAAATGACCTGGTTTGGAACATGCGCCAGGTCATCTGTAAGATTTAGGCAGTGGTAAGCATTCCCGAATCATGGAATCTCAGCATCCACAAGAAAAGAGGCCCGTCCACCGTCTATAAAATCGTATTATGTGAGCGCCTAAAACTATTCATTGACAATCTGGTTGGTCCATACCAGTGCGGCTCCAGACCAGGCCAGTCCACCATCGATCCACTCGTCAGAGTGTTAGACAAGGAGACGCGCTGTCATGTTACTTTTTCAGCACAGCCCGAAAAAGAATCACTGGGCAACAAAAGAAATACAATTTTTTTTTAAATCCACGCAATTTCTTGCGTATGCGGATTATAATGATTTGATTGGGCGAACACAACGAGCAAAACAAAGTACATGCTGTTATTATTCTAGAAAGGGCGCACATCACTGACGGGTCGGACAGAACGTCACCATCGTCAGTTATTACTTCGAGGTAGTTAAGGTCTTCGTCTACTTTAGAATGGAAAAGGAGTATCAACCACGAACTGTACGGGCTGTACTGCGACATCGGTCTAGTCAGGTGTCTACGGATCGAAAATCTGAGATGGCTGTGCCATGTTGGGCGATTGGACCCCATAGCTCTGGGTGTTTCAAACCCGTGGGGCGTCATAGTAGAAGTCGACCCCATCTAAATTGGCGCACAAGTGGACCTCAACCACTTGGAATGCGGTACTGGAGTCAGCTGACGAGAGATCATGCTAGCTGGAGAGGCTTGTTTGCTGAGATCCAAATTCACCCCATAAAAAGTATATAAGTTTTAAAGTTTTAACGAATAAGGGTGATATTCCTGTTTCGAGGTGTATCATATAATTAGGTGTATGTGTTATTGGGTAGATGGAAGCCTCTATTTAAATAATATCTTAAGAGATATTAAATGGTAGCGTATCATGGGCTTGTTCTGCATGCATCATGATGGACTCGCCCACTGCTAAAAAAAAAATTTGATGCTATGTGGCCAGTGTATTTGAAAAACATATTGCTTTACTAGCTTATCTCTTAAGTGGGTTTCCATATTGAGTTCGCTTGTTATATTTACTCCATGATACTTATAACGGCTCCCGGAAATTACGCCAGATTTTTTTTTGAAAAAAATGACAGAAAATGTTTTTGTTTCCAAATTTGGAAAAAATATCAGAATAGTAGAAAATCAGCAAAGAAAAATATGTCAGAAATATCGTTCCTGGTATTTTTTCCAAACAAGTTCTCTCTGGCGTTTTTTGGAAAAAAGACCTGAAATTTTGGAAAGATAGCCAGAAAATTCTGGATTTTCTTCCTAGGAAAAAAGGTTAGACTTGAATAGAAATTTTTTTTCCATAAAAAAGTCTGGCGTAATTTATGGGAGCCACTTATAATCTCTAACTTTTTCTACGGGGCCTTCGTTGAAGTGTCATTTCTCACTCACAGTACTCGTATCTTACAAGTCGATCGATCAGGAGTTGCACTCTCGTGTTGGTTTCAAACTATTCGGAAATAATTACTCCATTCCAAACAGCTGCCCCGTCACCCTCGTACATATTTTCGAGCACCCTTCCAAATTTTTATCACATTCCAATGTTGGATGACTTATAAAATAACGCTGTACGATCAATGGTTATAAAGAAAATACTCGTAGCATTTACTATTTGTTCAATAACTGAGTCCGCGGTCCTCGTCAGCACAAAAATATAATTTACGGTCCAATAATCGCTGCGTAATCCAGCTTGATATTCACAAAGTATTGTAATTTAATTGAATGTGACTCTTTAAAATTTCTACAGGGATCCTATCCACATAAGGAAGGTGAAAAACTGGGATATACTCGTATATTAGGATGACTCCTATTACTCCAGCGTCTATTTGGTCTCTGATTTGTTGTTGGAGGCAGACTGAGAGAGGAAGTCTTGAGCTTTGGGAATGTGAACGAATGCTTTATAACAATTCCTAACAACGCTAAATTCGTCGACATCAGCCTGATATGAGCTCACGAATTCACAGAAGAATTTGTTGATGCTACCAAAGAATATTTCTAAGAATTACTCGACCAAACCTATAAACAATGCTATAAATGTAACGATAAAATTATTGTGGGGATTGTGACGCCAAAATAGGAAACGAGAACGTTTTTGGTAGTAAATTGGATATGTCTTCCTACTTAACCTGCGCCACACTATGCCGGAATATGGTGGTCACTTGAACATAAATAAGTCATTAAAATTGACCATGTTATAACGCAAGATATTCCTGCAATGTTATACCATAGATGTCCAAAACCAAATATTCCGAGGAGTCAATATAGACTTGGATCACCACCTAGTCCAGCCTACAAATATCTAAGACGCTACGACAATGTAGAAATACTTAACGCTAAATGCAATAAACTCCTGTTTCTATCTTCTGTCGCGTATATCACAATCTCTCGTCAACCCCTTTATAATCCATATAAAGAGCTTCAGATAATTGACATTGATTACAAAAAGCCATTAGAACTGTCGCAACTGCGCACTATAGTACACGCCCCCACAAAATGGCTGTTTTGATCAGGAGTCGAGAAAAGCAGATGCAGCAAAAAAAAAAAACTCGCCGATAAAGCGGCACTGAATGAGAGCGACTCTTTACCAAAAGGTAAAACGGACATGTCAAGCCAACAAGACTCGAATAGAGACCTATAGAGATGAGCGATGAAACTTAGTAGTACAGTCACAGTTGGTATTGTGGTTAAATTGATTACAGAAAAACTTCTGCAGACATTTAAACAGTGGGAATGATCTCGATTTCGCTGTCAGTTGGCACGATCCATTCAGTTTGGCCGTTGAAAGCCAAGATTTCGACCAAAATAATTTAAAGATATCGATATCGATATCTAAGCTGAAATATAAGGCTAGCACACCGGATGGTATGTTATATGGCAGAAGGAAGCGACTCGGTAGTGAACATACACCATCTCATTTCCAGGATCTGACTGGAGGAAAGTTGCCTGATGAATGAAAGTGTGACCAATGCACTGTCACTTTCTTGTCTGTATCTTGATGCATTTTGGGTATTAGCACGTCGTCGTGTGTATCATAGTTAGTAGTTTGATATATGGTTTGATTCTGCAAAGATATCTAATTATTAAGGTTTGTATGTAGAATCTTTGTGACGGTTTGGTCATCTTCCAGGTGTGTACTACACCTATAAAGTGTTTCCACTTTTGATCGGAACAGTCACAGCTTGCTTTTTGTGCTGAAGATATTACTTCAGATTTAAGATAGTTTAGCGTATTCCGCTGTCCACATCTAATTCGAGAACACCATCTTCCTAGCAGATGTGACAGTTCATCTCAGCCCCATGTTTTCTCCGGACCATACATATTACTGATTATTACAAGGAATAGGAAGAATAGGCGAAAGAACACAATCGTTGCGTATTCTGCTGCGAGCTTCAAATTTCGCTGGCACCTTATAATCAGGGGCGATTCCTCTTAGTTAGCTAGTTTAGCGGCGCTAAACCAAGAATTTAAAATTTAAAATTCTTTGAAATACATTTTATACGCAAAATACAACGAATAAAATGTTAAAGTAATTACATATGAAGATTAATAATTGCAATAATCAATGACATACCAATCAACAAAACAACCTATCTATTTACAAATCATATTTTCCTACACACAACACAATACTCCCATACAAAAAGTTTCCCTTAAAATATCCTTTAGCGTACAAAATTGCGCTACCAAATTCCCTACAATCTATATAAGAGTGTTTGACTACCAGTCAAAGCACAGTTAAATAAACGGAAGGATTCGCGCAAACGAATGCGATAAAATTCAAAAGTGGAGTGTAATGTGTATGTTAAGTAAGCGCCCAGCAGTTACATTTTGTTCGTTCTCTTGTTCGTTCTTTTGTTGTACGTTCGTATGTTTCTCTTTCTAGGCAAATTGCAGTACGAATGCGTGTGTTTACTTCTGTTGTTATTAATTGATTGGATAAACTGTGTTATTGAATCCCAAAAGTTCAGTGCGAAATTATTTAATTTATTATTTTATATTAATTTTGTGGATTATAAATGTGAGTAAATATTAGATTTGCGGTGCCTTGGAATATAAGAGTGCGCTCTTATCTTGCTTTTTATTTGTGAGAAGTGAGATGAAAGTAACACAAAGGACTTTAAATTATGTTATATACATATGTAGATCACAGTGAAATACTCATAACTTTATTTTTCCATTTTTATTTTATCTACAATATTTATTTGTTTTTTTGAAGTGTATGTACCTATATCTTCACGCTTGAAAAACATATTGGTGGTACTTATCAGTGTTAAGGTAGTCTTTAGTGCTCACATTGCTGAAATCTTTTTGCGGGAAGTTTTCTACAGTTATTGTTAGATGGAGATTAGTTTTGTTTCGTTCCATAAAAACTTTTTATTTTGGTAGGAAATAAAATGGAATCCGCGACAATAACTGCTCAAACAAAATCCTTAATTGAAGATTTATTAGAGAAACCATTTGGAACAAGATCGTTTTCGGAAAAACGTTTAATTATTCAAAATGGACGCCCGTGCCCAAAACTATCAGGTTTAAAATCAACGCACAAGGACCGTAATAGAGAGTATACTAGAAACTTTAATGAAAACCAGTTTTCCCTTTACCCGTGGTTAGCAGGATGTGAAAATAAAAAAAAACTTTTTTGTTGGCCTTGTTTACTGTCCTCCGGAATTCATCTGCCTGGGGTACATCGGGTGTTGACAATCTTAATGCTCTAACCACACTTCAAAAGAAACACAAACAAAGTGCATCCCATTTACAATATGTGTTTAAACTAGCTACATTTGGAGAAAATAGTATAGATGAAGCTTTAAGCTCCCAATTAAGAACTGCTAACACTCAACATAACATCCAGGTTAGGAAAAATCGTGAGGTGCTCAAACGCCTAATAGATGTGACATGTTATCTGGCAAATCAGGAGTTATCATTTAGAGGCCATAATGAATCTGATTTGTCCTTAAATCCAGTAAACTATTGGGTCTACAAGTAAGTTTCCAGCGTTTTTTTTCCAAAATTTGAAGTTTTATTATGAAAACATAGTTACAATGCTTTATTCAAAGTATCGTCCATCGGAAGCTACAACTTTCCCCCATCTTTCTGGCAATTTATGAATTCCGGACCAAAAAAATTTCTCGTCTTTCGAGCCCAAGAACGTATCGCCGGGCTTTGTATACGATTTTCTGCGTTTAGGATTATCATAATAAATCCATTTCTCATCACCAGTGACAATACGATGCAAAAATGATTTATTTTTATACCGCTGCAGTAACATTTCGGACATGCAAAATCGCCGTTCGACGTCTCTTGTCTTCAATTCGTACGGCACCCAGTTTCCAACCTCTTGAATGAATCCCAGTGCTTTTAGGAGCAGGGAAACGGCTTGTTGCGTGACGCCCAATGATGCAGCAAGTTGTTCTTGAATCTGACACGGATCCTCATCCAGTAAAGCGTGAAATTCCTCGTCTTCAAAACTTTTCGGCTTTCCGGGGCGATCTTTGTCTTCAACTCCAAAATCACCACTTTTGAACCGTTTGAACCACTCGCGGCACGTCGATTCACCAATACATTCCGCCCCATAAGTTTCCGAAAGCAAACGATAGGCCTCAGCCGCACTTTCCTTCATATTAAAGAATAAAAGCAGCGCTTCCCGCAAATGACGTTTATTTGGCTGGAAACTTGCCATGATTTTGTTCGATAAAATGTACGACACTGATAGAACTGCTCAAATATAACGCTGCAAAGTTGTTGACAGATACAAAACCTACAAATAAAACACATGGGGTCTGACATTTCTGCCCGGGATCCACTGGTGGCGCCATCTCTGACAAACACTGGAAACTTACTTGTAGACCCAATACATACATTGAGTTTTTAAATATATTAAAACAATACGACCCTATATTATCACAGCACCTTGCAACGGAAACGGTTTTTAAAGGAACCTCAATGGCGATTCAAAGTGATCTGATCAAAGCGGATGGTGAGTTTTTAAACAGTCATATTTCCAAAAGAATTAAACAGTCAGAGCTTGTCGCAATAATGCTTGACGAGACTTCAGACATTCAAATGAAATCTCAGTTATCCGTTCTATTTCGGTATTATTTTAATAAGAGAATTCATGAAACTTTCGTTGGATTTATCGATGTAAGTTCTGGGCGAACAGCAGAAGATTTGTTTCATTTAGTTACAGCTCTGTTGGAGAAATATGACATAAAAGATAAACTTGTAGTGCAGACTTACGACGGGGCTTCCGTTATGAGTGGCCATTTGAATGGACTCCAAATGAAATTTAAGAACGTATGTCCCAATGCTGTATTTGTATTTGTAATTTAGTGCTGTCTCAAGGATTAAACAATATAAGAGAGTGCTACGTTCGCTGAAAACATTCAACAATATTTTGAATGTATTTAAAATGATGAGACATGTACACGGGAAAGTAATGATCGAATGGCTGGTTCGGGATACTGTAATTTTTTGAAAAGCTTTGAAACTGTTTTTCTTTTGAATGTGTTTTCAAAACTTTTTCCACATTCAGATATACTTTTCAATACATTACAAAATGCCAATATAGAGCTTGTTTTTTGTACAAACTAAATAAAAAAGCTTGATGAATTTCTTAAAGTTCAAAGAAAAGAAGGGTTTCAGGAAATTTGGCAATCAACATTGCAGGCTGTGCCATCACATGCTGACAAACGAAAAGCTCGAAAAGATCAATTTGATACAAATGAAACGAAATACAGGAAATTATTCTTTGAAATAGTTGATAATTTAAGTATGCAGATATCAGAAAGGTTTGCATCCTTTGAAAAACTAAAATATTTCGATTTACTAAACGGGAAAAAATTTAGTAACTATCGCCAAAAAACAAATTTTCCTGAAGAATTAATTAAAAATCTAATTGAAAGCTACCCGAACATATTTAAATTCACTCAATTAAAAAATGAATTGACTGTTTTTTGATGAAAACACAGGTACTACATCAGCAGGACCATCAAAAACGACAACACCATTTGATGTCTTGCTCTGGATGGAGACAAATATCGCCGACAGTTTTGACCAGGTGTACAAGCTTTCAAAACTTATATGTACAATACCAGCTTCAACGGTGTCTGTAGAGCGCTCCTTTTCTGCATTGAAGAGGATAAAGACGTACCTTCGAAGCACTCAAAGTCAGGAGAGGTTAAGCTATTTGGCTCTCATGTCTATCAAAAAGGAATTTTTGAAAGAGCTGAAAGAAAGTGACGACTTTTACAATTGAGTCATCGAAAATTTTGTGACCGTTGACAAACGAACGGAATGTATTTCTATTTGTATTTCTTGTATTAATAAAATTAAAAAATCACGATTCGTTTTTTAATTTAAACTTTCCCAGAGCACGTAGCTAATCCAATGCTTAAGACCAGGAATCGCCACTGCTTATAATAGCGATTAGTTTCCCTGATATACTCGTACTTCTCCCGCGCTAGGCCCACAATATATGTACAATACATAGCATATAACAGTATCTATAGAAGCGAGCTAAACCGAGTCATGACTAGACAAATTGTGCGGAATGACTATGTGGAACGTTCAGCGCTACGTAAAGGAATATTACTGAAACCTGAGATAATATTACATCCTCAGCATTTTACTTGACAAAATTATGTGATTGCATATGTTATTTTGATATCATTGGAAAAACGCAGGAAGCTGTCATTGGTGCGTTTGAAATAGAAGCTACTCGTACATGTAAAATATTTAGCTTAATGCCACATATAAGGCGTATTTTCATCATAATTTCAACATTTCAAAAGATAGTCTATCAATCGATTTCTCGCCAAATGTATAAGTATCTGTATACAAGTATTTAAGTAGATACAAATTTTAATGTACAACCTAAACAAGAAAAGCATACAATAAATAAAACAAATTTATTTAATCAATTTTATTCAACAAAGCCAATCTATATGTACAATCTTCTCCAAAAGATACAAAATAACAAACAATATCAAAGCGGATTTTTATTTTTTTTTCATTTTCATTTCAAGTAGGTTAATGCTTAAGTCCGAAGTTTACGTGTTTTCGTTGTTTAGGAAAGTGTTTTTTACTTTGTACAAAGCGTGGATGTTCAGAGATTAGTTTCACTTCTCCATGTGGTTAAGTTCTTTGATCTTAAGTTTGGAATATTTTATGCGCCTTCGCATGTTAGTGTGTTTTGATCGAAGATCTTATCTTCGCCGCAAGTAATCAATCGTGGATGACCCTCAACGCAGGTAATCAAACGATGGCTATCACCGGGTGCGGGGAAACGTGGGAATGGCCAAAAACGGGCGGCTGGTGTATCCGGCTCGACCTTCGTTGGGCACTTGAAACCAACAACAGCTAGAAATAAAGTAGGGATTGAGATTATTTTTATTTTCTTATTAATCTGCATATGATAGTAAACCTTCTGGATTGCAGGTTTTCAAAAGTTGATCGGGCCAATTGCATCCGTGAATCGTCTCATCATAAGCCAATCCAGCATCGCAATCAAGTTGATGTGGTTCACCAGCCTCGCACTTGATGTAACTAGTTGAGCATTCATGTGAAATAGGGTAGATACCGAATTGATATTCACAGCCAGGTGTTGAAATCGGAGTTGCTATAAAAAAAAAGACATGATTTAAATAAAAAAAATATAAATCAGTTCGCAGTTTTCCAATAAACATTGTTTCCTCTTATTTGATCTGGAGTAGCTATTCCTACAAGAAAAATAATAAGTCTAATGGTGTTAGTATTGCGGGAAGCAACTTAAATAGGTCAGTAGATACCTTAATAAGTTCTACAAAAAATAAAGGAAAATTGTCTCTAGATACTTAAAAGTGACGAGTCCTACAGGACAGGTGTAGCTCATCTTGAACTGCTAATGAATTCTGGAACAGAAGATGGATAGGAAAAGAGCCAAAATGCCTGTTTCCCAAGAAAACTTCACAGCGAATTTAGTTGATATCCCATTGATTTTATGATATTAAACCGAATAGGATGTGTCGTAAAAATTATACATATGACATCTAACTAAAATATTTTAATTTAATGGAAGATTTCAAGAGAAATATAGGCGACGGCAACGGTATTGACAAATGCAAGGTACCTTGTGTAGCTTTAAGAATGCTTAACGTCGGATGGCACTCATTCATTTAGCACACACTTGCAGTTCATAAGGAAACGAATCTGGAATAGACTGCCACAGGGTTGAATACTTTTACCCCTAAGTTTTCCAGCGGTTACAAAAAATATGTCTTAGGCTGTACTGTCAGAGGAGAGCCAGTACAGATTTTAGATTGATTAGTTCAGTCTATTATGACTCGTTTAAGACGCGTGATTTCAAATAAGTCCGGCTAGTTATTTGGGTAAACAGTTCTGTTGTCCTCAAGGTAGTAGCCCCTTTCTACCCTACCTTTTCTTTGGAAAGTGCTTGATGTGGAGATTTTGAGCTGTCTGATACCTTCCGTTTCAATCCAGGAATGTTGCGTTTTTCTTTTAACCTCATTCCCATTCTTTGATAAAACGAAGAAAAAAAATCAGAAGATATAGTAGATTTTACGTAAGCCGAAGTCATTGGCGCAGTAAAAAGAATGAATCCGTGTTGTGCAGTCGGGCCGTATTGCAATCAGAAGTTTTGAATTGAATTGGCTCGCGGGATTGTTCAATAAAATGATTGACCCACTCTATAAAGGCAAAAGCGACACGAAACATTGCAACAACTACTGATAATTGAAAATATGTGAGAATCCAAATGGTAGATGTACTATGGTACGGCTTTGTGGGTAGCACGTTGACATTTGACACAATTCAAGGTTTACGGATAATGATGGTGAAACACTGCGACGCTTCGAAAGATCTGTCGATTTTGAAAAAGATCTAATAGGGATGGAGCCTGGATCTCAAAAAGTATGCGAGACTTACATATACAAAAATATATATAATTGACCATATAAAAGAAGAACTTAAAGGTTGGGGTACACCAAGGCAGCGTTGAAAGTCCGTTGGTTTTTAAAGTGGTGCAGAATTTTTTTTTAAGTATGTAGCATATTAATGAGTCCTCCACGATATGACAGCCCTCCAGGTAATTCTTAATAATTGGATAAAGGAGCTAGAAGATACCAAGGCTGAACATCTGCATTGTCCTTTTTCCGAACTCGCTAATTCAACTCCTGACGTATTTTTTTTTATAATCAGTGCGCGCTGCGGCGGGATTGAGTATCCATAAAAGGTTTGCACACAGCGTGGCCGAAGGTAAATTAGGGAGGAATAGAGATAGTCATCTTGCCGTTTGTTTGTTACTTGTACATATCGTTTCTTCAGCTTTAAGGTACGATGCAACGCAATATTGCATAGCAAGAAAGGAAAAGGAAAAACGAGAGGGACAGAATGGAAGGTGTGACGACTGTCAACGCGTGTGACAAATAAGAAGTAGTGACCTAATAGGAAGTACTCGTACACGCATTCACGGAAGTCTCCACATTCTGAGACCGATAGTGGACAAACTACCGGCTGAGCAAATTCGGTTTGTCATGTTCAACGAAGATCGTAAGAAAATCCGGTTCAAAACAAATTAGAGAGTTCTAGCCGAGGTTCACTCAAATGCAAAAAGATATCAAACTCTTGCACGAGGTGATCAAAACTAGAGCGACCTGTAGAATCGTTTAATGATCCGCCAATCCAACACGTGGCACAGTAACAATACATACTCTAACCATATTCCAATAAATAAGAAAAAAAAATGCTGGATGAAACTAGGAGTTCGATTCCCCTGATCCCATAGACCAAATTAATATTTTAAAAGTTGAGAAAGCCAGCAGATTTCTATAATTAAGCAGTATTTGGCTCTGTTAACAGTGTTTACTTCTCTAGTAATCCTGATGTGTTTAAAGACAACTTTCTCACGGGAGATGTCAAACCTAACTAACTGATTGGTTCTTTGACTTGTTTATTTAATTTAAAGTATTACGCAGCCAAAAGCTGAGTCATGTTAGGCTGATTACTAATTTGGATATCTTCTAGCTAATATTTATTGAATGATCCCTTAAGAGTTTGGAAGGTCAGAAGACTCAAAGATGTTTATAAGAAGAAAGGCATTAGGGTTAGAAATAAATGTAAGCTGAACATCCCTACTTTCCGATATCTAATGGATGCTGGCTCGTTCAGACGGCGGGCTTAGCATGTTGGTATATTTATTGGCTGCTGCTATATTCTGTTGCTATATTAATTCGTTTCTATCGTTAAGCTCTCAAATCAGCATTGCCCTAGATATCCGTGAGAAGGGCAATGCATGTGCAGATTATGATATCTATTCACCCATTCAGAAACGTTGGCCAACTATATGACGTGACATTAGACAGAATTCTCATTAAAATATAATATAAAATGACATTCACATACATAAATTGACTTGCCCCTAAACCCGAATAAAATATAATACGAGTATGTGTCAAATGTCATTTAGCCTTAAAAAATCTTTTACAATTCGAATAATATACTTACGATCATATTGCCGAGTTCCGCAATCGACAGCCCAGTTATAGTTGCAGTGATTGTGAGCAGCTCCTTTACCATCAAACAGCAAACCATTTTCACATGTTTCCAAAGTCAATGTTCCATTTGTACACAAGAAAAACTGATCACAATTCTCCGTATGGGCATAGGCCTGTACTCCAACCTTCTCTGGACATTCTGGTGAATCAATTGCAGCTGATTGAGCTAAAATGAGAATTCAAAAAACAAAAAAAATTACAAATATTCAAATCAGATTCGCTTGCAATAATAATTTTGTAAATCAAATTTGTTAGTATTCAAATCTCATGACTGGACTATGCATAAGTTATGGCGAAGCCAAGTGTCACCTATAACAAAAGCCACAAGGTTACCCCAGCCCCAAATGAAAGTGAGCAAACGTTTGTGCGTACACATTTTGTCAATTGCAAACGATTGCAGTCATTACCGTTAGTATGGCGATGTTAACTTATAACTAGAAATGAGAAACAAAAAAAAATAAATAAATAGACAGACAGTAAAAGAAGAAAAGTGAAATTTCACTTTGCATTGACCACGATCTTAAGATTTACAAAATTTCCAAAGACAAAAAAATCGTGATCACCTTGACGCCAGTATGTAAAACGATTATCAAATATGAACCCTCCTGTCATGTTTGTCTTTTGATTTAATTTGTTAACTTCTCAAGGTTCAAATATTTTTGGTTTGAATGTTGCATGCCATGTTTTAAGTGTCAACATTTAGATACTATCCTATGCACATGTTGCAGACTTCCTTCTTTGGAGAAGTACTCGTAAAAGTAGCATTGTTGGTTCCCACATTGATGGCATCCACTGTACCAGTACTGTTCAATAGATTTGAATAAAACTCTCACTTTCGCCGGCGTCAACTTCAATGACAACAACAGCTATGACAACATTACAACAATACCAACAACGACACTCGACGATGTCTGCGACTATTGCGAAACATGGTGCTCATGGTGCCTAATCTGTCAAAAAAGCGAAAGAAAAATTACCGGATTCCAACAGGGTGATATCGGAAATCGGAAGAAGATGCTGGTAATGATGCTATTTGCTAAAGCCGGAGACTTCTTTATGACCAAATATGTACATGAATGATAGCTTCGATGTGCACGGTTACTTCCCTGGTTTTTGTACTGCACGAAGAGGAAAGGAGCAATGGAAGAAGAATTGCAAACAACAGTGTCGTCGTCGCGTCATCGGTTGCGGTGCACGAGCATTTTGTTACGTAAGACGCGGATGAGTGTGGGAAACAAGTCGATGCTGGTGTTGGCACAGTTGGTGCTGGCGTAGGTTATATTGCGAATCGAAGAGATTCCGAGAAAGCCTTCGCATTTTGTGGTTATTTTGATGAAATGGCAAAAAAAGGAGGAGTTATTTAATGTTTATTTAAGTCACATTTTGGAAACAATGTCTTAAAGCGAAAAGAGGACTGAATTTCACAGGTAAAAGACTACGTATGTATGTATATAATGGAAGCTAAATTTTGCAAGTTATCAATGATTGTATAGGGATAAAGCTCGACTGGAAATTTGCAAACTGCAAATATATATGCAATAGATCATCTCTTTAGACAACGAGGGATTCTGATAAGAAGAAATTCACAAAATAGAGTCGATAGAAACAACACCATCCGATGGACAAAATGACAAGCAAAAATTCGTTGATATCATAGAGACATCAGAAATCATCAAAATGGTTGATATTTGATAGGTCTAGCAGTACTGCTCCTTGATTGGGTGACGTACGATTATTATGCGATGCCCAGTGCTATAACTTTGGCTTCCTTATGGCCCGATCGGAGTACTGAGCAAGAAAAACAATATCAGTAGTATACATAGTATCCAGCTGTGAATGACTGAGTTTAAGAAGGTGCGCATACGGCGAATCAATGCATGCACTGAATCCACGGTGCCACAACAGTCATAGCCAGGGTGTTGAAATAGAGATGGAGACAGATAAGTGCTAAATGTGTTAACGGCATCTTTAATATCCCCGAAGTGGACTACTGACATCGGAATATCTACGCCTTTATTGGATTAGAAAAAGCGTCTGACCATCCAAATTGGGGTTGTGAGTAGAGCTGACCACTTAAAAACGAGTTAAAATATTGGTGATCCATACATTAGTCTCTGGTTTTTAACGTAAACCACCTGTCATGTAGACTTATGTTTACGGGATGCCCATACATCCATGGGAGCAAGAATACGCCTTGACATCGCTCTCCGCCAATACTTTGATACCAATTTGGAACTGTGTTGGAGGCACAAGTTCCACCTTTGGTATGAGCCGAGGCCGATCTAAAACCTCTTACTGCTCTTAGGATCACAGCACCCAATACTTATTTGCTACTCTACAATGGGTCAAACCAACAGGAAGATCCTTTCCCGCGATTTGAGATTAAACCACAGCCATCATGACGCTCCCACAAGGGGGCGTAGCTCAACAAGTTAGGCCCGGACCGAAATCCGGGGGGCTCCTGACTCCCATGGTACCGTGATTTAAGTTCTGGTAGGGACTACCCGTGGTCTTGCCGCCAACAAGACCTATGACCGGCAACTTGTAACTAGTCAAATCGTAGCAACCTTCAGAGGTTTCATCTGAAGATGTTTACGATAAGACCAGTAATATGCTCTGCTGCCGCTTTTTATTAGACAACGTCATTGATGGGTTAAGCCTTGGTAATTGGGCGGGGGCACGATGATCCATACAACCGAAATCAAGACAGCAAACTTCAGATTTGCACGTCCTTTAATACAGTAAACAGGTGTTTTTAAAGATAGGTATTTCTAGTGAGGCCATCTACTGGCAATCATTTGGAAAGGTAGATCCTTCACTGATGCACCGTCAAAATTCATGACATTTGGACAAGTAGAAGCGGAGTTATCGTGTCTGAAGTGACAATATATTTGTGTCATCGGTACAAAAATGAGCATCGACCAAAAATTGCTCGGAATTCAACATTCGAAGGACATCGCCAACGAGGTTAAATAAAACAAAAACTTCCTTTACAACATGGTAACCTGTGATGTTACACGGTGTTTTCAATATGATCCAGAAACTAGGCGTCAAAGTACCGAGTTGAAGGCGGTAGATGAGCCAAAACTAAAAAAATCTCGTTAGGAGAAATCAAAAGTGAAGACAATGTTGATTTGGTTTTACTATTCTAAGAGCATTGAGTGATTACACTATAAGTGAACGTGATTTACACCATAAAACATTGGATATCAAGGTGAACTGCTATAAGTACTCTATTGCTAAAATTTATCCTAATATTAAGTTATATAACTTTAGCAAAGCAAATGTCCCTACCCTGAAAACTTATTTAGCTGATTTCGACTGGCTTAGTATGTTTCCAAATAGAAACACTGAGGAGATGTGCGCAATTCTCCTAAATGTTATGCATGATTGTATGAATTTGTATGTCCCACTGAAAAAAGCGATGAGAAAACATCTTCCGTGGTACAATAAATCTTACCTTAATTTAAAAAATGGCAGAAATAAAGCTCAAAGCATATATTAAATCGAAAATTCCTGAAAGTAGGATCAACTTTGAAAGACTAGGGAATTACATATTTCGAAACTCTGGACAAATTTTTGTATAATAAATATATATTTGACACCGAATGCCAGATAGTGTCTACAACTTTGGATGGTAATCTGGAGCAGTTTGCAAGCTTCTTTGAGTCTGCTTACAACTCAAAAAGAATCGATACAGCATTTTCTACAATATTAATTCGAATGGAAGTACCATTGGCTCTTTGCAGTTAACTGAATCAGACGTCTTTATAGCTTTGGAAAAACTTGTCGATAACCCATCGTATGATTTCGGTTGTATATTAAATTCATTTCTAAAACACTGTTTTTATGTGCTATTTGCACCTCTCACAATTGTGTTTAATGCCTCACTATAGGAAGGTATCATATATTTCACCAATTCATAAAAATGGCTCCAAAGTCGATGTTGAAAATTACAGTGGTATTTAAAAGATCCTCAAAATCCCAAAATTATTTGAGTCCATCGTCAAAGACAAATTAGTTTTCCTTGTGAATGAATTAATTTCACCTGAACAGCATGGTTTTTTAAGATGTCAGTCAACTGCCACCAACCTGATTCAATACTCTAATTCTTTACATTGCAATATAGAAGCCGGGTATCATGTCGACGCTGTATACACTGACTTCTCAAAAGCCTTTGATAAAGTCAACATTTGTTTATTGATCCACAAATTAAATTCTTTTGGGTTTCGCTCGCGGATGCTGCATTGACTTGAATCTTATCTTTCTAATAGAAAGCAATATGTTGCCATAAATGGAATTTGTTCTATTGGGTCTTCGTGCGGTTTGCTAAGAGATGGCGTAACTTGTATTATTCCATTGGAACATGCGTTGGAAAGCTACTGTCATTGTACGTCATTTCAGTATATGTCATTCATTTGAAGCGTAAACAACAATAATCTTTTTTCACTCAAATATGTCGAACTTTGTGCTTGAAAAAGTGTTTTTGCGGGGAGTTCTTCTTCATTACTTTAATATGCAGAAAACTGCTGCCGAAAGTCATCGTATTTTGGTGGAAGTTTATGGTGAACATGTGCTAGCTGAGCGAATGTGCCAAAAGTGGTTTGCACGATTTAAAAGTGGTGATTTTGGCTTGGAAGACGATGGACGATGAAGTTTGAAGATGAAGAACTGGAAGCATTACTCTATGAAGATTGTTGCCAAACACAAGAAGAGCTCGCAGAATCATTGGGTGTCACTCAAGCAGCCATTTCAAAACGTTTAAAACCAGCTGGATGTATTCGAAAGCAAGGAAATTGGGTTCCACATGAACTCAAGCCGAGAGACATCGAAAGGCGATTTTGCATGTCCGAAATGCTGCTGGAACACTACAAAAGGAAGTCATTTTTGCATCGGATTTTTACTGGTGATGAAAAATGGATCCAGTACGACAACCCCAAGCGCAAAAAATCATATGTGAAACATGGCCAACCAGCCAAATCAACGGCAAAGCCCAATATACATGGCGCGAAGGTAATGCTCTGTATTTGGTGGGATCAGATGGGTGTGCTGTATTATGAGCTGCTAAAACAGGGTGAAACCATCAATGGACAACGCTACCGAACACAATTTATCCGTTTGAAGAGAGCAGTGGCCGAAAAACGCCCGGAATATGCGACCAGACACGAGGCAATAATTTTCCATCATGACAACGCTCGGCCCCACGTTGCTATTCCGGTTAAGAACTATTTGGAAAACAGTGGATGGGAAGTCTTACCCCACCCGCCTTATAGCCCAGACCTTGCCCCTTCTGACTACCATTTGCTCCGGTCGATGCAGAACGCCCTCACGGAAATACGGTTCACATCAGAGCAGAATATTAAAAATTGGCTTGATTCATTCTTGGCTGCCAAGCCGGCGCAGTTCTTTTGGGATGGGATCCACAAATTGCCAGAAAGATGGGAAAAAGTCATAGCTTCAGATGGGCAATACGTTGAATAATACTATTGTACATGTTTTTCTTAAACAAACGTTCAAATTTTGAAAAAAAAACCGCGCGAATTAAGTTATATATCCAATAGATATTTTGGTGTTAAGTCTGGATTTCCTCAAGGAAGCCATCTTGGACCAATTTTGTTCTTTCTTTTTATAAATGACATCGTGGCCTCTTTATCGTTCTGTAAGTATCTACTTTTTGCGGATGACATAAAGTTGTTTGCCCTAATCAGACCTCCCCTCGATGCAGTCCTATTTGAAAATGATCTAAACGCATTTTTTATATGGTGCGGTAAAAATCTGCTGCAACTAAACCATAAAAAGTGTAAGCAAATTTCTTTTTACAAAAATTATCTCCCATATGTTACAAACTTTAATAATGATGCTCTTATTACACTCGTATGTAAATTTGTCAATGACTTAGGCGTTACGTTTGATGAAAAACTCAACTTCAATATTCACATATCAAATTATATGAAAAGCCTGTTCTATGATGGGATTCATTAAGAGAACTAGCAAAGAATTATCGGATCCTTATACTTTTAAATCTCTTTTCATTTCTCTAGTGTGACCGATCTTGGAATACTGTGTCGTCATTTTTAATCCATATTACAACATTCATATATTAAGAATTTAAAGAGTCCAGAAATTATTCACTCGATACATGATACGCAAATTTAATTGGGAAGGATTTGTACTCTCCTATAAGGAAAGATGTCTTTTCATTGACTTAAAAATGTTGTCGGATAGACGAAAAAACCTGGAAATTCTCTTCGTACTTTGTTCTCTTCTCTTCTACTGAAATTTGGTCACTGCGCTCCACAGAGACCATATAGAAGAACATAGAACGATTTACGGTCAAAATGAGTCAATAAATCGCTGTTGTAAATCGTTTAATAGTGTTTGTAATGAAATTGATTTATCTGATACTAGAGATATTGTAAAAAAGAAACTAAATACTCTATCATATTTTTTTTTAGTACTATTGGTTTAACCTGCACGGCATTACATCTGTAAACAGATTCAGACTGTACGCGTTTCTCAATCGGCTGTTAACCACATTAACTACATTGCGGCTGACGCTACGACGTCCTTACGTTCCGAGGATTGAACATTAACTAAGACCACCACATAGTTGTGGCTGATATACGGTGGCAGAGCATTTTAAAGATCAACATTACTACAAGGAAGTTTGATGTTGAACGTTTATGTACAATCTCCAAAGATCGTCAGAAACTTTGCCAATCAAGGGTATTTTAATCTCTTAAAAAGTCCTATGAAGCCAGCATTAAGTAGTGGAAGGAAGGGCCAAACTAAAGATCAGATTCGGAGCAGAAGGTTCGACAATTTTAGTAATCCATATTAAGGCTAAAAAGTCTGCGCCGAAGCCTGCGAAAGCTAGGAAGGGAACGTACATAATAGTGGAATCGCAATTAGTGCTGAAGGTACAGAAGATCTTTTTCTACAGACTGTATAGCGATGACAAACTATACAGTCTGGATGATGATTTTGTAAATATAGCCGTATCTAAACTAAAGTCTAACAAAGCTGATGGAACTCATGACCTGTTCGGCGAACTTTTGAAGCACGGGAATACTTAGTATCGTCACTACCATTTCCAACTGTATAGGTATAAGGGACCCCGCCCAATTGTCAAGGCTTCTTCCATCAATAAAATTGTCTAAAAAAAAGCGAGGGTAGAGCAAATACTAGTCTTGTCGTAACGGGTTTCAGAACTTAGCGCCGCTGACGGTGACTACGATTTGACCAGTTACAAGCAGCCGGTCATAATGTCCTTTCGAATGATAGGACTACTGGTAGTCCAGGACTTAAAACTCGGTACCATGACAGTCAGTTTGAAAAAGGTAGACCCTCTAGTGGGAGCGTCATGGTGGCTGAGGTTTAAACCTCAGAGAGTCTTCCACTTGTAGTTGACACGATGTACAGTTGAAATAAGTACTGGGTGCAATGATCATAAGAACGGTAAGAGGTTTTAGATCGGCCTCGACCCATACCAAGGATGGAACTTTTGGCTCCAACGCGAATTCCATTTTTTATCAGAGAAGAGAACTGACGGTGAGCGTGAATGTATGGGCATCCAGTGAAATTAGGTCTTATACAGATAGAAGTTCACTTAAAACACAGGAGACGTTCTGTATAGGTGTTAGTCTCCTCAACATCACTCACAGGATTTATCCGCTGTACTATGAGCTCACAATCATAAAGCCTTTGGTCAACTTGATTGGTCCATATCAATCTGGCTTTAGGACAAGAAAATCCACCATAGACCAAATTTTAAGGAAAACCCATAAATTCAGATCGAAATACACAGCTTTTTTATCGATTTTAAGGCTCCATATGATATTATTCAGGTTCATTAGTCAAAAAGATTCTAACGTTCAATAAAGACCCCACCTTCGATACTGAAAGAGGATTTAGGTGTGGCGACGCACTGAAAAATGAAAGTCCAAAACTGGTACACCTACGCCAAGATTTTCTCTTGCCAATCGCTTTTCATTTGGGTTAGGAGAGCAATATTAATCAAAGGCTTCTCTCAAGAAACTAAAGTGACATGTTTTAAAAAATCCTAACCATTAGGTTTCTGCTTTATGGTGCGTTGGATGATATGATTGTCGAATTTGTCAATTAATTTTCGGCTTGTCTAATGGAAACTCTAATTCTGGTTATGACTTCAAAAATTGATTTAACTTTAAACTTGCATGAGGAAGACAACATTCGTAAAACAATAAATAAATCGACCTATCCAAAACGCCAAAGTTCACTTACTTATTAATCATAAACTACCGAAAACTGTTTAATTCTGAATATGTATACCAAAAAAGAAAATCGGTTGAGCCAGAATAGCGAGACTGTACCCTAGCTATCCATTTAGAAATCTCTCCCTCTCTCTAGGAGTATAATAATGGTGGCATTTCTTGATATAGCAGAAGCGTTCACTAGTTGATGCCTCGGTCTGCAGCTGGATTCACTTCATTGTCGTTGAACCACAAAAAGAAGACCACACAGTGGGACATCCCATGGAAGTGTTCACTATAACTTGTTATAGCTTTAACAGGCTTGTCAAATTAGAAGATACTTGATGTGGTTTTATTGGCGACATTAATCTTTATCTGACTAGCAAACACTCACTCTAGCATTATATAACATGCCCTATGCCTGACATGCAGATATGGCTTTAGATTCAAACCAGCTAAAATTGAGCTGGTCCTCTTCAGGCGGGGCATCAAAACACCATGCATCATTCCAAGCTAAACGGGATCTCTCAGAGTTTCTAAAAGAGTATTAGGTACATATGACTCATCCAGAATAGCATACTGAGATGAAAAGAAAACTTTCAGGATCGAAGCAAAAAAGACGACGTTGCCCTCTACTCGGGCAAACAGACTCTAGGCCGGAAATGACCTATACAAGCGCAAGTCAGACTAGTTCCCATTAATATTAATTTACGGTTCGTTTAGCAACATGTTACATGATACTGTATGTTGATGATCAGGTCTGGTCTCAATCTAGGAGACACTCGGCAATGGAAAGAGCAAAGTTTGGCTAGTCTACTCACGTGCCATGCCAAATCCACTAATTAACTGCATTTCAACTTACTGAAATTGATTTCACCACAAACTTCAGTTTTACAGATTGTTCTAAAACAACTGAATGCGTTTGCGAAGATGTCTTCTCTGAGGACTTCTGAAATATACTAATCGTTCAGTCCATCCACATACAATAGGGTCTTTCAAGCTGAAGTGATCAGGGTGGTGGTTGTTAGAGCCTGAATCCAATAACTTCGACGAACGTGAAAACATCTCTATCTTCGAACACCATGAAATCTATTAACTAGAAAGAAAAACAGCGTGTAAGATTACTGTATTAGGTGACGGGACATACATTTCAGGAGACACAGCCACTGATAAACTGACCAAACTAGGATTCCTAGAAACAAATAGTAGGCAGCTTAACAACCCCAAACAATTGAAACATTTTTAGGTACTCTCTAATGCCAGTGATAGATAGATCCTTCGTGAGGTCTCTAGTCAATCAATTGACACCCTCGAACACCGACGTAACGTCTCCTGTCTCACTTTATTTTATCGCTATTTCCACCACCAGTGCTCCATTGAAATCGCCAGTAGCATTCCACCTATTCAAACTTTTAACCGTAACACCCGTCTCGCTATGAATGCTCATCAGTATACCCTCAAGCCCATTTTCGGACGTACTCTAAAATATCGTGATGTGTTCTTAAGCCGTACAACTCGCTTATGGAATGCCCTGCCGATCTCTGTGTTTCCTGGTCGTTATAACTTACAAACATTTAAAAACAATGTACATCGGTACCTGTCTTTTCTCCCTCCCTAAATTTTCTTCGCCGGCGCTGTGTACGAACATTTTAAGGGTACAAAAACCCCTTGAGCGCGTGCTTATTATAGTATAAAAAAAAAATGTGGCGAGAGCAGAGATATCTCAAAACTCATAAAATTAATTAGTTCTCCAGTGATGAAAAGGAAGATGAATCTATTTAGCACGCATCAGATCGAAATCCTTAGGCAATTACCTTTTCTGAATTCTTAATAATCTCCACTCTAATCTTAGCTAACATTTAGGGAGACCTAATGGAAACTATTCTATGAAGTAAGAACTATTTTGCATAGAAAATTACTGTGCAGCATCTACATTGATCTAGGTACGTCATCCCAATCTCATAATCAAACTATATTTGATAAGATACTTATTGCTCAAGGATTAAACCGCCAAAATCAAGCTTAAAAATAAAACTTCATGACAAAAAAAAAACACCTCGCTATTCCAATTTAATTTATATCTAACCTTGTGCAGTTGAAAGTAAAAGCAGCAGCAGCTAATCGTCACCACAATCTACACCATTTGGCTACTTATCACTTTAAAAAGTAATAAATCCGTCCAATTATCTGATTCACGAATTAACAAATCCCCCCTCACGTCAACCACAGTAACCAACATTCACTCAATGAATTGTAAATTAATTCATTCCTAGGAAATGCGAATAGTTAACAGATATTAAAACGACCAACTCAACAATAAACATGGTGTAGAATGAAGGAAAGAAAAACCATTCGAAGCTTGTCTTTCCAGTTTTCTGAAACAGACACAGCCGTTTTATTTTCAAAAAATTTCATACCTACTAGCATATAACTGAGGAAAAAACGATTTTTTTTTTGTTGATCTAAACGATTGCAACTAACTTAGTGAGGATTGAGTGGATTACTCGTTATCTGCGCATGGCTATGAGTAATTGATTATCAATTTAATTTTTACAAAAAAAAAAAAAAAAACCGAAACACAAATAGTGTCTAACAGGATTCAAAAAAGTCCAAATTTATCGTTCCATTCATTATTAAGTCATCTCAAATGTTAGAGTTCATTTTTCAGTTGAATAGAAATAAACTAGTTATGATTTAAATGTCGGCCCAAAGAGCCTGTTTTGAGTTGTAACATTTATTTAATGACAGCAGGTTTTTTTTTAAATTTTTTTTATAAAACAAAAAAAAATAAATTTAAAAACATTTTTAGTGATCTCTGATCAGATCACATCGGATCAGTGGTATTTTGACAGAAAAACCTCTGCATTACTATAATGATAATCGCTGAGTTGACCTTGTTACAATTTTTTCAACAAGTCCTTTCATTTTGACGAGTGTACAAATCACTTGCAATCACTTAACTGTCAAAACTACAACCAAAAATCTACAAAGTCGCCGGAAAAGGAAAACCAAAAACAAAAAAAAATTGGCAAAATGTCCAAAAACCAACAATTAATTCATCGGTGAATATATTTCTTTTTAGGTTACGTATACGCCATACAACAATACAACAATACAGTACACGACATGGATATTGCATTATCTTACAAAATAAAATAATAATAAAACAACAACCTGTTAACGGTAAGGTTTGCTTGTGTTTCTGCATTGTACTAGTATTGTATTTCATTTTAATGTCTTACGAGTATGTTAATCTTTTCTTTGCTCTTTTTTTGTTTTTGGTTTTCTGAATTTTATTTTCTTGTTGAACACAATTGAAGTCTCAAAAAATGCATTAAAGTCCAATTAGAGCGACGGGCGGGTTTGCTTTTTTTTTTAAATGGTGGTTCGATGGCTTTTTTATTTTTATTTTTTTGCTTTATCTTCGTGGAACCTTTTTAATGAACAAGAAATGAAAAAAAAAAAAAAAAAAAAAAAATTGGAGAATTTCTGCAATGCCAATCACGTTGGAGGCACACAAAAAGAATTTATATTTGGCAATTAGTGTCGATTGGTCTTCTTTTTGGGTAGCATAAGTGAAACGTGCTAAAAAGCCACTTATGTATGTAGTTCCCAGGAACTGGGTGGGCCGAATTGTTACCATGAAGATCAGCCTACTTTGTAGTGTCATTATTTGATTTATGTGATTAGCGGATTAAAGAGAAGAATAAAGTTGATCAGATATGAAATTGAGCAATTTGCGCACAGTTTAAAGTGATCATTTTGCAAAACAGCCAAACAACTTTGGCATAATATTGTATTTTGTGCTGACGAGATTCCCATTTATTTGAAATTTATTCAAACAGGCAAAAAAGCTGAAATAAAATAGAAATGAAACGGGTAGGTACAAAAATGCAAATTTTAATGGTAACAGAAATATTTTAGAGCCATAAATCGTGACACGTGGATAACGGCAAAAGCAAATACAGTAGATAGGCAAAGATCAAAGGACATCTTTTCTACGAACTCATTTTCTGAGAAGCTTGCTAGTCATCATACCATATTTTGGTAGCATTATACCAGCTTTACTGCAGTCAAAAAATGTCACTATCAACTTGTCTGACTGACAAAAAGCAGCATTACTTAATAACTTATTTTTTTGGTGTTGCAGTCCGGAGTGGACCAAGGACTCAATCAATAAACCTCTCAAGATAGCTGGGTCCTTATCCAACTGTCTGTACTATCGGTTGAGATTTTCTTGTACGCGTCATCTAAGACGAAATCTTTTTTTAATGTGTCGCCCCTCTGAACAGGATTCCTAGCTAGGATAGGTGACTTATACACATTGCATGCTCATAAAGTTCGTTGCTATATTTTGGTATTTTCCTCTTAAAAATCCGTCAACGCAAACAGGACCAAAAATCGTCCGAAGAATCTTGAGTTTCTCCGCATTCTCTAAAGTCTACAGTTTTGTGCCACAGAGCAGGATTGGGGTGACGAGTGTCATGTAAAGAGTTCCTTAGTGTTTTTTTATAACCCCTTATTACTCAATTTCATCCTTAGGCCAAAGAAACAGAGATTAGGAAATCTAACTCATATATCACTTGATTTCTGAGGTGCCATTGTCAGAGTTAATAGCGGAGACGAGGTAGAGAAAATCCCTAACAACCTCAAATTAATATCTGTCTTGTTTCGTACATTCTGTATGATTCGCTGATGTTGAGCGTCTCTTCTTGGCTTTGCCATGCCGTCATTCACAATTGAACCCATTTTGGTGCTTCTCTTCATACGTTACCACACGCACCAGTGATAGCTCGTTGTGTTCTGAAGGGATACCTAGAATTAGGAATGGCCCTGTACTCGTATATATAGCTCCTCTTTATAAATGCTGTCATATGGACTCCCTCGGTTTTCTCAAGTAACTACCTTTGTATGAATATTTGGCCAGTCAGATCATTAACAAATAGTATGAGGCGTTCATACAGAATCTTGCATGCAATGTTAAGATCTCCTTTTTTGTGGATCTGACGCTAAGGTTCCAATCGTCAGGGATATTTCCCTCCAATAAAATCGTGGAAATGAATTGGCGTATGCTGCCTACAAGGTCAACTACTGGTGCCTCTAATAGCTCGGCAGGTAGGCTGTCCAGTTCGGTGGGATTGTTGCACTTAACTTAAGATTTTGCTATTTTAACTTTTATTGTGTCAATCGCAACATTTACCGGATATTTCGGAGCAGATCGAAAGGCTTTCAGAAGATGTGGGAATTCGTTTGAATAAGGCAAACTAAGGCAACCCCAATCTGAAGGAATGATCGAGCAATATTTAACCACACCGCAAATGAGCATCTGTCTCAAATTTTGGGCAAATCCTGCGATAGGTGCACATTTCAATTGAGAGAAAAAATTACCATATACGACCCAAACAAGAGGTAAACCCAACCAAATTGATCGCAACAAGAGAGATTTTCAACATACGCAAAGCCTTGCGCGGTTATGCGTTACAATGGCAATAAGCACATGTCCAACCGCAGTCATGAGAGCGATCTTGGCGTTCATTCTTTACATGTCATAGTTATGGCAGATAAAAAAATACTTAGAACAAAAAAAATAGTAATCGAACAAGGAAATGCATTGGTTCGAAAAAATACGATGCATTATTCGATAAACCTGCGCTTCTGCCTTTTTGGTCATACGAATATGTATGACAGTATTAAGTAATTCAAGAAAGTTCAGGAATAAGAAATATTGAAGTGATAAACTTATGGCTTGAGTAAAAGAAGGGAATAATGGAGTTCAATACATATAAACAAATCGGTAACTAATGAATGTGTGGAATGTGCATGGCTTTGGGTAAATGTGACAACTTTCAGGCCAAAATATGTCCGAATCAATTTTGAGAAGTCTTACAAAAATTACAAACTAGTTATGATGTTACACAGTCATGCGCCCATCAAAGGACTTGACACCTAAGTCTAAGCCAACCCTATGCTTGTGTGGAAAGACTTACAAAAATTTACAAGCATAACAGAGTTACCGTTTCTGGATAGCTGGTTATTGGACTATCTTGCAAGTAGGTAATGCATAAAAATATCTCAGCAGATTTAGCAGCGAGAGACCTTCGAAATGGAATAGAAGCGCATGGACCACTGACCTACAAGACTATAAAATATTGGGAAAATACCATATACTAAATAAGGGTATACTTACCATGGACTACTCATTCTTAGACTCATATAAGATAGTGGTTTGGTGGATGCGCTCTAAAGTCGGTTTCCATGTCAAGATTAAGTCAGAGTATAGGCTCACAAATATGCAAATATAACTCCCAGAAGAATTGTAACACGAGCGGGGCTCTGGAATTTATATGCAAGAGGACTAATAGACCATAAGCTCACAGTACACTACAACTCATCTTCATGTCTAGCTCTAACAAAAAATGTTGCTTTCAAAATTCAGCCATTTCTATGTTGTCATATTTCGATTCTCCCAACTAAGTCATGATTTTGGTTCTGTCCTGACATTGGTATTGGTATTGGGCCTTACTATGTATTTGCGAATTAATTCCAACCGTCTTTGTTTAATTATTTTAAAGTTGACCTTTCTTTAGTTGAACAGATATTTAACGACCTCTGGTACATAAAAAAATGATTAGGCTTCTAAAACGGCTGAAATTCGAAGAATCTCTTAGTAAGAGCGTTGTCCTCCATTCGCTTTACTTGGCTGAGCAAATAAGGTTTTCGTATTTCCATTCAAAGCATCATCTTCAATTTTGAATAACTCAGCAAGTAACCCGTAAAAAAAAGGGAAGATTCTTTGGTTTTATATAAGTATATGTATACACATTTTTTATATATTGAATGCGTTTATTAGTACTTCTATTCACGTCTGATCTGTGTTTTATAAGCACAAGTATTCTTCGACTTTCTCCTTTAGCCAGTGGAACATATAATACAAATATAGCTACGGCCCCATGTGGTTTTTATAAAATTTTTGATAGAATGACAAAGAGATTTATGCCTCCATGGTGTTTATATGACGACAATCATCGATTTCTTTCAGCTGACGCCTAGTACGGGAGCTTTTCTTTTATCGCAGGATTTTCTTCTCTACCGTTTGCCGGAATTCCTCATTGGTTTTAAAGTTCCCTCGCTTACTTCATGATTGTTCGGCATTTGATCTACTTTTGCTTCCCCATTGTGAAGGGCGTTGGCATACTGGAGAGACATCCTCAGGCGCTTATTGTAGGGCTCTGGCTGTTCCAGCCGTTCTGAGTCATTCAATCTTGTAGTTGTATTTTATTTTGTCTATATTGTCTCATCTGAATTGGACAGCGATTAGAAAAGCAGCAAAGTCGAAAATTGCATCTCCAATATATTGGGGATGCATACATAATATATACATAGTATATCTTTGTAGATAAATTTCATTGGAACCTTTTTTTGAGGCTGTACTTCCAATTAATCCTCCTTATAGCCGCTACTAATTTTAACATGAAAGGCCTGCCTTCAGCACTCCATTTGCCGATCGGTGAGTATGCAGATAAAAGACTCAAATTCAGCTTGTCGGCGTAACATTGTCTATAACTTTCGATCTGAATCTGCATTCTAACGTATGTTCCAGTGTGTATCCTAAATTACAGGTACGTCAGTCATGTACTATACTATGAGACGACATTTTCTAATCTTTGATAAGCTGTTGGAGAGTATTATTTGAGCGAGGATAGATTATTGTGTAAAGTTCCTCCAAAGAAAGTAAACCAGTTTTAAAGGCCATTAATATATCTTACATCAAACTTTGATTCGAAAACCGGATATTTCCTCGTTACAGCTGAACCAGTACTTAAGTTTGAAGCAGAAAATAGAGCGCACTCAAAAACTTTTAAATTAAATGACAAAGTAACGCTATGAGAATGATAGGTCCTGGTGTTGATGATATTGACAAGCGCTGTCATTAAGCCCTGATGATTGAACTTTCGAAAGTAAAGGGTCTTTCAAAAGTCGCACCGACATGTCAATGGTGAATAATGTCTGACCGCTACCTTTTTTTATGTCATCTTTGACATTTGTGAAGTAGACACGTGCACAATTTAAACCATGGATGGTTACGCGCAAGAACAACGCATTCGAACTTACTATGCTGGGTTTTCACGCAAAATTATCTTTAGCGATGAAGCTCATTTCACATTGGATGAAAAATCATTACATCCACAAAAATGAACTGTTTGGCATTGTTTTTGGGCTAGTGGAATCATTGGTCCTTTTTTCTTCGAAGATGCAAATGCAAGAGCTGTTACTATCAATGGAGAGCGCTATAGACAAATGATTGAAGATTTTTTTTTTGAAGATTGAAGATTTTTATTTTCAACAGGATGGAGCTAGCAGTCTCACACCGCATGCAAACATTGAGCTATTGCGGTCTAAGTTTCCAGGTCGATTAATTTCACGTAATGGTGACATAAACGGGCCACCTAGATCATGCGGTTTAACGTTATTAGGTTATTTTGGCGGTTTTTTTTTTAAAGGAAAGTCTATGTACTAGTGGATAAGCCAACAACATTTGCATAGCTGAAAAACACCATTCGGACCGAAATTGATGAACTTAATACAGTAATGTGTGGGCGAGTCCTTAAAAATTTTGATGTTCGTACGAGAGACTATAGACATTCAAATGTTGCTATTTTTCACACATAATTGTTCAAATCCTTATTTTTATAAAAACGAAAACACCAGAAGAAATCTATTGTAAGTACGTACTTGTATTTACATGTTTTAATAAAAAAAAAATAGTTCCCCAATTTTTTATGCTGTTGATATCGGAATTTAATGAGCTTAACATACGCTGCCGTTCCCGTTCTACAGCCGAAGAGCAAGGGCATAAGTCCGGGAACGAATATGAAAAGTAGAGAGTGCTGTCATCAGCAAAGGAATGTATTGGATTAGAAGTGGCAGACAAGAGATCATTAATGAAAATTAAAAATAGTGTCGGAGACAGAACGGAGCCCTGCATTTATTTTGTGAATATCAGACTTGAAACCGTCCAAGACAACTTAAAGTTAACTTTCCGAAAGGTAATTTCTGATTCATTGAAGAAGAGAGCCATCGATCTCAAAAGCACGCATTTTCGACAAAAGAGCCTGATGCCAAACTCTGTCAAATGTCTTAGAAATATCAAGTGCAACTATATTGCTTCTGCCAGATTGATGTACGATCACCAGTAGACCTGTTGCTACGAAAACCATACTGCCGGTCATTAAGAAGTTTCCGTGTTCCGAGATATTTCATTAGCTGACGATTTATCAGCGTTTCCATGACCTTGAAAAGAAGAGACGTAAGTGCAATGGGTCTGTAGGAGGAGAGGGAAGAACATTCGCCTTTTTTAGGGACGGACTGGACAAATGCTGTTTTCCATCTGCTCGGAAAGAGTCCTAAAGAGTAGGATTGAAGAAAAAGCTTACGCAGTGGTTTTAAAGGCGTGGAACAACACCTTTCAGAAGAAGGGGAGATATACCATCTGGATCAGCGGATTTATGCATGTTGAGATCTTTAAGTACTCTTGCTACTACACGAGTGCGAAAGTGGATTCGTCCCATTGTAGTTTCGACGCACTCAAGTGTAGGCGGGGACACAGCACAATCTGGGAGTGTTGAGCTAGTCGCAAAGTGTGCGGAAGCAGATTGGCCTTGTCAAAAGATCTGACAGCTGGAATGTCATTGTAAATGAGGGTTGGGATTGAGGATGAAGCAGAATTTCTAATGTTTTTGACGAATGACCAACAATTTTTACTGCCTTTGGGACATGGCAGTGGCATGTGGATTATGCAGATTAGATCCTTCTCTTTTGAGACTGTAAGGAAATGCATTAGCATGCAAAGGCATATAGCAACAAATATGTTTCCTAATTAATTCGAACTCTGTTTGAACCAGAATTAACGGTTCCGACTACGTAGCGAGAAGTATTAAAGCCCAACGCACATTTTTTTTTATTTCTTAATATCTCAAAAATTTTGCTAAAAGTGGCATACAATTTTTTACGCTGTAGCTGTTAACGATGTAAGAGTCCTCGCAAAATATTGCTTAAGTAAGGTAAATGAAGATCGTATCTTCGAATGGCAAAGAAAGACCCACGACTGCTAAAACATATGACGCATACAGTTCCGCAACAAAGCTAGAACATAACGCATATACAGGCAATACCGAAACCGTGAATACAACTTCTCACGAAAAAGGAAAATAATATTTTCCCAGCAGATGGCATTGGTCGTTTGACCCAAGCTCTATGAAGTTGTCGCAAAATATCATACATAGATATCTTTATCTATCTCTATTTCCGATTCCTAGTTTTTGGCCTATCTCGTGGTGAGCGTTTTTTCCTGGCACAATATCTAACAACAAACAGGTTTTTCAAATTTTCGGATTTTCGTCTGTTTGCCTGTTTGTTTGTTCGAGCTAATCTCGAGAAGAGTTGAAACGATTTCTAAGGCACTTAAAGTACAGACTAGAGTATTTTAATGAAAAGAATTTAGGCTACCTTTCATCTTAAGACTGTTTGGGTTTGTGTTAATTTAAATATAAAAAAAAAAAACATGTCTATGAGTCCGTTAAGCAGTTTATGACCTATCAAAGAAGAAGACATAGGCGTTACTGAAAAATTTTCAGGACAACACCACTAAGTTTATTCTAAAAAAAAAAACGTTTAAACAAGTCAGCTGTATATTATAGTGTTTATGTGTGTCATAATTGGTGGTTGCCATTCCCTTTCAAATACCACAAAAATCTTAGACAAAAGCTTTGAAATTTTCGCGTTTCTCGGATTTTTCAATCTATTTGCCAACTGTATCTTTAGGAACAGTTCAAGATCTTCAACTTTCAGACTAGAAATTGAACCAGTCTAACCAGAGTAGAATTATATTACCAGTAACAAATTTTTTTTTGAAAAAAAAAATAAAAATATATCCAGCACCGCAAAACCACTCTCTAAGGTACGCAAGAAGGTTGATTTGTCCACAATCGTAGAACCACTCCTATTCATATGTAAGTACATACATATCTACATATATGGCGGGGTCTTGCCTCTAAGACAATCACTTAAAAGCCCCCTCGACGTGACAAAAAAAAAAAAAAAAAAAAAAAAAAAAAAAAAAACACAAACGCCAACGGGCTTTCAAAGTTGTTAAGTCACACTGGTTGAAAAATTGTAACAAAAAAAAAATACAAAAAATTATTGCAAAATCTAATTCAAGCAGAACGACGATTTGAAGGGATCGGATTACAGCGCGCGTTTCATGTTTGCATGTCTGCGCAGTGATTTAAATTCAAAATCCATTACATCACACAAGAAAGGCTTCAAATTTCAACACTTACCCAAGGCTGCAATTCCTAAAACAATTAGAATGCTCTTCTGGATTCGTGTCATCGTTTATGAGAGTTTTTTTTTTTTTTTTTTGAAAATTTATTAAAGATTTTTTCGAATATCACACACACACTTCCTACTTTTCGGTGGAGGCCTGCGTTTCCGTTTAAGCCAAGCCGCGATTGAAAATGAACTGACTTAGCTTAGCGGTAGCTGAGTAAAGCTTGGCATATAGTTCCAAAGATGTTGACCGATATACAACGAACATGTTGCAGTCTGAAGTGGTGATGGCTTAAACTTAACTTTTTCAACTTCAGGCCAAAATGATAGTGAAAGCTTTTTGCCACGATCACTTTATGTTGTCGGTGTGGTGTAACTGCGATCGGTTTCATTAAAATCTGTCAGTTGTCTGCGCAGATAGTTTTTTTTTTTTGTATCATGCATGGATGTCTGATCAATTGTGAGCTGTTGTTGGCTTAAGATACTTGAATGTACGTGCATACATGGTTATATTGTCAGTTGGGTCAATGCATTCTCAAAATGAACCATATGGGTATTAAAAGGGGTTAACAAAAGAAAGAGAGAGAGGAAAAAGGAAAACAAGAAATAAATGAAAACACAAATCAAAGTCGGGTTACATAACGAGCTTGTGTGAGATGGCAGTTGAGTATTAGGTTGCGCGCATTCTCAGACATATGCCACGGACGATAAGATACGAGTACATAGATACGAGTACACATGAGCATTATAGAAGACAATGGAGCTTACCTAGAGCGTTGTAGAGTGGCTACTTGATTTGAAAAACTAGACCACGAAAATGCCCGAGGGAGTGAACTTTTTTTTGGGTTAAAGGCTTTCTTACTGTTAACATACTCTTATTTTTTTGGTTGATTTAATTTTTTTTTTTTTTATTTTTCTCATTTGACCATTTGTGGTAACAATTCAGTTGGCCATTTCGAGAAAGGAAAGGCTATTGATTTTTATTGAACAATATCTTGGCAGCTATTGATTACTTGTTTAGTTATGTCTGTAACTTCGAATCCAGATTATTTATTCAAAAAAAAAAAAAAATGTTGCTTAGGCTTTTGGTAGTCAAACCAGGAGTCTGGCTTTTATGAGAGGGAGAAAATCTAACTGATTTTAGATAGAAAATATAGAGCTGGTAGCTCAATTATAGAGAATGAATTATTATCCGTTCAGACTAGATTGATGATTTGAAGTCCTGTTCTTGAGCTTGGATGCCTTCTACCGCAGGCCGGGAAAGTTATTGTTGAATTACATTTTTGAGATGCGTAAGTTCTTCCTTTTTCTAGGCTCCATTTTTGTACCAGTGAATTTTCTGATATTTTCCCCCGCTGCATGCATCTTTCATCATACTATTGCCTTTTTTCTGATGTGGCTGGTACCGTTTGTGCATGATTCTAAATCTTGATGACTGCTTAGCGGAGGGTGTATTACTCAGGCGCTCTCTGTAGGCTCCGATCACACCATTCATATTAACGAGTCCTCTACTTGGTTGGACAGTCAAGAATGCCATCCCCTGCCACAATATAATAATTAGAGGCAATGATAAGTATTTGCCTTGTATTGATTAGCAAGTGATTGATCTGTGAGTTAGTTAGCGATTGTCGAATAACAAACAAACTTTTTGGGGTATTAAGTGCGCCTAGAAAAAGAAATAAGATCGAGGTCTCCTGTCAGTGAAAGCATTAACAGATTGAATACCATGTTTTAAATATGTTCCAGGTATGTATTTGTTTCAGGAACGTTAAATGCTTAACGCAAAACGATGAACTAGATGTGTTTGGTTGGAAAAAATTGCTGGCTCTGAAACCGGTTAATGTGTGTATCTGATCCCTAGAAAGCTACAGGAGTTGCTTTGTTCTTTTGAAGGAAGGGGTTGATAAAAAATTTTTGGCTTGCCAACATGAAAATTGCGGCCTAATCTTTTCTGACCAATTCGTCCACTTTACCGATATAGCCACTGTGACCTGGCACCCAGTGAAGGCTAGAGTTTTGAGAAGTATAAAACTTTGATAGATAGTAAAGCCGCTTTGCTGTCAAAGAGAATATAAATTTGTTGTTGGTGGCATATCTGTTTAAGTTCCCCCTAATGCAGAACTCTATTGCGTGTATCTGGGCTTGATATACAAATATGCTACTTCCCATACTTGCGTACAGTGAGTGAGGTATTGGTAGTTTCTCCATATATTCTCGCTCCAACTCTTTAGTCTGTTTTGGGTCCGTCAGTGTGCCACACCAGCGAATCTCTTGTGAACAGGGGTTTATTCTGTTCCCAGTTCTGTCTATCAGGGAAGGTAACCTTGAAGTTATTGTTGAAGTGGTAATTTTTCAGACTCTATAAGCGTAATTCCAAATAGTTCATTTCTCCTGAGTTCCAATAAAAGCTCAAGGTGAACTATGTAATTTGGAGTTATTATCATATCCTGAGGCGTTTGCCAAAGTTTTTTCCTGCATGAGGAGTTGAAGAGGTAGTAGTAGTAGTACACACAGGTTTCTCTCTTTTTTCCTCCCTAACTTTCTTTTGCGCGCTCTGTTTCCAAACATTTTAAAAGTACTACAAATTATAAAAAAAAAATATTCGGACTTGAAATCTAAAGGGTCTTTCATTAAGCGCTTTCTATCTTTAAATTCAAATAAAACAAGGTCTGTGTGAGATATCATCAACATTTTTTATTCGTTTGAAAGGCCTATCGATGCCGGTATGGTATGGAATATAACATCGTTCAAATGTCGGCCGCGGCTTTTCTGGATGGCGCGCATCTGAAAATGCAACTCTGGCGTATAAACCAGACTGAATTTAATAGAATAGGTTAGGTTGGCTTTGAGGCCGCTGTGGTTTGTGGCTTATTCGCATAGACCTGCGACTTCAGAAACAAGAAAAAGTCTAACAGGGTCAAATCGCACCTAGTCGGTGGCCTGTTCACATCACCTCCACGTGAGATGACCATGCCCTCGAATCGCTCGTGCAGAATATCGAATTTGGCGTGAGCTGTGTGACACGTAGCGCCGTCGTGTTCACGTTGGTGTCCATATCACCCAATTTGGACAAAAAGAAATTAGTAATCATCATGATGGCCTGGCCAACGTCGTTCTCAAAGAATATGGAATCGATGACGGCGCCAGCCCTAAATCCACACCAAACAGTGGCTTTTCCGGAATGAATTGGACGCTCTTGGATCTCATGTGGATTGGTATGGTCCCAAATTCGACAATTTTGTTTGTTGACGTACCCATTCATCCAGAAGTGGGCCTCATGGCTGAACATGCTTTTTTATGAAAATTAGGGTCAGTTTCCAACTCCCTCAGAGCCCATTTAGCGAACACACGTCGTTGTCTATGGGTGTTTACTTTCAGCTCCTGGGTCAGTTGAATTTTGTATGGGTGGTATGGTCTACGAAAGGCCGAGTTCTTGTGAGCTAGGCGAAATTGACTGCCTCGGATTCTCCTGCAGACTCTAACGGACAGCAGCGATGTTTTCGGTAGATCTTGCGTTTCGTCGACGTGCGGGTGTGTGTCTATCGCTTACTGAATCAGTGGACTCAAATTTATCCACCACACTGCAAATAGTCCTCTCGGTAGAACGATTATGGCGACCGTAAAATGGGCGAAGCGCGCGGAACGTTGCCCGAACAGAACACCCATTTTGATAAAACAAATTTATCATTTGCACATGTTGTTGAACGCTATGTCCGTCCATGGTGATTTGGCAAAACAGATTGAATAAATGACAGCCAATTTGACAAATGTAGCTTCAACAATATGGCCGCTGTCAACTGTCAAAGTTCGGAAGTCCCTATTGGAAGACCCTGTATAAAGGGTTGTAAGTGTTGATCTGGATTCATTGGAGTTTTCTCTAGCATCTGGCGTTGTGTGAATGGATATTTGGTCAATTGTGACAAAATATTTTCCGAACTTAGACTACATCTTCTACACATCTTCTACGTGATATTTATTAGAGGATCTTTCTATAATTGACAAAATTTAGTCGATTTTCTTCTATATGGATCGTGTGAAAAATGCTAATTCGTACTTACTTACCTCTGACAAATCTTGGAAATGAGTCCGTTTATGCTTCGACATCACCCGTTTTTAAATTTACAACTAACAACGTGAGCACCAACTGTAACAATAATCGATCAGTACCTATTCAATACTAGATTTATTTTTGCTTAGATATTATTTAAATACAAAAATGTCTCAAATCTAGATTTGTCCGCATCATTTTATTTGCCGACAATAAAATAAAAAAACAATGAAAAAGGCAATTCCATATATGTATATTATCTTATATTTAAATCTGTCCGTTTTAGTTTATGTGCGGACAATAAAAGATATTCCAAAGTATACCATAAATAATTGTTAAAGCCAATATCAGCCTGTGTATTTAATTTATTTGAAACTAACCGCCTGCTGCTTTCTCATATTGATGCAAATATGTATGTACCACCTTGATCAAAAAGTTCCCGGGGGACACCACCGTGTGGGGCTCCCGTTGTTCCGATTTGAGTTCTGTTTTCTTTGTTAAGTTGGTAAATCTGTTTTTGATATTCTCTCCAAATCTTAGCATCATAGCTTGACATTTGTAAAAGTTACGTAGCCAAGAGTACATTTTTCTCTGTGTGTGTTGGCGATTTTTTACAATTTTAAAAATGTATTTAAATTTGCAACAACGAACTTGTACGAGTATTAAATTTTGCGTAAAAAACCGGATTTAATGGTGCGCGAACGTTGGAAATGTTGGAAAAGTGTTTCGGCAACGATTCTCTAAAGAAAACGGTCGTTTACCAGTGGCACGAGCAGTTCAAAAGTGGTCGTGAGTCAATCGAAGATGATGAACGCAGTGGCAGACCATCGTCATCGAAAACCGACGAAAACATTGATGAAGTAAAAAAATGTTGGTCAATAACCGCAAATTAACCATCAGAGACATAGCGGAGGACTTGAACATTGCCTATCCTTCCAAGACATTTTGGTTAATGATTTGGGTTTCCGTCGTGTTGGTGCTAAAAGACCTCAATTTCATGCAAAAAAGAGACCGTGTTAACGTCGCAAAAGAGATGATTTGCGAGGCTGAATCCGATTCCACATTCATCAAAAGGATCATTACTGGAGACGAGACGTGGGTTTGTGAGTACGACACGCAATCCAGACATCAGGCAAGTGAATGGCGTTCACCAAATGAGTCGAGACCAAAAAAACCTCGTCGTTTTCAGTCAAAGAAGAAGGCAATGCTCACGGCTTTCATGGATTTTTGCCAGAAGGCCAGGCAGTAAACAAAGAGTATGAGACGTTTACGTGTAGCAATTCACCGAAAGAGACCAGAAATGTGGCCAGAAAACTCGTGGATTTTGCACCGTGATAACGCACTGTCGCACAGTGCCATCAGTATTCGTAATTTTCGACGAAAAATCCAACAAATATCATTCAACAGCCACCGAATCCACCTGATTTGGGTCCCTGTGACTTCTCTCTGTTCAATCGAGTTAAAAAACCACTACAGGGAACGCGTTTAAGCAGCCGAGAGGAAGTAATGGAAAAATCGCAGGAAGCACTGATGGACATACCGAAAACCGAATATAAAAAATGTTTCGAGGATTGGATCAAGCGCTGGCATAAGTGTGTTGCAGTCGATGAGGATTACTCTGAAGGGGAAAATATAGATTTAGATGAATAAACTTGTATTTCCAATTTTCGGAATGCATTCCGGGATCAAGGTGGTATATATAGCTAATAGTTGAAGGTAGTTAGTGTCTTGAAAAGGTGTTCAAAATAAGCCCTCTTGTCCAGTAGCCTTGTTATGCGTGACTCAAATATTGGCATTTTTACTTCATTTTGGTCGGCTGAACGGAAATTTTGATTTTTTACGGTCAAGTTGAAGGGCTCGTTTTGCCCAAGAGCAAAGTTTGAGTCGACTCCGCCTTTCAACAATCTGTAGAAATGATATTCCATATCCTCAGAAATAATTATGACTCTGCTTCTAAATTTCTTTGCATGTTCCCACAGGTTTTTGTTCGGGTATTATTAGTTTAACGCGTTTTTAATGTTCTAAGAGCCTTGACGAGATACACAACCACCAACCATTAAGGGTTCATCCACCAACCATCTTCATTTCAACGCCCTGCCTAGTCCTGAAAAATACGTTTTGATCATGACTCAAAATACGTTGAAGTAGCTCATATAAGAAGTGTGGCAGGCTGACTTCATCTGCCACTTATCCTTCATCTTGGTTATTTCTGATCGACGATTACAGTGTTGCTATTATCCTTGCTTAATATATAAGTTGGGTAAGTCAAATCCGTTTGGACGAAATTGGTAGATACCATGAAGAGGTAAAGTATGTGTACTCATAGTTAAAGAGCTGTTCCACAAAATAAGTGGATTGACCAATATTCTAAGTATTCAGAGATAAAGTGAACAATAAAATAAATCTTTTCCAAACTATTTAGAATATTTCAATAGTAAAACCTTGATGATGGTAAGAAATTCAATCATTTATTCATCCGCACGAGAAGAGCAAGACTGGGTTTTTCAAAAACTGCATATAAAGGGTGTTTTTTTTAGAGATTTAGTTTTTACAGTGGCAACACTTTTTCTACAGATTGACAATTTGACAGTTGAAAGTTGACTTGTGGTTAGTACGTTTTGCCATTTTACGATAAATAGATTAACGCTAAATTGTGCAAACTTATTTTGAAAACAATGGTTCGGTTCGCCAAACTTATCGTGCGCTACGTCCATTTTACGGTCGACGTAATCTTCCATCTGACCAAGCTATTCGTTTTCGCACCACGTACACTCTAGCGGATAATACGCATCCCCAAAGACGACAAACAGTGCGAACAGAAGAAGTTATTGTCGTTGTGGAGCGCAGAAAGATCTTATAAGATCCAGTTTATGCAGGAGTTGAAACCGCGTGACTATTAAGCGCGTCGTAGGTTCGGTGAATGGGCCGAAAACATAATTCAGCTTGATCCTCATTTTCAACGCAAACTGTTCTTGTCCCATTTTGGTTAAATGGAGTGGAGAAAGAAGCCTTTGTCGAGACGCCCTTACAACCATTAAAACTCACTGTTTGGTGTGCTTTATGGGCTGGTGGAATCATCGGCCCATATTTCTTTAAGAATGATGCCGGCCAGAACGTTACCGTCAATGGAGAGCGCTATAGAAACACGATTTCTGACTTCTTCGTTCCTCAGTTGAATGGCATTGACGTGACAGAGCTTTGGTTTCAACAAGATGGCGCAACATGTCACACGGCGCGCGACACCATCAATTTATTGCGGGAAGCATTTGCTGACTGCATAATTTCGTGTAATGGACCTGTGAACTGTGATCTCACACCCTTAGATTACTTTCTTTGGGGTATGTGAAGTCACTAGTCTATGCCAATAAACCAGAGACGTTAGATGATTTGGAAGGCAACATTCGTTGTGTTAATGCTAATATACGGCCCCAGTTGCTCGATAAAATTGTCGAAAATTGGACTTCACGATTGCGCTTCATTCGAGCTAGCCGTGGCGCGCATATGCCCGATATGATATTTAAGCACTAATGGGATAAAATTTTCAATTTAGTGAAGCTAATACCATAGACATTAACATTAGCTGCAAGTGTTTAATTTTATATTGAATTTTTATACCTCTAAACAAAAACACCCTTTATAATAAAATCAACCTTTGCAATTTCTGAGGTAGGACTATCCATCTTGAGTTCTAAAGCTCCTCACTGAGCTTGTTAGATTAAACAGTAACCTGATTTCCGTAGTAATATGTTAGAAATACTTGTTGTACCATTATCAATAGAAAATCCATCATACTTGCAAATTGTCCTGGTTTCTCCTGTAAAAGAAAAAGGGAATACCCAAAATTCTCAGATTTTTTTATTAATCTATAAAAAAGCAAACAAAATTAAAGAAATGCTAGAAAAATTGCAGTGCCGAACCTCATAAGAAGCTCATGGATTTTAATGAGTGCCTTTACTTCTTCAAGAATTCCATTTGACCACCATCAGAAATATTCGTAAAATTCAATCCTACTTTTCACATTCGACAAGAAATCACTCGGCAAATCAGAGATATGTGATGCATAATATTTGCTAGCCGAAAGCATACCAGAAATTTATCGGATTCATTTCAAAAGGCATCCACGGCGGGTATGGTAATTTTGGATTCCGAGAAATCAATTCCGAACCGTAATTGACCATGAGAATGGCTAAACTTGAATGTGTATAAAATCGCAGTAAATAAAACACTCGGTGTGAACTTTTGAAAATCTTCTGAGTTTTTAAATGAAAATCTTCACTTTGGACCAGAGCAAAGGACAACATCTTTCCGGAAATACAATGTATAGTACACAACATATACACTTGCGGTCATAAAAACCGCACCATATCAAAATGATTGAAAAATTGTTAACAACTACGATAATAATTTTTATAATGAAATGAAATTTTTGTCGAGTACTCCGCAGTAGTTTATAAGTATTTCTATCTAATTTTCATCTGTTTATTGAATGTTAACAAAGAAAGAAAAACCAGTTAATTTTCTTATTTTTTTAAAATATTTTAATATAGTCATTGGTTAACAAAATCAAACGATACATTTTTTATGTATGTGTATATAAGATGTTTAGATATGCCACTTTTACCAAACAATTATCAATACCAAATTGCTCCTCCTTTGGCAGTTATAACCGCTTTTATTCTAGAAGGCATCGGGTTTACTAGAAGTTCAATAATATCCCTTGAAATTTCAGTATTCCATACATGTTTCAGAACTTCATTTAGCTTTTTTTTACTCTCTGGTTTATATTCAGCCAGCTTACGTTTCATTACATGCCACAAGTGTTCGATTAGATTTAAATCGGGCGAATTAGCTGGCCAGTCTAGTCTGGTAATTCCGAGGTCATCAAACGTTGTCTTGAGCTGAAAATTATTGAAAGACTCTAGTTACTTGTCTGTTTATTATTTATAAAGTAGACATCTAGAAGTTGATTTATAACACTTTACTTATGGATTTGGGGCGGTGACGAGGTGCAGAATTATCTTGAAAAATGCACTTGTCAGTATACGAATGATGCTGTTCAATTGCTGGTACCAAAAACTCCCTTACTACTTCATTAACAAAGTGCAAAGGGCCCAAAACGTAAAAAGAAAAATATCCCCAAACCATCTGGCTTAGAGGAAACTTCACTGTTTTGACTATGCACTCGTCCTTGAACCTTTCACCTGCTGACCGTCGTACGTATGGCAAATTGTCGGCACACAACAAATTAAATTTACTTTCATCGGACCATATCACACATCGCCAATCATCCTGCGTCCAATCTTCGTACTTTTTTGCCCACGTCAAGCGAGCTTTTTTAATTTTTGTGGTTAGGAGGGGTTTTTTCGCTGGTCGTCTTCCATATAAACCTATCTCCCGTAGCCGTCGAAATTCACTCAGCTCTGCTCTTATACGGACAGCACTTTTAAAGCGATCTTTCATGCTAATTCGTTGTAATACATTGTCCGTCTTCTGGGTTGTTTTACGTTTTCGTCCCGAGCCTTTTTTCCTTTCCAGTGGATCCAAATTTTCTTTTTTCTTCATCAGTCGTACGATAGTTGAATGACAGCATCATATTTTAATCGCAATCTCACGATAGCCAAGCCCTTCTTCGACTAAAGTCAATATTTGAACTTTTTCGTCCCGAGTCAGTTGATGATATTTACCAGAAATTTCACTTTTTTTTACTTGTCACCGTCACAACTCAATTCAAACTGATTTTTTTTCCACTGAATACGAGGCCGAACTTCGCTATGGGGAATACTCTTCATTAGTATGGGAAAAACCCTTACGATCTGATGTAATTAGGCATTAGGTGGTGCGGTTTTTATGACCGCAAGTGTATATGCAATACCTATGTGATTAGACCTATCGTATTTCGGTGAGTGCAATATAAGCAGACTCAGTGAGACGTTCAAACGTTTTTGCAATGATAACTTTTAGCCATAATGTCGTCATTTAAGATTGTTAAAATAAAATTTAAAATGCATGAGTAGAAATTGCAAATCGATGACCATTTAGATTCCAAATGCCATAGTCCTAGGAGTTTCAAGTAACGAATTAGGAACCTAGCTGGCTGTATTGGATTGAACTTCATACTGTTAAAATCGTCGAGCAACTGATATTTTTGACTGAAATTCATCCAGTGGAACTTTAATGATATACCCGAAAAATATTTTTTACAGATCAAAGTGACAATTAAACGACTTTTCATGCTCCTTTCCTTAGATATGTACTAGGTGGGGTGTACCTCCCTGACCGCCAGAATGTGCTGCGACTGCAAAAAAGGTTATGGTGCCTTGAAGTCCGTTCATATTTAGGCAGACATGCCAAATTTCAGTGCGATACTGTCTTCAGTTTTGTTTTGACAGCTGAATGTTGTTGACGTGTTTGGCATCATGTTGAGTATGGACAAAAACGATTTTCGTTCTCTCATAAAACATTATTTTTTGAGAGGCAAAACGGCGAAGAAAACAAGAGAAAAGTTGGACAAAAATTATGGGGCTAATGCTCCGTCAGATTACAGTTTCGTGGTGGCCGCTACTCTACTACCGATCAAGTCCGCAGCGGCAGGCCCTCCGATGCGGTTACAGAGAACAATGTCAAAAAAATACGTGAAATGGTGTTAGCTGACCGGAAAGTGAAGGTGCGCGAGCTAGCAGATACCACAAAGATTAGTACTGAGCGCACACTCCATATTTTGGGCAATATTCTGCATATGAAAAAGTTATCCTGCCGCTGGGTGCCGCGCATGCTCAGTCCTGACCAAAAACACGAAAGCGAGACCACTTGGAAAGAGTGTTTGGACTTGCTGATGCGGAATCTGGCGGACTTTTGGCGTCGATTGGTAACTGAATTTGGATTCCTCGGACTATTACCTCTTCCCAAACCTCAAAAGATGGCTCATCAATAAAAAATTCAGCTCATGCGAGAAAATCACCGACGCCACGGAGGAAAATTTTCATTCCCAAGGAGGTTACTTTTCATACCACCTCGTATATTCAATGATCTTTCTAAAGCAATCGGGTATGGCCAATTATGTAAGCTTTCCTTAGGCAGTTGTGTGCTACTACATATATATGTATATGCAATAGTGGTCCTATCAGTTCCAGGTACATTCCGATTATTTTTTGCGCTAAAACGTCAATGGAAACAATTTTTTTAAATCTCAATTTAGTAGGATTTGGGAAATATTTTGCACAATTATATTGCTATATTATTATTTATCCTAGATATGTTAATCGTTCTTTAGATTGCTTTTTTCTTTTCCGTCGGGTCAGAGCAATCAGAAAAGAAACTAGTCCATCATACTGCTTGTTCGGTTTACTAAAATTTTACGTTAAAGTGCCTACAATACCAGTGTTTGCAGCCTGACGGACACTAGTGTTCCACGGTGTCGTTATCACTCTCACACAGCAAGCGTAGTAGGATACCTAACATACTAATTTGATAAGCAAAAGCCAGTACTCCATTACGGCGCCACTAAACAGTCTTTACTAATGCAGGGTCATGCCATTTACAGTAATGTCACATGGGGCCCTAACCAAGGACGCAGACAGCCCTAACGCAGATTCGAGATTTGGAAAACGCTTCCTTGAACCGTGCATAGCAAATTCATCGACCATCTTATTTCCGGTAATCAAAGTCGGGTTACATAACGAGCTTGTGTGAGATGGCAGTTGAGTATTAGGTTGCGCGCATTCTCAGACATATGCCACGGACGATAAGATACGAGTACATAGATACGAGTACACATGAGCATTATAGAAGACAATGGAGCTTACCTAGAGCGTTGTAGAGTGGCTACTTGATTTGAAAAACTAGACCACGAAAATGCCCGAGGGAGTGAACTTTTTTTTGGGTTAAAGGCTTTCTTACTGTTAACATACTCTTATTTTTTTGGTTGATTTAATTTTTTTTTTTTTTATTTTTCTCATTTGACCATTTGTGGTAACAATTCAGTTGGCCATTTCGAGAAAGGAAAGGCTATTGATTTTTATTGAACAATATCTTGGCAGCTATTGATTACTTGTTTAGTTATGTCTGTAACTTCGAATCCAGATTATTTATTCAAAAAAAAAAAAAAAATGTTGCTTAGGCTTTTGGTAGTCAAACCAGGAGTCTGGCTTTTATGAGAGGGAGAAAATCTAACTGATTTTAGATAGAAAATATAGAGCTGGTAGCTCAATTATAGAGAATGAATTATTATCCGTTCAGACTAGATTGATGATTTGAAGTCCTGTTCTTGAGCTTGGATGCCTTCTACCGCAGGCCGGGAAAGTTATTGTTGAATTACATTTTTGAGATGCGTAAGTTCTTCCTTTTTCTAGGCTCCATTTTTGTACCAGTGAATTTTCTGATATTTTCCCCCGCTGCATGCATCTTTCATCATACTATTGCCTTTTTTCTGATGTGGCTGGTACCGTTTGTGCATGATTCTAAATCTTGATGACTGCTTAGCGGAGGGTGTATTACTCAGGCGCTCTCTGTAGGCTCCGATCACACCATTCATATTAACGAGTCCTCTACTTGGTTGGACAGTCAAGAATGCCATCCCCTGCCACAATATAATAATTAGAGGCAATGATAAGTATTTGCCTTGTATTGATTAGCAAGTGATTGATCTGTGAGTTAGTTAGCGATTGTCGAATAACAAACAAACTTTTTGGGGTATTAAGTGCGCCTAGAAAAAGAAATAAGATCGAGGTCTCCTGTCAGTGAAAGCATTAACAGATTGAATACCATGTTTTAAATATGTTCCAGGTATGTATTTGTTTCAGGAACGTTAAATGCTTAACGCAAAACGATGAACTAGATGTGTTTGGTTGGAAAAAATTGCTGGCTCTGAAACCGGTTAATGTGTGTATCTGATCCCTAGAAAGCTACAGGAGTTGCTTTGTTCTTTTGAAGGAAGGGGTTGATAAAAAATTTTTGGCTTGCCAACATGAAAATTGCGGCCTAATCTTTTCTGACCAATTCGTCCACTTTACCGATATAGCCACTGTGACCTGGCACCCAGTGAAGGCTAGAGTTTTGAGAAGTATAAAACTTTGATAGATAGTAAAGCCGCTTTGCTGTCAAAGAGAATATAAATTTGTTGTTGGTGGCATATCTGTTTAAGTTCCCCCTAATGCAGAACTCTATTGCGTGTATCTGGGCTTGATATACAAATATGCTACTTCCCATACTTGCGTACAGTGAGTGAGGTATTGGTAGTTTCTCCATATATTCTCGCTCCAACTCTTTAGTCTGTTTTGGGTCCGTCAGTGTGCCACACCAGCGAATCTCTTGTGAACAGGGGTTTATTCTGTTCCCAGTTCTGTCTATCAGGGAAGGTAACCTTGAAGTTATTGTTGAAGTGGTAATTTTTCAGACTCTATAAGCGTAATTCCAAATAGTTCATTTCTCCTGAGTTCCAATAAAAGCTCAAGGTGAACTATGTAATTTGGAGTTATTATCATATCCTGAGGCGTTTGCCAAAGTTTTTTCCTGCATGAGGAGTTGAAGAGGTAGTAGTAGTAGTACACACAGGTTTCTCTCTTTTTTCCTCCCTAACTTTCTTTTGCGCGCTCTGTTTCCAAACATTTTAAAAGTACTACAAATTATAAAAAAAAAATATTCGGACTTGAAATCTAAAGGGTCTTTCATTAAGCGCTTTCTATCTTTAAATTCAAATAAAACAAGGTCTGTGTGAGATATCATCAACATTTTTTATTCGTTTGAAAGGCCTATCGATGCCGGTATGGTATGGAATATAACATCGTTCAAATGTCGGCCGCGGCTTTTCTGGATGGCGCGCATCTGAAAATGCAACTCTGGCGTATAAACCAGACTGAATTTAATAGAATAGGTTAGGTTGGCTTTGAGGCCGCTGTGGTTTGTGGCTTATTCGCATAGACCTGCGACTTCAGAAACAAGAAAAAGTCTAACAGGGTCAAATCGCACCTAGTCGGTGGCCTGTTCACATCACCTCCACGTGAGATGACCATGCCCTCGAATCGCTCGTGCAGAATATCGAATTTGGCGTGAGCTGTGTGACACGTAGCGCCGTCGTGTTCACGTTGGTGTCCATATCACCCAATTTGGACAAAAAGAAATTAGTAATCATCATGATGGCCTGGCCAACGTCGTTCTCAAAGAATATGGAATCGATGACGGCGCCAGCCCTAAATCCACACCAAACAGTGGCTTTTCCGGAATGAATTGGACGCTCTTGGATCTCATGTGGATTGGTATGGTCCCAAATTCGACAATTTTGTTTGTTGACGTACCCATTCATCCAGAAGTGGGCCTCATGGCTGAACATGCTTTTTTATGAAAATTAGGGTCAGTTTCCAACTCCCTCAGAGCCCATTTAGCGAACACACGTCGTTGTCTATGGGTGTTTACTTTCAGCTCCTGGGTCAGTTGAATTTTGTATGGGTGGTATGGTCTACGAAAGGCCGAGTTCTTGTGAGCTAGGCGAAATTGACTGCCTCGGATTCTCCTGCAGACTCTAACGGACAGCAGCGATGTTTTCGGTAGATCTTGCGTTTCGTCGACGTGCGGGTGTGTGTCTATCGCTTACTGAATCAGTGGACTCAAATTTATCCACCACACTGCAAATAGTCCTCTCGGTAGAACGATTATGGCGACCGTAAAATGGGCGAAGCGCGCGGAACGTTGCCCGAACAGAACACCCATTTTGATAAAACAAATTTATCATTTGCACATGTTGTTGAACGCTATGTCCGTCCATGGTGATTTGGCAAAACAGATTGAATAAATGACAGCCAATTTGACAAATGTAGCTTCAACAATATGGCCGCTGTCAACTGTCAAAGTTCGGAAGTCCCTATTGGAAGACCCTGTATAAAGGGTTGTAAGTGTTGATCTGGATTCATTGGAGTTTTCTCTAGCATCTGGCGTTGTGTGAATGGATATTTGGTCAATTGTGACAAAATATTTTCCGAACTTAGACTACATCTTCTACACATCTTCTACGTGATATTTATTAGAGGATCTTTCTATAATTGACAAAATTTAGTCGATTTTCTTCTATATGGATCGTGTGAAAAATGCTAATTCGTACTTACTTACCTCTGACAAATCTTGGAAATGAGTCCGTTTATGCTTCGACATCACCCGTTTTTAAATTTACAACTAACAACGTGAGCACCAACTGTAACAATAATCGATCAGTACCTATTCAATACTAGATTTATTTTTGCTTAGATATTATTTAAATACAAAAATGTCTCAAATCTAGATTTGTCCGCATCATTTTATTTGCCGACAATAAAATAAAAAAACAATGAAAAAGGCAATTCCATATATGTATATTATCTTATATTTAAATCTGTCCGTTTTAGTTTATGTGCGGACAATAAAAGATATTCCAAAGTATACCATAAATAATTGTTAAAGCCAATATCAGCCTGTGTATTTAATTTATTTGAAACTAACCGCCTGCTGCTTTCTCATATTGATGCAAATATGTATGTACCACCTTGATCAAAAAGTTCCCGGGGGACACCACCGTGTGGGGCTCCCGTTGTTCCGATTTGAGTTCTGTTTTCTTTGTTAAGTTGGTAAATCTGTTTTTGATATTCTCTCCAAATCTTAGCATCATAGCTTGACATTTGTAAAAGTTACGTAGCCAAGAGTACATTTTTCTCTGTGTGTGTTGGCGATTTTTTACAATTTTAAAAATGTATTTAAATTTGCAACAACGAACTTGTACGAGTATTAAATTTTGCGTAAAAAACCGGATTTAATGGTGCGCGAACGTTGGAAATGTTGGAAAAGTGTTTCGGCAACGATTCTCTAAAGAAAACGGTCGTTTACCAGTGGCACGAGCAGTTCAAAAGTGGTCGTGAGTCAATCGAAGATGATGAACGCAGTGGCAGACCATCGTCATCGAAAACCGACGAAAACATTGATGAAGTAAAAAAATGTTGGTCAATAACCGCAAATTAACCATCAGAGACATAGCGGAGGACTTGAACATTGCCTATCCTTCCAAGACATTTTGGTTAATGATTTGGGTTTCCGTCGTGTTGGTGCTAAAAGACCTCAATTTCATGCAAAAAAGAGACCGTGTTAACGTCGCAAAAGAGATGATTTGCGAGGCTGAATCCGATTCCACATTCATCAAAAGGATCATTACTGGAGACGAGACGTGGGTTTGTGAGTACGACACGCAATCCAGACATCAGGCAAGTGAATGGCGTTCACCAAATGAGTCGAGACCAAAAAAACCTCGTCGTTTTCAGTCAAAGAAGAAGGCAATGCTCACGGCTTTCATGGATTTTTGCCAGAAGGCCAGGCAGTAAACAAAGAGTATGAGACGTTTACGTGTAGCAATTCACCGAAAGAGACCAGAAATGTGGCCAGAAAACTCGTGGATTTTGCACCGTGATAACGCACTGTCGCACAGTGCCATCAGTATTCGTAATTTTCGACGAAAAATCCAACAAATATCATTCAACAGCCACCGAATCCACCTGATTTGGGTCCCTGTGACTTCTCTCTGTTCAATCGAGTTAAAAAACCACTACAGGGAACGCGTTTAAGCAGCCGAGAGGAAGTAATGGAAAAATCGCAGGAAGCACTGATGGACATACCGAAAACCGAATATAAAAAATGTTTCGAGGATTGGATCAAGCGCTGGCATAAGTGTGTTGCAGTCGATGAGGATTACTCTGAAGGGGAAAATATAGATTTAGATGAATAAACTTGTATTTCCAATTTTCGGAATGCATTCCGGGATCAAGGTGGTATATATAGCTAATAGTTGAAGGTAGTTAGTGTCTTGAAAAGGTGTTCAAAATAAGCCCTCTTGTCCAGTAGCCTTGTTATGCGTGACTCAAATATTGGCATTTTTACTTCATTTTGGTCGGCTGAACGGAAATTTTGATTTTTTACGGTCAAGTTGAAGGGCTCGTTTTGCCCAAGAGCAAAGTTTGAGTCGACTCCGCCTTTCAACAATCTGTAGAAATGATATTCCATATCCTCAGAAATAATTATGACTCTGCTTCTAAATTTCTTTGCATGTTCCCACAGGTTTTTGTTCGGGTATTATTAGTTTAACGCGTTTTTAATGTTCTAAGAGCCTTGACGAGATACACAACCACCAACCATTAAGGGTTCATCCACCAACCATCTTCATTTCAACGCCCTGCCTAGTCCTGAAAAATACGTTTTGATCATGACTCAAAATACGTTGAAGTAGCTCATATAAGAAGTGTGGCAGGCTGACTTCATCTGCCACTTATCCTTCATCTTGGTTATTTCTGATCGACGATTACAGTGTTGCTATTATCCTTGCTTAATATATAAGTTGGGTAAGTCAAATCCGTTTGGACGAAATTGGTAGATACCATGAAGAGGTAAAGTATGTGTACTCATAGTTAAAGAGCTGTTCCACAAAATAAGTGGATTGACCAATATTCTAAGTATTCAGAGATAAAGTGAACAATAAAATAAATCTTTTCCAAACTATTTAGAATATTTCAATAGTAAAACCTTGATGATGGTAAGAAATTCAATCATTTATTCATCCGCACGAGAAGAGCAAGACTGGGTTTTTCAAAAACTGCATATAAAGGGTGTTTTTTTTAGAGATTTAGTTTTTACAGTGGCAACACTTTTTCTACAGATTGACAATTTGACAGTTGAAAGTTGACTTGTGGTTAGTACGTTTTGCCATTTTACGATAAATAGATTAACGCTAAATTGTGCAAACTTATTTTGAAAACAATGGTTCGGTTCGCCAAACTTATCGTGCGCTACGTCCATTTTACGGTCGACGTAATCTTCCATCTGACCAAGCTATTCGTTTTCGCACCACGTACACTCTAGCGGATAATACGCATCCCCAAAGACGACAAACAGTGCGAACAGAAGAAGTTATTGTCGTTGTGGAGCGCAGAAAGATCTTATAAGATCCAGTTTATGCAGGAGTTGAAACCGCGTGACTATTAAGCGCGTCGTAGGTTCGGTGAATGGGCCGAAAACATAATTCAGCTTGATCCTCATTTTCAACGCAAACTGTTCTTGTCCCATTTTGGTTAAATGGAGTGGAGAAAGAAGCCTTTGTCGAGACGCCCTTACAACCATTAAAACTCACTGTTTGGTGTGCTTTATGGGCTGGTGGAATCATCGGCCCATATTTCTTTAAGAATGATGCCGGCCAGAACGTTACCGTCAATGGAGAGCGCTATAGAAACACGATTTCTGACTTCTTCGTTCCTCAGTTGAATGGCATTGACGTGACAGAGCTTTGGTTTCAACAAGATGGCGCAACATGTCACACGGCGCGCGACACCATCAATTTATTGCGGGAAGCATTTGCTGACTGCATAATTTCGTGTAATGGACCTGTGAACTGTGATCTCACACCCTTAGATTACTTTCTTTGGGGTATGTGAAGTCACTAGTCTATGCCAATAAACCAGAGACGTTAGATGATTTGGAAGGCAACATTCGTTGTGTTAATGCTAATATACGGCCCCAGTTGCTCGATAAAATTGTCGAAAATTGGACTTCACGATTGCGCTTCATTCGAGCTAGCCGTGGCGCGCATATGCCCGATATGATATTTAAGCACTAATGGGATAAAATTTTCAATTTAGTGAAGCTAATACCATAGACATTAACATTAGCTGCAAGTGTTTAATTTTATATTGAATTTTTATACCTCTAAACAAAAACACCCTTTATAATAAAATCAACCTTTGCAATTTCTGAGGTAGGACTATCCATCTTGAGTTCTAAAGCTCCTCACTGAGCTTGTTAGATTAAACAGTAACCTGATTTCCGTAGTAATATGTTAGAAATACTTGTTGTACCATTATCAATAGAAAATCCATCATACTTGCAAATTGTCCTGGTTTCTCCTGTAAAAGAAAAAGGGAATACCCAAAATTCTCAGATTTTTTTATTAATCTATAAAAAAGCAAACAAAATTAAAGAAATGCTAGAAAAATTGCAGTGCCGAACCTCATAAGAAGCTCATGGATTTTAATGAGTGCCTTTACTTCTTCAAGAATTCCATTTGACCACCATCAGAAATATTCGTAAAATTCAATCCTACTTTTCACATTCGACAAGAAATCACTCGGCAAATCAGAGATATGTGATGCATAATATTTGCTAGCCGAAAGCATACCAGAAATTTATCGGATTCATTTCAAAAGGCATCCACGGCGGGTATGGTAATTTTGGATTCCGAGAAATCAATTCCGAACCGTAATTGACCATGAGAATGGCTAAACTTGAATGTGTATAAAATCGCAGTAAATAAAACACTCGGTGTGAACTTTTGAAAATCTTCTGAGTTTTTAAATGAAAATCTTCACTTTGGACCAGAGCAAAGGACAACATCTTTCCGGAAATACAATGTATAGTACACAACATATACACTTGCGGTCATAAAAACCGCACCATATCAAAATGATTGAAAAATTGTTAACAACTACGATAATAATTTTTATAATGAAATGAAATTTTTGTCGAGTACTCCGCAGTAGTTTATAAGTATTTCTATCTAATTTTCATCTGTTTATTGAATGTTAACAAAGAAAGAAAAACCAGTTAATTTTCTTATTTTTTTAAAATATTTTAATATAGTCATTGGTTAACAAAATCAAACGATACATTTTTTATGTATGTGTATATAAGATGTTTAGATATGCCACTTTTACCAAACAATTATCAATACCAAATTGCTCCTCCTTTGGCAGTTATAACCGCTTTTATTCTAGAAGGCATCGGGTTTACTAGAAGTTCAATAATATCCCTTGAAATTTCAGTATTCCATACATGTTTCAGAACTTCATTTAGCTTTTTTTTACTCTCTGGTTTATATTCAGCCAGCTTACGTTTCATTACATGCCACAAGTGTTCGATTAGATTTAAATCGGGCGAATTAGCTGGCCAGTCTAGTCTGGTAATTCCGAGGTCATCAAACGTTGTCTTGAGCTGAAAATTATTGAAAGACTCTAGTTACTTGTCTGTTTATTATTTATAAAGTAGACATCTAGAAGTTGATTTATAACACTTTACTTATGGATTTGGGGCGGTGACGAGGTGCAGAATTATCTTGAAAAATGCACTTGTCAGTATACGAATGATGCTGTTCAATTGCTGGTACCAAAAACTCCCTTACTACTTCATTAACAAAGTGCAAAGGGCCCAAAACGTAAAAAGAAAAATATCCCCAAACCATCTGGCTTAGAGGAAACTTCACTGTTTTGACTATGCACTCGTCCTTGAACCTTTCACCTGCTGACCGTCGTACGTATGGCAAATTGTCGGCACACAACAAATTAAATTTACTTTCATCGGACCATATCACACATCGCCAATCATCCTGCGTCCAATCTTCGTACTTTTTTGCCCACGTCAAGCGAGCTTTTTTAATTTTTGTGGTTAGGAGGGGTTTTTTCGCTGGTCGTCTTCCATATAAACCTATCTCCCGTAGCCGTCGAAATTCACTCAGCTCTGCTCTTATACGGACAGCACTTTTAAAGCGATCTTTCATGCTAATTCGTTGTAATACATTGTCCGTCTTCTGGGTTGTTTTACGTTTTCGTCCCGAGCCTTTTTTCCTTTCCAGTGGATCCAAATTTTCTTTTTTCTTCATCAGTCGTACGATAGTTGAATGACAGCATCATATTTTAATCGCAATCTCACGATAGCCAAGCCCTTCTTCGACTAAAGTCAATATTTGAACTTTTTCGTCCCGAGTCAGTTGATGATATTTACCAGAAATTTCACTTTTTTTTACTTGTCACCGTCACAACTCAATTCAAACTGATTTTTTTTCCACTGAATACGAGGCCGAACTTCGCTATGGGGAATACTCTTCATTAGTATGGGAAAAACCCTTACGATCTGATGTAATTAGGCATTAGGTGGTGCGGTTTTTATGACCGCAAGTGTATATGCAATACCTATGTGATTAGACCTATCGTATTTCGGTGAGTGCAATATAAGCAGACTCAGTGAGACGTTCAAACGTTTTTGCAATGATAACTTTTAGCCATAATGTCGTCATTTAAGATTGTTAAAATAAAATTTAAAATGCATGAGTAGAAATTGCAAATCGATGACCATTTAGATTCCAAATGCCATAGTCCTAGGAGTTTCAAGTAACGAATTAGGAACCTAGCTGGCTGTATTGGATTGAACTTCATACTGTTAAAATCGTCGAGCAACTGATATTTTTGACTGAAATTCATCCAGTGGAACTTTAATGATATACCCGAAAAATATTTTTTACAGATCAAAGTGACAATTAAACGACTTTTCATGCTCCTTTCCTTAGATATGTACTAGGTGGGGTGTACCTCCCTGACCGCCAGAATGTGCTGCGACTGCAAAAAAGGTTATGGTGCCTTGAAGTCCGTTCATATTTAGGCAGACATGCCAAATTTCAGTGCGATACTGTCTTCAGTTTTGTTTTGACAGCTGAATGTTGTTGACGTGTTTGGCATCATGTTGAGTATGGACAAAAACGATTTTCGTTCTCTCATAAAACATTATTTTTTGAGAGGCAAAACGGCGAAGAAAACAAGAGAAAAGTTGGACAAAAATTATGGGGCTAATGCTCCGTCAGATTACAGTTTCGTGGTGGCCGCTACTCTACTACCGATCAAGTCCGCAGCGGCAGGCCCTCCGATGCGGTTACAGAGAACAATGTCAAAAAAATACGTGAAATGGTGTTAGCTGACCGGAAAGTGAAGGTGCGCGAGCTAGCAGATACCACAAAGATTAGTACTGAGCGCACACTCCATATTTTGGGCAATATTCTGCATATGAAAAAGTTATCCTGCCGCTGGGTGCCGCGCATGCTCAGTCCTGACCAAAAACACGAAAGCGAGACCACTTGGAAAGAGTGTTTGGACTTGCTGATGCGGAATCTGGCGGACTTTTGGCGTCGATTGGTAACTGAATTTGGATTCCTCGGACTATTACCTCTTCCCAAACCTCAAAAGATGGCTCATCAATAAAAAATTCAGCTCATGCGAGAAAATCACCGACGCCACGGAGGAAAATTTTCATTCCCAAGGAGGTTACTTTTCATACCACCTCGTATATTCAATGATCTTTCTAAAGCAATCGGGTATGGCCAATTATGTAAGCTTTCCTTAGGCAGTTGTGTGCTACTACATATATATGTATATGCAATAGTGGTCCTATCAGTTCCAGGTACATTCCGATTATTTTTTGCGCTAAAACGTCAATGGAAACAATTTTTTTAAATCTCAATTTAGTAGGATTTGGGAAATATTTTGCACAATTATATTGCTATATTATTATTTATCCTAGATATGTTAATCGTTCTTTAGATTGCTTTTTTCTTTTCCGTCGGGTCAGAGCAATCAGAAAAGAAACTAGTCCATCATACTGCTTGTTCGGTTTACTAAAATTTTACGTTAAAGTGCCTACAATACCAGTGTTTGCAGCCTGACGGACACTAGTGTTCCACGGTGTCGTTATCACTCTCACACAGCAAGCGTAGTAGGATACCTAACATACTAATTTGATAAGCAAAAGCCAGTACTCCATTACGGCGCCACTAAACAGTCTTTACTAATGCAGGGTCATGCCATTTACAGTAATGTCACATGGGGCCCTAACCAAGGACGCAGACAGCCCTAACGCAGATTCGAGATTTGGAAAACGCTTCCTTGAACCGTGCATAGCAAATTCATCGACCATCTTATTTCCGGTAATCTTAATCTGAACTACAACCCAACAAGATTCTGTGAATTTAGATTTCCGACTGCATTCATGAAGCTTTCATTCTCGAGCCAGATAACAAATGATGCGCAAAGCCTTAAGCGCAGTTTGACTGTCGCCGCTTTCAACGATACTTCACAGAAGAACTACTTATATTTCCGCTTGAAAGATGCAAGTTTTCATATTGAGGAGGCAAATCCAACGTTGTAGTTCTCCAAAAAGACACTAGGGCCACATCGTAGATCGATTTTGGTCCCATTCATGAAGGTCCAACCACATACTTTTCCTGGTTTAGATTCTGGACGAATCGACTCCTGGGTACAGTGAAAGTTGTTTCATATTTTCACACCAACAGGAGTTCTGATGTTAATACATCAAACAATATAGGGTCATAAAAATTCCAGTGCGTGTTGTACAAATGGCTACGTTGGTGGTGCAACCCATCATATTATATAGGAGATTTATCAGTGCGTCTAGAGCAGAGCCAAGCATGCTAGGCTTAGTCCTCAAAAACAGACCGTTTTTGGAGTCTGGAGCATAGAGTCTTATCATAATCTCGTAAATCGTCCACGGCGGCAAGCCCAATGTCTTACCGTAAGCTCTTATATAAAAGCCAAAAAGCCGACAGCGTCAGTTTGTTATCCGGGATGACATTCCAATACTTAGCTTCGTTTGAAAAATGGATAATGAGTCAGACTAGTTACATTGCTTCCTCCTACTCGTGAAGGGTTTTGAGGTTTTAAGCATACGAGTAACTGGGTATATGTCATCGGTGGCAAGTGACTTGAAGATATTAAAGGATGCAACGACGACGTATCCGTTACCACAACCCATGACAAATACCAGTTTCTCAGCTTTAGTGAATGGAAGGATCTGATTGTGAGCAGGTTATCTGGGAGGTGAGATAGAAAGTCTCTACTTTCGACTTAATGTACAATATGTGCTATCACAACCTCTGAGGGTTTCCATTGTGCCGGGTTTGTCCCTTTTGAGGAGGTTGACCAGCCTGCTAGTTTCAACGACTGTTTCAATCTCGTTTTTCTCTAAATTAGTCTTGACTAAGTTACCTGTTAAGAATTTGTTGAGCTTCCTTACGTAGTCGCTGAAAATCTGAGATCCACAATCCGTAGGTTGCCTTTCCTGGCTAGACACAGCCAGATTCTTGACACCTTCCTCTACCTTCTATCGTGTTCTGTATCTCATTAGCGAACCAGCGATTACTTTCGTAACAAATGTTAGATGAAAGCCAAATTTGTTAATAGCCAGGTCAGACGATAGTACGAAGCCCAGGAGATGATTGCCTCTCACGTTGCATTTGCTATTGCTCTGAAAAGTATTCTAGACATTACCACAGAATCATATGGTAAGTCCCATAATATTCAGTGTGTTCGAGTACCGCCCTGCCCTCACGAAAAAAACTTGACGACACGAGGAATTAGTGCAATCTCCCATCGTTTCGTAGCTTATGTCTGCAGAAATTAAGTCTTGGTTACAGAATTACACAAGTTTAGATAGTGGAAGCAAATTCGGCACGAAAAAACAAATTATCGGTCCTTACATAGCTCCTTAAACCAAAATCACAGATGCGTTAATTCCACACCCATGGTTCCTGTATAATTATTATAGTAAGTTTTGTATTTAAGACGGAAGGTCTCCTGCCTGGAGGCGCAGACTTGGGAAGTTGAAGGTTAATCTGAATAAATATAATAGATACGCAATGTCATCTTTTATCTGCACTTACGAGTATTTGGATATAGGAGCGTTAGTCACACCCAGATTTAATGGTCTTCACACAAGCTTTGTTTGGCTGACCCCACAATGAAGGAAGGGCTGTCCTTATTCTTCCGATTCTTGTTATGTCTGTGAACATTTTGCACTTTTCAGTGTCGAGTCTCGGACTCTGGGTATCAACGCGCTTCTACATTTACCCGTTTCCTTGAGCGCAAAAAATGGCCTGCATCAGTTTCGGTGGCAGCACTTCATCATAAGAATTCTGTTGCTTGAATGAAAATAATGTCTACTTTAGCTACCTCTCACAATTGATCTACGCAGTGTTTGCTGTCAGCGTCGTTCAGACCATTGCCACTGCCAGGCTTGCTTAGCGCCAACCTTCCAAAAAACCCGGTCTCGTCCGCCTTGGCACTTAAGTGTCTTCTACGATGTGAATTCTCTGTTACATCAAAATTCTTTATGTGTTTCACACCTTCTACTCTTCTTCAACTGCTCCTTAGAAGGTAGTTCTTAGGATAATTCCTCTTCTGAAGCCCGTCCTGGGCCTAAATCGGCGCTTTAATCGCAACTGGCTTAGATTAACGTCGATGTCTTTTGTAGTTAGTTCGAGTCTCCTCTGGGTTCTTTTCTCAGATCCTTCATATCTTTGACTCTAAAGCCTTTCCGCCACGACAAGGCAAATTAAGGTCAAATTGTACGTCAGAATTCGTTACATATGTATGATGGTGTTTTAAAGATGTTTCTTACGACTTTTGTTTTGAAACGATTTGTACATACGTCTGCATACCATATACTGGTTTCAGCATCTATTTGTAGCAGGTTAGTATGTGTTTGGATAGAGATGTTTTTCCAATAACAAGCCGGTTTTTCTTTCTCCTTTTGAACTTCATAAATGAATATTGGATCGGAATATGCCGAATTGTTTCCAGTAAATCAACATGAACTGGTTTTAAGCGAAATCAATTCATTTTTGTCCACTTGAGAATCCATGCAGAGCACTGTGAAGAGATTCACTTAATTCACTTTTGTTTTTGTAACTGTAAGCATAGCTGCGTCATCAGCAATTGGAAGGTGTTGGTATGCGGAAGTGGGTCTAAGAGACTTCCTTGTGGAACTCCAGCATTGATTTTTTCAAATTGAAAATTATCTTGCGTAATTCTGAAGTGCTACTAGTACTAGTTGAATGCTGCGATTTCTGTATGAAAAGGAGGTTTTAGTTTTGCAGGAGGTCTTAGTGTCCGGCTATGTCAAGTAGCTCGGCGGCATCTGAAAATAGAACTACAAAACCACTTTCAATGAATTCGATGTCTAAACATGTTCTTTTGTAGAATGTTTATCTTTGAATCCAAATTGATGCATTGGAATCATCACCACTTAGAGATTTTTTTAAGACTTATGACAGAATGTGCGAAAGACAAATGGGCCTATAATATGATGGTTCGTTTGGATCTTTTCATCATTATGAAAAGAGATCATTATAACCCCATATAATAAATTATAAAATTAATTTTCATAAACTATACACCCATTCGGTCTAATCTCGGACAATCTTCAGGCTAATTTTTATCACTTTACTTAGTTAGTCTTTAAAAGTCAGTCAGGCAGTGAAACCCATCCTGAATGATCACGATCGTTTGGTGGTCTAAACAAAATTCAGATTACATATACAAAGTTGCCAAATAGCAAAATGTTCCTTTAAACCTCAAACCAAAAAAGTATAGTACCGGAGGAATTTTGTAAACTTTTTCGTTAGGTTTTAATTACCTTAAAGGTATTCAACTTTAGAAAGAAAAATTTCCTTTAAATCTTCAAAATATATACATCCCACAATTACAACCAACTTCGACACCCTTTAAAAAAGCCAGTATATTATACGGTCGGCCCACTACAAACCATATCATTAACTTTCTCTGGTAGAATTGTTTTGAAACTTTTTTTTTATTTATTTCATTGAAAGCTTATACAAAGTAAGATATAATATCTTATTAGTTATTGCTAAGCTAAAAAAAAGAGGAATTTAAAGATGCAAGCTACAAAGTAATGATAACATAACATGATATATGTACCATAATTTGGAAAGCACAAAGAAATCATATATACACACATATATTACATAAAGATATTGTAAGGGCTGAAACGAATAAAATCTGTAAATTTTAATACGGGCTATACTTCCAACGCGTAAAAATTGCAATCCCATTTTGTACCCAAATTAGCCTGTATATTCTCCAGTTTCAGCTTGTTATTGATTTTAGTTCGGTGCGGTTTAAAATATTTATAAAATATGAGTCAAGAGGAACGCCGTAAAAAGATCATCGACAAATGGCTCGAAAATACTTCGCGTCCAAACAATTTCATCGCAAAAAATTTAAACAGTGGATTCTGTTATTAAACGATATTTGGAGACGTTGACGGTTAAGCGAAAACAGAAAAGTGGAGCACATGATACAAATTTGGACAGGAAAATAGTGGGTACTATCGTAAAAAACCGGACTATGTCATCCAGAGATTTTGCTCGGAAATGTCATACCAACCAAACAATGGTACAAAGATCTAAAAAACGTAACGGTCTAAAAATACCGAAAGTTACTGAAAAGCAAAAAAAAGTCATAAAAACACGAACCCGAAAGCTATACGAGTTGATGGGCAACAAGAAAGCATGCTTGGTTTTGGATGACGAAACTTATGTCAAAGCCGACTTTACTACTCTTCCAGGTGCGCAGTTTTACAACTCGTTTGGAGCTGATATTCTTTCGCAATCAACAACATTGATTGGGATGGAAAAATTCCGGTCAAAATATCTCGTTTGGCAGGCCATTTGCCAATGTGGACACAGAAGCTCATCGTTTATTACAACGGGAACAATTAACGGAGAAGTGTACATTAACGGGTGCCTAAATAAACGGTTGATTCCTTTCTTAAACAAACACGAGGGTTTAACATTATTTTGGCCAGATTTAGCTTCAGCTCACTATGCCCATGCGACGTCGAGCTTTCTTGTTGCTAAAAATGTGGACTTTGTCCCAAAAGATATTGGGTCTACAAGTAAGTTTCCAGCGTTTTTTTCCAAAATTTGAAATTTTATTATGAAAACATAGTTACAATGCTTTATTCAAAGTATCGTCCATCGGAAGCTACAACTTTCCCCCATCTTTCTGGCAATTTATGAATTCCGGACCAAAAAAATTTCTCGTCTTTCGAGCCCAAGAACGTATCGAGCCAATTTTTGATTTCCTCTACTGAGCTGAAGCGTATTCCCGTAAGAGCGTTCTGCATCGAACGAAACAAGTGCTAGTCAGATGGTGCCAAGACTGGACTGTAAGGCGGGTGAGGCAGAATTTCCCATCCACTATTTTCCAAATAGTTTTTCACCGAAACCGCAACATGTGGCCGAGCGTTGTCGTGATGAAAAATGACGGACTCATGCCTGGTCTCATATTCTGGCCGTTTTTCTTTTAATGCCCGCTTCAAACGAATTAGTTGGGTTCGATATAATGGTCCTTTGATGGTTTCACAACTCGGAAGCAGTTCGTAGTATACGACACCCTTTTGATTCCACCATATGCAGAGCATGACCTTATTCACCTGAATATTTCGTTTCGGCGTCGATTGGGCGGGCTCGCCGGGCTTTGTATACGATTTTCTGCGTTTAGGATTATCATAATAAATCCATTTCTCATCACCAGTGACAATACGATGCAAAAATGATTTATTTTTATACCGCTGCAGTAACATTTCGGACATGCCAAATCGCCGTTCGACGTCTCTTGACTTCAATTCGTACGGTACCCAGTTTCCAACCTTTTGAATGAATCCCAGTGCTTTTAGGCGCAGGGAAAGGGCTTGTTACGTGACGCCCAATGATGCAGCAAGTTCTTCTTGAATCTGACACGGATCCTCATCCAGTAAAGAGTCCAATTCCTCGTCTTCAAAGCTTTTCGGCTTTCCGGGGCGATCTTTGTCCTCAACTCCAAAATCACCACTTTTGAACCGTTTGAATCACTCGCGGCACTTCGATTCACCAATATATTCCGCCCCATAAGTTTCCGAAAGCAAACGATAGGCCTCAGCCGCACTTTTCTTCATATTAAAGAATAAAAGCAGCGCTTCCCGCAAATGACGTTTATTTGGCTGGAAACGTGCTATGATTTTGCTCGATAAAATGTACGACACCGATAGAACTGCTCAAATATAACGCTGCAAAGTTGTTGACAGATACAAAACCTACAAATAAAATACATGGGGTCTGACATTTCTGCCCGGGATCCACTGGTGGCGCCAGGCGCCATCTCTGACAAACGCTGGAAACTTACTTGTAGATCCAATATGAATTCACCCAATGTTTCACAGTGCTGTCCCATTGAAAGGTATTGGGCTTTGGTCAAAGCTGAATTGAGGAAAAGTGAGCAGTGTGCAAAGGACGTAAAAGATTTTAGTGCTAAATAGAAAAGAGCGTCTAAAAAGATCGCGGATGTAACTGTCACCAACCTTATGAAGGACATTCTAAAAAGTTGAGGAAAGAATGGTAACCCAAATAATTTTTTTTATTTTTTGTAATTGTGAATGAATTTAATAAAAACAGAGTTTTAAAGAAAAAATCAAAAAATTTACATGAATTATGAAAATATTTTTTTTTTTTGTACTTTAAAGTTTCCAAATTTTATTCGTTTCAGTCCTTATCTGTGATTTACACGGATGTTAACACGAAAAGTACTTTTTTAATTTCCTTTGAAATTGTACTGCATTATCTATCCTTCTAAGTTGTCGCGGTAAGTTGTTCCACAAACGAAAAGAGTTGGGGGAAAATTAGTGTTCAGAAGTCAAAGAGGAGTATCGAGGCTGGATTAAGAGTGCCCATCTACTTGACGAAACAGCCCTTATTCATTCATAAAGATAAGTTGGTTTATGGGTTAGCAAAATATCAGAAAAAAGGCATAGTGTACGGAACTGAAGAAGACTATCAAATGATGTGTTATACAATCGTGATGAAAAATTAGAGACCCTGTCATGCCTTCGTAAACCAAAAATATAACGGATAATACAGTTTAAGGAGACATTGAGCTTCAGTTTACTATGTATTGCAGTTACACTTCAAATAGTTTTCACAGCCATAAGTTAATACGGGCTTGATCCGGGTTTTCGCAATAATAATTCTGTTGGCCAAAGGGGTGAAAAATTGCGTGGTCTACAGTGCACGAAGAACACCATAGGATTTACCAACAATCATGTTAATATGATTTTCCCAGGTTAAACAACGATTAAAGGTAACTCCAAGGTACGAGCGGTATCAACGTAATCAATTAGAGCGTTGTTTAAGCTGATAGTGGGAAAATAGGATAAGTCCAATGGTTTTCTGGAAATTGCTAAACATTGAGATTTCGATGGATTTAATAAAAGACAATTTTTCAGAGAGCGACGTGCTATTCCAGCGAGATCGTGTTTACACAACTAGCGGTGTGCCCAGCGGGCAGCTTATGTAGAGTTCTACATCGTCGGCATGCAAATGTTTTGAGCAATGCCTAACAATCGAAGGCATTTCAGATATGTACAGGGAAAACAACAGTGGTCCGAAAACAGATCCCTGAGGGACACCGTTCACGGTAGGTAAAAAGTCGAAGAGAATATTGTTTGATTCAACAGTTTGGAGTCTATTGGTCAAATAGAATGAAATCAGCTTTACGGCGAATGGTGAATAATTATATAACCTCAAGAGCTTAGTACTAAATGGAGTGAAAAGTGACCTCCTCGGGAATTAAAAAAGTTTTTGTTTTAAAGGTTTTTTTTATATTATTCAATAAAGTCCTCTTTTACAATAGTTTGATACACTTATTCCAACGATTTTCCAACTTCTTGATCCCGTCCGAAAAGCAATTTTTCGGAAGGTCTGCAAAATACTCCTCCGTGGCGTCGATGATTTCCTCGCGCGAGCTGAATTTTTTATTGACGAGCCATCTTTTGAGGTTTGGGAAGAGATAATAGTCCGAGGGATCCAAATTCAGTTACCAATCGACGCCAAAAGTCCGCCCGATTCCGCATCAGCAATTCCAAACACTCTTTCGAAGTGCTCTCGCGTTAGTGTTTTTGGTCAGGACTGAGCATGCGCGGCACCCAGCGGCAGGATAACTTTTTCATATGCAGAATATTGCCCAAAATATGGCGTTGAGCACACACGCTAATCTTTGTGGTATTTTTGACATTGTCCTCTGTAACCGCATCGGAGGCCTGCCGCTGCGGACTTGATCGTTAGTGGAGTTGCCGCCACCACGAAACTCTTGAAACCAATATTGGACGGTATAATTTGACGGAGCATTAGCCCCATAATATTTATCCAACTTTTTTTTTATTTCCTTCGCCGTTTTGCCTCTCAAAAAATAATGTTTTATGAGAGAACGAAAATCGTTTTTGTCCATACTCAACATGATGCCAAACACGTCAACAACAATCAGCTGTTAATACAAAACTAAAGACAGTATCGCACTGAAATTTGGCATGTCTGCCTAAATATGAACGGACTTCAAGGCATCATAACCTTTTTTGCAGTAGCAGCGCATTCGGGCCGTCAAGGAGGTCACTTTCACTCCATCTAGTTCATAAGGTGGCAGGGTCAACGGTGTCGCATGTTAAGAGAAGATGAGCAGGACTAAAAATGTTACCTCATTGTTATCAATAACAAGTTGTATATCCTCGGTTACATTTAGCAACTCACAGCATTGCAGCCGTGTTTTGTCGAAAGCCTGATTGCTTAGGAGTTAAAAAGTTGCTATGCCCCGTATACTGACATATTTGTTGTTGCAGGACTTTTCCAAAAGCTTTGGAAAGGAATGGCAGAATAGAGATTGGCCTAAAACCATCCCCTTTTATCTAGTCCAACTGCATTGGATTTTATAGTAGGTAGGCCTTCAAGTACGTCAACACAGTTTACTCCCATGAAGGAGAAGCTAGGAAAGAGAAACAGAATGCGCTGTTTATGAGGTTGTAATGAGAACTCCTCAGATACCCTGGTTTGTTGGAGGGATAGAAACTTCCTATTTAACTCATCCAAGTCAGCGTCCACTCCGTTATTGATTTTAGATTTGCCGATGCCAATGGTTCGTAAGTCCCTCCACAGCGTTTTGCCGTTCACAGTAGGGTCAAGACATGGAGAAAAGACACTTGTCTTAGCTTTACGTATTTCCATGGCGACCTTGTTATTCAGTGTGCTGTATTGCAGATGAAGTTCTTCATAGCGAAAACGCTTCCAATGCTTATAAGCCTGGTCACGTTGAGTGTTACTAAAGAAACATGCTCATTATACGAGTATAACGCTAGACCATTTTCGTTAAGAAAATTAACCTGAGAGTGTGATGTTGGCAAACGGCAAATAGTATTCCAATTTATTCCGCGGACGCTATCCTCAAGGACTGGGATATCGATGCTTTTGAAATTACGATACTGGAACGTTCTTGGGGATAAAGTAATGCAGAAATCAAACGTAGATGAGATCGTGTTTGGAGAATGCAGGAACAGAGAGCTGGCTATAATATTGCACCATTTTAATATCACTTACGAGGAAAATTCGATTTCGATTCATTCACCTTGGCATTCTAAATCGGTTACAATGTTTTACGATTCAACTTACTCAGCTCGAGTTCTAATTATTTTCATGAAAATAATTTTAGAGGACAGAGTTTTGAGTTTTTCCATAGAATCTAGGGCGGGTCATTGCATTCCGTTTTTCTTCATTTTTGAAATGTTTGTTAATGTTGCTCAAACGGAAACCGTGGATGATTTCGCTAATGCCCTTTACATGATCCTTCTAATCAAAGTCATCAACATTTTCATCATCTCTCAAGGTGTTGTTAGATTTTTGAAAATCATCGAACAGGATAGCGAAAGTCAACTTCGAAATGGGGAAGAGCTCCGAACGATGGTACAGTCATCAAGAAAAGTTGTATGAAGTTGCAAAATATTTACATACATATATTGACAGTTGCAAGACAAGTTGCAAGCAAAGACTTTCGGATGTTAGAGCGTTTTTAGAAGAACCATATATGTATGGTGCCACTTCTATGCTGGATTGCATTCAATAAATTACTGTATATCAGCCGCAAAAGGTTCTGAAACTTAATATTGGTTCTCCTTATTTCTAGATATCCCTGACCACAGATAATGCCAATTTCATTACTTTGCTAATGTTTCCTATGATAATGGCCTTGAAAATTTATGTGAGTTAATACAAGCTTAATACGAGTACTAAGGCTCAAAAACTAACAAAAAGATTTAAGAGCTAGGAACCAAGGAAATGGTGTAGGAGATCTATTGTAGTTTGAAACGAGGAGTGCTCAGATTGGAATCAAAAACGGAAAGGTTTGAGTTGACTTCGCGGAGCATACGGGAGATTGATTCGTTGGAATTATAGGAGGTGCGGTGGACCGATAGATAGAAGCGACGAGGACAATATAAATTACGTGGGTTGGTGTTGAAGGAAATATGTTAGAGTTGTAAAGTGATGCGCAGTCGGGGTCTTTAATGACCCCACTCATTCAATTTGTAATTTAATTGTTAATCGTTTTTGCCTGTGAATCTGCTCTCGCTTCTAGTACCTTAAGAACTATAGATTGCAGATACTTTTTTCTTCTATTTGTATATACTGTTCCTTGTACTTCCTGTTTATAACGTATTTATAAAAAAGTATTAAATAAATAATAATAATAATAAAAATAAATAAATAAATAAACAAAAAAACCTGAGAGCAGCCAATGAATGCAAAGAATGTCAGCTATATTCCTAAGCTCTTCTAAGGAATTAAAATTGGTAAGTTTGAAGCGGTCCTAATAGGGAGGTAAGATTAAATGATAGTTCCAGGGCAGACCATGGAGACCAAATTGAAGGAATCGACGTTGAAAACCCTCGATTTGGAAAACATGAACGAAAAGAGCGACCAAGCTTGACTCAAGCACTTGTTTTAATTAATTCATTAATTCAAAAACGTATGAAGAAATAGACTTTTTGAATTCAAATAAAATCAAGTACAATGCTAATACAGCTTTGGTGCCATAAAAAGAAATGATTAGGCGGACAACTTCTATCAGAATAACCAACTATTCACTTTTCGCCCAAAAATATATGAAACCCAGATGATGTCCTTTATGTTTCTTCTTCAACAAAATTAGGGCAGCAATATCTAACTGCTTCTCTACTTTTCAATGTCAAAAGTTCCTTACCAGAAGAATTAAATGTACCTCTTCACTAAGTCTGTAAAAGACTGATGTTTTTCTGATTCTCGTCCAAGTCCTTAAGCTTATACCTAGAATTTATTTAAAACTAATCGATAATGGATAAATTCCATAGAAATAGCGAATCTAACCCCATTTAAAAAGGGCTTCAGTGCAAAACCGCGCCAAAAAGTAACTCGTTGTGTATAAATGATTGGTTTCTCGAGAGCTTGAACTTGAAATGAGATTGTTTTGCTTATGTATAACTGAAACTTGTTAGATGAAAATATGCTTGGGAACTTGGATTGAATTTAACAAGTTCAAATGCAACGTTGGGCCTAATCATCTCCTGATTGATTGTTGATGATCGCCAGATCAGATATCTACAGGCTCTCACCCAACATTTGTTACATTAGTTGCTGACATTACTCTATTCGACTAGTACGTTAACAAGAGAATTATCGGCTGAAAAGTATTGTCGGAGTCTTTCATGACAAACCAAAAGTACATCGAATTCAAAAGCAGGTGTGAGGTCTCAGCATTGTTGAAGAGGAGGAATCTGATAAATATGAACTGGAAACGCTATAATAGAGGCTTGAACAATCTGTCAATGCTGCGCATAAACTCTGAAGGAAACAGAAGGTAAAGAAAGATTAAAACCTGAACGGCGCCCTCACCAAATACTGTAAATTAAAGTGGCCATACTAGAAAAACTCGTGCAATTTACCAGTTCGTTGGTGGGGCGCAGATTTGCAGCGACTATGTAAGAAAACCCGACTTCTAAATAAGACTAATTTGGAGGAAGATTGGGATATAAACAAATTTAACTACATAGATTTCGAAAAGCACCTTCTAAGAAGACTTTTCTGAACAGGTCAACCGCAGTTTAGGCAAAATCCTAAAAAGGTGTAAATCAGATAAATTGGAAAAATTCGGAAGGCCAGATGTCACCTTTATTGATTCGATAGCAGAGACTCTCTATAAGTCTAGTTTCTTTCATGAACAAGAGCATGAAGAGAGTAGTTGAGCTTCATGTGCGAAAAACTGCTTTGCGAATGCTTCCTCTATCCAAATGCAATGTGCTTACGAATGCGAGAACTTTTCTACTTTTTTAATCCGTTGATCCGCTGACAATTCACACATTCACGCATTCACTAATTGAGAGTGAGCACATTCATTGGCAGGAGTAGTAAGAGAATGTAGAGAATGTCATCGCTTGAAGAGAATATACTTTCATCGGTTGCCTTCTCTCAACGTATGTATACGACAAATTGTATGGGATGGTTTTTTCCGGCAATCGTCAACGGAGCGACGGAGCAACGGATCAACGGATTCTATGGATCGGGGCCTTAACTGGGTGAAACTGTTTTTATCACCGAGGCGACATCCTCTAGCATGTTGGTAGACTTACTGTTTAACACTGTTAATAATTTCAATGCCGATGCGCAAGCATATACATGCGATGTAACTACACTGGCTATTGGATCATTCCAAGCGACTGTCTGCTCTAAGGCACAGGCAGCCCTATATGTAATCCACGGTTCGTTCCTTAGAACTAATCCTCTCAAAACTGACGTATTCTGTTCAGAACAAAGAAGAAGCTGAAAGGTAGGACTCAGTCAGTGCTGAAAGCCATATCCACCCGTTTTTTAGATGAAGCTAAGCATTTGGACAACAACCTCCTTTGGACTAAACACATTACGTCAAACACCTTCAGGGCACTGTCGGCCTTCTGGCAGTGTAAAGAGCCTTCGACAATAAATTAAGGAGAAGGTCCTTTGGATCTATACGGCTGTGATAAAACCAATTATATTTGGAGGAACAAACTTTAACGAAATTATGTCACTTTTGCTTTTACCAGACGCCAAATTACAATCTGTCGTGGCTACATGGAGTCTCTCTCTAGCGAATCTGGCTCTGCTCTAAATGCACTTTGAAGTCTCCCTTCCCTTGATGTTTACGTATATCATGGTCCGCACCTGCAAGCCATCGACTGGCATGCCATCTATCTTTTGGTTGTAGTCTTATGGAAAAATTGTATGTTTGCCACCTCTGAATTGTTTAATGATTTTGAGCAATGTGTGAATCTTCTCTCTAGAATTTGCGTACTTTTGGATGTTCTCTATAAACATGAGATAAGTAATGTGACAGCATCCACTTTCGGACTTAATGTCGGAATATAGGACGAGTTTTGGAAGCAACTTACTAAACGGGTGTAATGCGAAGCAATTGTAAAATTCTAAGATCCTTAACTCCTGACTAAGCTTCTCGTTCACATGTATTCGACATACAGTTCTTCGTGGTAGTTTTGTAAAACCAGATCAAATATAAAAGACCTTCCCATAGTCAAAGAAGTCCTTACCTAAATATAGCTGAGTCTGTAATTACTCATTGCTTGCATTCCTGAGAGTTATTATTACACTCCTTAACTTATGCGTTGCAATTTAGTTTTGAGTGCAGTACTATAGGCTCGATTGCTAATTATTTTCGAGAACAGTTTGCATAATGACGACAAGGAAGTGATCGGTCTGCAATCTGCTTCCTTGAATAAGAAAATCAAAAAAAAGACTTTAGAATTACCATTGAAATGCTAATTTCAAATTGCTGCTAAATGTGATGACTTCAGATATTTTTTTTTTCAGCTACTTTCACTGATTACATATGTATCTCTGAAGGTTGAGCTCACCATATATTCGTATTTCAGTCACTATCCTTCATGTGAAGTTGTGAACCGATCACATCGGAACCATTTTCGATACTGAGATGAAACAAAGACCCTCAAGAGACTTCACATCAAGTGCAGTCTTAGTCACTATCAAATTGACAGCATGCACTATTCGTTTTCAATCATTATCCTTTGAAAAATCGCTCTCTTCCAAAAAGTATATAATGATAGCGTTACTTGATATTGAGAGAACTACGTTAACACCTTTTCAATCATCAAATCTCTTCAAGACATTCTGGACAGGCAACACCCGAAGGACGGTGTGTTGAGATCTTCGCTGTGGAAAATAACTTAACCCAGCTTGTAAATGAGCCCACACAAATACCAGAAGGTGATAGTCATACCGCCAACATGCTGGACTTGTTTTTAACTTCTCACCCCGACAAATACGAGGGCGGATCAATAAGTCCGTGACTTTTTGAATTTCTGACCTCTTTACTGAAACAGCAACACTGCTCCTGTCAACAGGCATCTGTCAGTTGACTCCTGTCGAAATTTAAACTTGCTGCGTCAGTTAGTTTGTGTTTGACAGCTATTTTTATCAGACTACTCACTAATTTGAGGAGAAAATGGAAAAAAATGAATTTCGTGTGCTTATTAAGCATTATTTCTTGCGAAAAAAAACCATTACCGAGACCAAGGCTAAGCTTGATAAATACTATGGGGACTCTGCACCATCGATTTCAATGGTAAAAAAGTGGTTTACTGAATTTCGTTGTGGCCGTACAAGCACTGAAGATGCCGAACCTCCTGGACGCCCAGTTGAGGTCTCTACACCCGAAACAATCGAAAAAATTCACGATATGGTGTTGGCCGACCGAAGATTGAAAGTGCGAGAGATTGTGGAAGCCGTAGGGATCTCGCATGGCTCAGTGGTTTCAATTTTGAATGATCACTTGGGCATGAGAAAGCTTTCCGCAAGATGGGTGCCGCGTTTGCTCACAGTCGACCACAAACGCAATCGTGTAACAACTTCACAGGAAGGTTTGGCGTTGTTTAATCGAAATATGGAGGAGTTTTTGCGCCGTTTTGTAACCGTGGACGAAACATGGATCCATCACAACACACCAGAGAACAAACAACAGTCAAAACAGTGGGTTTCTAAGGGTGAATCGGCGCCAAAGAAGGCCAAGTTGGGTTTGTCAGCCAATAAAGTTATGGCGACTGTTTTTTGGGATGCACGCGGGATAATCCACATTGACTACCTTCAAAAGGGAAGAACAATCAATGGGGAATATTATGCCAACTTATTGGACCGATTCAATGACGATTTGAAAAAAAAACGACCTCATTTGGCCAAGAAAAAAGTTCTTTTCCACCAAGACAATGCAAGGGCGCACACATGTGCAGTTGCCATGGCAAAAATCCATGAATTGGGCTATGAATTGCTCCCTCATCCACCCTATTCTCCAGATTTGGCTCCGAGCGACTACTTCTTGTTCCCAAACCTGAAGAAATGGCTTGGTGGAAAAAGATTTGACTCTAATGATGAAGTCATCTCGTCATTTTGAGGACCTCGACAAATCATTTTTTTTGGAAGGGATAAAAAAATTGGAGAAGCGTTGGACAAAGTTTATAGAGCTCAAGGAAGACTACGTTGAAAAATAAAATTATTTTTTTATCAAAAAATCTGTGTTTTAATCCAAAAGTCACGGACTTATTGACCCGCCCTCGTACAACGTCAATGTGCTATCCCCTCTAGGCTCATCGGACCACTGTGTCATATCAGCTAATTTCTCGTACACCGACCACAGATTCCTAAAAGAACCATATAGCAATACGAGAAAGCCAACTGGAGCGGCTTTAACAGCTTCTTTAGGAATTTTAACTGGTCGTTATGTTTTCTCGATAACGACGTGGATGCAGCTGCTGATATGATCACAGACACCAAGAATATTAAACCAAAAGAAAATGCATGGTACGACTCGAGCTATAAAGCTTCTGTCAGGGTTAGAGAAATGTTTTTTCGGTCCTTCAAGACCAATCCGACAAAGGAAAATCAAAAAAAGTTTAAACGAGCCAGGAATGACTGCAAGGTCTCTCTTAAACGTGTAAAATTCCAATACGGCCAAAAACTGAGGCAAAAATACTACAATGTCCCAATGGTAGTAAAAATTGTTGGTCGTTCGTCAAAGATATTAGAAATTCTGCCTCATCCTCCATCCCAACGCTCATTTACAATGACATTCCAGCTGTCAGCTATTTAGACAAGGCCAATCTGCTTGCTGCACATTTTGCGGCCAGCTCAACACTCCTAGATTGTGCTTTGTCTCCGCCTACATTTGAGTGCGTCGAATCTTCAATGGGACGAATCCATTTTCGCACTCGTGTAGTAGCAAGAGTTCTTGAAGATCTTAACAAAACCACTGCGCAAGCTTTTCCATCAATCCTACTCTTTAGGACTCTTTCCGAAAAGATGGAAAACTGCATCTGTCCAGCCCGTCCCTAGAAAAGGCAAATCTTCCTCTCTCCTCCTACAAACCCACTTACTTCCCTTCTTTCCAAGGATATGGAAACGCTGAAAGCTCATGAAATATCTCGAAACACGAAAACCTTGCGAACGTTTAATTTAAGTTGTCTTGGATGGTTTCAAGACTGATATTCACAAAATAAATGCTGGTGTACCCCAGGGCTCCGTTCTGTGTCCAACACTCTTTTTATTTTTCATCAAAGATCTCTTATCTGCTACTTCTATTCCAATATATTCCTTTGCTGACGACAGTACTCTCTGCTTTTCATATTCATTCCCCGATTCACGTCCCTGTTCTTCGACTGTAGAGCGGGAACGACAGCGTATGTTAAGCTCATTAAATTCCGATATTAACAGCATAACCAATTGGGGAAGTGAAACTGAGTGGAACTTAATGCTTCCAAAACTCAATGCTGTCTGCTGTCATTAAAGCGAAATTCAAATACCCAGCCATTATCCATGGATGGCACTTCCATCGTCGAAACTGATAAACTTTGCATTCTCGGTATGTGTGTCAGTGACAACTTACGTTGGAATAAGCACATATTCGGTATCGTCAAAAATGCTGCGAAATGTCTAGGTTTCCTCAAGCGATGTAAGAAATACTTTACCCTCTGGCCTCAATATATAAGGCATTTATCCGCCCGAAATTGGAGTACAATACCCACATCTGGTCGGGTGCGCCCAAAACATCTCTGCATCTTCTAGATAGGATTCAAAACCGTACGATAAAACTCATAGCTGATACCAATATCACTCAGTCAATGGACATCCTCAAACACCGGCGAAATATCTCGTGTCTTTGTTTTATCGTTATTTCCACCACCAATGCCCCATAGAAATCACCAGTAGCATTTCGCCTCTTCAAACCTTTAACCATAACACCCGTCTCCCTATGAATGCTCATCAGTATACCCTCAAGCCCACATTCGGACGTACTCTAAAATATCGTGATTCTTTCCTAAGCCGTACAACTCGCTTATTTCCTAGTCATTACAACCTTCAAACATTTAAAACCAACGTTCACCGGTACCTCACTTTCCATCCTCCCTGATTTTCCTTCACGCGCTTTGTGCAAACATTTTAAGGGTACTTTCATCCCTTGAGCGCGCGCAAATTAACACATGGTCCGTGCCATTTCTAAGAATTAAATCCATACTATTTTCAGTTAGTACCAACCTTCAAAAGATACGTGTATAAATTTGACAGCTGTCGGACTTTTGTTATTGTGAAAAGTTTATCATTGCTTTTTGATGGGAAAAAATGCAGCCGATGCAAAGAAATGGCTTGATAAGTGTTACCCGGACTCTGCACCAGCCGAACGAACCATTCGCAAGTGGAGTGAAAAATTTAAAAGTGGTCATACAAGCACCGAAGATAATGCACGCAGTAGACGTCCAAAAGAGGCTGTTTCAGATGAAAACATCAAAAAGGTCCACAAAATGATTACGAATGACCGTAAAGTGAAGTTGATCGAGATAGCTGAGGCTCTGAAGATATCAAAAGAGCGTGTTGGATATATCATACACGAATATTTGGACATGCGAAAGCTGTGTTCAAAGTGGGTGCCGCGTTTGCTCACAGTCGACCAAAAACAACAACGTGTTGATGATTCAGAGGAGTGTTTAAAGCTGTTCAACCGCAATAAAGCCGAATTTTTGCGTCGGTATGTGACAATGGATGAAACTTGGTTCCATCACTTCACACCAGAGTCAAGTCGGCAGTCAGCTGAGTGGCTCGTCCAAAACGACCAAAAACTCAACAGTCGGCTGGCAAGGTTATGGCATCCGTATTTTGGGATGCACATGGAATAATTTTCATCGACTATCTCCAAAAGGGGCAGACTATCAACAGCGACTATTACATTGCGTTGTTGGAGCGTTTGAAGGACGAAATCGCAGAAAAACATCCGCATTTGAAAAAAAGAAAGTGCTGTTTCCTCAAGACAATGCACCGTGTCATAAGTCGATGAAAACGATGGCAAAATTGAATGAATTCGGCTACGAATTGCTTCCCCACCCACCATATTCTCCAGATTTGGCCCCCAGCTACTATTTCCTGTTCGCAGACCTCAAAAGAATGCTCGCCGAAACAGAGGCCTATTTTGAGGTTAAACCGAAATCGTACTACTAAACTGGTATCGTAAGATTGAAAAATCGTTTCAATCAGTGTATTGCCCTCGAAGGCAACTATATTGATAAATAAAGTTGAATTTTGCAAAAATTTTGTGTTTTACTATAAAACGGCTTTTCAGCCCATGTGTTATATAAGTTGACATAAATGATTCCGTCTGAATCTTGATCCACTCTATAACTTAAAAGCCACATAAGCGACCACCCCAAGGAGGTTTACTTACAACTTACCAAACTGAAGGACATGGGACGTTTGGCAAACACCCACAAGCACTGATGAATGTTCTTCAATCTAATACGCCTTGCGCATACTTTCCTCTTAGAAACGAAACTATTGCCGTAGCCAGAATCCGGCCGAAGCGGAGTTCCACAAATGTCAAGATACTTCATTCCATCTAAATAAGTTAAATAGCATGCCTCTGAGTTTCACAAGGAGCTGCCTCTCTAAGCATCACTGGCGCCTTAAAGACCATTCCAACGGCGGCTATAAAAAATTTGCTCCATTTGCAACATAACATACCGACGTATTAGGAATGCTGATTCCAATTAACACTCCGCGAGGGAAAGTGCAAAGTGAAGAGAAGGCAGCCTATTCAACGCGAAGTATTTCGCATCTACGCAACGTAAGGACACCACAGTCCTACGCTAAATAAATGACTTTTAAGGGCATAGGTCATAGGTGTACTCATCGAGACAACTATGATACATCTAGACTAATAAAGCCCACAGTGGATCGTTAGCAATCAATATAGCTTTTCAATCTCACGAAAATAACCATGGGATTTCTAAAGATTAGACATCCATCGCTATAACCTGCTGCGCCGAAAATAAAGAGGAATCTGTGGCCTACTTCCTTTGCAAATGCCCTACCTTGGCACACATCAAGATGCAATCCATAGGCAGTTTCCACTTCCGATTTCTAATCATTTCTGCTCTATGAAAATCATAGAACTTGGTTACACAGGTTCTATGAGTAGCTAAAGCATCGCTATGCTCTCCTAGTGGACTTACAACTGGTCCTCTTATTTAGAAACAAAAAAAAAACAATTTTTTATTCGTTTATGATCTGAGCAATTTTATTAAGCTTATTTGCATATTGAGCTTGAGGCATCTACAACAGTGATGTGGGAGAGAGGTTAATCCAAAATAAAGCCCACTACCATCCTCGCACATCGCAGAAATTTTAAATTTACGAATACTCCGCTACTGGCCGTTTCTCGGCAATCAAAAAAACCTTATGGATGTAGTAAGGAGTGCCGCAAGGGTCATATTGGTGCAACTAGCTATTTTATTCCTTATTGGAATTTGCTTATTTTAATCAACAACATTTTAGTTTCTTGAATTATTTTTTTATGTTCAAAAGCAAAGCAAACAAACTGTAGGCATTATTGATCGTCTAAAAAAAAAAATCAAAGCATATATCGTGTTATTTGTATATTTTAAATAAATTTCAAACCTTAGTGAAAACCTTGATTCCAATAGTGAAAAATTGTCCCGCTTTGACATGAATGGGTCGTTTTAAATACTCCATGTAAATAAAAATCATTTTTCTTAATTCCGCTGATAGTTCGGTCCAATTTGAATTGTACAGGGCATTGGTGAGTGCATCAGCGTTTATTGTTACCTCATTGCCGTAATAGCAGGGGAAATAAATTTGTAAGGCCATTATCATAGCAAACATCAGCAAAGTTATGAAATTGGCAGTATCCGCGGTCAAGGATACCTGAAGAAGATGCAAAACAGCTGAAAACTTTTTATAATTATGGACATTTTAAGATTTAACAACCTTTTGCAACTTATAGGCAGTAAAACCAATAACAAAGGCACTAACCACGATTTGAGCAAACACAGGAACGGATATAATGTCCTGACACCTTAGAACCATCCTGAAAGAAAAAAAAATGATTTTCATAGCAAAATATATTTGCACTTCTACACCTTCAAAAAACCTTTCCACAAAATTATGAAGACGCATTATTCTCTTCCACTCATTCAAACTATCGCCTGAGCCATAGTTCTTTAGTCGCAATGCAATCAGTTTGTAGTATGCTGCCATTTGAAATAGGAAATAGGCCTGCAACAAATCCATTGTCGCATTGGTCATTCCAGTGATAAACATTGCAATAGCAACATAAAAAAACGCATACGGATAATTTTTTGAGTTCTTATAGTCAAATGGAATCCAACATGGAAATGGCACATTATATCCCTCTTCTAAAAACGCTCCAACATCCGAAAGACTCAGCATGATAACGCAACTGCCAATATAAACATTTCGCAGCTTCATAAAACTCTTTTGATATTCTTCCATTGTTCGGAGCTCTTCTCCATTTCGAGGTTGACTTTCGTTATCCTGCTCGATGATTTTCAAAAATCCAACAACCCGTTGAGAGATGATGAAAATATTGATGACTTTGATTAGAAGGACCGCTTCGGTAAGGGTCATGTAAAGGGCATCAGCGAAATCGTCAATGGTTTCTGTTTGAGCAACATTGACAAACATGGCAAAAATGAAGAAAAACGTAAAAACTGAATGCAGTGATCGACCATAGATTCTATAGAAAAAGTCAAAACTCTGTCCCCTAAAATTCCATATACCGAAAAATTTCATGAAAACAATTAGGACTCGAGCTGGGTAAATTGAATCGTAAAACATTGTAACCGATTTAGAATGAAAACGTCAATGAATTGGAATTTAATTGTTCCGATGAAGAAATGATTCTATCAGAGAAAGTTAATGATATGGTTCGTAGTGGGACGACCGAAGGATGTGCTGGCTTAATTAAAGGGCGTCACAATTGATTGCTTTGTATGCAATTGTGGGATGTCCTTACACAAAGAGAAAAAAAATTGAAGTGGTAATTAAGCTATTTCTTTGTTTCCCTAATTAGAGGATACGTTTTAAACGAGTAGGTACGAGTATATGCATAAGGATACTAAGGTTTTTATAGGAGAATACAAATAACATAGTACGCATGCATTTGGTTGTAGGTATAGATAATCCTTTTATTGTGCAGTATTTCGTTTTGTAATATCGTGTATGGTTATTACTCGTATATTATTTTGAAAAATAAACACATATCTGCTTATTTTCAGGATTCTGATGACTTTTTCGAGTGCATTTTTACACTTTGCATATCTAAATTTTGTTATAAAATTAAGGGAATCTGATTTTTGCACTGTGATCTATAACCGCACCACATTTCTAGCCCGTATCATTCAAACGTCTTAAGAAAATAGGTCTTCAATTCGCAAAACGTATACTCGTCATTATCATTAGATTTATGAAAAATTAATTAAAAAGGAAATTGAAAAAGCAATCCGCTCACTTCCTACATCAATTTAAAAATTCAAACATTTGAGGAAAATTCACTTAGGCGGTTTTTCCTTATGACCACAGAAACTACGCAACATACATACGAGTACACTCTGCATGGCACAAAGCTAACAAGATTATGTGGGTGCAGAAGAAACTGCAAATTCTGTGCGGAAGATTCGGAATTGTCAACTCGTGGTCGGTCGCAATTGTTTAGTCTTTATCCTACCACTATATGGAACATTTTGCAAAAAGATCTCGCCCCACACCCCTACTGTATCCAGGGGGTGCAGAAACTAATCCTGGCTGGTAACGAGAGCTCACGAATTGGGCTCTTGAGCAGCTTGAAATTTACCCTTATTTTTTTTGGAATCGTGATCATCATGAATCGTTTTACGCTTGCCGAACGTGCGGATATTAAAAAAATTCGGTTGTCATCCTGGCTACAGTGTACAGACAATTCGTTGCACCGTGGAACAGTTTGGACGTACTCATAAGTATACTCTCTTAGATCATAAGAAATAACCTGACAGAGATTGGTGCGAAATGAAGAAAACATAGCCGCCGTAGCGCCCAGTATCGAGGAAGACCCAGAAATGTCAATTCGGTACCGATCAATTTTTTTTAATTTTTTCTAATTTTGGTGGGGGCTGAGGCTTAATACAAGCTTAATCTAACTTAAAAACTAGGACCAAAAACTAACAGAAAGATTCATTTTTTCATTCATTTCATTTATATATTTATTCACTTTACAATTGACAAAATTAGATACAAATATAGAATGCAAGATCTTAATCAAAACAAATTCATAAGTAATAAAAGAAACAAGCAGTTACTTAATAGAATACAAATAAAGAGAGATTAAGAAGTAAATAATTTATCAATTGAAAAATGAAAAGATACATTCTGTAGTTAACTAAAACTAGTGTCGAATTCATCAATTATAAGACTATAATTAAAAAATACAAAACATAATAAATTGGTGTGAAGAGAGGAACAAAACAAATGTTAAGATTCATCGATGTTTAAAAAATTTCATTTAATCATTCAACAAAATTAGACCTTGCGACCAATTAAATGGTTTATTTCCTGTAGGTCAAAGTGAAATAGCCATTCCTTAACTTTCCTATTTCGAACGACAAGATTACTGCTTTGCCTAATTTCAAGCGGCAACATATTATATAATCTTGGAGCAACAGAGTAGTAAAAGTTCAAAAAGTGATGTGTGTTGAAAGATGGAATGAAAGCAAAATGATTATTGCTACTACGCAGTGACTGATGGGTTGGATTTCTGTCAATGGAGTAACCACTCCTAACGAAAAAAATCCTTAACACTTTGTAAAAGTAAAGATGCTTGAGTGGTAGCATTTTAGAGTTTACAAAACGCAAATAACTACTTTCTCGGCGATTCTTTCTAAAGATTATTCTAACTATATATTTTTGCACAATGAGTAACGTATGGACTTTATTTTTATGAGTTCCTCCCCAACAGATTAAGCCGTACTGCAACTCTGATTGTACTAGTCCATAGTATATTGTTTCCATCAGATTTTTAGAACAAAATTGCCTCAAATGGTACATTAACTTTGTAGTTTTTAACAAGTAAGGTCTTAGACTGGCAGTATGATTACTCCAATTCAGTTTGCTATCAATTTCCAGACCCAGATATTTATAAACTGTAGTTCTTTCTATATAAAAACACTGAGGTGATCAAGTTAAATCCCGATTAAATAAGGTAGAAGATGATGTCTCTTTGCACGTAACAGAGCTAAATAATAAATGCTTACAACTTGCGCTATGAAAAATCATAGGTGGGTAATCGACAATGTTAGAAGACAACTTGAAGAACATTATTTTAGTTTTATCACTGATAACCCATTTATGTAAATAAAACCAATGTCTCAGCTGCTCTAAGTCATAGCTAATGTTAGCAATTAAATCTAATACAGAGCTATTAGAATAAGAACAAGCTATATCATCTGCAAATCCTATTTATTTACCTTTGATATCGACGTTAAAAATTGAATTGACATGTACAATAGTATTATTCAAAGTATTGCCCATCTGAAGCTATGACTTTTTCCCATCTTTCTGGCAATTTGTGGATCCCATCCCAAAAGATCTGCGCCGGCTTGGCAGCCAAGAATGAATCAAGCCAATTTTTAATATTCTGCTCTGATGTGAACCGTATTTCAGTGAGGGCGTTCTGCATCGACCGGAACAAATGGTAGTCAGAAGGGGCAAGGTCTGGGCTATAAGGCGGATGGGGTAAGACTTCCCATCCACTGTTTTCCAAATAGTTCTTAACCGAGCGAGCGTTGTCATAATGGAAAATTATTGCCTCGTGTCTCGTCGCATATTCCGGGCGTTTTTCGGCCACTGCTCTCTTCAAACGGATTAATTGTGTTCGGTAGCGTTGTCCATTGATGGTTTCACCCGGTTTTAGCAGCTCATAATACAGCACACCCATCTGATCCCACCAAATACAGAGCATTACCTTCGCGCCATGGATATTCGGCTTTGCCGTTGATTTGGCTGGTTGGCCGGGTTTCACATATGATTTTTTGCGCTTGGGGTTGTCGTAATAGATCCATTTTTCATCACCAGTAACAATCCGATGCAAAAATGACTTCCTTTTGTGGCGTTCCAGAAGCATCTCGGACATGCAAAACCGCCTTTCGACGTCTCTCGGCTTGAGTTCATGTGGAACCCAATTTCCTTGCTTTTGAATATATTCAGCTGCTTTTAAACATTTTGATATGGCTGCTTGAGTGACACCCAAAGATTCTGCGAGCTCTTCTCGTGTTTGGCAACAATCTTCATAGAGTAATGCTTCCAGTTCTTCATCTTCAAATTTTTTGGGCTGCCCAGGACGTTCATCGTCTTCCAAGCCAAAATCACCACTTTTAAATCGTGCAAACCACTTTTGGCACGTTCGCTCAGCTAGCGCTTGTTCACCATAAACTTCTACCAAAATACGATGACTTTCGGCAGCAGTTTTCTTCATATTAAAGTAATGAAGAAGAACTCCCCTCAAAAACACTTTTTCAGGCACAAAGTTCGACATATTTGAGTGAAAAAAGATTATTGTTGTTTACGCTTCAAATGAATGACATATACTGAAATGACGTACAATGACAGTAACTTTCCAACGCATGTTTCAATGGAATAATACAAGTTACGCCATCTCTTAGCAAACCGCACGAATTAAGTTATATACCCAATAGATCAAGAAAAGGATTGGACCAAGTACTGAGGCTTGTGGAACATCAATTTTAATATCTAACGATATGCCCGCTTTTTATAACTTTTGTGCTAATATCATATGGTCGACAGTATCAAACGCCTTAGTAATGTCAATAAAAATAGCAGCTGTATATTTTTTATTGTTCAGGCTTTCGTAGTTAAAGCAGCAGAACTCTAATAGGGCATCCTCTGTTGACTTCCCAGCTCTAAACCCAAACTGATTATTACTAAAAAAAAGAAGATGAATCTAGGAAAGTGATTATTCTATTTTGCACTGCTTTCTCAAAGATTTTAGAAAACACTGGAAGAAGAGAAATTGGCCTATAGTTATTTAGATTTTTACTATCACCTTTCTTTAAAATAGGTATTACTTGTGCAGTTTTTAAGGCATCAGGAAAAATACCACTGTAGATACTTTTATTAAAAATATCCGTTAAGACATTAATAATATTTAGTGAGACCTTCTCGTGGACGAATTAGAATTTTTTAGAGAGTTGATAATCCTAAATAATTCTAAAGAAGAAATCGGGTTATAAAAAAAACTATTAGCTTGACTGCATTCATTGCTAAAGCAATCTTCTACACATTGTTTCGACGTTTCAGAGAAACCAGCACTAAAAAGAGTCTTGTAAGCCACACTTGTAAAATATTTGTTAAAAACATTAGATATTTCACTAGGATTAACTACATATATTATGTCCCTGATAAGATACACAATTGAGTTCATTTAAAGCGGGTGGTTTTTTACTTATAAGTTCGTTAATAATTGTCCATTCTTTCCTTAAATTGCCTCTAACTAGATGTAGTTTATTGGTGTAATAATTGTCTTTGTTCACAATAACTTCCTCTGCAACTTCCTTATAGAGAAGTCTAAGACTGATATTATTCGGTTTCTTTTTGCGTTTAATATATAATTTATTCTTCTTTGCAATCTTCTTTAATAAGGTTGTAGACATCCATGGCTTTATTTTTTTAACTTTACATTGTCTTTGGGTTTCAGTAAGACATTCACTAACATGAGCTTTTAAGATATTAGCAAAGATGTTAAAAGCCTTAGAGGGATTACTTTCAAGGTACACATCGGTCCAACTTTCGGGTAGTAGAAGATGGTTAAGACGCTCGTAGTTCAAGTCTTTAACTTTCTCAAACCGTACAGACTTATCAATTTGTTTCATATTGGCGCATAGAAAAACTAATCCAACCATACAATTATCGGTGATCTTAAAATCGGAAATGGAGCTGGTGATAGTGAGTTTAGAGCTTAGATTAAGTCTACCAAAAATATGATTTAAGAGCTAAGGACCAAAGGAGTGATGGAGGAGATCTTGTTTGAGACGAGGAGTGCTCAGGTGAAAATCAAAAACGGAGAGGTTTGAGTTGACCTTTCGGAGTATTCGGGAGATTGGTTCGTTGTAGCCATAAGAGGTGTGGTGGATCAGTAGATGGAAGAGACGAGGACAACGTAGATTGCGGGGGTTGGTATTGAAGGAAGTTTAATTTTTTTAGTTTTAAACGCATTTTTATTTTCTAAATCATTAACTCTTACATACTAACAAAAAATGCTTAAATGCTAGCTTAAAATTACTTAACAAACTTATACTAACTTACTGGCCCCACACAGGCACTCTAAGCTACTCTAAACTCTTATATATATGTCTTTCGACTTTGATAGGTATTGAAGGAAATGGAGATCAAAATGGATGCGCAGTCGATGGAACTTGAGAGAAGTCGATGAATGAAAAGAATGTCAGCTGTATTCCAACATTCTTCTAACGAATTCATATTGAGAAGTTTGAGGCGGTCCTGATTGGGAGGTAAGATTACCGAGACCAAATCGGAGAAATCGACGTTAAATACCCTCGATTCTGGAAACTTGAACCCGGTTAAAGGGGGACCAAGCTTGACTGGCATACTCAAGTAGGGGGCGAACAAAGGTAACATAGAGAGATCTGGTTACATACGGGTTGGAAAATTCCTTGGACCACCGTCTAATAAAGCCAAGTGATGAGCTGGCTTTGAGGATCATCTTATTGATATGCGAACGGAAATTAAGCTCACAGTCGAATAATATGCCAAGATCTTGAAAGGACTGAACCAGGGGAATTGGTTGACCATAAAGAAAATAAAGTCAGGGAGGAGGCGGATTGCATTTAAGTGAGAAGGTTATAGATTGACATTTGGCTATATTAAGTTCTAGGCAGTTTTTGAGGCACCAGATTGAAAACCGATCAAGGTCTTCTTGAAAAAGGGCAGAATCATGGGGAGAAGAAATAGTTTTAAAAAATTTTGTGTCGTCAGCGTAAAGGGAGAGGGAAGTGTGTTTAATGATCCTCTCAACATTGTTAGTGGTAAGAATGAAGAGACGAGGGCCAAGATGACTACCTTGTGGAACTCCAGATGAGGGCAGGAATGGAACAGAAAGGGCGGATCTAAACCGAACACTATAATATCGGTTTACCAGGTAAGAAGAAATTCATTCTAATAAAAGTGGCTCAAAGCCGAGAGCAGACAATTTGAAGAGGATCAATTGACGAGATATCTTATCACACGCTTTTGTGAAATCAGTTGCGATAACATCGATTTCTTTGCCATTTTTAAGGCTGAGAAAGCAAAAGACACGAATTCAACTAGGTTTGTGGTAGTTGATCTATCTTTTAGAAAACCATGTTGTCGGGGCGAAATAAAAGGCTTGCATTTGAAGCTTAACGCTTCGTATAAAATGCTTTCAAAGAATTTGGGTTTATGAGAGAGTTTAGCAATGGGACGATAATTGGTAACTTCATGCTCAGATCCCTTTTTGTGTATCGGGATTATAAAAGAGCTCTTCCAAATCTGGGGAAATTCGTCCTGTGTAAGGGATAGATGAAAAAGTTAGGGAAGGCGTAGAGACAGGTTGGAAGAGCATTTTTTAACAAACACGGCGGGGAGTCCATCTGGGCCAGGTACAAATTCATCTTTAAGATTTAGTAACTTTTCTTCAATAACTGCAGGATCGAAATTTTGAGTGAGAAAGGGACAAATCGAGAAATTTGGTAAATCATTGAAGTAAGAGGGATCTGGTACGAAGAAGTTGTTGGCAAATGATTGAAAAATGCAACAAAAAAGTTGGCGATGATAAAAGGATCGTTTGAAGATTTGGTTTCAAAAGCGAGGGAGGAAGGATAACCATCAGTCTTACTTTTGCAATTGACAAATTGAAAAAAGGACTTGGGGTCATTTATTAGATTGGTTTGAGCACTATTCAGGTAGCGTTGATCGAGAGAGTTATAGAGTTCAATGAAATGAAGATATATACCTAAATAATTTGAATAGTCAGAAGAAGAGTGCGTGCGAAAGAATACCGACCATAACTAGTTTCTTTTGTTTCGTAGAGAGTGAAGTCTGTGATTATACCAAGGAGGGGATGTAGAAGAAGTTTTATGGGGGGAATAAGGCACATAAAGGGAGATGGATTTGAATATTTCTCTGTAAAAAATGGAGAGGGTAGCGACCAGAGATAGATTGGTAAAGTCAAAAGAAGCCCTGCTTAGATAGGTATTGAATTTACGGAAATTAGCTTTGTGAAAATAGAACTGCGAAGGGAGGCGACTGGAGGGGGCATCGCCAAGAGTCAGCCCGGCTTATTTTGTGGTTGGATTTGGACTTAATCCGTATAAGATTGTGCTGACGCAAGAATCGAAGCCAGGCGACCATAGGCAACGCCGTGAGTTCGTTAATTGGGCGATGGAGATGTTGCCCGGAGATACGGAATTTGCCCAAAAAATTATCTTCTCGACGAGGATATTATTTTTATAATTAGCGCGCTCAAGGAGTTATTTTACCCTTAAAATATTTGCGCAGTGCGGTTCGCTACAGGCGATTTCTATGGTGTTGGAATAGCGATAGAACAGAAAGAGACACAGAACATTACGTCGGACTTCGAGGGTGTCCATTCTCTGAGTGATATTAGTTTCCCCTATGAGTTGTGTCGAATGGTTTTGAATCCTATTTAGCAGCTGCAGAGATGTTTTAGGAGCTCCTGACCAGATGTGGGCATTGTACTCCAATTTTTGGCGGATGAATGCCTATATATTGAGGCTAGATGCTAGACATTTCGCAGTATTTTTAGCGAAATCATATATGTGGTCATTTCAACTTAAGTTGTCATTGACACACATACCGAGAAGGGAAAGTTTTTCGGTTTCAACGTGAAAGCGCCATTCATGGATAATTGCTTGGTATTTGGATTTCGCTTTAACGACAGCAGACAACATTGTGTTTTGGTAGCATTAAATTCCACTCTGTTGATAGTTCCGGAATTGCTATTAATACAGGAATTTAATGAGCTCAGCATATTGCCGTTCCCGTTCTACAGCCGAAGAGCAGGGACGTGAGTTCGGGAACGAATATGAAAAGCAGAGGGTGCTGTGATCAGCAAAAGAATATATTGGATTAGAAGCAGGAGGAAAGAGATCATTGACGAAAATTAAAAAGGGTGTCGGAGACATAATGGAGCGCTGGGGCACACCAGCATTTATTTTGTGAATATCAGACTTGAAACCATCCAACCATTAAAGAAGATAGTCGTCGATCCCAAATGCACCCATTTTTGATAAAAGAGCCTGATTCCAAACTCTGTCAAATGCCAAATGTGTATTTTAAAGCTCGACGAACGACTAACAATAGGGCCGATTGTATGAACATCATGCCGAAAATTCAAATCGCAATCGAAATGGTTTTTACAGGTCATTATTTAGGACAATATAATTCTGATGAATCACGCCATTTTGTCAATGCTCAGAAACAACTGTTTACTTCTAAACAAAAAATAGTTTTAGAAAAAGTTATGCAAAACGTAGCAAGCGAAAGTGGTGGAATTATTTTCCTTGATGCATCTGGAGGCACTGGAAAAACATTGATACTCGCTGTAACTCGATCGAAAGATGAAATTGGACTAGCTGTAGCATCGTCTGGAATCGCATCAACGTTACTTGATGGTGGGCGTACAGCGCATTCAGCTCTTAAGCTTCCATTAAATGTTAACGATACCGAAACACCAATATGTAACATCGGGAAAAATTCTGGCATGGCTGCAGTATTAAAAACAAGCTCACTTATTGTATGGGATGAATGCACTATGGCGCACAAGAAATCTCTTCAAGCTCTTGACCGTACTCTCTACGATTTCAGAGAAAATGACCGACCAATGGGTGGAGCTCTATTGCTTCTTGCTGGTGATTTTAGACAAGCTTTGCAGGTAATTCCAAGATCAACATCAGCCGATGAACTAAATGCATGTTTGAAAGCGTCATATCTTTGGAGACATGTGGAGAAACTTACATTGTCAACAAATATGCCAATCCATTTTATAAAAATTATCTTGTTCATATTAATAACTCACCTTACTCACATCATAAATCACTGCTTCGTGACTTTCGCTTTTTCTCAGTGGTAGATTTTCTACAATCGCTAACATTTTACTCATTGCTGAAAAGACCAGCAGATAATTTCAGACCAAACAGAATATTGCCATGCCGTGCCAGGCTGGTTTCCAAGTTAACCACGGCTCTGGTTAACATTCTCGAAGAAATTAATCAAGATTAGGCTACATTTCTCAAAATCCCTTAATTAGGTTACAGAAGAATGTTTTTTAATTTCAGAAGGCTGCAATGAATTATATCCGGCAAGAAACCTATTTCACAAGGGGTACCTCAGGAATCGATATTGGAACCTATCTTATTCTGTCTTTTGATTATTATGACTTACCACCTGTCCACAAAAACTCATCAGTGAACATCTAACCAGACGATGTTCAGCTTCATTTGCCACGGCCAGTTAAGGATCTAAAAGAATTTGGTTTCCGAGTTAATGAGGATTTGAAACATACGAGTATCATAGCAACATGCAACCTCTCAGGCTACTCGTCGCACCAACGCAGTAATTGGCTATATTTACGAATGCCTTCGTAAATTATAGCTGACTGCAAGCTTTACGCCCATAGAGACTGGACCAAAACTTGTAACTCGGGTACTACCACTAATCGCCTATGTATTGTAATGTTGTTTATTGCATCCTTGATTTATTTTCCCACCAAAAGCTACAACTGACTTTTATTCATGCCATGCTGTATGTATATAGCCTTGGTAGATATGACCATATTTCTTTCTTTTTTGTAAAGTTAAATTTTCCCGTTCCACAGGGACATTTAATATTAACGTCACTCATCTTAATTACAATAACTCTTCTTCATGGTGCCAGAGCTTTAAACTTAAAAGTGTAATCCTTCTTCACTTATATTTTGTAATTTGTTTGCCTTTGCATTGAGAAAGTCCTTCCTTCCTTGGCTGATGTTCCTACTGTTGATGTTGTTGTTGTTGGTGCTGTTGTTTCTCCTGTTGTTATTGCTCTTCTTTCTGTTCTATCTAAAGTTTAACAGCTGCCCAAACCACCCGGTTTTATGGTCCGCATAACGATTATGCAAATAAATATATTACAGAGCGATGGAATGAAGTAGGACACATTTATAATTGTTCAATTAAGCTTTTATTTAATTAATACTAAAATATAATTTTTTTTTAATGTCCAAACCCGTAAAAATATTTCTCCTACTCAAAAGATGGTACTGACATATGAAGATGTTGCCAAAATTAGTTTGGATATTGGCGAAGATTTTTATATAAATAATGAAATTCACTATAATCTGACCTTACCCGATTTATAGGATATGTCCAAAATCTTCGTTTTTCTCGATCGTAGAATAGATTTAAATATGAATATGAACATGACTTTCAAGCAAAAGACACGAACATCACTTGACAATGGCAATTACACAAGCTATGACGACCACTAAAAGGCCACTCGTCGCTTAGGTTCATAACTCAATAGCTCAGTTGTTCCCCGATCAATGCGTGACCACCTTAGCCTCAGCCGTATCTCGTCTTTTCCATTACTTTCACTGATTACGGATGAAGATCTTGTTTCTTAAGTAGTAAGGCGTACGTTTAATGAAACTTTAATTTTGGATTGAAATATAGTTGACACCTTTAGTTATGAAATGTGACATTCAAATCTCCTCCACGTAATCACTTGCTTAAATGGATATGCTGGACTGAATTTTCCATGACCTTTTCGCATACTTCGGCCGATATGTCGATAGTATCAAGTCGTCTTAAGTATCTGGCATCTTGGCCTAAATCAGAGACTTAATGTAAACCCAAAGAAAGAGTCTAAAAGTGTCAAATCGCACCAGCAGTGCTACCAATAGGCAGAATTATATCTGGCGATAGGGTGATCACCGATCTTCGTCTTCAATAATTCAATTAAGGCACGCGAGTGAAGCAGGTGACACAGTCTTTCTGAAACACATATCCTCCAAACCTATTAGTTTCAACTTCTCCCAAAACAAAATTGGTTAACATGCGACGATAGCGATCTCTATCGCCTACCCGACAAGTCGGCTTCATGTTAGAGGAAGTACGGCCGAATGAACCTTCTGGTATGAAAACCACCAACAACAGTCAATTTGTTCATATACGAGTACCATACAATGGATGGAATACCTCTGGCTGTTCGATTGACCATATGCGGAAATTTTGTTTACCATTTAACAAAAAATCTGGCTCTTCACTGAGGATCATTTTTAGGTGAAAATCCGGTTCTTCTTCCATCTTCAACAGAGTCTAATCAACAAAAGCTCGACGTGCATGATGGCTATTTGGCTTAAACTCTTGGATCTCAGCTATGTAATTCTTTACACAACATGCCGTGGCTGGTGTATCTCAGCGGTTGTGGTAAGCTTCAAGTCGCCTGGTACTGGTGAGCTATACCCAGTTTTGTTGCAAAATAATATAGATCAGTCGCAGGTAACTCTTCTTCACTGTCAGCCTAGCACTGGAATACATATAGAAACCCTGGCGAATAGTAAGAGTAGCCCCTATACTGAAAGTCGAAAAAATGGGCTACACGCTAGTCAAGAGCTTCAGGCCTATAAGTCTGACTTCGTTCGTGTTGAAGAGCATGGTGCATAAAACTGCTTTGCGAATGCATCCTTTGTCTTTATGAACGTGGAGAATCTTCAAAATCCCCTAGGCGGAATTGAAGGCGCACACGACAAGAAGGAATACGCGCTGGGCATTTTCATCCACATTGAGGGTGTTTCTGACAACGTAACTTTGGACGGCATGTGTAGCTCGGCCAGACAACACGGCATAGACAAATCATTAGTTTTTTGAATTAAAGCAATGCTGGTTAATAGGACAATGATTGCGGATGCTGACTGAAGCTAGTATGTGATGGCGGAGTAATCAGGGGATGTCCTCAAGGTGACGTTCTGCCTTCACTGCAATGGTGCATATTGTTGACTCACTCCTTAATGCTAACAATAGTTTCATCGTCTATGCACAAGCATACGCTGTACTTTCTGTTAGATTATGTCTACCTGACTGTCTGCTCTAAACCCCAGGTAGCCGTAGGCAGTTAATCCTCTCAAAACTGAGTTTGTTCTTTTTACGAGGAGAAGAAACCTGACTGGTCTAGCTCATCCAATTCTCCAAAGAGGCTAAGTATTCGCGTGTCATACTGGATAACGAACTTCTAAGCCTCTAAGATGGTATAAGCCTTCTGGCGGTGTAAAGAGCTCTCGGGAAAACATGGAGACTGTTACCGAGAAAGGTCCTTTGCATCTACATGGTTATGATAAGGCAATTAAATCCTATGAGTCGGTTGTCTCTCACGAAAATACGTCGCTCCTGCTTTTACCAAACCCCAAACAACGCTCTGTGTCGGCTACATGAAAGCTATCCTTAGCACGCCTACTCTAGATGCACGGATGAATCTCACTCGCCTTGATATTCATATCTTGGTCTTCTATTTAAGTAGAATTGGTCTTTGGTACAACATATACTGGAGCTTTGACGAGATTGTGCGTCGAATGTTTTTTGAATCTTGTCGTGTGGACAATGACACCAGAACTCATGCTGCGATGGAAATATGAAATGCATGTGCCCAGGAATGGTTTCAGCCTGAATCGGACCCAGGAAAGGAATGTAGTCGGGTCTTCATGGATGGCACCAAAACCTATATAGGATGCAGTGCTGGTGTCTTTCTAGAGGATGACAACGTTAGATTTCACCCCTCGTTAGAAAAACGGTTTAGTGTTCTGCAACCCTGGTTTCTTGATTTTATAGCCCTCCTCATCAGCGCTCCGCGTCTATACCGAAAAAATACAATATGTCATACGGTAATTTTGAAGATGAAGATACGAGAAATTGGCGAGCAGAGATCCGACAGACGGGATGTTACATCAACGATGTATTTATTGTAGAAGTAGAAGATGTTAACAAGTACATGTGAGTCCAGAGTGTTGAAGTTATATTCTCAGCGTCGGTAAGCTTGTTGGCCTTTACAAGTCATGTTGTTAGTTAGATTATATACACGCTGCAAAAATAACCAATTTAGGTTTCCCAATAAATCTATATGGCTATAACTATATATAGAGAGCTTGTGGTATGATTTTCATTCATCTATCAATTTTTGAAACAACAATAATAAGGTAATTGCAAATTGCCCTATATAAAAATGAGTATTTGGCAAAATAATAAATTTATACTTGTAATATGTAGTTTTGTCGTTTAAATTTTATTTTGCTTTTTAACGCTATTTTCCAAAGTGTAATTTTAAATTTTTATCAACCCAAAACATAAAAAAAACTATCAACCAAAATAAATTTCGAATAATTTTTTTTATTCAACTTACTTATGTAAATCATTTAGATATGTCTTTTTTATTAACATAAATTATAAAATATTTTAGTAACAGTCTCTAGTTAAGTTTGCTTTGAAGTGAAAAAAAAAAACACACAAATCAAAATTTGTAAAATCTTGTTTAGTATACATTGATGCCAGATACAGATAGAAGAAAAATAAAATAAAAACAAGAGGAAACGAAATTTTTTAGGTAAAAAAAGAGTAAACTAAAAAAGTTTTAAAAATCGTACAGAAGAAAAAAATATAGAAAATAAATAAGAAAGTGAGTAAGTTTAAGTAGTGGATCTTTTTTGACTTTTTCAAGTATAAGAGTTTTTGAAATATTATAGAAAGTAAAGTCGGAAGCACAGGAATCTTTTGTTTCGTAAAAATGGTATAAAAGAAAAAAATATAATTTTCAACAAGTTTTCAATTAAAGGAATTTTTCCAGAAACAATTAACAAGGGCAAATTATAACACAGGAAAAAGAACAAGAAATTTAATTTAAAAGAAGTATAGCTAGAAAAATGGCGGAAGAAATGAAAACTATAAATTATTTGGAATTAGAAAAATAAAATAGGATATAAAATATAAGAAGTTTAAAGAAAGAAAACTAAAGAAAAAGTTAGATATATGTAGTTTCAGAAAATTATAAGAATGACAAATGCTTTGCAGAGAAAGGAAAGAAAGGAAATATATAAAACAGTGGGAATTATAAATAAAAAGAAGTTTTAAAACGAGTAAAAAAAAGAGGAAATAGGAAGGATGAAAACAGATACTGCTAACGTAAAGATGAAAGTTTTTAAAAATTATATATTATTTAAGTAAAATAATATACAAGTAGATAGATAAAGAGCAGCATGAAATAGATTTGAACGGAAATGAGGAATAGTAGATCAAAGAGAACAGGAAAAGACAGAATAACAAAGAATAGAGAATACAATAGTCACAAAAGAAAACAAATAAAACTAAGAGATTAATTTATTTTAAGAGGATATATGATATTAGACATTTAAAGAGTTATCATATTTTGAATAGTTGTTTATTATTAAAGAAGAGAACCCAATGATGATAGAAGAAAAGTTTTGAAAAAAAAAGGTTTTTAGTTCATAGTTTTTTGTTTTAAAACAGTATAATCATGATATTGGATTAGGTCCGTGGTAGATGTAGTAATTAAGTTACATCTGGTCCTGCAATAAATTTTTCACATGAACATCCTTTTCAAATCAACAAACATAATTATTAGTTTGGAAGGTTACATCTGTAAATAATTATCAAAAGCAGGAACTTCTAGTAGCAGAAGAATATATTAAATTAGAAGTAAAAGCCAAAGGATAGTTTTTAAAAATAGGAAAGTATTCAGAAAATAGAATCGAGCCCTAAGAGATACCCGCTTCTATTAAAATAAGCATTCTAAGAAAGAATTTATTTTTTGACAAGTTCATGCCACAAGATGACTTAAAAGTAGTCAATTTGAATCTAGCCGATAGGTCTAGAAAGTTAGGAATCTTTCGAGCACATGGAAATGATAAATTAATAATAAAATTAAGTAAAAAAGCGTATGCCTCTTCGAAGAAAGGCCCAAGTATTCTTAGATGTTCAAATTTCCTCTAAGGATACACGATATATAAATTTAAGAGGTTAAAGCACTTACGGCTTGAGTGAACTTAAAAATTCTAAGTATCTCTGGTCTTAATGTACCTTAGGTTAGGTGGCTTTTGTTAACTATGTAATATAACCGTAATAGATCATTATTAAAGCAAAAACAGGCCAGAACATGACTTAATAAAAAAAGAGTTAGTTTCTATAGGACTTGTATGATAAAAAAAAAAAGAAATCAATATGAATGAATAGATAGAAAGTTGAAAGAAAATTCGAAATAAAAATACAAGAACTTTAAAAGTTAAATTCAAAAATAATAATAAAAAAAAGAACAGGACACAAAAAGGTTTCTTTTTTTTTGTTAAAAAAGGATATGAACAAATAGCCTAAAATAGAATGGAAAGTGGATAAGAGAGCAATCAAATAAAAGATGAAAATCTCAAAAACTGCTTTTAATCGGAAAATGTCTAAGAAGGAACTAATTGAGAGAGAAAAAAACGAAAGAAGAATGAATTACAGTAGCAGCTTAGAAGATATCATAGAAGAAGTTCTATCAATTTGTACTTATTTTCATTAATCAAAAACGTTTTAAGAATATCGAAAAAAAGATATAGAGATATAGAGAAGAATAAGGAAAAATAGTAGAAGTAGAATAATAGAAGGTCTGCAAAGTCATGCTTATTTTTATAAATTTATTGACATTTAAAGTCAATAAAATATCGGAAAAAAAGTGAAAGAAGAGACAGAGAAAAAAGGAGAAGAGAAATAAACTAGGATACAATTGTAGTTTAGAAGATAGAAGAAGGTCTATTAATTCGTACTTATGTTCATTAATTAAAGACCTTTAAAAATAGCGAAAAATGATATAAAGAAAAATAAGGAAAAGAAAAATGCATTTCAAAAGCAGATTGGAAAATAGTGGAAGATCTGCAGAATCCTGCTTATTTTTATAAACTTAAGTCCTTTTAAATTTAAAGTCGGTAAAACTTCGGAAAAAAGTAAAAAAAGAAACAGAGAAAAAAAGGAACAGAGGAATGAACTACAATAGTAGTTTGTAAGATGGAGAAAGTCTAAAGAAATTTTGGAAAAATTGAAAGAAAAGAAGAAAAGCAAAATGATAAGCAGAGTTCGTCAGAAGATTTTTTTTTCTTGAATTAATTATAGTAAGTGACAATCTGTTTTTTTTTAATAAGTTTAAATTTTAACTATTAGAAATAGAAGATTTTTAAATTTAAGTACTTGTATTAGTCAAAAGCAAATAGAAGGAAATGTCACAAGAAAATAAAATTAGAATTTTAATTGCTGAAGTTAATCACTATTAACAGAAAAATTACATAAGAATTAAAGAAAAATAAAGACAAGTAGAAAAAGGCAACAGTTAAAGTGAAAGACAGATACGTTTTCTACAGAGATTTGAAAAAAGTCAGAAAATATTTATAAAGAAAAATACAAGATTATAAATAATGATAATTCGATAGACAAGTAGGTTAAAAATATATTTGAAATAACCAAAAGAAAAACGAAAGAGAGAAGATGAGCAAATAGAAGTCGTTAAAATAAAGAGTTGGCTTCAACAGGATTAAGGTAAAAATAAAAGAAATAATGGGGGAAAAAAGAAAGTTGTGTTAATATAATAGAGAAGAAATATTTAGAAGTTTAAAAGGAAAAAAAGTTCAGAAAGTATCTAAGAAGAAAACAGAAATAGGCCCCAAAACTTAGAAATAGATATAGAAAAAGAAATAAAAATAAATCAGGAACAGAAAATAAAAACAAAAATAGAAGATAATAAGAAAGAGAAAAATTTAAACAACAAATGCGAACAAATAAAAATTAAATTATAGAAATTGGTGGACAATAGGGTTTTCCAATAAACGGTTGCATTTTGAATAATCTACTGCAAAACTATGTCACTATGAAGCAGTTTGAAAAGTAAAAAGTTCTCTCAGTGGGCGTGAAGCACTTTCTCGTTCAGCAATTATTTAATTGTAAAATTCTGAGCTACTAGGGCAATTAGTGATGTAAAGTCTCGCAAGATCAACTCAGAATATGTAGCTCGATGTGTGCCCAAAAACTCTGCTGTGCGCATTCCAAGATTAATATCATAAAGCCTACAAGGTTCAGTTGACTCAATTTAGCCCTGTAGACGATGGTGTACTTTGGAAACCATTTTGAGCGATGTAGCAGATTTCCATCTTCAGGGAGTTTTTTTAAAGCAGAATTGTCGCATTTGGAACTTAAAAATCTATGAATGATTATCGAGAAGCCGTTTTCGAGCAGGGGGTCTCATTGGACCCTTTTCTGTTAAATTTAAGTGGGTGTGGCTGTAGATTGCGCCATGGAACCATTGCCATTGAATTTTTATGGCCAGATCTTGTATAATGTTAATATGCAACAAGATGCCACACAAACTAGTATACATGCCCAATAAAGGGCTAATTGTTTCCCGAAAGGGTGATTAAAATTAAAAATAAATTTAACAGTTTCTTTAGAGTCATGTGGGCGAGAAGCTCAATTGAAGCCAAGATTTGTGCTGTAATCGATGAAATAGAGCATCAAATGTGTGAAAATGTGATCAAAAAACAGACCCTGGATATGTTTCGTTCGTCAAAGTTATTTGCTTTGATATTGTTTTTTTAAAACTCTTTTCAAACTTATTCCATAAAAAAATACGTATTTTCTTGATAGCTAAAATGGAACTTCTTATTGGATAACCGTCTATATAAAATCTAAGGATGCTTGTGTAAGTACAATCAATTCAGATACAGACTACCTTATAATTATTAATGTACATTTTACAATACAATAATTGTGGGATAACTTATCTAATATTTTGCTTTTCAATTCTTATAGTTTAATGTTCAAATACATATCTCTACATTGTATTTCTTTCCAGAGTCATTCGTTTTCACTTGGACTAATTATAAGAACACAACTTAAATCAAAAGTGGAAAAAGAGCGCAAATGAGATAAAATAGTCCGTCTAAACATCCTAATACCATTTACATCTGGGTTTTGAGCAACGTAGATGGAAAATACAACGAAATATTTTAGATTAAGTAATCGAGAAAACATTTAAACATAATAAGAGATATCAGAAAAGAAAGAACCTGCAAGAAGATACCTTAGCTTTAAGGTGGAAATAAGAAAGTTTTAGAAAAGGATTATTAAAAAAAAAAAGAAGAGAACATGAAAACTGTTCAAGAAATAGAAAATCAAAATCATTAGAAAATTTAAAGTTTGTCAGGCTTTGACTTCAAAAAGAAGTTCAAGTAAAGAAGAACAGATAGAATTTAGATTTTTTTTTTTGTTAAAAAAAAGCAATCTTATACCAACTTATGATATTTAAGAATAAAATTAATTGAAAAAATTAAATTAAATGTGAAAATTAAAGAAAAAAAAAACAGTCAGTAGAAGAAAATGTAAAGAAGTAGTTTTCAAAAAGTAAGTGGGAGATGGAAAATTAAAATATATATTATGGAAATAAAAACTTAAAAACCCAATTTAAAACGATGATTTCTAGAAGAAGAAAAAAAAAAACTTACCAACAAAAAAAAAATAAAAAATTTAATTCAATACAAGTATGTGTAAAAAAAATGAGTAAAACAAAATGAAATTAAAAAAAAAGAACACCATTACATATTTACCATATAAAAATTATTTTTTATTACTGTGTCTAAAGTATAAAAAAGATTGTGAATTCTGTGATATAAAACAATTCTGCAGAGTGTAAGTATTTTTAGTTGAAGGAAAAATATTAAAGTACTGTGCGTATAATTATATATTATTTTTTCACCAACTTCCAAAAGAAGGGTTTACTTGGTGTTTTTCTTTGACAAAAAAAAAGGAAGCTCATCAAATCTACATATACAACCACAAAACAATAGGAAATATAGTCGGGAAGCATGATCAAGTAGAAGATATGAAATTGTATAGTATGAAAAAAGAACTACATACTTACTTTTTTTTTTTTTTTTTTGTAAAGATAAACTAAAAATACCTGACACTATATAGAAAAGACTTGAAGATATTAAAAAAAAAGTAATAAACAGTCACAGAATATTATCCTCTTACATAGCAGTCAATGACACACAAATTTTGTTTGCAAAGTTTTTTTCTAAAAAAACAAAAATGTATAAAGAACAATTTTTAACTTTTCCTCATTTTAAAAGAAAACCTAAAAGCTTAATTTAAGAAAAAGGTTTCCTCAAACTAATCGAGTACTATGGCTACGACTAAAATGTATAAAATTAAAATAAAAATAAAAATAAACAAAAAATAATAATAATTTTGTCACAGCTTATTCTTTCTTTGCCTCTTCGGTATCTTTGTACCAGTCCTCACAACCGGGCACATTATCGGGTGAATCACAACGTTCTGTTTCTTCGTTGTAAACCTCACCAACCTGACAACCCAAATCACGTGGATCTACACCATTTAGACATACGTAGAATTTTTGGCAATCAGTTGGATGCGCATATTTAGGATGAGCAACAGCAATACCCTGACGATCAGTCTTATTTGGGTTCTTTGGGCAAGTGAATCCATCACCGGTTTTCTCTAAAAAAAAAAAAAAAAAACACACACACACACACAAATTATATACAAATTCAATAGCAGTTAAAAATCACTAGATAGTCAGTTTCAAGTGAGAACTCACTCTCAGCATCAACGCAATCGGTACGTCCAGATGTATCGGGCCACACACAGTTACCAGAGTATTCATCATACCACAAACCGACTGTGCACTTCATTTCAGTAGCATCACCATCAATGCAATTGTAGAAAATGTTGCAAACAGTCTCGTCAGGATGGGCAAAGAAACCGTTCTTGCGTGGACATAAAGTGTTGGGTTTTGGTGGTTCTAAAATGATTTTGAAAAGCCACTTTAGTATGGAATAATAAATAAAAATAATTTTTAAACTTACGAAGTTTAGTACGATCTCCACAGTCAACATTGAAGGGTTGATCACATTTGTTGACCTTTCTGATCAATGGATCGAAGACTAAACCATCGGGGCAGAGTTTCTCGGTTGCTTCACCATCACTACAGGAGTGATATTTGTCGCACTGTTCTGGATGCTCGAATTCTCCATTTGGCTTGGGACACACAAAGTCCTTCTGAGCACCTGAAAATAGAAAAAAAAAATTCAAGTTTACCATGAGATTAATAGGAATGTTTAACTTGAATTCGACCCAAGAAATTATAACGCTGATATTTAAGTTCAATAATATCAATGCTACAAGTTCAGTGAGTAATTATACTATGCCACGCTCTGCATACAATGAAAAAAAATTAAATTTACGGAAAAATTATGCATCTCAAGGCAAACATGGGTGTGGAATTGCATGAGCAAACAATCTTTCACATCAGTATCTGTACTTGAAATCACATATCTGTTTCCGCTTTAGTACTTCTCGTATGAACCTATGTATAATAGTTATTTGTTAAATCATTCAGCATCTTTCTCTTTGTGGAAGAAGTGAAAGTTTGTAATTGCTTCCTGCATGGGTGTTAAGTATTTATCCACTTTTTATTAAACAATTGTGTGTCTTGTAGTACAGTCATATGCAAACTACAAGACACTTAGGACCATCATGTGATATGATATTTCCAAATTGAAAAGAGATTTATTTTTTGGGGGAAAAAAATCAAAGGTACAGATGTTGACACCATGACTGTAGCTACACTTCGAAATCATTTGACTAAGCGAATCGAATACTTCCTTGCATTTTCGAAATCTCTGCAAGGAGTGATTTACGAGTATGTAGACAATGCGTTTTACGTCGTACTCTTTTCATTTCCAAAGGTAGACATCTTAATAAGGTTCACCGTCGAACCGAGCTGTGATTCCGCTTAAATTTGATCTAACATCATGTGCAGATCAACGCTCATTGTTACTACAATTTGCAAATCTCCTTTAAAAATTGGTTGTCGATTGATAAGTGGGTACGTCTTTCAAAGCAAGGACAGCTTCGCGACCTATGTATAACCGTAAAAAGACCAGCTGCTGCAGAAAATAAAGGCACAACAGCACTGTTCCTCATTTTATTGCTACTGCCTTATCGTAAACTCATCTCAATACAGAATACAGAAAAGACCATACAGACTTAAAATTAACGAAAGCGAATACTGTGTTGTAATTTCCGTGCTAATGCATCACGGAGGTCTTATTTCTTCAAAAATGTGCCGGAATCTCGCATTACTTGGCAATTGAGATTATTACCGGCATATGGTCAGTAAATAATTTTTAAAAAATCTATGGAAACTCAAAGTCGTTTCAAGTTAGTGCTACGTGTCGTACCACGACCAAAATATTGATTATTGTTGTTAGTCAGAAAGAAATAATAGTTACGGAAAAAAAATCGAAGCAAAGCTGTAAAAAAGAATGAACCGGGGATGCGCCCTTGGACAGGATTACATACTCCTTAAGCACGGATGAACCCTTTGAATTTAAATGGCCAACGATTTTAATTAGGGGAAGCAGAAACTTACGCTTCAGCGTCATAAAGGCAAAGCTGACAAAAGCCTCTGTAACAACGATCGGTAAAACTGATTTTGAACCCAATGCAATGTAAACAGTCTACAACGTAATTTATTCAAACTTAATGGAAAGTGGACATACTCGTACATAACATAAATGTTATATAATACGATTCCAATTTGCGAATAACGAAAAAGAAACACCGCATCGTTTCAAAAGCATATGGCCTTCATCAACTTTTAAAAAGCGTTCCACTGAGTTATGAGAGATTTTATGTTGATGATGTTGATATCTGAAAAAACTATCAGTGACCTACATAAGTGTATAAAAATATTATGAGGACATCAATATAAAAGTGAAATGCACTCCAAGAACAATTGCGCAAAATTTTCTGCTGAAAGACCGCGTTCACAGTATAAAAATAAACAAATATGGGTATTCCCGAAAAACCTCAATTTAAGAAAACGATATTAGATAACTCGAGGCTGAGGCTGAGTACCTACATCAGTTAATATTGTTATGTATTAAAGAGAAGTGAAAAATTGGATCACGCAAATGCAAAAACACCAATAAAATATTCGCCTCACTGATGATGCATTCCAAAACATGATCGATCACCCTGCGGAAATGTATTGAGACGCACAATATCCAACATTGCATGCGGTACGGTTAAACGTAATAAGCTTGCACCAAAGAATATAGTAAAGCAATTAGCTTTTGTAAAGCCGCTCATCAAAAGTGAAAATTTTCCTATTATTACTTGTATTCCTTAATCGATCTTAAAAGTCATCGCAGGCCTAATTTTCCTTGACAAACCAAGAGATAACTCCCAATCGATCTAAGTTTCAAATTTCGCATCAGAAAGCCGTCCTTTATTAAATACTACCATCAGTCCATAAGTTCACCAAAATTTTGAACAGAATGTCTAAGTTGTTGTACATCTTCTAATCTAAAAACTAAGGGCAACAATGTCGGCTGGAATAGTATAATCTTCATAAAGAGAACTATAATATTTCCTGTGCGATGCGTTTTCCTCAGATTTGGTTTTTTTTGTTTCATCACCATAACAACTTGAACGAACCTGATCTTGCAAGAATTCAATTACAAGACGAAATCAACCAAAAAAAGAAAAATGGTTGAATAACTTTCAGGTTGGTCATTAATATGACGTGCACAATACGAAGCCGTTTTCAAAGGACCAAGCTAACTTATAGAACAATTGGTTGAGGTCGAAGCACGCACTTATAGTCCCATGCAATCTAAGGTAAGGTAAAGAATGGACTTTCTTACAATAAGACTTGGCCTAAGTTTATCAGCAGTAAGCTGTAAGCAATTATAGAATACCAGCACTCTCATACGTGTGAGCGAGCATGTAAAACATGACTTATGACCAGATTCAAAAATGTTCCATTAGGATTAGGAGAGGTCTACAGGCCATATAATATTTAAGGTGCCGGTATAAGGATCGAGTTAGAAAGTGGTAGACCCCTCTTTATATAAATAATTTTATTTAAGTTCAGCCTTATGCAGATGCAAATAAACAGACATCAAATTTAAGTAAATCAATCAATTTGCTGATGACATTGACCACCTTTTACTCTAACCTGTTCTTTTCTGCTCTACTTTACGACTTGACTTATCCAACCCACCCAATATCGATCACTTCATGTGTCAAAAAAAGCCAAACCAGTCAAATTATCATTTGACCCAAATAAAATGTATTTATTTTTAGCCAAAAATCGTCAACAACTTTTCACCGTGTATCCCACTCAAGACCTTGAAAGTTGCTGATAGACCATTTCAATTCATAATCTTGATCAAATTCAAATTTACCCAAATACGTATCATTTTGGCCGCAACTAGATTCAAAAGCTAAAACAAAGTTATTGACCTTAGATAATTAATGGGCAACTGAATCGAAATGGAAAATCTGTTTCGGTTTTTGTTTCTATTTCTGTTTCTATTTCTGTTTCTGTTTCTTTGTTGTTTTCTTCTCCGATCTGCGAAAGTGATAGTTTTTACTTGAACTCGAGGAGCACAAATTTTCATCAGAGATGCAATTACTTTTATTTTTTTTCCGCGTATCACGTCCTCGTATCCAATTATCAGGGTGCGCGCATGTCTGCGCCACAAAAGATTGCGTAAAATCTCATACACACATGGAACCCCAATTCAAAATGCGAAGTCAAAATCCCAAGCCCAACATGTAAACGACTTGCGTATCAATTTACACTGCTTTTTTCTCTTTCATCGCCCAAACCCACCGCAAAGTTAATAAACTCGCCGACCCAACCTGATCTTTACAAATAAATTATTACGAACTCAAAACATAAAAGAAAACAACAAGTAAAAAAAAAAAAAACTACAGAAAGAGATTATGCAAAATCAACGCCACCATATATATGTATTTCATCACCAGCAAGCCATCACAGCAAAGCAACATTTTATCTCGATTATAAGTTTTAAACTTATTGCGTAACATCAATGTGATATAACACATCACTTAGCACTGCCAATCTCGATGGGCCGGTTACATTTGGACAAATGGACAAAGCCGGTGTTTTGGTTTCACTTGTCAAAAAAAAAAAAAACATAGTCAAACAATTTAAACAAATGTCAAAAACTAACACGATTTGCATAATAATTTTCGAAAATACGTGTCAAATCGTAGGTATCCCCTTTGTTTCCAAATGATGGTACGAGTAAATTTCATGATCAATTTTCGCCTCTTAAAGAAACAAAGCCAAACTTAAACGAAAATAAAAGTATAGTACATTCGTATCTATGTAATCTGACCATAGACAATCGAGATGCAAAGTTGCTTTTTGGGCACCTTATAGCAAGTTCTAGTACGTACTCGTTCTCGTACTCGTACATAATTCTAATTAAAGATTCGAAATGTTCAATGAAGCGCATTTGACAATTAAAGAACTGCCAAGCTTGTTGCAACTTGGCATTAACCAATCTGTTCAAGAATTGCAAAAGTTCACATGCATCGCTGCGGTGGTAGGTATGCACTTTAATTTCTGCTTTTTACTCGATTTGGTTAGAAGTCTGTTAAGTCAGTTGAGGTGTGGATACATACATATACACGTATATTTCATCAGTTAAATCGCAACTCTATGGATAACTGGTTAATGATCAAATGTCAGAAGGCGGTGATGGTAGTAGTACGATGTGGTACATAATTCCGCCAACTGTGTTCGAGACTTAAAACTGGCGAAACGTGTATTTGGCATCTTTTTTGAATGATTAGCATGTATTTATTGCTTTGACATTTCAGAGAGAAAACCAACACAAAAAAGGGTAAAGATGAACCAAAAACGATTGAAAGGAAATACTTGTACATACTCGTATGTGGCTGGGATTTGTCAATAATTGCTTAGATACTCACATTGTAGAAAACAAAATGAATCACTAAGCAGACTGGTTTAGGTTTGCGGTTTGTGAAAGCAAAACTATGTTGTTTGATGGATGTGGGACTTGGAAACAAAGCGTGAAATATTCTGGCTCTGCTGTATCAATTAATTACCAACAAAGCTTCGTTTCCAGTTCTTGGATTAAAAATAGATTTATATGTCCCAGAACGTTATATAAATTTTGACCGAAAAGTGGAATTTCTTCCAACTGGTCTTATACGGATATGAGGTGCTGACGTATTGAGCTACTCGTAAATATGTGCCAGATACGTATTGTACCAAAAGCTATGCTAAAAAAGTGTCATAGTCATAGTGAGCATCGAAACAACATTCTTGCACGTGCCATTATTATTTGATGGAAAACGATAAATTTCTAATTAGAGAGTAACGACTATTATCTCAGCTTTCAATTATAGCGACATTTTTCTATTTGACACTTGATGCCTACCCAAACTGCAGTAGGCAATAATAGAGCTTACCAGCCTATGACTATAGGATGCAATAGTGAAAAACCTTGCTGCAATTTCACTTTAAATGTTAGACTTGCTTTTATTTTGAAGGTATAAAGAAATCATGAGCAATTTGAGTGATTTAAAATTTTTAAATTTGACGATCGAAATCAATCGATAACCCATTACGGGAAGAATCCGAAGATAGAATTCAACAAGATCAAACCAGAGGCTAAAACTAAACTAAAACCCCATAGACCATTCGGCTTAAAGTTTTGGAGTAATCAATTTTTGTTCAGCTAAAGCTATGATAATGGTATATGGAACGAACGAATACGTCAGAACAAACTTGTATGAGACCGTTGACGTATGGAGTATTACCACTCCCACATCATTAATGGGTTTGCTTTGTTCTGATACATTTATCAAAATGATAGTTCGATGGGATACGCATGCATTCTAGCATACATATCGGGAAATTGATGGTATTGACAGCGAAGGCTGATTTGAACCTATATAAACTGAGTCTTAGGGTTCGAATTCATCGACTTAGATTCAAAAAGGCGTTGAAATTTAAAGTGAGGGAACACCTAAGCCCTGCCCTGAAGAATTTCCAAACTCACAAAAAAAAAAGAAGGGAAACATCTTACCAAAAGAAGATTTTATCTAACCTATTGTACCAGCTTAGGGCATTTTAATAAAGCTTGAGTTATGAACCTAGGAAGGCGGGCTTACTTTATCTCAGTTCTCGCTGGACTATAAGCTCCATCAAGAGTAATTTGTGTAATTTGAAAATCATTGAAATATTTTTGACCAAGTACTATACATTGTGATTTTAAGGAGCTTAGCCTCTCAGAAATTATATATGTACCTCTATTTAGAAAGACGTGTCAGTACTAAGTACCAGCAAGATAATTCGACCTTTATTGCGTTAGGCGGATAACCAAGAATTCAAAAATTACTAAAAATATTATCTCAAACTATGGATGTTAGAAGAATTTTGGTAGCCTGACTACTACTAAAAATAAAGAGAAGAGAAATTTCGTAATAAACGTGGCAAATTTAATTCAACATTTAAGCTCGAAATAAACCTTTTTATAACACTTGCAGAGCCAACAAATCATGTGTCAGACACTTTCCATCTGTTATTTAGCGGTGGAAATAAGAATAAAGGCACTTATTTTCTTGCCACGTATTATAACTCAAATGGATGTGTAGGTCCAAAATACATATTTTGTTACTCCTTACTAAAACTCTAATAATTTCAAAATTCAAATTAAAATGTAACAGGGGAAATAAAAATAAAGGCACTAGATATCCTGCCACACTTTCTATGAATATTTATGAATAATTTGTGAATTTAAGAGCTAGATACGGTCCTCATTCATATTGGATAGAAATGGCAAATTTAAGTTAAAAGGCAGAGCGGTGGAAATAAATATAAAGGCACATTTATAGTGTTAACTAAATTTATGAATCACAACACTCGTAATTCTCAGCAATAAAGGTACTAAATGAATCACAAATTAGTACTCAAGTTCTAATAAAGTCAAATATGTAGCACGTATACGGATACACTTTCATCATTAATATATTCTATCGAGTTTGTCAGGACAGTCTCAGTTTATAGCAACTTAAATAAAATTTTTTTAAAAGTCACTTTAAATGAAATTATAAGATCCAACTTGATTTAAAATGCACTGTCCTTATGAAAGGGTTTTATACATAATTTTAGTTTTAAAAAAAAACAATTCACACTCACTGGTTGAAACTACAAGTAATGCAGCTACAATGGCACAAACAGCAAACTGCCTCATGATTTCTTTTTTTTTTTTTTGTTTTTTGTTTAATAAATTATGAACAACCGCTAACCGTCACTTATTTTATTTTTCTATCTGGCTGTCAGATCGAACTACTTAACTACAACTAAACAGTTCGATGGTTATACTTAAACTACGTTCGCCTACCACTCAACGCCGACTTTTGAAGACTCCCTTCTCCGGTCTTGAGCTAAACTTGGCCACATAATTTGTTTTTGCACTCGGCAAGTATACCAAGTCCTCAGTATTAGTTAACGTATAAAGTATATATTTTTTCTTGTATACAAATTGTAAAAGAAAAAAACCTCTTCAACATGAAACGCTACATATATACATACGAAACAGATACTCACACTATGATATACAAGAAGTGCCACACCATGGTTGAAAGTGTGTGCGGAATCTTGACTTTTCTTTGAAAGTTTCTACAGGGCGCTGACTGGTGGTGGTTTAGTTGGATATTATGACAGTTAGTGTACTGACTTCTAGGGGTATATAGGCGGAGGTATGAGTATTTTCTTTTTCTCGTGGCATGGCAGACATGTTTACCTGTTGGGCATACCTGATTTTTTTGTTATTAACAATCATTGGTATGCGTTGCCATGAGTACTGAAAAAGAAGCTACTCTTTTGCATACTGGTTGACGTTTACATTTTTTTTTTTTTTTTGTTCTTTCCAATTCAATTCGATGATTTAAACGTCACACCGGTCAACCGTAATTAGAATCAAATTATTTATAGGTTAAGTTTTAATTTGTTTGGATTGGAATTTCCATATTTTGTAAGTTATGGGCTTTACTCTTCTGTTTAAATAATGTGGACGTACCAGAAATAAACCGGGTACATTAACGATTGTCACATGCAACACTTAAGTGTTAATGTTGTATGTGTACTTGGAAAATTATCATTTTAGAAACTGAAATTGTAAAAAATAAACAAAATAAAAGTTTACAACTCAAATATCGTAAGCAGAGAGCATATTGCCGGCTGTAGGATCAATCGAATATAACTCTTTTATTTAAAATCATCAAGGTAAAATAGATCACAGGATGCAGTTTAAAATAATTCCATAATAGGGCGTCAAATGCTCCTTAAGACGTAGCTACAGGAGCTGGAAGTCTCTTCAAAAATGTTTTAGCATTTCTCAAAGTATCTCAAAGTAGGTACCTACATATAAATGCTTCGCAAGCTTTAAGTCGTCGGTGTTTTCGGTACAATAACCGTACAAAGTTTCGAACTAAAAATGTCACTACGACACCATAACATCGATGTAATATGCGTTGAAGAAACCAAGTGGCGAAATATCGGGTCCAGGGTGCTGCAATAAAAGAGATAATTGAACAAAAAAATTGAAACATTGTTAGCACCTGTGCATCGCAAGTAGCCAGTGAGCAATAAGAAAAATAAATATTTTGTCACAACACGACTTTCCAAATCGGGGAACTCATATTTTGAGATCTATTTAGAAGGAGTCATCGAGCTGAATTGTGAAAAATAATGCAGTGTGTAGGGTTAGCCAATCCCACAAGCGACACAGTACTCGTATATGGAGGAAATAAGTAACATCAGATGCAATTAGGGGACTTGAATCGAAGATCCTCATAACTGGAGCGATATACAATATATAAACATTCGATTTACCGAGGTAAAAGTAACACAGGTAGTTTTCGATAAAATAGATGTCTACTATGCAAAAGTGTTTAGCCTTTTTTTATAGATGAGGTTTAAATAAGGAATGTATGTATTGTACACCCCTCTTCTGTCCTTCAATATTCGAAAGATGCATCAAACTCCCCATTTTTCAGCTTTAATCACATTCAGCTTAAAATGGCACCACAGATAATCCGTCAGAATCCTCGGCCGTTTTGATTCTGAGGATCCTATTTACTGAGTTAACACCTTCTCAACTAGAGTGAGATCCTACCTCTTAAGTTTATTCTCTCCCTATTATTCTCCCTACCTCGTTTAATAACAATGGGTGGAAATAATACTAGTATTCAAACGCATTTGCAAAAAGCCAACCTAGCTCTGTAACATAAAATATATTACTATCGAATCTTCAGTTACGAGTACCTTAAGCAGATATTCTTGAGATGGATCTTTTCTATATACCTTCATTTTTTTTTTTTTATTCTTCTTCTAGCCTCCCGTACTGCTTCAATTTTTAATTGTAGTGTCCTTTCTTTATCATAACGATGGTCTTTCTCACATATGTTTGATAGACACAAGTTTCATTGACCATTTCTTGAGTCACACGTAACTGACGCTTTTTTTTCGGCGAAGTAAGAGTGTAAGAAGGCCAGAAAGTTTCATGCTGAGGCACTCATAAGACACCTAGTTTTGAGCAGATCTCACTACATTTAGTGTATTAGAGGCATATCTTCCATCTATTAGTAACAAATTACTCCACTAAAAGATGCCTTTCTAACCCATATCAGCATTGAGGCCGTCGTACCTAAGACAGAATACGTAGGCTTCCGCATCATCGCATCCTCTTTGATAACAGCTCCAACTTAATCAATTGGAAACTCTTTATTTTGCTTCAATCACTCTTGGAATTCTGTCACCTGCTTTGCTACTTATCGCCCTAACTCCTATTGTTGTGCGTGGTAAACAGTGTAAACTATTTGAAGCATTCTATATTCGATCCACAGATGGAAATGGCTGTTTTCAAGTAGAGAATATCTCGCAGAAAACCATTAAAAAAGGTATACAGAAGACATTTTTCAGAAGCTATATGTGTACCCATATAAAGACACAGATTCCACATCAATTTAAAAAAGAAACAAAGAAATGACCCTCATAAAATCAATCATACTATAGGCCTTCACAAAAAAGGGCTTCACAGCCCACAGTAGCCTATACTCCAACAATACGACTTTATGATTGCAGAAGATATTGAATATTTCACTTCCGTTTCTTCTTCTTGTCTTTAAGTTTTTACTTCAAGGATTAAGTGCCTACAGTAGCAGCTCCAACCACATCAGCGCAAATTGCTTTCAGTCTAATGAGAAAACATGTTCAAACGAGCCACGTCGTTCTTGAGCGTGCGAAATTTCAATACGACCAAAAACTGCTGCAAGAAATAATACAATGTCTCAAAAGTCGTTCGTCAGAAACATCAGAAATTCTGCCTAATCCTCCATCCCAATGCTCATTTATAAGGACATTCCAGCTCTCAGCTCTTTAGACAAAGCCAATCTGCTCGCTGCACACTTTGCGGTCAGCTCAACACTTCCAGATTGTGCCTTGGGTCCGCCTACCCTTGAGTGTGTGTTGTCGCAAGTGTATATTAAGATTTAAACATATGGTCCAGATGATACATATATATCTCCTTCTTCTGAAGAGGTGTTCTTCAACGCTGGCAAAACTGCTGCGTAAGCTTTTCCATCAATCTTACCCTTAATGGTCTTTTATAGCTGATGGAAAACAGCAATTGTCCAGGCCGTCCCGTCTTCTTCTCTCTCCTCCTACAGACCTATTGCACTTACGTCTCTTCTTTCCGAGGTCCTGGAAAAGCTGATAAACTGTCAGCTCATGAAATATCTCGAAACACGAAAACTGCTCAATAACCGGCAGCACGGTTTTCCTAGCAACAGGTCCACTGAAAAATGGAACCAAGGTCTAGACCAATCTGGTAAAAGCAGGATAGTTGCTTTTGACATAGGCTTTTGACAGAGTTTGGATCGACGAATCTCTTCTTTAATGGATTAGAAATTACCTTTGGGAACGTTCAATTCAAGTTGTCTTCAAATCACAAAATAAATGCTGGTGTGTGCCAGAGATCCGTTATGTCTCCGTCACTCTTTTTACTCATACATACGTACAATATTCCTTTGCTGTACTCTCCGCTTTCCATGTTCGTTACTGGACTCACATCCCTGTTCTTCGGTTGTAGAACGGGAACGGCAACGTATGCTAAACTCATTAAATTCCGATATAAACAGCATTACTAAATGAGGAACTACCAACAGAATGGAATTTAATGCTTCCAAAACACAATGATGTCTGCTGTCATTAAAGTGAAATCTAAACACCCAGCCATTATCCATGAATGGCACCTCTATCGTTAAAATCGAAAAACATTCAATCTTGGTATGTGTGTCAATGACAACCTACGTTGAAACGACCACATATTCGATGCCATCAAAAATGTTGCGAAATTTAGGTTTCCTCAACCATTGTAATAAATACTTCACCCGCTCTTATCTGGCCACAATACTCGTATATCAGGTATTTATCAACTCAAAATTGGAGTGCGATGCTCACATCTGGTCATGTGCTTCTAAAACTTCTCTGCTCCTGCTAGATGGGATTCAAAGTCGTACGGTAAAGCTTATAGGTATTGCTAATATTAAACAGTCAATTGACTCCCTTGAGTACCGACGTATTATCTCCACCTTACCTTGTTCTATCGCTATTTTCAAGACCAGTGCTCAAATAACATTTTCTGTAGCAATCCGCCCCTTTAAAGCTACAACTGTAACACCCGTCTTGATATAAATGCTCATCCGTTTACCCTCAAACCCACTTTCGGACGTACCCTGAAATATCGCGATTCTTTCCTAAGCCTCACAACTCGTTTATGGAATTCACTGCTGAGCTCTTTGCTTCCTTGTCACTATAACCTTCAAACATTTAAAACCAACATACATCGGTATTTCTCTTTCTTTCCTTCCTAATTTTTCTTTACCGACTCTGTGTACGCGCATTTTAAGTGTACCCAAAATCCATGGAGCCCAGATTATTAAGAAAAATAATCAAAATGACTCGCGTTGTCGTTACCACTCCCACAACAAGCTTCGCAGGTAACATTTATGCCTAGCATATTAAGTTATGAATAGAAGCGTAATGCCCTGTTAAGACCGCACTAATTAATCCATAGTTTTCAAACTGAGGGACAGCAGGAATGCTACTCACTGGAGAGTTGTGCTCGTAGCAAACTACAGTAGTTTACCTAAGTACAGTACAGAGAATAATATGGGTTTCAAGGGGTTAGAAATGCAGCAGAGTACTTAGAGTGTAGCCAGGCGGGCTAGAGAAAGCTCGCAAGCAGTAGAGACAAATCGTTCTTTATTGGGTGATGAAGCACTAGTAGCGTCTTGGCGTGAAAAGTTATTCCACCAAACAATCCCTGGATAGGATAGACAACGTATTATTACAGCCGTATAGATTCAAAGGATCATCTTTGGTCATATATCTTGTCAGGTTGAGTTTAATATCCAGGTTGACACCCAAATACCTAGCTTTATTTGGAAAACGGGTGGTGATTCCTTTTTATCACTAGATGGGTTCTCGTGCAGAGAACAGCTTCAGTTTTGAGATAATTAACATAAAAGAACACGTTTTTATAGAGCACCAATTGTTGTTTACGATAACAATTACTAGGGCTGTCTGAGGGTGCTTTCGACAACGCAACTTTTGACGGCATTTGTAACTCGACCAGACAGATTGGTGTGTACGGATCACTAGTCTTATGGATAAAAGCAGTACTGAGGATAGGGCACTGATTGCGGATGCTGACTGCGGGCAATATGTGATGGCGGGGGTAGTTCTGACGTCTACGCAAAAGCATACGCGGATGTTGTATGATCACTGTACTGTCTGTTGAGTCCTGTCTAACGACTGTATGCTCTAAAGTGCAGGCAAACCCAGACGTGATCGACGATTGGTGCACTAGAAATGGGCTTTCAGTCAATCCTCTCAAAACTGAGGTTGTTCTCTTCACGAGCTTATGACTGGTTTGACTCATCTAGTGGTTAAAGGCACCACCGTCCAAGTTTCCAAAAAGGTAAATATTTGGGTGTCATCCTGAATAACAAACTTCTACGGATTAAACATGTTACTTCGAAAGCTTCTGAGGCTGTCGGCCTTCTGGCAGTACAAAGGAGCTGTCGGCAAGGCATGGATCCTCTAGATCTACACAGCTATGATAAAGCCAATTATAACTTAGGCGTCGATTGCCTGGTGGAATAAGCTCTCACGAAAATACGTCATTGCTGCCTTTATCAGGCTCCAAAGAACGGTCTGTCTCGTTGATGAATCTCCCTCCCCTCGATATTCATATCTTGGGCCTTCTTCTGCTTAAAAAAAAGTGATTTTTTGGACAAGACGCATTGGACCTTTGGCGACCTTGCGCGCCGACTATTTTTTGACTCTAGTCTTGCAGTCTAATGCAGCGACACCAGAACTCCTGGTGCAGAAAAAATACAAAATCGACTTTCCCTGTGCCCAAGACTCGTTACGGCCAGAATATGAGCCAGGACGGGAATGTAGGGGGTCTTCCCGGATGGCTCTAAAACCGATCTAGCATGCGGCTTTGGTGTCTTTCTGGAAGACGACAGCATTAGATTTCACTCTCGTTAGGAAAACTTGCGTCTGTCTTCCAACCGAAGATAATCCAATCCTGATGGCATGGCAATAGTATATTGTGAAGAACCAGTGGAGAGCGCGAAGCATTTGCACCTGTAGCGAAAGCCAAGCTACGCTTAGAGCTTTGCTGAACCCTCTTACGAGTTCCAAGCTAGTTCGAGAATGCAAGGATGGCCAAATGCAATGAGCCCTGTCTGGGTTGCAGGTTACAATGAAAGAAAAGGCTCAGAGTAGAGTTTTTCTGGGCGTGAACCCATGTTAGGTCTGCCTGCGTCCTCGATTAAGGCTTCAATGCTTCCCGGCGTCTCTAAGAGGTTAGTGGCCTGTATGCTGCTCCTCAGGCTGTTTAAAGGCATCGTGACGGAGCACTACATTTTTGCTAAGCACTTAAATGTGCTGGGTATAAGTGGTATAACATCCTGCGATGCTTGCTGTAAAAGAGATGACGACACCGCGGAGCACTACCTCTGTAAATGTCCAGCTTACGCTCTCATCAGGCTGCAGGTACTCGGCGTTGACATGCTGGGTGCTGGTACTGTAAGCACTTTACCACTGAAGCGCTTACTCATCTTTCTTCGAAAGACTGAAAGAATCCATTTAAAGAAACTTACAAGGAGTACAACGGACTAATTCTTTGTCTGAGTGCACTGTTCTGACAGAAAAAAAGGGCTGCCCGTGCTTAAATTGTGATCCAATAAATTAGTGCAGACACATAATTTGATGTCAGAGCTCTTTAGAGCGTTAAAGAGAAAGTCGACTGTTGCTATATCTGCCTTGTTTTGTTTCCCCAGGCGGAGTTTTGAATAATTTGCTAAGCTCCACCAGCTGGCTTTTCTGCGATCCCTTCTCTTCAAAATGGTCAGGACTAGTAATATATATTAATTCGTGCGGCTTTTTTTAAAATTTGAACGTTTATTTGAGAAAAACATGTACGAGTACAATAGTATTATTCAAAGTATTGCCCATCTGAAGCTATGACTTTTTCCCATCTTTCTGGCAATTTGTGGATCCCATCCCAAAAGAACTGCGCCGGCTTGGCAGCCAAGAATGAATCAAGCCAATTTTTGATTTTCTGCTCTAATGTGAACCGTATTTCAGTGAGGGCGTTCTGCATCGACTGGAACAAATGGTAGTCAGAAGGGGCAAGGTCTGGGCTATAAGGCGGGTGGGGTAAGACTTCCCATTCACTGTTTTCCAAATAGTTCTTAACCGGAATAGCAACGTGGGGCCGAGCGTTGTCATGATGGAAAATTATTGCCTCGTGTCTGGTCGCATATTCCGGGCGATTTTCGGCCACTGCTCTCTTCAAACGGATTAATTGTGTTCGGTAGCGTTGTCCATTGATGGTTTCACCCGGTTTTAGCAGCTTATAATACAGCACACCCATCTGAACTCACCAAATACAGAGCATTACCTTCGCGCCATGGATATTCGGCTTTGCCGTTGATTTGGCTGGTTGGGCGGGTTTCACATATGATTTTTTGCGCTTGGGGTTGTCGTAATGGATCCATTTTTCAGTAACAATCCGATGCAAAAATGACTTCCTTTGTGGCGTTCCAGCAACATTTCGGACATGCAAAACCGCCTTTCGACGTCTCTCGGCTTGAGTTCATGTGGAACCCAATTTCCTTGCTTTTGAATACATCCAGCTGGTTTTAAACGTTTTGAATTGGTTGCTTGAGTGACACCCAAAGATTCTGCGAGCTCTTCTTGTGTTTGGCAACAATCTTCATAGAGTAATGCTTCCAGTTCTTCATCTTCAAACTTTTTTGGCTGCCCAGGACGTTCATCGTCTTCCAAGCCAAAATCACTACTTTTAAATCGTGCAAACCACTTTTGGCACGTTCGCTCAGCTAGCGCTTGTTCACCATAAACTTCCACCAAAATACGATGACTTTCGACAGCAGTTTTCTTCATGAAGAAGAACTTCCCGCAAAAACACTTTTTCAGGCACAAAGTTCGACATATTTGAGTGAAAAAAAATTATTGTTGTTTACGCTTCAAATGAATGACATATACTGAAATGACGTACAATGACAGTAGCTTTCCAACGCATGTTATAATGGAATAATACAAGTTACGCCATCTCTTAGCAAACCGCACGAATTAAGTTATAGACCCATCTAACGCTATATCTGCCACCTTATTGAACCATAGTTCAAGAGAGATCTAACCTTTTTCTGGTCTCTTTCCGGTTCGGTTGTGTGTGTATATTGTATTAGTTACAGCTTCACCCCGAAACTTGTAACTCATCTACTTTGAATGCAGCATTGTCCTGGATAGTTCTATTATGGTCCACATATCGCGCTCAACTCTTCCATTATGTTATAGACCCAATAATTTGGTCAATAAATTTATCTTTTCGTTTCGTAAATTATATTAGCTGGGGGCCAGTAGAAGGAGCAGTTCTTAGGCCTAAATCTCAAACTTTTTTTTTTAATTTTATCAGACTTCTGCTTTACATTATAACCAAATGAGATGATTGCAGCAAAAATGGGAAAAGAGAAGCAATCACTTTCGAATTTTTATAACACTTATCAATTTGCCCAGTCGCTCCGTTTCCTCAAAATTGATGTAAATATAAAATAGCGCTGTTCACTGCAAGATATGGGAATATTAGTCGTGTGATTTTAGAAAACAATCCCAACTTCAGTCGCAATGAGTCAATAAATCTAATGAGAAAGAGCTGGAAACGATGTTTTCCTTTAAACGTACTAATTTCTACAAACAATTTATGTATTGTCGATTCATCAGATTGATCGTTCGAGAAAATGTCAATTACATATGTATGTATGTACATACCAAACCCGTACAAATATTGTGCATAATTTAATCATTTAAACAAACTCCATTATCTGTATCTAACGAGTGGTAGATACATACTTGTACACGCTGCACTAAAACCGCTCCTTCTGCTCTCTGAAACGCATTGAAAATATGTAGTCTGACTTTAGGTCTATGCCTCCTAGTAGCCCCGGGGCTAACTTTTACTTTCTTCCAGAATCTGGTTTTATATGTACGTACAAGACCACTTGATGTGAACGCAAAGAATCTTGTTTCATCGTTGTGACTGAGAGTCGAGATGTTTCGTGTTTTCATGATGGGGAACCTTGAATGAAATCGATATGCGGCTTACGAGTGAGTAGCACTGTTAGTGGTCTACCACCTTTGGTATGTCATAATGACGGTCCAGTAACATTTGCACGGCATCATGGATTTGGATTTGTCCCATTAAGGTAGTTAATAAAATGCTGCCATCAAGCACACCCTAAGGCAAGCGATGCATACTTCTACTCGCACTCGTGCAAACATGCGAGTACTCGTAGATGCTGTGAGTTCCGCATGTGTCAGGAAATATGGGGCAATCGTGGAAGAAAGTAACTATCGAGACTTGTAACATAGGTTGGTTCCCGTTTTCTTATTTTCATTTGTAGTACTCGTACAATACTTTTGTATCCGTTTGACTGGTTTTCTGATTTCTGTCGACTCTATTCAAGACTATTGTTACGAGTACCATGGATTTCACTGAAACCGAAACAGAATAAAGAGGACTGAGTTTTCACTTTTCATTGTGGTTGATCTGTTTGAATGAGATTGCGCTTATTTATCCCCAGATGGTTGGCTAGAAGAAACATTTTAAATTTAATTCCTTTTGATGCCGAATTTATAAAGCGTTACCATTTTAACGCATGACACGGTGAATTGTTTTCCTCTCTAAGCTGTAGAAATTGTAAATAGGGAATGGAAATAAAAGATTACCATCAAACTAGCTCAGGTATTGTCGCTTAAAAAGAGTAGGGCTCTATTTCGCCTCTGTTGGTTTCAAATTATAAGAATCTTATGCAAGAGACTCTGAAAATATTTAATTTAAAATGCCAAACGGCGTTAACAGGTTCGTAATTTTGAATGATTTATTAATAGGCTTAAGTATGCTTCCATTAGGACGATTATTTATGATTGGCGACTGTTTAAAGTTTCTGCTTTGTTAAAATAGACCAAAGACTTAAAGAAGCCTTGAAGAAAAGGGTCTAAAGCTGTTTAGTTGTACCAGCGGGCAGCTAATTGATGGAATCATTTTTGGCGGAAAAACGATCATCAAACTTTAGTGGCAAGTGGCACTGTTCTCTCGAAACCGTATGTCCTCCTAGTCTTCCAATTTATACTAAAAACTAAAAAATCGATTTTTTCGTATACTACTGTTGGAACGCCTCCGGCTTTTCACTTGACCAAATGCGGCAACTTAAGTTACTAACAATGGCATATGCGCTGATGGAGCAGCGCGCATTTTCCATCGTTATCCTGCACAAACGGTCGAGCTATGCATAGCTCGTCTCTATACATGCTGTCACACGAGGCCTTAAAACCAATGAATAGTTGGTGTGTATCGATTTGTAGCTCATGGATTTTTTTTTTAAGATCTACCGCAATGTGAATATTTGGTTGATAATGGATTTTCGCGGCCTAAAGCCACACTGATATGAACCAATCAGGTTGTTGACAAACGGCTTCAGACATTCACACAATACGGCAGATAAGATCTTGTCGGCGACGTTAAGAACACTGATGCATCTGTACTTGGCGCATTTCAGAGTGTCTCCTTTCTTGAGGATCTGACAAAAAATTCTGAGGCTCATCGGACATATTATCTTCCACCATAATTTTTTTTTTTTTTTTGTAAGAGCTTAAGAACTTAACACTCAAGTGGGTATGTATACACTTACAATGCCTCAGCATGTGTTAAGTTTTTTGGAAAATGGGATTGAGAGAGAAAGAAAGATGTTTGGGCTCAGTGGTTATTTCGCTCCATGGGTGGCATCCAACATTTAATGGGGAGACTAAATTCTTAATGGTAGTTGGCTTGATGTTGATTTCTAGTTAACTACTCATCTTACTTGATTTTCGTTAACTGAAAAAATGGAGTTGGTGCATGCTCCTTATCAAGTTATCGCCTGCCGCCTTGCAGAGCTCGGAAGTCATTGTCCGCTCGAGCAGTTTTCTTGGACTTAAGCTTAGATATGGCGATCTTCACTTCATCCAGGTCTGATGGGCGGAATTGTTGGTCTACATCGTCCACGTTGAAAGGTTCATCATGCCTGACAGCGGTGTTTGGTTCGTCATCGCCCTTATTCACTCTACAGAAATGCTCTTTCCAAATCCTCAGCATTGACTGCGACTCTACTACCATGTTCCTTTGTTCGTCTCTTCAGTCTTCGGTTCCGGGCTTGTGTCGGTGGCATGTTTTTTTTTTAACTTTTAGTAAAACTTCCGAATTCCATTCTTGGAGTAGCATCTCTCAATTTCCTCGACAGCGCCTTTCTCATGCTTCTACAATATTTTTTCCTCCTGAGGAGCCGGTATTCGTCTCTCCTCCTCTGCTCGTAGAGCTCGTAAGCAGCTTTAGTCCTTCTATGCAGGGCCGCTCTGTATGCCTCTAGCGTAGCTGCACGTGCTTCCCGGCACTCGTTGTCAAACTAGAGGTTTCGTTGTGGTGGTCGAGTGAAACTCAGCACATCAGAGGTAGCATTGGAATGCTGACGGCAGTGGATTAAGGATTAAGATATTAAGGGAGACTCGATCGGAAAAGGATTTCGCCATCTCTTACGATTGTAGCAGTTCGATATTGCCCCCTCAAAACGCTCGGACAGCCATAATACTGGAGGAGTGCCTTGCGTTAATCGCAATGTGGTCAATCTGGTTGACGGTTGATTGATAAGGAGTTCTCCAAGTCCCCTTGTGAATATCGAGATGTGGGAAGCGCGTGGTAGGACAATTTTAATGTCATAGCTAGGGCAATGCTCGTAGGTATTGCCCAAGAGCTCATAGAAGCTGTCGTCATTTTTTTCCTCTGTAAGCGCGTGCGTGTATATAGGGCTAATGTTGACAAATTTAGGCTTAATACGGATTTTTAGGAGGCGCTCGTTCACATGCCGGAAGCTCAAAACTTCTTGCCTAAGTCTACCTCTAACAACAAATCCTCACCAAAATAGGCGCTGCTTTTGCCGTCGATAACAATCGCCGTAGTAGATGTCGCAGTTTTTTAACCTCTTTTTGTCCGGCCCATCCCATCGCATTTCTTGGATGGCGGTAATATCTACTTTGCACCAGCTCAGGGTCCCCGCTAGTTATTCGGCTGCACGTGGCCTATTAAGGGACCTAACATTTGAGATCCGAAGTACGTTGTTCTTGTTTCGGTTGTAGGGGTTGTCAACAGTAGATCAGTCCGTATCCGAGGCTTGTTATTGCTTCGTAACTTAACTTTCTTTTCCATGGCCGGGCGCAACCCGCAATCTGGAGAGTCAGTTCCTTTATATACACCCTGAATGACTCGAACTGCAACCAACTTCAGACTGCTATAATTTCCTAACCGTTCATGACAGTGAGCTCACATTTTGACACATGACAGATAATTTCATTATTACTCGTAACAAGCCTTTTAAACGATTTGCGTCTCAGTTGTGTTGAAAAATTTTTATCCACGATGGAATTCAAACGTGATAGTGTGATTGCTTTATATTTGGCTGGAAAACTACAAGTAGCTATCGTTAGAGCCCTCCAGCACCTCAATGTGAATAAGTCATTTCTGTCTCGAACTATAGCTCGTTGCCGTGATACTGGTAACGTTGCAAAACGCCATGGAGGTGGTCATAAAATAAACAGCAACATCGGTAGAAATGGTTCGGAAAGTGAAGGCTCGAATTGCGCAAAATCCGCGTCGAAGTGGAAGAAAAATGGCTCGTGAGCTCAACATATCGTTGGAACGGATGCAACACATACTAAAAATGAGCTTGGTTTCAAGCCATTGAAGTTCCAAAAAGCACACGATCTTACAGCGCAACAGAAAAAAGTTGGAGTCGAAAGAGCGAAGGAGTTGCTACGCTTGCACGAAAATGGTGAGTTGCCGAATTTGGTTTTTTCCGATGAGTCGCCACTTGTTATCGAGCAATATGTCAACAAACAAAAGGCCGAGTTTACTTGCCAGACAGATCCTTCGAAAATTTAGACCTTCGGACGGCCACCAGAAAGCAGGCAGCACCGATGGTGATGGTTTGGGCCGCCATAACCGCCAATGGTCGCTCCCCGCTCGTATTTTTGGACCGTGGCGTCAAAATTAATGCGATCGTATACCGTGAAACTGTCTTAGAGGCAGTATTGAAGCCTTGGGCAAACAATGATTTCGGTCGGAGACCGTGGACATTTCAACAACACTCGGCACCGTCTCACAAAGCGCGCGTCAACCAAGATTGGCTAAAAAACAATGTTCCACACTTCATTTCTTCGACACAATGGATTGCAAATTCTCCGAATGCGAATCCGTTGGATTTCTCTGTCTGAGGTATTTTGAAGGCGAAGGTTGGCACTAAAAAATACCAAAGTTTGGACCACCTCAAACAAGCATTTCGCCGGGAATGAGCCAAAATACCGCAGAGCCACTTGCGTGCAACGTGCGATGCTTTGTTCGGCCGTATCAAGGCCATTATTCGCGACAAAGGTGGACATATTGAAAACTACTGATACAATTTGTTTTGGCACAATAAAATTTATCAAAAAATAAAAAAAATTATAGCATTTTAAAAAGTTGGAGTTCCAGTCATTCACCCTGTATACCCCTAGGACGAGTAGACAAAAGCCAGTACTCCATCTGAGATGTAAGCACTACTGTTGGTCAATTAAGAGCTCATCCGCCACCATCTCTTTTCCATTTTAGGAAGTCCATACCGGCCTGAGCTCCAAATATATATGTCGGAGTAGCCCGGATAAGGTCTAATTTGTTTTATTCCGGAATTTTACTTCACCGTTGATTCCATTTGGGGAATTCATCCGCTGTTTCCGTTTATAGTGCTGCTATTTTTGCCTGCTGGCACTCGCGCTTATAAGTTTTACAAGTCGAGTCCGGATGGTCATCGACCAGTATCCGATGGTTACCACTTGGAGGTAAAATAAGCAGAATTGATATGTAGGAAGCAGTTAAAATGCTGGATAACGTCAAGTTGACACCTCTCAGCTCTTGCTACTACTGGCTGTTCCGGGAGCTTTTTGTGATAGTATTATTAGGCATGAATATCTGAAATTTATCCTTTCCGCAATTTCTTATGAAATTCGCAGATAACACCACTGAGCAGGATGGAGTATGACTTACATACATGCAGATTTGCAACATGCTCAATGCAGAGCAATTTTGTTTATTGCTGACTGCTGCTTTGAAGATGCGACAATTTTTATGTATGCACCTGAAATATCAAAGAAAAAAATGAATCGATGTACGATCATTGATTTGAAATGTTTGAGTATCGTGGTTACTAGATAATGGACCGGTCTGGTGAGATATTGCAGCTAAGGATGACGGTATTTGAAAATATTTCTGTAAAGTCTTTTATGTACACACGAGTATATTGAGGACAGAGGGCATGATTTCAGCGCACCAAGTACAGACGATAGGTAATCACTGATAATCAATTAAATCTTGCTTAGACGATAGACGATCGTCCTGTATTTTAAAAGTATTAAATTGACTTTCGTTGATGGTTCCCAAAATCGGAAACAATTTAGACCCCTCTGATTTGGAGAAATGGCCCCTTCTGTCCAAAACGTACAAGGAGGGCCTGGAACTCAGAACCAGAACTACAGAGACAATAACAAGCATCAAAAAAGAATGAATTCACTGCTGATGACTATGTAAAACAAAACAAGGACAACGCCAATTGTGCAGAATTGCACGAAGAACAATAGATCATTTAACAACCAGAGGTTGTGGACATGACAGCTATCTACTCGTAGGAAGTCCGATTTAATAGGCTGGTCAAAGCAACAGTGGAGACCTTTGATCTCTGCAGATAATAAAACTAATGTAGTACTCGTATATGAATTTCCGGCATCCGCAGGCATTGATGTTCTCTAGATTAACAAACGTTTTAATAAATTACTACATATTGCAATCAATGTCTTTATTACTCTGGATGTCCGAAGCTTCCAAACTACTAATATTGATTTGGATTTCATCTTGTTGCACTCAGGCTAAAAATGCGAAAGCCCAAAAGGACATAACAACAAAGAAATGCTAGGAGAACCTAGAAAATGAAAAGCTGTCATCGCCAGAAATTTTGCCCATGTCATAGCCTTAAATCTCTTAAGGAGTTCTATCGAAACAAATGCATGCGCAGAAGACAAGTGGTAATAATGCCGAAATGCTATTAAATTGTCTGGATCGGGAACTCTATGGTAAAAGAGCGAATACAGCATATCATCTAAAAGATTGAAAAAGACAGTGTACAGTGTCTTACATCACTTACATATGAAGAAAGAAACCTTTAAATTGATTCACAATTATGTTACGAACAAGTAAAATAAAAAATAATATATTGTATCAACAGACGGTATAACATACCACATTCCACTGTCAGGCAGACCGAAATATAACAAAACCTAGTATGTGCATGCAATCAACAGAAAAGGACTCGCAACATCGATAAATCGCAAGGAACGTCATAATAGCTACTCGTAGCTATAATTTTAAGGAAGTTGTGGATTATTCCTACCTTGGTCCCACTATTAACTCTAACTAGAAATCCAAAAAAATGTACCACATCTACGAGTATTTCTTTTTTGCCTAAGAGAACTGAGTTGTAAGGCTTTGCAAGAAATCCTAAGAAAACTTTTATACAGAGTCATCCAATAGGGATTTCCGAACTTTGACAATTGATAGGGGCCATATTGTTGAATCTACATCTGTCAAATCGGCTGTCATTTATTCAGTCTGTTTTGCCGAATCACCACGGACGGACGTAGCGTCCAACAATACGTGCAAATGATAAAATTGTTTTATCAAAATTGGTTTTACGGTCTCTATAATCGTCCTACCGAGAGGACTATTCGCAGTGTGGTGGATAAATTTAAGTCCACTGGTTCAGTTAACGATAGACACCCGTACGTCGACGAAACGCAAAATCTACCGAAAACATCGCCGCTGCCCGTGAAAGTCTACAGGAGAATCCAAGGCAGTCAATTTCGTAGGCGTAGCTCACAAGAACTCGGCCTTTCACAGACCACAACTTGGCGAATTTTGCGTCGTGAATTGGGCCTGCATCCGTACAAAATTCAACTGATCCAGGAGCTGACGGTAAACGACCATAGACAACGACGTGTGTTCGCTGAATGGGGTCTAAAGTAGTTGGAAACTGACTTTAATTTTCATCGAAAAATCATCTTCAGCGATCAGGTCCATTTCTGGATGAATGTCTACGTCAACAAAGAAAATTGTCGAATTTGGGACCATACCAATCCACATGAAATCCAAGAGCGTCCAATGCATTCCGGAAAAGCCACTGTTTGATGTGGATTTAGGGCTGGCGGCGTCATTGGTCCATATTCTTTGAGAACGACGTTGGCCAGGCCATCACCGTCAACGGCGAGCGCTATAGGTCGATGATTACTAACTGATGATGTGAACTAGCCACCGAGATCGTGGGAATTGACCCCGTTAGACTTTTTCTTGTGGGGTTTTCTGAAGTTGCAGGTCTATTCGAATAAGCCACAAACCACAGCGGCCCTCAAAGCCAACATAACCCATGCCATCGGTCAAATTCAGCCTGATTTATGCGCCAGAGTTATGGAAAATTGGACATTTTTAACGCAAGATTCTTCGAGTATTTTTTGGTCCCGTTTTCATTTAGGGGCTTTAGAGTAGAAGATATAACAGCGAAGCAAAAGGCGGAATTAGTTGCTCATGTTGGCCAGAAGATATAGGAGAGTCTTAGACAACGTAGTACAAAAAGATCTCGCGTTAGGTAATGCGCTCAAGTGCTCAACCTGGACAAAGACCTTCCCTAACTAAATCTAATAAAAGAACGACGCGATGATTTGGACATTTGAATATATTGGGTATATAACTTAATTCGTGGGTTTTTTTTTCAAAATTTGAACTTTTATTTAAGAAAAAGTATTGCCCATCTGAAGCTATGACTTTTTCCCATCTTTCTGGCAATTTCTGGATCCCATCCCAAAAGAACTGCGCCTGCTTGGCAATCAAGAATGAATCAAGCCAATTTTTGATATCCTGCTCTGATGTGAACCGTATTTCAGTGAGGGCGTTCTGCATCAATCGGAACAAATGGTAGTCAGAAGGGGCAAGGTCTGGGCTATAAGGCGGGTGGGGTAAGACTTCCCATCCACTGTTTTCCAAATAGTTCTTAACCGAACGAGCGTTGTCATGATGGAAAACTATTGCCTCGTGTCTGTTCGCATATTCCGGGCGTTTTTCGGCCACTGCTCTCTTCAAACGGATTAATTGTGTTCGGTAGCGTTGTCCATTGATGGTTTCACCCAGTTTTAGCAGCTCATAATACAGCACACCCATCTGATCCCACCAAATACAGAGCATTACCTTCGCGCCATGGATATTCGACTTTGCCGTTAATTTGGCTGGTTGGCTGGGTTTCACATGTGATTTTTTGCGCTTGGGGTTGTCGTAATGGATAAATTTTTCATCACCAGTAACAATCCGATGCAAAAATGACTTCCTTTGTGGCGTTCCAGCAACATTTCGGACATGCAAAACCGCCTTTCGACGTCTCTCGGCTTGAGTTCATGTGGCACCCAATTTCCTTGCTTTTGAATATATCCAGCTGCTTTTAAACGTTTTGAAATGGCTGCTTGAGTGACACCCAAAGAATCTGCAAGCTCTTCTTGTGTTTGGCAACAATCTTCATAGAGTAATGCTTCCAGTTCTTCATCTTCAAACTTTTTTGTCTGCCCAGAACGTTCATCCTCTTCCAAGCCAAAATCACCACTTTTAAATCGTGCAAACCACTCTAGGCACGTTCGCTCAGCTAGCGCATGTTCACCATAAATTTCCACCAAAATACGATGACTTTCGGCAGCAGTTTTCTTCATATTAAAGTAATGAAGAAGATCTCCCCGCAAAAACACTTTTTCAGGCACAAAGTTCGACATATTTGAGTGAAAAAAAATTATTGTTGTTTACGCTTCAAACGAATGACATATACTGAAATGATGTACAATGACAGTAGCTTTCCAATGCATGTTCCAATGGAATAATACAAGTTACGCCATCTCTTAGCAAACCGCACGAATTAAGTTATAGACCCAATATATTCGTATACATACTAGGTGGAGTGAAAAGTAACCTCCTTGACCGCCAGAATGCTCTGCTACTGCAAAGAAGGTTATGATGCCTTAAAGTCCGTTCATATTTAGGCAGACATGCCAAATTTCAGTGCGATACTGTCTTTAGTTTTGTTTTGACAGCTGATTGTGTTGACGTGTTTGGCATCATGTTGAGTATGCACAAAAACGATTTTCGTTCTCTCATAAAACATTATTTTTTGAGAGGCAAAACGGCGAAGGAAACAAAAGAAAAGTTGGATAAATATTATGGGGCTAATGCTCCGTCAGATTACACTGTCAAATATTGGTTTCGAGAGTTTCGTGGTGGCCGCAACTCCATTACCGATCAAGTCCGCAGCGGCAGGCCCTCCGATGCGGTTACGGAGGACAATGTCAAAAAAATACATGAAATGCTGTTCGCTGACCGGAAAGTGAAGGTGCGCCAGCTAGCAGATACCACAAAGATTAGTACTGACCGCACACGCCATATTTTGGGCAATATTCTGCATATGAAAAAGTTATCCTGCCGCTGGGTGCCGCTGGGTGCCGCGAATGCTCACTCCTGACCAAAAACACGAAAGCGAGAGCACTTCGAAAGAGTGTTTGGACTTGCTGATGCGGAATCGGGCGGACTTTTTGCGTCGATTGGTAACTGGAATTGGATCCCTCGGACTATTATCTCTTCCCAAACCTCAAAAGATGGCGCATCAATAAAAAATTCAGCTCACGCGAGGAAATCATCGACGCCACGGAGGAGTATTTTGCAGACGTTCCGGAAAATTACTTTTCGGACGGGATCAAGAAGTTGGAAAATGGCTGGAATAAGTGTATCCAAACTACAATAAAAGGGAACTATATTGAATAATATAAAAAAAACATTAAAAAAAAAAATTTAATTCCCCAGGAGGTCACTTTTCACTCCATCTAGTATATACGAATAATTTTTGATTGTAATCTAATTATACACATTTGGCTAGGCTGATTTGCTGAAATGTCCACAATTGTATGGAAACATAACCTCTGTTTAGGCATTCCCAATAGGATATTAGAATAGACAAAGTGATTTAATACTCAGTTCTATGATATAACCACTGTTAAATGTGTGATAAGATATCTACATAAGGTATATTCGTTCAAAGCTGGACGTCTTATTTTAAAACCTTTTCGATAATGTTCGTTGCAATCCATACGAAGTTACAGAATAATAAAATATTCGCACTGAAATGTTTGCCAATATTCGTTGCATATTCAATGCCGTTAAAATATATTAAATAACGGCACGACTTTGCAAGCACAACTCGTATTGCATAATCCGATTACTTAAATCAAAAAATCCAAAACACAACCTGATTATCCTGTTTGAAGATGTTTGCAACGAACAACAGAAAATACGAACGACAAAAAACCATCGAGACATCTTCTTTCTCTTGACAAATGTGTTCACCTACTTAACTTTTTGGCAAAATCCCTCCAAAAAAAAAAAAAAAAAAAACACTAAAACGAAAACAATCGCCGGCCACGACTCACTAGTGACGTGTATCGTTTTGGTCAATGTAATAGTGTGACCGGATCATTAAAAAAAAAGTGCTACCACACATGCGCAATTACGTGTGAACAAGATGTTATCCTTGAGATCTACTATACTTCACGCAGCCAGCGACAGTTAACAGGTTTAGGTGTTTTTTTTTTTTTTTTAAATCATAAAAATCAGTAACACCTCAAGTATCGCGCGCCATTTCAACATTTATGAGATTCAACATAATTATAAATTAATTTTGCTTTAATTTTTACTAATGTCAAGGGGCGTACATTCTATGGAATGTTTCCAGAAACAACTCAAATCCCGTTTTGTCTGGAATTCTTAGAGAAATGTATGTATAAGCCGCTGGCGAGAACAACCTACAGCAGTTAAGCAGCCATAGAAACCACAGGGTGTATATACAATAATTCCTGTTATAAACCGTTAATTTGCATGCAGTAATAGATGGATTCTTATTGAAACAAGATTTATGCGTGTTCATTGTGTTTGTAATTGGGATTTGAATATGGACTTTGAATTTTAATTGCAATTAGATTTAACAAGTTTTAAAATGGCAGGCAATTGTCACGTTGTCGTCTGAGCGTGGGGTTAGGAAGAGGATTGATTTTCGAAATTTGAATTTTTTTATGGTATCTTTTGCAACACTGATGTTGGCGTCAAAACTGCTCTGTTTTTATTTGATTCATCACGAACGGTATAATATTAAAAAAAAAAAGATGCGCACCTATTAAAATGTTTAACAATAGGTAGGTTGACGTTTATGTGTATCATGTTTGTGAACTACCTTGACTTACCCATTCAGTTGATGCAATCATGCAATGAAACCACTTAAAACTTTAACGGAGGCACATTGGTCGTCTCAGACCGGTTTGATGGCTTCAAATTAATTTGGTTTCTTTGAAGTTCCCTAAGCATATATGTATTTAATTCAGTTGACATTGAAAAAAAAATTCATTTACAAGAATTATTGTAGATTGGAGCATAATACCATATATTTTAACTAGCAAAATGAATGTGTAGGGAATTGGGTAGGCACTGAGAAGTGTCAACTTGCCGATACCCCCGGACTCGACCTGCCAAAATTGTAAGCACGAGCGCTGACCAGCACTATAAGCGGGACAACGGATGAATTCCCAAATGGAATCAACTGTTAAGTAAAATCACGGAATAAAACAAATAAGACCTTATCCGGGCTGCAATACTTCGACATATTTGGGGCTCAAGCGCTCACAGCCCGCCGCACGGGTTAATGGCTTCAGTCTGACCGATCCCTCGTCCTAGGGGTATCTACAATGGAACTGGCTTTCCAGGTTGGGGGTTGTGTCGCCGGGGTAACTGACAGGCCATGGAAATAATAAAATAACCTACGAAGCGACAACAAGCCTCGGATACGGACGGACCTACTGTTGATAACCCCTACACACGAAACAAATACAACGAACTTCGGATCTGCACGTTGAATGTTAGGTCCGTTAATAGGCCACTTGTAGCCCAACAACTAGCGGAGGCCCTAGACTGCTGCAAAGCAGATATTACCGCCATCCAAGAAATGCAATTGGATGAGTCGGACAAAAAGAGGATAAAAAACTGCGATATCTACGACTGTTTATATGCGGAGTTTCTTGCATATGAACGAGCGCCTCCTAAAAATCCGTATGAAGGCTAAATTTGTCAACAATAGCCTTATAGGCGCTCACGCCCAGAAAGAGAAGAAAGATGATGACACCAAAGATAGCTTATGTGAACTCTTGGAGGATACTTACTTACGAGCATTCCCTAGCTATCACATTAGAATTGTCTTCGGTGATTTGAATGCAAAGTCAGGAAGAGAGGGCATTTTTGATAGTGCCATCGTAATTTATAGCCTGTACGGCACAACCTCCGACAACGGAGTCAGGGTGGGGCGAAATATTGGCGTAGCTAGCACGCGCTTCCACATGTCGATATTCACAAGGGGACTTGGAGAACTTCTTATCAATCAACCGTCAACCAGATTGACCACATTGCGATCAACGCAATGCACTCCTCCAGTATTATGGATGTCCGAATGTTTAAGGGACTAACACTGACCCGGACCATTACCTTGTTGTAGCTAATGTACGGTTGCAGATATACCGAACATCGCAAAGGCAAGATAATCCTCTGCCGTCAGTATTAATCGAATCGAACACCAGTGGCCAAATTGTCAAAAAGTCCTGATGTGTTGAGTTTGACTCGGCCACCTCAACGAAACCCCTGGTTTGACGACGAGTGCTGGCAAGCACATGCAGCTAAACAAGGGGCATACACAGCGGGGCTGCATAGAAAGACTGGAATTGCTCACGAGCTCTACGAGCAAAAGAAGAGAGACGAACATCAGCTTCTCAGAAGGAAAACGAAGGAACATGAGAAGCGCGCTGTCGACGAAATTGAGAGATGCTAGTCCGAGATTGAGAGATGCTAGTCCGAGATTGAGATCCGGAAGTTTTATCAAAAGGTAAAAAGACATTCCACAGACACAAACCCGGAACCGAAGTCTGTAGAGACAAAAAAAGGAACTCAGTAGTAAAGTCACAGTCAATGCTGAGGATTTGGAAAGAGCATTTCTGTATACTCCATAACGGCGATGACGAACCAAATACCGCTGTCAGACGGAATGAACCTTTCAACCTGGATGATGTAGATCAGCTATTCCGTCCACCCGACCTGGACGAAATGAAGATAGCCATATCTAAGCTTAAGGCCAACAAAGCTGCTGAAATAGACGACCTGACTGCCGAGTTCTTGGTAAGGAACATATTCCAACTCAACTGTAAAGTATGGTCGGACGAGAGTATGCCCGATGAATGGAACCTCAGCATTTTTTGTCCTATCCTCAAGAAAGGAGACCCTCTAAACTACGCCAATTACAGGGGCATCACTCTTCCTAATATCGCCTACCAGATCCTATCTGCCGTAGTGTGTGAACGCCTGACGCCGTTCGTCAACAATCTGACTGATCCATATTAGTGTGGCTTAAAGCCGAGAAAGTCCACTATTGATCAAATATTCACACAACGGCAAATCTTTGAAAAAACCCATGAGCTCCAAATCGATATACACCACCTATTCATATTTAGGGCCGCGTATGATTTCATCTATAGAAGAGCTATGGAGAGCAATGTCTAGTCTCGGAATCCCGTTCGTTTGTGAACGATGACGAGGTCGCTAAAGAACTCACCGAGACGCGATGCCATGCGATTCCTTTAACATCATTCTTGACAGAATAGTGCAGAAAGCACAATATTTCAAAAGTCCGTCCAATTACTCGCATACACCTCTGATATTGACATAACCGGAAGAAAGCAGCGAGTGAAGATGGGTTTAACGGTCAATGTGGGCAAGGCCAAGTATATGCTGTCAACCAGAAAGAATACCCAACACCGACGTCTCGGACAAAACATCACCTTTGACAAATATAACTTTGACGTAGTTAAGGAGATTGTTTACCTATCCCCCGCTATCAATTCATAGCTACGAGTATGTATAGACGATGAGTGGAGGAGGAGATACAACGACGAACTGTAAGCGACATCGCCTTAGCCAGAAGAGTGAAGGTCCAACGACTAAGATGGCTGCGTCATGTAAAGCGGATAGACACCAGTGCTCCGGTCCGAAAAGTTTCTGAATTCGCCCCCGAGGGACACCGCAGTAGAGGAAGACCGCGACCCAGGTGCCGCACGCAAGTAGAATTGGAACTCAGCCAACTTAGCGTGCAAACTGGAAGCAGCTGGCTAAATATCGAGCTGGCTGGAGATGCTTGTTGTTTGAGGCCCAGGTCCGCCCCGTACTGTAGCGCCACATTGGTTGCAATTTGGTCCTTGATTGAGTCTTAGCTATACTGTTTCATCCGCGAATCTGATAAGGGATATAAGCGAAACAGCATATTGCTCTGAGAGGTCATGGAAGTAATAACTTCCTAAAGTTCCTGTAGATGAACTTGATGTGAAAGGCTCAGAGGTAGATTCTTACCTTGGATATCCATTGCGAGTTCGGTATCTCGTGAGTACAAATGTACTTAGTAAACCTAATTCTCCAAAATGTAGATTTGAATGCTCTCGATGTCTCCCAAAAGTCAGCAATAGTTTTACTGTCTTTGTCAGAAGAACTTAGTAGGGAACTTTCTTCTTTGGTTTCGACCCTAGTACCACTTACTGGGAGAATAATGTGTGGGCGACGAGAAAACAAAGTTTACGCTAGCTTTAGGCTATAGGTACTATGCTAACTGATACAGTTAGTATCTTATCACCGAATTGCTAATGACATTAGTCGCTTGAACTAGATATTGCCTCTGTCAGCTTTGTGCTGCAAGATAAGTGTTTGATAATGCATTATCAAAGCCAAGGTCTATTCAGACTTTCGAGAGTTCATATGATGTGTAACCATAACGACAAGGCCAACGACAAGAAAAACCTGATCAGAATCTGGAAGGCTGTGTTGAGACCAACTATTTAAATGTCCAAGATTAACTCAGAAAAGAAGGTTAATCTTCTGAGATCACTGAATTTGGCTTTTAATGTTTTGGAAAAGAAGAAAACCAGCTTATTAATAGATTTGTAGTCTTTGGCGTCTCTTATGAATAAAAAGAATAGACGGAGAAGAGAAAACAAAAAATCATCCTTATCAGGTTGTGCTATTGGATGCTTTGAAATGTTACATTAATCTCCATTATGCATACAGACCTATGGAATAGACTATAATCACAATCGTTAAATACGATCTGATAAATGACAATCAAATGACGTCCAGGCAATAACACAGCAAAAACACATTTATTAATAAGATTGTTTACCTTTCATTGTCTATTAATTTGAGGTCATCATATCAAACTGTTAGGCTTGGCCAATTAACCAAAAATAACTTCAAATTTGACCACACATAACCTCAAAAAAACAAAACATATTTAAATATTCTAGTCAGTCCTCTCTTATAAAAATCATTCGAAATGCATTTATCTTTCCTTCCAGTTATTGAACTATTTTATAACACTTACTAAGCACATACCCCCGCCACTCCTACTGACTTGTTATGCGAAAGGGCAACTTTAAAGCCGCACAACACACATCGAATTCATGGCACGTTATTGCTGGACATTTAAGTCTGCGCTTTTCGTCTGAAAATCGTTTATAAATGGACGGTCAATACATTACGTTCAATCCAACTGTTACCAGCAATCCTATCAATTCAAGTTCCACGTAACGTACATATGTAGTCAAATCAAACAGAAACGATCACTTGTGTATACCATACGTTACATATATGTAAATGTGTACGCGTGGGCAATATAAATTTATTGGATTGGACACTCTTTCCATTTAATCAGTTACGTTCTGTGGTTCTTCTTTTTTCTTGTCCTTGGGTTCCTTCTCCTCTGATAACTTCTGCGATTCACTAATCGTTTGCACTGGTTCCTTGTCTGGAATCAAATTCACATCAGTATACAGAGTCGCAACTGACTCACTAGATCGCTTTTGTTTGACATTCCTGGTATGTTCTTCTAGAGATTGAAGGAACTCGGTATATCCGAAATCCCATTCTTTTAATCTTCCTGCCGCCTTCTCCTCTTCATAAAAATGAGCACGTTCGTAGGAAACTCCTAAAGCCTTGTTCAGAAGTTCACGTCGCTTAATGCAACGATCTTGGATTTCGTCAGCCGATATTGGTGGTATTGGAGGAGTGGTTTCTAAGAATTGTTGAGCCTCTTTTTCTATATCTTCGTAAGTAGAAGCATGAATTAATACTCTTTTAACAAGACATTCAACGGTATCCGAGAGCTTAACGTTTTCCTTCTCGACTGGTAAAAGTCTGGCTCTAACTGCAGCGATCTCTTCACTAACTCTTGCTACAGCTGCTTTGATGGATTCCTTCTTACGCTCCTCATAGCGGAGACGTTCTTTTTCAAGAGCCGTTTCACGATCTAATTTTTCGGGATCGACTTTTTTTCGGGACATAAGATTATGCATCATACGTTTAAGATTCAACTCATCCCACTTTTTGTCTAGCTTTTCGATGTAGTCAAAGTGTGCAGCTGAAGGCGGAGCCGATTGTGCCCTTGACGTAAAAAAAAAAAAAATCTTGAACAAAAGTCAACTTTCAAATTTTGAGTGGGAATCTTACCTCTTATCTTCTGGGGTTTCTTTGACCCGTTTAGCTTCTTCAGCTTCAGCACGTAGACGTTCCAGGTCCTTTGCTGCTTCAGCTTCTGCCTTTTTTCTTTCTTCTATTAAATCGGCATTTTGTTTGCACCAGTTCTCTTGCCAATTTTGGATCGTTTTCTTACGATTTATCTCCTTTTCGACGTAGGCCTGCAGAAGCTGAAAACAAAAAGGATTTTAAGATTATGCCAGATAGAGATAGGAGAATTAACCCAGTAATACATAAAACTGTTTGAAAATAGAACACACATTAAATTAGCGACAACATATGTCAATGCTTCAGCATATCTACACAGATATACAATATGTCTAAATTTTCTGCAAAATGTATTGAGTCTACAAGTAAGTTTCCAGCGTTTTTTTTTCCAAAATTTGAAGTTTTATTATGAAAACATAGTTACAATGCTTTATTCAAAGTATCGTCCATGGGAAGCTACAACTTTCCCCCATCTTTCTGGCAATTTATGAATTCCGGACCAAAAAAATTTCTCGTCTTTCGAGCCCAAGAACGTATCGAGTCAATTTTTGATTTCCTCTACTGAGCTGAAGCGTATTCCCGGAAGAGCGTTCTGCATCGAACTAAACAAGTGGTAGTCAGATGGTGCCAAGTCTGGACTGTAAGGCGGGTGAGGCAGAATTTCCCATCCCCTTTTTTCAAATAGTTTTTCACCGAAACCGCAACATGTGGCCGAGCGTTGTCGTGATGAAAAATGACGGACTCATGCCTGGTCTCATATTCTGGCCGTTTTTCTTTTAATGCCCGCTTCAAACGAATTAGTTGGGTTCGATATGATGGTCCTTTGATGGTTTCCCCACTCGGAAGCAGTTCGTAGTATATGACACCCTTTTGATCCCACCACATGCAGAGCATGACCTTATTCACGTGAATATTTTGTTTCGGCGTCGATTGGGCGGGCTCGCCGGGCTTTGTATACGATTTTCTACGTTTAGGATTATCATAATAAATCCATTTCTCATCACCAGTGACAATACGATGCAAAAATGATTTATTTTTATACCGCTGCAGTAACATTTCGGATATGCAAAATCGCCGTTCGACGTCTCTTGGCTTCAATTCGTACGGCACCCAGTTTCCAACCTTTTAAATGAATCCCAATGCTTTTAGACGCAGGGAAACGGCTTGTTGCGTGACGCCCAATGATGCAGCAAGTTCTTCTTGAATCTGACACGGATCCTCATCCAGTAAAGCGTCCAATTCCTCGTCTTCAAAACTTTTCGGCTTTCCGGGACGATCTTTGTCTTCAACTCCAAAATCACCACTTTTGAACCGTTTGAATCACTCGCGGCACGTCGGTTCACCAATACATTCCACCCCATAAGTTTCTGAAAGCAAACGATAGGCCTCAGCCGCACTTTTCTTCATATTAAAGAATAAAAGCAGCGCTTCCCGCAAATGACGTTTATTTGGCTGGAAACTTGTCATGATTTTGCTCGATAAAATGTACGATACTGATAGAACTGCTCAAATATAACGCTGCAAAGTTGTTGACAGATACAAAACCTACAAATAAAACACATGGGGTCTGACATTTCTGCCCGGGATCCACTGGTAGCGCCATCTCTGACAAACGCTGGAAACTTACTTGTAGACTCAATAATATGAGCACAGCACAAGAAATAAAATAAATAAAGGGTGTTTTTTTAGAGGTATACAAATTCAATATGAAATAAAACACTTGAAGCTAATGTTAATATCTATGATATTAGCTTTATGTAATATATAATTTTATGCCATTAGTGTTTAAATATGATTTTGGGCATATCCGCACCACTGCTAGCTCGAATGAGGTACAATCTTGATGTCCAACTTTATCGAGCAACTGGAGCCGTATACCAGCAATAACACGGCGAATGTTAATTTCCAAATCGTCCAACGTCTCTGGTTTATCGGCATAGACTAGTGACTTCACAAAGAAAATAATCTAAAGGTGTGAGATCACAGGATCGTGGAGGCCAGTTCATTACGCGAAATTATGCGCTCAGCATACGTTTCCGCAATAATGTGGCATGTTGTTGAAACCAAAGCTCTGTCACGTCAATGCCATTCAACTGAGGAACGAAGAAGTCAGAAATGGTGTTGCTATAGCGCTCTCCATTGACGGTAACATTCTGGCCGGCATCGTCCTTAATGAAATATCTGCCGATGATTTCACCAGCCCATAAAGCACACCAAACAGTAAGGGGTTATAAGGGCGTCTCGGCAAATGCTTCTGGGCTTTCTCCACTCCAAATTCGGCATACCCAGTTAACCAAAAATGGGCCTCATCGGAGAACAAAATTTTGCGTTGAAAATGAGGATCAAGCTGAATCATGTTTTCGGCCCATTCACCGAACCTACGACGCGTATAATGGTCAGGCGATTTCAACTCTTGCACAAGCTGGATCTTAAGCTTTCCGTAAAATCTTCCACAAAGTGGATGGGCAACCTCCAATTGCTGTGCACGATGGCGAATCGACTCGTTCGGATTCTCCGCAACTCTGTGCTCCACAACGGCAACAACTTCTTCTGTTCTCACTGTTTGTCGTCTTTGGGTATGCGTATTATCCACTAGAGTGTAGGTGGTGCGAAAACGATTCATCATGTTCCGAATAATTTGCACAGATGGGCGATTATGTCGACCGTAAAATGGACGTAACGCACCATAAGTTTGGCGAACCGAACAATGGTTTTCAAAATAATTTGCACAATTTGCACGCGTCGTTCTAGAGCTAATCTATTCCTCATAAAGCGGCAAAACGTACTAATCACAAATCAACTTTCAACTGTCAAATGAACAATCTGTGGAAACAGTGTTGCCAGTTTAAAAACCAGGCATCTACAAAAAAACAACCTTTACAATTTCGGGTATTTGTTATCACCGACTTTTTAATTGTCTTTCTTATATTTCTTTTGAATAAGAAAAATGGCGGAACAATCCACATGTCAGTTATACGATTAAATTAATCAATAACTTATCAGCACAGATGTTTTGGTTCATAAATGCACGCAGCACAGTATGCAGAAAATGTGTTTTATATTATGCACATCTATGTGTTTCAAACATATTGTAATTTAAAAATATGCGCTAGAGTTAAACAATGCAGATTCCATTTTTTAAAGACAATACCATCTGAAGGATGAAGTGAGAGCAAAGTTTGGGTGCAATTGTCATTGCATAGATTTCTCGCAATATATGGTCTTTTCGTTAAGAACCTATTGTACATACACGATCTGCATCTTTAGTTTCAAAATTGGAATAGATTTTTTTAATTCCAGTTAGGGCCGCAATCCTTCTTACCGATTTTAGTGGAACTAGTGCAATTCCAGATCCAATTTTAGCCACATGAGCCATGTTATGTGTCGTTGAATCTGCAAAACATGCAGGTTCATATCCTCTTAAGACCCTGGGTGCACACTTGTGCACCTGTTTTTTTTTTTTTAAATCTTAGCATGTAGAGACCTCAAGCGGCAAGTGGAAACGCAGCTTGTTTTCTTATTGCACAATTGTGTACATTAGGAATATAAAATAATTTTGTAGGTTCTCAGATTAAACATGAATGATCAGGAAATTTAAAATTTGCTCAATGATAGTGATCTCGACTTCTCTGGGGATGATGACGATGAAGAATATCTGCCTCCAAAAGTCGTAAGAGCTTGTCACCTGTCTGAGGAATCTGATGAAGGAGAAGAAGAGGTAGAGGACGGCAGCCGAGATACCGAAAAGAAAATTCTGGACAAACCGCAACGATTATTTTGACGCACTAAGAAATTGCCTTCTCGGAGACCAAATATTGCAGATATGTACTGGTTTCACAGGGAACTTCATATATACTGTAATATACTGTACTCTTTTTTTGAATATTTGATTTTTAAAATTAGTAGCAGAACAAACAAATCTTTATTCGGCACAAAAGCGCAACCTGACATCAGTTAATATTAATTTTATTGAAATGATCCCTAAAATATCCTCAAGGCAAACTTTACTGGAATAGAGATCTTTGTGTGCCCCTTATCAGGGATACAATGTCTCGGGACAGATATTTTGAGCTATGGAATCATCTTCATCTTCATTTCGTTAAAGATGCAGAGCACCGGAATGAAGCAGACAAGCTGTGGAAAGTAAGGAAAAAAATTTCTTATATCTTGAAAAAATCCCATTGTTTACAACGTTCAAAAACACACCAAGCGATGAGCAAATGATTCCGTTTTCAGGGCGATGTGAGTACCGCCAATCTAGCCAAACCTAGTCCAGTTGGACTTAAAAATTTTGTACGGGCTTTCCGAGATGGTCTAGTACATAATTTTGAAAAATTTTTCTGTCAAATAGAATTAGATTCGTACCAAATAAATTAAAAGCGGACAAGCAGTTGCAAATAGGTCAGTGGGGTGAGAAAGTAAAGAGTGTTCAAAATGTACGAATATGTGTTATGAAATGGAAAGACACAAAAGCTGTGCTGTACAATGCTTTCTACATGTATCGGGAGTGCCCCACCAGATACTTGCAAGCGTTGGTGCAAAGAACCCAAACGGAAAATTGACTTAAAGCAGCCAGTTATTATCAAAAACTGTAACACTTGCATGAGTGGGTTCGATTTACGCGACAGATTAATCTCATATGACCGAAGCGTGATGCGCACGAAGAAATGGACAGTAAGAAGTTTCTGTCATTTCTTGGTCTGTCTGTTTTCAATTCTTAGGTAATATACATACACAGTTGTACTGAAGAAGATGTCCAATCCAAGGATACGGTCGGTTTAATGGAATAAATTCAAATCACTGATGAAATACAATGACAGGAACATCAACCCACATTTCGAGCAACCTGGCTAAATTTCCAGACCCGAGTCCAGCTCCAAAACTAGCGAACAAGACCGTGAAAATGAGCCTCCACAAACGAAACACCGATTTGTGGTAAGCCACCCAGTACTTAAAGTCAGGCTTGATGGGGTTGGGCACTTTCTACGTTATGTGAGGACCAAGTCTGCATCTAAATGTCGCCAACCAACATATTCTTCACGCTGCCGCACCATACGTATGTATTAAATGCAAAGTGTATTTATGTATGCTTAAGAATAATGACTTCGAATATAAAAAGGTTGGTCCCAATTGAAGCCCCAAAGTACACATACAATATGGCGCAAAAGTTGTCACCCGATGTTCCTTTGATGTATTTTTTTTTTGTACGAAAAACTTTGGTTCTACTGTTGGATTACTGCCATTAAGACGAGATATCGGCTAAGTCGATGCCGATTTGTGGCATTTTCCATTACTCTTGCGATAGGTCCTCGCATTCTTGACGGATATTCTCATCGAGGGCTTCAAGAGCCTGATACTTGTTGACATAGACCCACAAAAAGAAGTCCGGAACGGTTAAACCAGCGATCTTGCCAGCCAGTGTAAATCGCCAAAACGAGAGATTAGGCGACCCGGAAATGCAGCCCTCAGAGTTTCGGTTGTGGCTCTTACAGTTGCTCCAGCCTGTTGGAACCACATATTCTCCAGCCCCAATTCATCCAATTGAGGAAGGAGATAGTCGTTGAGCATGGCTCTGTAACGCTTGCCGTCCACAGTTGTCGTTTGGACCGCGGTGTTTTCGAAAAAATAAAGCCCGATGAGGCCTCCAGCGTAAACAGCACAACATGCAATAACCTCAAGCAAGCGCATTAGCTCTTCGTGAGTTATATGCGAATTTTCGATGCCCCAGCGATAATTTTGCTTGTTCACATATCCACAGAGATGGAAATGAGCCTTGTCGCTTATGATGTTTTTCGATGAAAAATTGTCTTCCTCGTGGCCGAGATTCAAGATGGCTTGGCGGTCAACAGTTAACAGATGATGCACTGTCTGCACTTTGTAAGGGAACATCTGAGAGTCTTTCACCAAAATTCTCTATAGAGATGATGACCAATTGCGTGGCACATCGTCTGGTCAATACTCCGGGGTCCTCTACGACATCTTCAACCACAGCTGCAATATTCTCAGCAGAACGGCTGGTCCAGGGCCGACCAGACCTGGCAATATCTCGTGCTGTCCCATATTTTTCTAGGCGAGCGGCTAAACCTCGAGTGTTTGCCCAGTTGGTAACGGATGACCGAGAAACCTCCGCCGAAATTCACGCTGCGCCAACACCACCGAAGACCACCGAAGAATTATTCCGCAAAAAAATCGTAACAATTATTCCGCGTTCTTTAGGAGTATAGCAATTCATGTCTTGTTCACGTGTATTTTGTATCTCAAAGTAGAATTGACATTTACCGCCATTGGCAAAAATTATAGCATCTTCGGATAGGATGATGACTTTTGCGCCACTTTGTATATACACCCTGAATGACTCGAACCAATTTCAGACTGCAATCATTTCCAAACCGTTCATGACAGTGAGCTCAAATTTTGGCACATGACAGATAATTTTATTATTTACAAGCCTTTTAAACGATTTGCGTCTCAATTGTGTTGAAAAATTTTTATCCGCTATGGAATTCTAACGTTGATAGTGTGATTGCTTTATATTTGGCTGGAAAACTACAAGTAGCTATCGTTAGAGCCCTCCAGCACCTCAACGTGAATAAATCATTTGTGTCTCGAACTATAGCTCATTACCGTGATACTTGCAGCGTTGCAAAACGCCATGGAGGTGGTGATAAAAAAACAGCAGAAATGGTTCGGAAAGTGAAGGCTCGAATTGAGCGAAATCCGCGTCGAAGTGGAAGAAAAATGGCTCGTGAGCTCAACATATCGTTGGAACGGATGCAACACATACTAAAAATGAGCTTGGATTCAAGCCATTGAAGTTCCAAAAAGCACACGATCTTACACCGCAACAGAAAAAAGTTAGAGTCGAATGGGAGAAGGAGTTGCTGCACTTGCACGAAAGTGGTGAGTTTCCGAATTTGGTTTTTTTCCGATGAGTCACCATTTGTTATCGAGCAATATGTCAACAAACAAAATGACCGAGTTTACTTGCCAGAGAGGTGAATTGTCCCCCATTCCAACAGCACAAAGAACAAGAAATAGAAAAATTGTGCAAAAAGTGTTCTTCGACTTAAAATTTAATCCGAAAAGCCTAGGAGGTAATCGTGAGTTAACATGGCGCTTAATGCGTTCAATAGAGAACCTTCAGACTCCTATATTGTCCTAGCAGCATCAAGCTGTAATAATCAGGTAATAAACGTCGCGATAACACCAACCGATGGTATATCACAACAAGTCTTATTACCAAATCAAACAACTTTTATACCCAGCCCCGTCAATAATACAGCACGTTATCATATGGAGAAAATCAACAGGGTATAACTTAAAGGATAAGTATTGTAGAAAATTCATTTGTCGCCGTTTTAAACCTGTCTAGTGGTCGCTCAAAACAAATGCAGAATGGACATACTGCATCAGTTTTAACATTCCTCAACATCATAAGAATACCCAGATACTACCGAGTACAGTAAACCTTAGGGCGCCAAAATAACTAAGGAACATCACATCGCAAGGAAAGTAAGTTATCATCAACTAAGCATTCTTGAACTTACCCCACCAGAAGGAAAAATGGCAATAAAGCAGAAATATTGCTGAAGATAAATCGAGAATTGAAAGGCGCGGTTGAAACAGCAAGACTATCTAGAAAACTATCAAAACAACTCACAGATGAATACAGTTCCAGACAATATCCGGTGAAAGCTGGCTGGAAAGATGGCTGCCTGTTTACTTCAAATGAAGACATCTTCTGAGATGAAAGAAACGTTTTGCTTTAATTCTCAAATCTGCCCGCAATATGTAACCAAAGTAAAATTAATTGTTTTACACAAACCCTTGAAAGTTCCTTTATAGCAAGCCTTTCAAGATTGTTGTATTACTAGTCCGTCATCTTCATTTGCATATCATAAGTTTGGTTGAGTTCTATTTAGATTTCAGCGCGTCATAGAATAGCTATATATTCCTCTGCTGCGTGGCACCTCTGATAAAAAAAAAATTAAAGGAAGTCGCATGACAGGGCGATGGTTTATATAAATGCCGAAATACGTCCGGGATATGTTGAAAATATCGGAATCAATTTAAAATGCCAGCCTGATCGTGTCTTCTCCAACGTCATCCTTCATACCTACTTAAGTGCACCTGAGCCTCTTCAGTTAGCCTGATTCTTAGCTACAAGTATCCGCACTCCAAGTCGGTTGAGGTCCTCTTCTACATACTTGTGCTCTCCACCTAAGTAAGGTCTTCTTCCCCTGCGTTATCCCTCCGGTTTAGATTCGACGACTCTGCAGGGCGTAGAATTGGTGTCCATTCGCTCTACATGTCCTAGCCATGTTAGGCGACTGATGCGCGTTTTCTTCTCCAAAGTACGTTAACGCAAACACGTCATCGCACCGGTCCTCAAAGGAATTTCTTTACTCAGTCTAGAATGTTACTCGTATATGTTAAACCCTGGCGGGGAGTGAAACCCAAGGCATTCCCAAGGCAAGAAAATCTAGTCACACCACCGCCAAGGATTTCGAAGCTGAAAGTTTAAACGCTAAAAGCGTTTAAAAATTATCTAAAAGTATCCGAAGGCAATGCGACATGATGGTAGCAGAGGATACAGAATATAATTCTCTGACTTCCAGTCAACAAATGTTACGAAGATAAGACAGCAAATAGTCAATTTAACATTACCCGATTAAAAGTACCAAAGGATTCGATGACCATAGGAAATCAAATGCCTTGCTGAAGAGAAGGAATGCATGAAAAACCACGGAATCCTACAATGATAAGCCTAAATTCAAGAAGGAGTACTCACTTTTCATTTTCATCAACGTTCAAAAGGCTTTTGACAGTGAAAATTTTGACGGCATTTGTAACTCGCCCAGACTGGTTTTGTGGATGAGAGCAGTTCTGGTGAATGGGATTCTGATTGCGGATGGTGACTGCGGACTACGGCCACAAGGCGTCGACTTTTCTCTAACGTTTAAGCTCAAACATATGCCAATTACTATATATCCTATACTTCGGTTATTTGGTTTAATATTTTTTTACACTGCTGCTTTGGCTAGTGGCCGAAGAATGGGCTGTGACGGGTACATGAGGGTTTTCCTTAGCATGCCTGTGCTCTAGACTCACTAGTGAACCTTCCTTCCTTTGATATTAATTTTTTTACTTGAAAAGAAATGGTCTTTGGTATAACACGTACTGGAGTTGTGATGACCTTGCACGCATAGTCGTACTATATCGTACTATATCGGCAGCAATTGAAAGGCCGAATCCCCTGAGATTTGTTTGAGTTTAAGGACAAAATGGGATCACGAGAAATTACATCGCCGGTTAATTTGTTGGGCAATGCTCAGAGATGAGTTTTTCATGAGCCGAACCTGGGTTTAGACTGCCTCCTTCCTCAGTTAGGGTTTCCATTGACAGTTAGGTTTTAAGTTAGCGTAACTGCAAATGGCATGACTCTCCAAGATGCCGGCAGACCAAATTAATGAGTCCCAACGTCTCTAAGAGGTCAGCAAATTTTCTGCAGTCCCTCAATAGCATCTAAATGTGCTCTAAAAGATGCTGGGGGTTTCTTCTTAGGGATTCCAAGACACAATTCAAGAAAAAAAAAGAAGAATAAAACATTTATATTTACCTCCAATTCATTTGGTACAGGCTTGTAGAAACCTTCTGGCAATGCCACCATACGGAAGCTACTATTATAGTCTCCAATACTGATAACTTTCTTTGGCACTGCAGCTCTATGCTCCGATAGAAACGTGACTATACCTCCACCCAGTACCTCGGTTAAGCACGGTGCATCATCTCTTGCTAAAAAGGAAAAGAAATGTATTTCACTTAACATATTTGAAAAATTAAAATCTTACACAAAAGATCCCAAGCCTCAAAACTTCCATCAATGCAGGCAAGGAAAAACACCGCCGGCTTATCCGTGCTCCATTTCGCCGCTGTCAGAGTCTTTGGTCTAACACGCCACATAATTGGCGTGAAATGAAAATCCTCCCTCCAAATTGCCATAACTGTTCTTCCAATAGACACAAATATTTCCGGATAAAATGGATTCTGCTCCAAAGCCACAATTGGACCATCATGAACGCGAGCAAAGCTATGCGTCGGAGTTGCAATCGGCTCTTTATTTGTATTTGAGTCAACACCTTCAAAGTTCAGAGCTTCAATTCTTCCAAAGAACGAACCAACTATCAATGAATTCCTAAATGTCTTCTGACCTAATTCTTCGACAACAATTGGATATGTCTTGACTTCCGTCGCATAAGCCAGAGCCAATTCACTAACTTGCGGAGTGTATCGAAAGTTAGCTGTGTCACAAATTATCGAAGATAATGGCTCAGGGTAGGTGACCATGTAAACTGGCTTAAGGAGCCTGTCCAACTTTTTGTACACGGACTCATTTTGTGTCAATTCTGCTGGAAGATTCTTTTTGGCAGCAGCTTTAGATGCTTTTCCTATCTCGAAGTCAAGATTCCAATATGCAATCGATCCATCAATTGATACAGTGGCAAAGTATCGACTCTTTGTTTTACCAAAGTTCTCATGGATTCTACCATTCTGGGAAACGTAATAGTCTCGACTAAGCCACTTGATTTCTGTGATTGCTTCCGTTTGACTTTCTTCTAAGCTGCTTATGGCTGCCGGAAATACAATCGTTGATTCATCAAATTGAATGGTCCAAGCAAGAAAAGTAGCAATTAGCTCACGATTGGCTGCTTGTGATATTGTCAGATGTTCTTCAACTTCAAGATTCTTGGCACGGTCCTGAAGATCCCAGATTATGGTTTGTCCATTAACAGTCCCGCCGATGAGGACGTTTTCATCGTATGGACAGAAAGATAAGGAAGTCACTTCACGCGGTGTTTCGAATTGCAATTTGAAGTTTAAGCTGTCCCTAAAACTCCACATGAGAACGGGATTCGGTTCGAGAATCGTTCTCTGAATTGGGTCGTATCTATGTAGTGGCTTAACTGAAATGAAACAATTTTGTTACCAAGATGATTATGACGGACTGTTTGGCAAAACTTACTGCTTTCGTAAGTAACTTTAGTTTGAAACGTGTATGAGGTCACAACAATGCCTGTGAGAGAAGGATACCAGTCAACTGCGCAGACATAACGATGATTACTTTTTGAAATGTTAGCAAAACAAAATATCTCTTCTAGCCGGGGATTTGTATACTTCTGGATTTGAGCAGTTGATATCAATGGATAGTCGTTTCTAAATATAAGCACATAGATACAATAAATATATGTTTATATAATTATAAAAATAACAATTTGACGAAAGCTATCTTTAAGTGATCTCTAGAAAAGTAGAGGGGGTGGTGCGACTTCGATGTATGATAAAGATACGAGTAATGTCTTGCCTTCCCCTGTTTTATTAATTGTTTTATCAACAGCGATTCAACGAAATTTTTAATAGTGATGTGCTTTTCAAATGTAAAGGGTATCTTCCTGTAACACTTCTCCAATGATTGTTCACCCTGTCATGGTGGGGAGCCCAAGTAAGATCAATGAGCTTGGAGATATGTCTGTAATATGTATACTATATTATACACGTTTGTTAAGCAAAACCGTCACCCAGAAGGAATTTACCTCTCCTTGAACCTCATCTCTCCATAGTTCTCTTCGATGTCTTTTCTACTCGCCCTAATACTAAAATGCAACACCATAGGCCGATAGATAAATTATTAGGAGGGTGCTTAGAAAGTACTATATATAGTATGTCAACTAAGACTTAAATCCAAATGAACAAAAATAAGTCACTTTCAGATTCAAACATAACAGCCTCAGGATGTGAAACAATCAACACTGTTTTCGAGAAGATGTCGCTTTAACCCAGCTTTGTCAAACTAAAACTGTTGGATCAAAGAAACTTTAAAGCATCAAGAAATCTAGACAAAACCAAGGACGAAACTCTAAACTACGTCGGAAAGGAAAAATGCTTTGAAGAATCGTGTTCGATCGGACAACAGTACGCACACAAGCTGTGAAGTCAGGTAGACATAGTGTAGTATGTCTAACAGTATGAGGCAAGGTTTAGTTCCTAAAGCAGTTGACTATCGAACAAGAAGTACTGATTGATACCTCTCAACCGCTGACTGGCTGCTATTGGAATTCGCGGAAACTGACACTTCCGATTGGAAGAAAAGCAAATTTGTGGTAATTGAAAATTACCTTGTGAAACAAGACTCGTTTCTAAAATCACTCCTACTCTGAGGGTACTTTCCACAAAGTACTGTTCCTTTCAGTAAAAATTGGAGCCAGATTAGCAAAACGACGACCTATATGCCAAATTTTGTAAATTTATACAAAGTACTGCAGAGAAGGGCACTCCGCTCCTAATCATGGTCAACAATTCAAAATCCCTGGACCGTCTGATGGATCTAAAGTACAAAGTCTGTCTTCAATCGCTTAGGTTTTATGCGGCTCATTATTAAAATCTTTGAGAAGACATCGCATCGAAACCCCCTGTAGGCTTCCAGTGTCAACGGTAGAACTTCTACACCTACGCCTCAACCTACAATTAAGTGCACGGCAACCCATCGAAACCACAATCGATAGCAGAATAGAAGGTTTTAGTGCTACTTAGTGTAGGGTAATCAGGATTACCAGTAGAGCAGAACACCTGGTAAGAGATGGGATACCTGGTAATTCTTGCTGGTCCGATAACTTTCCAAAGTGTGATGACAATCAGCCACACCGAAGGAGAGAGAGAGAGGTATACTGTAAGAGATACCCATGACTACTATCAAGGCACTCTAGGGTAACCTGTCATAAAGTTGAATTACGCTACTGAGAATGCAGCTCCAAGAGTAGGTTGTTTGATCAGCACAAATGTTCAGCTATTTCCCATTTCAGAATTCTCTACAAAAAATCTGGCGGCAGTCTTCGTACGTAGATGTTCTCATCGAAGGTGGAACTAAAGGGATTCTATGCGCTTCTGCTCACTTCCATGGAGACGATGTACAAAAACTACCGAGTGATGTAAAGAACCTTGTGTGAACGTGCATCAGAATGGAGTAGCAGGTGTTACAACGAAATGAATAATTCTTAAAATAATTCCCTGGAAGAAGAGGGTCTCGACCTATCGATCTCTAGTAGTAGAGCGGCAACTCTTATACGAGGTGAAGTCTTACTTACTTACTTATGTAAGGTTGCGCTATGGACCTGGGACTCAAACAACAAGCGTCTCCAGCCAGCTCGAGCTTTAGCTAGCTGCCTTCAGTTTCGTACGCTAAGTTGGCTGAGATCCTCAACAACTTGCGTGCGCAACCTGAGTCGCGCTTTTCAAATTCAAAGACTTTTCGGACCGGAGCATTGGTGTCCATCCGCTCTACAAAACCCCGCCACCTCCTCCTCCACCCGCCGTCTATGCAGATGGGACCAAAAATCATCCGAAGAATTTTCCTCTCAAAGTAGCCAAGAGCACGCTCATCCATTTTTGATAAAGTCCATACCTCTGCGCCATAGAGCAGGACTACGATTATTAAGGTCTTATATATATAGGGTCACCTTTGTTGTTCGAGAGAAGGCTTTGCTAGTCAATTGCATTATTAGCCCAAAGAAGCAGGGATTGGCAAGTGTTCATTTTCGTTTGATCGCAGCGCTAGTGACGTTGTCTGAGTTGATAGCGGAGCCTAGGAAGACAAAGTCTTTAACTACCTCAAAGTTATATCTGCAGAGGGTGACGCTCTGTCCGAGGCATCGGTGTTGAGTGTCCTTTGTCGTTGACAGCATATACTTGGTCTTACCCTCATTGACCGTTAAACCCATCTGGACATGGCCCTGTAAAGCTCGTCTTTATAGATGCTGTCATACGCGGCCTTAAAATCGTGAATAGATGTATCGATTTGGTGCATAAATATTTGTGTGAATATTTGGTCGATGATGGACTTTCTCTGGGCTAAAGCCGCACTTATAATGACCAATCCGGTTGTTGACGAACGAGTCCAGGCGTTTATACAATATGGAAGATAGGATCTTGTAGGCGATGTTAAGAAGACTAATGTCTCTGTAGTTGAGGATCGGACTAACAATACTGAGGTTCTAAGTCATCGCCTGCCGCTTTGAAGAGCTCGGCAGTCAGGCCCTCCGATCCAACAGCTTTGTTGGACTTAAGCTTAAATATGGCTATCTTCACTTCAGCGATTGTTGGTCTACATCGTCCAGGTTGAAAAGTTCATTCTGGCTAACAGCGCTATTTGTTTCGTCATCGCCGCTATACCGTTATAGAGTCTAAAGAAATGCTCTTTCCAAATCATCAGCACCGACTGCGACTGTACTACTATGGTCCCTTGTTCGTCTTTACAAACTTCGGTTCGGGGTTTGTTTCCATGGAATGTTCTTTTTAACTTTTGGTAAAACTTCCGAACCTCATTTATGGAGTAGCATCTCTCAATTTCCTCGACTTCGCGCTTCTCATGCTCCTTCTTTTTCCCCCTGTCCGTCTACCATCTTTTGCTCGTAGAGCTTGTGAGCAGCTCTAGTCCTTCTATGCACCGCTTTATATGCATCTTGCTCAGCTGAATGTGCTTGCCGGCACTCGTCGTCAAACCGGGGACTTCGTTGTGGTGAGTGGTGACCGAGTTTTTGGTAATGTTGCAATTAGTCTTCGATAGTTGATGCTGGCGGTATAGGGCCTCTTAAGAGATTAATAGAGACTCGACAGTAGAAGGATTTAGCGATCTCCTGCGATTGTGGCCGTCCTACATCAAACTTACACACAGTGTTAGCATGCTTGGAACCGCGTGCTAGCTATGACAATTTTTCGCCACGCCGTGAAATCGTTTAGCCTGAATATGTTATCGGAGGTCATGTCATATTTTCCGACAGTACTACCAAAGTTGAGGTGGAGCCAAATAGACTAAATTCCAGATGTTCGTCCAACTGAACGAACTGGCGGTTCGAAATAAATTTCGCAAACCGGCAATATATACATCTTAATGACTATACTAAACCAGTGTCATTTAATCCTAGATCACTAAACTTATTTTCGAGCAACACTGTCACTAAATATTATTCCTACAAACTAACAAATTAAAACCTCAGTATTTTTCAAAATCAAAGCATTTATTTAGAAAAAATCTACATAAAGTATGGAATGTCCTCTAAATTAACACCTCCTTGACCTCCTTGACCACCAGAATGCGCTGCTACTGCAAAAAAGGTTACGGTGCCTTGAAGTCCGTTCATATTTAGGCAGACATGCCAAATTTCAGTGCGATACTGTCTTTAGTTTCGTTTTGACAGCTGATTGTTGTTTACGTGTTTGGCATCAAATTGAGTATGGACAAAAACGGTTTTCGTTCTCTCATAAAACATTATTTTTTGAGAGGCAAAACGGCGAAGGAAACAAAAGAAAAGTTGGATAAATATTATGGGGCTAATGCTCCGTCAGATTACACCGTCAAATATTGGTTTCGAGAGTTTCGTGGTGGTCGCAACTCCACTACCGATCAAGTCCGCAGCGGCAGGCCTCCGATGCGGTTACAGAGGACAATGTCAAAAAAATACATGAAATGGTGTTGGCTGACCGGAAAGTGAAGGTACGCGAGCTAACAGATACCACAAAGATTAGTACTGAGCGCACACGCCATATTTTGGGCAATATTCTGCATATGAAAAAGTTATCCTGCCGCTGGGTGCCGCGAATGCTCACTTTTGACCAAAAACACGAACGCGAGAGCACTTTGAAAGAGTGTTTGGACTTGCTGATGCGGAATCGGGCGGACTTTTGGCGTTGATTGGTAACTGGATTTGGATCCTTCGGAATATTATCTCCTCCCAAACCTCAAAAGATGGCTCATCAATAAAAAATTCAGCTCACGCGAGGAAATCATTGACGCCACGGAGGAGTATTTTGCAGACCTTCCGAAAAATTAGTTTTCGGACGGGATCAAACTAAAAGAGGACTATATTGAATAATATAAAAAAACATTTAAAAAAAAAATTTTTTTAATTCCCAAGGAGGTCACTTTTCACTCCATCTGGTAACTAAACAAAAAGTTCAAAAAAATTATTCTTGGCAGTCGTTCGTATGTTCCCCCCAAATCGCCGTCTTGCAGCGGCGGCAAGTATGCTTGGTCATCCTGTTTTTTTTTGTACGGACTGAGAGACTAATATTTCGTAAAATCTTCGGAATCAGGAAGTGTGCGAACGCAATGCGTGTACACGGGTCACTAATAGACCGGATTAGGAAGGTACTGAGCAGCCGGGGAGGGTGCAGTAACGGGAACATATCTAGACAGCGAAAGGGTTAGAGTTGCGTTGTCTGTGAGACTAATGTTTAGTGATCTAGGATTAACTCGAGAATAAACTTCTCTCATCGAAATGAAATGGAATATATACCACAAGCCTGGAAGAAAAATTTTCATCCTTAAGTACAATAACTAACACAGTGAACTTTCTAAGGTGACTTGGCCAAAACTTACGACCTTTTACGTCGTCTGCTTTTGGCAACACCGGCTACGATACTTTACACTTAAGTCTCACCTGTACATGTCAATCTGGTTGAATTCCAATGTATTCAGAAGATATTTGATCTGATCCGACATTTCTGGTGGTGGCTTTGATTCCTTTGGTTCCTCTGATACTGGAGTGATGGTCTTACTACCTGGAGCTGATTTTCCTTTCTCCTGTTCCTCCTCAGATGATACGTCTAGATCGTCGCCTTCTAAACTTTTACAAACTCTTTTTAGATTACAAATATCAACAGCTGAAAGTGAAGCCTTACCTTCCTCCTTAATTTCGTACAAATACTGCGCCCACGCATTGGAGGGAAATGTCGGATCAGTTTGTTGTTCCAATGTGACTGTTGCCGGTGATGACTGCACACCAACATGTACTCTCTGCTGCATGACATTTTTAAATTTTACATCTCCAGCAACTAACTCAGCATAACCATCACGAACATCAGACGTTCGGCGCATTTTAAACTTCACTTTCGACTGTTTCATTGGATAGACACTCTGGATTTCTACATCAACAACTTCAGATTTCTTCGGTGCAATACCTAAATCCACTTCATATTCACTTCCTTTGCTCAACCAGCCCCTTGGTCGCTTTATCAGTTTTTGATTCATCATAAATCGCTCATACAATTCGATGTTTTTAATTATTGCAGCCGCTACTCGAGCATCGTCCTCAGACACGTAAATTACAAAAGGATCTTTGGCCCCAATATTGTCATCGTCTTTCACCAATGAAGGAGCATATCCTATAAGAACCATGTCGTTCAGCTTATAGTTGACTAAGTGTTCGTGAATCTCTTCTCCGTTGTCGATGTGATCGAACAAATGTTCGGCCAAGAGACTAAATTTGACGCGTTTCCAAGGAAATTCCTGACTTACATTGAGACCCACTTCGAGTTCAAGATTTTTCTGTGTTTCCACACTAGAAATGTTGAAAAGGTATCAAATGCGATGAAAAACGAAGTTAAATACCGTTAGTTAACATACTTTAGCATCATTTTATAACAACCTGGGGATTCATATAAATCCCTTCTGGCGGTTGAAATACTGAACGTATCAAGTCCTTCTACCTCATCGTCGGTCGAATCAACATCGGATAGCGTTGGCAGGTCTTCCTTTTTTCCTTTCTTCTCATTGTCTCTGAAGGAGAAATTCGAAGATCAATTTGGCCATGATAATGAACATGATAAGGGACGAATCTCACCCAACTTGGTTTTCCTGTTCAATTCTCGTTGCCACATCCATGGTTTTTCTCTTCCATAAATTAACACTTTCCTTCGCCATTGTTTTCTCCATGTGGTATGTTTTCTCTCTGCAGATAAAATCAAACAAATGAGATTTTAAATAAATAAATTTGAATGCCATGCCAACCGGAACTTTTAACTTCATTCAACTACCTTACCATCAGACTATCACTGAATGTGTTCACTTCACCCATTCGATATGTCAAAATGAATATTTTCCCAGTAGGTGGCAGTCTTCTCTCCAAATAGAATCATATTAGAATTTCTGCATTGTGGTGATTGTGATTTCATTGAGTATTTGTTCCGAGAAAAATGTTAAATTTTTGCTAATAATTTGTAAAGTTGCAAGAAAAAACCCCATCAAGTTGTAACTAAAGGTAGTGACTTTAAATAAGTGAAATAATTTTCAAAAAATCCCACACGAAAACATTGAGTTTTAACGTTTTTCCCATAGCATTATGGAGATTTGCATTTTCACTTTGATTATTGATTTTTCATTTGTGATGATGAATTTCCACAGGGAAATGCTTTCGAATTTTATTAATTTAAAATATAACTTTCTCGTTTTTGTTAATCTGTAAAGAACTCGTATGATTTGGCTTTTAGAGGTGGAAAAAATAGTCATCGGTGACATCATCACTTTCCTAACTTGTCTTACTGTGATTTGCATTCGTCGTTTCGTTTCGGTCGGAAGGAATGTTTTATCGAGGTGGAGTCGCAACTCGTAGATGAGTTCTTTCTTCTTTTTTTTTTTTTTTGGTTCTTCCTCTTCCCGGATTACTCTTTGTTGTCATTCGGTTTTGGATTATCGATTTTCTGTTGTTTTCGTCAATGCGTACGAAGCTGCGAGAGATGAAATCTTGCAGTTGTTTTTCAAGTACTTTCGACTGCACTTGATCCCTTTTCTATTGGTGTTGTGCCTGGGATTGTTACCAACCCAGGAGTATGCAAACAAATGCATTGTCTTGCGGAGGATTAGGGATACAGTCATTGGGAGGATTCAGATGCGTTGAAAAGTGTTTTGCATTTGGAGTGAGGAGGAAGAGATTCATGGCTAAGTAGCAAGATACAACAATGGAAGCTATTTTTTTTTTTTGTTTGACAAAGTACACTTTTTAATTGCGTAAGAGGTTTGTTATTTGTTGTGTGTAAAACCGATAAATGAATCTCTGTTCTTGTAAGTTGTGATAAATGAAGAAAAGCTAATTCTCGTTTGAATAATTTATGACCCCCAACCCTTCGTGGCATGGAAACTTGCCTGTTTTAGATTGCGAGAACAAATCATAACCATAAGTGTTGCAATATGGGTTGTTGTGGGTATAATCGATTGAAAAAGTATCTCTTTAAGTAATTTTCCGTGCGCATCCTGTTGTCTCGTTGTCTTGTTCATTACGGTTTTCTTAACGTCGGTCTGCTTTTCTAAGCTAGACGAAGTTTTTGCTGCTTATCAGTGCGTGTTCAAGAGCTTCCACAAAAGGTTCGGTTAGCCTTAGATGCGGTACTAAAGCCTAAACTAGTTACTTCATCTGTAATTCATTTGCGGAATATCCCGTTCAAGTTCTTATCCAGTCTATCCCCAATGTCTTGTACGCCTTTACAATTTTTCTGCGCAGGTTTAGTCTGAGCCCACCTCACTCTTTTGAGATGGGTGAGTGAGTAGATCCCTTTGTTTCACGTGTTTTACAATATTTTTTGAACTACTTGCCGCATATTGTGGGCCGTCTCACACATTCACGATGAAGTTTACATGTTTTAAAAGACTTCTTATTGAGCCTATCGTTATAGATCCACATTGGAAAAATTGTACTTAGTTACGCAGACTTAGTGCTCGAATCTTACGAGTGGCTAACATTGACTCGGACTATTACTTTGTTTCAGCGGATACCCAAATCGAAAGAACAACAATGAATGACCGTAACAAAGTATAACATTGAAAAAGTACTATCTAAATTGATTTCTCTTACTATCATCGAGATCCGCCCCAGGTAATGCGAACAAGAAGAGCCTCGGCGACGCTAAACCACGATGAAGAATAACGACACTTTAACGGTCCAAAATAAGATCCGGAAATATACGATTATAGCTGCTTAGAGGCTCTAGTACCAAAAACGAGGGGAAAAACATAGGCTTTCCGAAAAATAAAAGCACTGCAAGTATAAAATGATGTCGTAGACTCCAGCAACGAAAGTTAAACGATCGTGGCGAGGGAAGCAACCTCGTACAAAAACGAAAAAGAAAACCTTGTAGTAGTCATTGAAAATATTAAGGGAAAACTCCTTCAGTTTATTCAAAAAGTTCCGGTACTGATTGTTTCCGAGTTAAAACAAAACGGACAAAACTGTTTGTTCAATTTTCAACAGAGTACCCTGCCCTCTCTATACGAATTTTTGACCGGTCCTAAAACAACGATAAATTCTCTTCGGAATAATTCGCATCACCCTCGACATACTCGTATATGGTTAAATCGTCTCTATTAATGGCAATCTTCAGCTTAGGCAATAGAAAAACGATGGTCGGGGCCAGATCCAATTGAAACCTTAAGTTCAATAATTTTCTGCGTCAATGAACTCTATGAGCGATTTCAACAAGTAATCAAGAAGATAGTTACTTCATCAAAAGTGCTACGAAATAAACGGAGAATTGAAGATATATACGAGTATGTAGCTGGATGAGCGCAGACCTGAGAAATCTATTGTAAAGAAAGGGTGAGATTATCCCATAGATACAAAGACAACAGGCGCAATGAAGATTATAAAAACGAATTCAAAATATTTAGCAATGCGTTAAGCACAAAAATCCCAGATACCAAAGCTACTTATAATGAATGAATGAATGAAATATTTATTCAACTCGTATTTATCAATGAAATATTATAAATGTTTGTTTTTCCCGCGAAGACTTATTGGCTTTTCTACAGAAGGTTAAGCTTTAAATATATTTTATATTTAAGTGATTTTTAATTTTTCGATTTACTTTAACAATTTAATTTTAACAATTTTGAATTTAAATTTACAGCAGAAAGAAATCTTTTAACATTTTTTTTCTTGTTTTAAAATTTGTGATGCATCTCTGGTTAGCCGGAAGTTCATTGAACAATGTCGGGAATCTGCCCATAAGTTGTGTTATAACCACTTGAAACTTGCAGTAGTCCCTGGGCCGGTCTTCTGGTGTTCTGCTCGTGGTTAATGGTTTCCTTAAAACGTAAGTCATCGCTGTATTCCAGCAACACAGACACCTTAAAAATGTTCTGGGCATTAATAACCTTAATTACATTTTGATCGGGCAAGGAACGCGGATTCTCCGATGTAATTTGCTTTAAAGCTACAGGAGCCGTTGTAGTTTTTGGAGATAAGCGTTTGAAGCATTACCCCACGCAAGTATACCATACCTCAACTTTGATTCAATTAGTGTGTAGTAAACTTGTTTTAATATACCCGGTGATGTGTAATAGCGCTCTTCTTAAGTGCGATCGTAAGCTGTCGATATGATTGATATGATTACCCCAGCTGAAATGGCTGTCAATAATTACACCCAGGTATTTGTAATTTTCAACGATATCTATTGGCTGTCTCGAAGATGAGCTGGGACACTTACCGTTCTCAAGGACGATATTATCGGAAGTAACAGCATGTTGTGATCCACGAATATGCATCATTTTTTTTTTTTTGATGAATTTATTATTAATCCGTTGTCGTGGCACCACTGCACGGCTTTCGAAAACTCCCTTTGCATTATATGCGTCGCCGTCTTCAAACATCTGTGTCGTACAACAATGGCTGTGTCGTCTGCATACGCAAATAGGATAGCGTTCTTAAATACACGAAGTAGTTCATTTGAATAGATAACAAAAAGTATCGGGCCCAATTTGGATCCCTGGGGAACTCCGTACTTGACTTCCTTTTTACTGCTGTACTCATTTTCAATTTTCACAAGAAAAGTTCTTACGCTTAGGTAGTCAATTAGCCAGTTGCCCAATTTACCTCGAATACCAATTTTCTCCAGTACTGCTATAAGTTTTTAATGAGTAGGGGTATCAAAGGCTTTACTAAAGTCCATGAATAACACCAGTATACGGTGATTTTTGTTTAGGCTTTCATGAATTGTATTAGCGAATTCACCAAGAAGCTTCCCAGTACTTTTGTTTTTTTGGAAGCCGTATTGTTTGTTATGTATAATGGTGTTACGTTCTATAACGCTTACCAGACGTCTTGTTATTACTTCCTCCATACATTTTTCAATTGCAGGTAAGGTCGAAATTGGCCTGTAGTTGCCTATACCCTTTTTTGAACCACATTTGTAAATGGGACGCCCTACAGCAGTCTTAAGAGCAATAAGAATCTTGCATTGATGTAAACTCAGGTTTATAATTTTCGAAATTATTGGAGCAAACTCGTCGACGTGGGTTTTCAACTCAATTGCTCTGATGCCATCAAATCCTGCAGATTTTTTTAATATCAAGATGTCTCAAAAACTTGTGTATCTCCTCAGAGTTTGCATCCGTAAATAGAGTTAGGTTTCGTGGTAGTTGCGTCACAGCTATGCAAAATCCGAACTATTTGTTCTGCGAAATGTTCAGCAAATTCATTCGTTAATACACTTAAACATTTATTAGGAGGACAATTTTTAACAATGACTTCATCAACGCTGGCTTTTTTCCTACGCATAATCTCGTTAATCAGATTTCATGTTTTGCGTGGATCCAACCGTGTATCATTGAATTTCTTTTTATAAAAAAACTTGATTTTTGCTGTTGTATTCTTTTACTTAAATAGTTTGTAAAACTTTTGTATTCTAATTCTAATGTTTTGTTTAAACGATTATTTTTCCACCTACGATAGAGGAGATCTCTTTTCTTGCATCCTTCGATTAGTTCGTATTACATCCAAAAGTTTTGTTTGTATTTAGATTTAATATGTCGGCGTTGATTTCTTATAGATATCTTGTATTTGTGTAATAAATTTCTCATACAAAGTGCCAACATCCAATTCAGTCAATAGAGAGTCCCATGTAGTGGAGATAATGTACTCGTCGACTTTTTTCTTGCAGATATATGATGTTTTGTTTTCCTTTCTCGATGTTTGAACTAATTATGTTATTATAATATGAAAGAGGGTAATAGTCTGATAGACCGCTTTCGATTATTGCAAAGCGTATTAAAATATGATCTAATAAAGTGGATACTCGTCTATATAGATTGCATTAGTCAAACCATTCAAAACCAGGGTCTCAAGATAGTCTTTTACATGATTTTTGTCATAATCGCGAATGTTTATATTAATATCAGTCATGGTAACGATGTTGTTCTTCTTATTAATTTGGGAGAGACTATATTCAAACTCCTTGTTAAAATTTGTCACACTAGAACCAGGAGGTCTATAAATTCCACAAACGTACCTATTTTCGCCCGGTATTCTTATTTGCAGACATTCGTAAGATACGCTATCAAACTCTATAAGATTATATTTTATCCGCTCTCCTCCACCACCTCTTTGCTGATTTCTATTGTAAAATTCAGATGTGAAGCCCTCAAGCTTATAAAATTTGTTTTCATCTTTTTTGATGTTTATTTCCACAAGAATAATAATTTTTAAAAAATTTAGTAGATTTTTTACATTTATACAGAACGCATTCCAATTTCTTCTCATTGATCTAATATTGTGGTGTAGACAGCAAAAATTTGTTTTTTTCAATTCGTTTAAATTGATGCAGCTAAAACCATTTACCACCTTACAATCTAAGTAAACATATAAATGATTGTTTTCATTGTGTTTTCCATTTTGATAAAAATATTTTTGCATTTCGCAATTCAATACACACAATGCGAAATTATTGTATGTGTGTTATATTGTTTACATCATTTACATTGCTTATCAGTATCAAGAATACAATGTTCAATCTATACGAAGGAAGTATCCGTAGCAGAAGTGTGGAATATATGAATATTCCTCACCGACAATAGACAAGTCAGCGGGTAGAGATGTCATAAGGCACAGGAATGACTACTGAACAGGTATCGGTTCCAAAACTTCTAAAATCATCTATTGTACGACCAAAAAACCGGAAAGGAAAATGATGAACTAAATTACATGCGGATATCCATTCTCTCTGCAGTTGATTTGGTCCTTGAAGAAGTGATAACAAAAAGACTATCCAATTATCTAGAAAGATATGCAATTTCACAGAGTAACCAGTTTGGAGTTCGAACAAACCAAAGCATATGTAAATCGCTTACTCGGAGACTTCACAAACAGACTCTTTACTAGTATAAATAAAAACTATTGTGCAATTGTTTCATTCATCGATTTCAAGAAGGCTTACTTACTTACTTAAATCATCAGGATATTCTTGGACAGCTGAAGAAAATAGACGTTCGCCTTCATATTTTAGCTCGGTTTGAAATCTACCTTAAAACAGAAATGCCAGAAGAGATACCACAGAAAAGAGCAAGAGTGTTCCGCAAGAATCAACATTGATACCCCTTCTTTTCATAATATATGTCAACGACTTTCTCTCTGTTCTGAAAAAAAAAATGAACCGATTACGCGGACGATACAGCCATCGTCGTCAGCCACAAAAATGTTGAAGATGCTGTAGGTATAATGCAAAAATAATTTAATCCAGTAACAGTCTGGTGTTATAGCCATGGTTTAGCCATTAATGCACAGTAAACGACGACCATGCACATCCGACCTACGCATACGAGGGTCGGTATCGATATGAAGGAAAATGCGAATTCAATTTAAATTTTTTTTATTTTTCAATATAATCTCCCCTAACATCAATGCATTTGTTACATCTTGAGATAAGCTTTTTTAAACCCTCAAAAAAATAAATTTCCTAAATACCCATTTATTGCCGACTTGACTTCTTCATCATCAGAAAATCTTTTTCCACGAAGACATTTTTTCAAATTCGGAAACAGGAAATAATCACTAGGGGCAAGGTCTGGACTATAGGGTGGGTGTTGGATTTCTTCCAAACCACAATCTCGCGCAGCAGCCTTGGAAGCTCGCGCCGTGTAACAGGAGCGTTGTCATGAAGAAGCAACACACCCGCTGCGAGTTTACCCCGTCTTTTATTTTTAATTTCCTCCCGCAAATTATGCAAAGTGGAAGCGTAGGATGTGGCGTTGATGGTTTCACCTTTTTTTTTGTACTCAATGAGCAAGATTCCCTTTGAGTCCCAAAAAACTGTGGCCATGAGCTTCCCCGCAGACGGAGTGACTTTGAACTTCTTCGGGGGGTCTGTTCCTTTTTTATGCCACTGCATGGACTCTTGTTTGCTTTTAGGGTCATAGTGGTGGACCCATGTTTCGTCCCCAGTAACAATTCGATCCATAACACCGTCCGCGTTCTCACTACACATCTCCAAAAGCTCTCTACAGCATGCGATTCTCACTTTTTTCTGAGGCGCTGTGAGCATTCGTGGCACCCACCTTGCACTGACCTTTGAAAGGTTAAGATGGTCATGAAGAATGGTGTGAATGGTACCAATTGAAAGCTTGGTGATCTCTGCCATCATTTTCACCTTTATTCGGGCATCCTCAAGAACAAGTTTTTCGACTTCTTTGATGCTTTCTCCCGTACAAGCAGTAGCCGGGGCGCCGGAGCGGGGGTCGTCTTCAATGCTCTCTCTGCCTCTCTTGAACTCACTTGACCCCTTTTGCACAGTTGATAATGAAGGTGCGGAACCCTGGTAAACAGCCACCATCTCTTCATGAATAGTTTTTTGACTTTTTCCTTGCTTAGTGAGAAATTTAATTACAGCGCGATGCTCAATTTTCACCATCATCGTCTCAGTTGCCATTATGATTCTGTTTAACTAGAGATAAAACGCGAATTAATAATCACATTTATATGAAATTTTACATGAATGCACTAAAATAATAGTATTGCTTGATAAATAAGTCAATTTATATATACAACCACAGCTTCACCCCGATATCGAGAATATGTTGAACGCCCCTCGTAAGTATATTCATACCCACCAGAGTGTTAAGTTCTTTACAAAAAAAAAAAAAAAAAACCTGCCTCCAGTACCACACGCTGGTATGGTCAAAGTCTCTTTCCTCTTGGTACGCGCTACCTGAGTCGAAGTTCAAGTTCCTATGCCGCGCCGTCCCTTGGGTGTGGACCCAAAGATTTTTCGGAACTCTAATGTTTACCTGTTCAACATGTCCCAACTATCATATTTATGGGATCAAACGTTAGCTGAAGAATTTTTATCTTAAAATCGGTTAACAGACTCTTAGCGACTTATTGTATTGTTTAGTTATCCGTAATATGGTCTATTTACGAGTATCCAGAAGACTATTTGTTTAAAAACAAGTGTCGAGGTTATAACCTCTTCATAGCTTTCATTACTACGGCTGAATAAACACATTTTTCGTTTTAGATGATTGATAGTCATCACTCTTTTTCCATTCCTTCGGCAGTCGTATATTTTCCTAAATTTTGTTTACTAGTGGGTTGAAGATTTCTGTCTTGGAAAACTTCAGCAGGAATGGCATTTACAAAAAAAAAAAACAATCTAGTATCACCTACTGATCCTGAGATGGGTATCCGAAAATTAGTTACTTTCTCTTGCGGGCTCTAGAGACAGACAACAAATTGCTATGAATTAAGCACTGCTTGGAAGTGTTCTCTCAATTTTTGAGTTGGTTCTCTTCCGCTGTTGTTGTCACACCAATTTTCTGCTTCTTCTGCATTGGAGAACAGTGTTTTAGAGTATTTTCCATCGCTCAATTATTTCTTCCTCATGGGTTACTTCGATTTTAACTTGTTTTACTTCACTTCTACCTTCCCTTCAATTTCTGAAATATGCCTATTGATCGGTTGGTATGTATTGATTGAAAAGCGCGTACATACTTTAACTTTTCTGTCTTTTTAGAGACTCCCAGTGTTATTCTATTGTAACTCTTCTTTTTCCGCCTGTGTGTTCTCATGCACTGAGCTGTTCATTGTTTCTACCTCTGTGACCAAGTAGCAAATAAATTATTGAATTGCTTAAAGAAACCGAAGCCTATTGGTGTCGTATAATGTCAAGAATTAAATGGTAGTCGTGCGCTATGCCGATAATGGCTTTGCTATTTCTAAATTGTCGGCTCACTTGAATGCCGCCGATTTGGATAGATGTTCCTTGCCTGTCAAATAAAACCACTTAACTTGTAGCCAGTGTGTAGTCGATTTGAGACTTCCAAAGCCGTGGTCATCCGTTTACCTACGTGGCAATAAAATGGCCATTACAAATTAGTGTTAGTTATATCCATATTTATTCCGTCTTCCTTTGAAGTTTCTGCTAACAAATAATGAACTTCTTTATCTACACTGAAATTAAATTCTCTTCACAGTTCTGTCGGCGTGAGATTCTGATCAGGACAATGATCACACCTGTCCTTTCAATTTGTTTCACCGCAGTCCGGATACAATCGGACAATTTTTCCAAATCGAGGGAAACGATATGCAGATCTTTTGAAGTGTCACGATATTTCTCCATCATTATTCTTAAAATTTGAATCGGATTATATCTTGTGTTGCCTCCCAAAAGGCCCGATTGTTTACCATGGATCTTCATATTAATAATATGCGTTGTCGATTGTCCAGAACTCTCGTATTTTTTCAAAGTATGCGGCATTAGTTCTATCGATTGGCGGTTGCAATTTCTCGTGTCGCCCTTGCCTTTAAAAAGTGGAAGGAGAAAGCTCACCCTCCATTTTATTGAACAAAATCGTTCAATCGCCCGACTACACCCTCCCGGTTTATTCTGCTTACAGCTTCATTAACTTCGGCTACAGTAAGATCTGCTAATTCTTCAGTTACTAGGTGGAGTGAAAAGTAACCTCCTTGGGAATGAAAAAAATTCTTTTTTTTTTTAAATGTTTTTTTTTATTTTATTCAATATAGTCCCCTTTTAGTTTGATACACTTATTCCAGCGATTTTCCAACTTCTTGATCCCGTCCGAAAAGTAATTTTCCGGAAGGTCTGCAAAATACTCCTCCGTGGCGATGATTTCCTCGCGTGAGCTGAATTTTTTATTGATGAGCCATCTATTGAGGTTTGGGAAGAGATAATAGTCCTAGGGATCCAAATCCAGTTACCAATCGACGCCAAAAGTCCGCCGAAGTCAGCAAAAGTTGACTTTCTAACGGTTCGCCCAAAATCGCTTAAGATCTATCAACATAGATGGTAGTCTATCTGGGTGTGGTATTCATCATTGCAATATGTAAAATGGTGCTGCTCTTGCTTAATAAATAGCATATTGATTGCAGTTACAACGTTTGGTTTGCAATACTTTGGTACAACCTCGCCCGCTTAGATTCTCGTTCCGAAACCATTTCCTCCATGACAGTCTTCGTAGTCGTAGTTTGATCCCCCAACGACCAAGTTATAGACCTCGCTTGATATTTTATTTAAACGCTCACCTAAGTTGCGATTGCTCACTGCTTAAGCGCTAAGAATATTCCAAGTTTCGAGTTCAATCATCAACTTTATATCATTTCGACACTGATTTCCTGAACGCATTGTGGGGCCGTGCCTCAAATGGTATAGTAGTGTATTGGCTTCCAAATCGGGCGATTCGGTATTCAATCGCAACCGCGCCCGAAAGACATTCTTTTTTTCAGGCAACTAAAATCACATAAGATGATGTCTTCATCTTCATCATGCAGCAAAGTAGCCACTAAACCCAAACATATTTCTTTCTTTCTCTGTTCAATTTTTCTAAAAAACTATACACACCCTCAGGCGCTTTAAGGGAAGTCGTCATACCCACTTGAGTGCTATTTTTTTTATTTTTTTTAAAATCATATCGATTTTATGTTTAGGAACGAACTGCAGTAATGTCCTATATTATAAGTCACTGTCACACGTCGTGTCTAGAAGGAACATACCAAACATCTACATATTTTCGCTTTACGAAATCATAACTGAAGATGGGTCTAAGTCAAATCCAAAATGGCCAGCAAATTACCAGCCTTCTTTTCAAAAAAAATAATTTTTGAACAAGTCGCTAAAGATCTTCTTCAGGTTCGACATTTTGTTTTTGTTCTACCCAACGGCAATGGAATGTTCAATATTCGATATCCTTGTTATAAGCGACAACATCACGATTCATTGTTCGTTAAGTAATAAAAGCGGACACTATCTGTACTTCCGTTTTATGTGGTCTTTAAACTGCCCCAGAGCAGGATTCATATCTTTTCTATTTCTATTATCATTGAGAAGCACCAAACCTATCAACTATGAAATACATGTATACATGTCGATTTAACTGATAACTTAAATGTAATGTTTTATACCTCAACTTTTCAACTTCTCTATTCTTCAGCACAACAATACAAGAAAATCTCTCCAAAGATATCATTCTTGTTAAGTAATCGAACAAAACAAACAACAAACTATACGTCATGGATCGTAAAGCTGAATTAGAACGTAAGAAAGCCAAATTGGCTGCCTTGCGAGAAGAGAAAGATCGAAGACGCCGTGAAAAAGAAATGAAAGACATTGAAGAGGCTACAGGTCGAATAGGAAGTGGTGTTGGAATTGACAAGGATCAAAGAAAGTAATTTATGAAGACTTGAGTAGTGTTTTAATATTTTTAGATTAATTTCCTTTCAGAGATTTAGATGAAATGCTATCATCTTTGGGTGTTGCTCCTGTGTCTGAAGTTTTATCATCACTATCATCTGTTAACTCGGTTACATCAGACAACTCTAACAATATAACCCCTGATGCAAGCTTACAGCCTAGCTTAAATGGACCAGGGTAAATCTTTTTTATATTTTGGTTACCTTTACTTCATTTGAAGAAATTCTTTTTTATTCTTTCGTTTTTATTTTCAAAAACTAGGGCTGGTCGTAAGAAGCCCCTTAATTTGAGCGTTGTTACTGTACAGGCTACAAACATTCCACCAAAAGAGACCCTCGTCTATACAAAACAAACGCAAACAAATAGCATTGGCGGACACGAACGTGATGGTGGGTAGTTTTGTGTTTAAATCCTGTGTTGCGTTCGAGTTTTCTTTTACTTTTTTGTTTTGTTGTTTTTTTGCTTTCCTGTTATTTCCCCCTGTACATACATATATTTATATATAACCTTTTCGTTTTTTTTTTTGTAACAAAAGAAAAAAGCTTGTTTAACTTGTTTGGAGTGAGTTCTAAATCGTGAAATTGGTGTTTCTTTTAAATGATTTAATTACAAATGTTTTTTAATTGTTTCTTTTAACAGAAGACTAAAATGATTGGTTACACCTTTACACAACATTACTAACAAAAACACGATTTATACTTGTTTCGAAAACGATTTTTGTTATATTTCTATTTGTTTTCTTTAGAACACATTTTTTTTATTTATTCCTTATGAGATGATATCTGAAAACGATCATGTTTTGAGGTGCCAAAACTCAAACTGAAATAGATGTGGTAATGTAATTCATAAATCTTTAGTGCATACACACTTGTTAGGTATTCTTTTTCAAAGCATGATTCGGTCAGAAAGCAAGCAAAGTTTTCCATTTGCAGTTGTATTAGCATCACCACGCGGGCTTTTGAAATCTACTTTTATAATTTCAGTTACACCTCAGTAGCTTGGGCTAATTTTAGTAAGAATCTTCAAATAAAGTGTGTTGATTCCACAACAGTCTTATGTAGGTTTCTTATGGTTTTTTTCTTACCTGTTTTTCATTACACAGGGTGATTTATTTGAACACTTAATTAAGCCTTTGGTGTTATAAATAATAAACTCTCTGACAGAAGTTTTTGAAGGTAAAAGTTTTGTGGATTCAATGGGGAAGAATGCACAACCTATGCACTATTTCTGCATCATAAAGTACTCGTACATATCCACCTTATCTGCACATTTATGCTTTTTTCTTGTTCTTTGTCTTTACATCAAAATGTAGTAGCCTAAGAAAAGAAATCCACAACAGAGCAGAACAGAACTCAACAACAACCCCGCAGGGCTTAAGACAAGTTAATAAGAAAGGCTTTATATGTATGTCACGCGAAATGTTAAGTTTCCTGCATACAAACTTTTTAATTGAATAAAGGTATAATAACTCAATAACTCACGAATTCGTTTAAGAAAAGTTTTGTGCCTTTTTTTTTCAGAAATACTGTCCAAACTTAAGAACCCAACAAACTAATAAACTCTCATTCAAGTTGACTACACCAAGCTTTCTAATATGGTATGCACATCTTAAGCCTTCTACGAATCTCAAGTGTAAATTGTGTTGCTATAGTTTTTCAGACTTTATTGTCCCAAGACTTGTTTTGAATATCGCAATGCCAGCGGATTCGGTTATACTAAACTTTTTACACAGTCATCATGGAGACTGCCGAGAGTATGGATACTTTCTACTAAATCAAACCTGCTGACATTGGTATCATTTTCGTATTCGACGCCTTAATTTTTGTTATAGATTCCTTATACATCGTTCTACACTGCTATTCGTATATTAAAGCCTGAAGCTTCCTGTGTTGTCAAACCTTAAAATTTGGACGTAAGCTGCTTTTCAAGGTCGCTGTAGAGTACGAGGTTTTTGCATCATTTAAGCCAGTTCTCTGAACTTCTGTCGCACCATAGTTTATGATCGTCGGCGGAAAGAGAGAAGTTGCTCCGCACTCGTCGATGTGCTAATTTAATAATAAATCTTACACGTCATTGGAGAGTAATGGGCTTTTGTTGTCTATGAACTGAAACTTCTCGGCTATTCCCACTTATTTTGACGTCGACCTACATAACATTTTTCATTTTTATATACGTGTACGGTTTTGATCATTCATCTTAGAAGTCTAGAAACAAATTAGTTAGACTCTTCGTCAAATTCCCACTGATGTGTCATATGTGGGGTTAACATTGACTCTGAAATAGTTGAACTTTTGCTCAATAGAATGTAGGAACATTCTCAGACTAGTAGATCTGGTCTTTTATTAACGGAAAACTATAAAAGTTGTTAATATTTGTGAAGCACAGCACTTGTCCGTGCTTAGAATATAACAATAAATGCATCACGCTATCTGTTTACAACAAGATCATATACTCGTATCAGTTGACAGTTCATATTTCTTGTCTGCAAACAAGCGTGTCGTTTTTTCAAATCGTAAGCTTAGTCCACTGTCGCCTACGTGTTTGCATTATAGCACCTATAAGGCCATTGCATGTTCTCTTTTACTGATCCTCATTGAAAATACGATAAGACCAAACCATTCGCTATATTTCATAGACAACAACTTAAAACCCTATTGCGATGGTAGAGAATATATGTGCTGCATCTATACAACAGAACTGATTTAACAGATTGGTTGCAGCAATAGTTTAGAATTTAGGCTACGTTTAAGGTATTCGCGTCGCGCGATGTGATGCCATTTCGCGCGACCGTAAGCAACATCGCTACCAACGATTGACTGTTTATGATAGAGCCATTTCTCCTAGTTTCATTCGTGTCTAGACAGCGTTAAAGTGGACATTATGCACGCTAAAATAATGCGCTTATTGTTATTGGAAAGCAGTTACATATGTATTGCGTGGCAATATTTTAAAAAAAGGTTTCAAGTTCATCCAATCAATGAAGAACGCAGACGTAATGAAGAATTTCGTCAAAAGTTTCCTGCAAAATTTAAAGAGCATTATCTTGGAAACGATACTCGTATCATCACAGACACAAAATGACACTAGATCATTATGAAATAAAAATAATTTCTTTGGAACGGAAGTCTAAACCGTATTTTCTTTCCACTTCCTCCCAAGACTTTTTTATTATTATTTTGCTGTGGTAATCAGGATGACGAAGATTCCACAAACATTGATTTTTGTGCACAAGTTTAATAAATGTGTCCATTTCTAGGAGTGATTCTTCAAACTGATTTAAAATATTTTGATTGCAGTAGTTTTTCGTCTTTGACAGCCGCCTGAAGTCGCTTGCAGTCGCTCAATTTGTCAATTTGTTTTTCCCTATATCGCTGTCACCATTCCGTCCAATACTTCCATAAGTAAACTTGTAAATTAAGAGTATTATCGAATACTCTTAGACATAAACGCAAACAGCATGAACAATAAGCACAGACTTATTTGATTCGGTACATTTTTTTTTACTCTACGTCCACATTTTGTATTGAATCTCCCCTTTCTCTATTTTTATTGAAAATGGGGGAAATTACTAGGCTGATAAATTTTGGGTTCTCTCGTTTGGTCAGCTGTCATTTGGTAGATATTCATTATTCTATTTGGTAGCAAGCTCTGGGTAGTCTAAATGTTTGAGTTAGTATATTAAAGCACGTAAAGAATATTTCCTATTCTCGTGCAGCTTTGGATTTCGAATACCCCCGATCCACGATCGATATTCACCACACTGCTGAATGCTGGTCCACAAGGTGTTGATATTGTCAAAAATGGGGGCATAAACCTGTTTGCTCGACACCACCATTCAAAGACACAAAGTCTTAGGGAGTTTGTCGATTATTATTATTTTTCGTCTTCCACTCTCCCGGGGAAAACATTTACGTTCTCTCTTCTGGTAAATCCAAAATATTAACTTTGTATTAATATCGCCATAAAATCGTATCCGATATTTTATTTATAACGTCTATCAGAGCAGAGATTTTATCTTATCCGCATTATGAAATCCGTATACAGCAATTGTTTCTTTTATCTTTAATTTAGCTGTATATCCCACAGTTGAGAAGTATCATCTTCTTAGTTGGCCGTCATCCGCTCTACTTATCTCGGGGTGACCAAGTTTCTAATTGCTATGTTTTTGATACACCAGGTTTTCTGTGGTCTTTTTTCATGATCACCTTAATTATTTTATACTTACGGATTTTTACGTGGCTTCCATCCTGAAGCCTGGTCGTATTTTCCTAAGTATCACCAATTACCAACCGCAGACCTCGTATGACACAAACTTTGCAATGCAAATATAGTTTCTTTTTTTTTTTTAAATTCGCTTTTATAAACCCGGTCTTACTACCTCGGCCATAAAAGTCATAGAAATCCTGTTCAGCATTGTATGTTAACAAAAAGAAAATTATTGGTATACATAGCTCTCGGCTTGAGACCAACTGTTTAAGTATTTTGAGAAGACGAAATAACGTCTCAATATGTCGAAATATGTGTAGGTTCGTCGTCTTGAATCAAATCAAATAGTGTTCATCAGGGCATTTGACAATTGACAATAAATATAATAACATAGGTTAGTTTCTGATATTGTCGCAAGTGGACTCAGCGGAGAAGTGCATGTATATGAAGTTCTTGTGCATTAGCAAGGATTGTGCCCACTGAAGCCAGCAGCCTCATGTATTCATTAAGCTAGGGTAAATAATAAATAGTTTTCCAATAAGACGTTTCATTTTGATTTATCCCGAAGGATGCTTTTTATTTTAATATATAGGAAAATGATTTCCATTGGTCATGACAAACATTGTCAGCCAAATGGCCTCCACAACCTCTTTTGCACATCCAGACTCTTTTAATAAAATTGCTACTCGCTCTTTCAACGATAACAGCACGGATGGTTGGCTCTGAGTGTTTGAATTGACTGCGGAGCTTTGGCATATACCTTCTTTTTCACGGGGTGCCGAGGAAAGAAATGTTAAATCTCATGACCTCTAATCACCATTTCGAGAAAGAAAACTTTTCTCACAAAAGAGCAATATTCACACTACTTGCGTTGCACGTTGAAAATGTATATCGCCCGCCGCCGCCATATCTTCAGGTTCCGGCCATAAAAATCCATTGGTCATTTTTCGATAGCGCACTACGTTCACGGTAACAGCCACACGCGGTTCATTTTCGGAAAAAATAAGGCTCAGTGATGCCTCCTGCCAAGAAACCATCAAACATCAGCTTTTTGGGGATTATTGTTGGATTTTCTAAGACCGAAATGTGACCATTTTTTTTTATTAACAGAGCCTAGCCCAGATGGAAATGTGCCTCATCGCTGAAAATGATTTGTAAGTTCAATTCTTGAACAATTTCATACACTTCCAATACACAATTGATAATGTTACGACGCTATCGATGATCACAGAGTTGAGTTTTTTTTTTTGCGTCAATTTATGCTCTTATTCTCTGGTGATATGCCCAATTCCTAAGATCGACATAGAATAGACAAGCTGGATTTTAGGCCGTATCTCGATCTTCTTGCGCGGCGGACAGGATTTCGGTTCTTCACATCACAAACTTGTTCCCAAAGCTGATATTTCTGAACCAATTAAAGAATAGCTGGGCAAGAGCTGAGCTGAGTTAATCGAGAAATTTTTTAACTTTTTGAATTGTTTCAGCATAATATTCATCATTTTTGAAGTGAATTTTGACAATTTCAATGCATGGCGAAGCGTGTGTCGTTCCATATTAAGCGTAGTTTTTACTCGTGCTGTAATTTTTTGAAATCCGCCAAAATATCGGACTATTCAAAATGAAACTTATTGAAAAACTTTGTAGTTCGCTATCCATCCCTTCGTTAGAATGACATCAATAGTCCTAAACACTCACAATGGAGCCGTGGTTCCGCAGAAGAAAATATATAATTTTTGCTTATGATATACCAGATTAATTCGGCCATTTGAAAATTCCGCAAACTATTAGAACACGTACAGTCTCCAAAAGATAGCACACTATTGAAAGCTTTCTCAGTGTAATGATTTTTCTTTAAACGTCATCACAGTCTTTTATTTTAAATTGTTTTATGCACAACTAATTGAAAACGTTAAGCTTGATTCAGAACACCTTCCACAATAAAACGCACTTTGATTTGAATAACCTTACACTTATCCCACACTAATAATTTTTGTTTGAATTTAAAGTTGTTGCACGTTTCCCATTGCACCCAATCTGTTCTGTTTAATTGCAAATTAAATAATATGTTAACCAGCAAGCAACATCTTAAAGTCGAACATCATTCCCAACATCAATCACCATCGACTTGGCTAACTAATTTTACTTCCTGCTATTAGAAAACATAACTACGATAAATAGTAGCCGATTGTTTTCTATGATATGTATACAAAAAAAAAAAAAAAAACACTGCATTCCTACTATAATAAATATCTAAACAAATAAAACATTTTTCTATATAAAAAATAAAATAAATAGTAATTCGTAGTGAAATTAAATAACAAATACAGTTCTTTCTTGCCATTCCTCACCTCTGTCAGGATATATGGAGGATTGGTGGAGACCCCGCAAAGGTATTTCTTACAATAAAATTCACAATATCTCACCATATAAAAAATAATTTTAAAAATATAAACTTCTTTAGAATAGAGTATTCTCACATGTAACAGATGTAACATTTGTCTAAATTTTAAATTTAACATAAAACCCCTAAAACTAATTACGAGTACCTCGGTTGCTACTATCATACATAGTGCTAATATCCAAGTATTGTAGTAAGTTCGTTTTTAGATTGTTTGGTATGCAATTGTAGAATTAACTTCAGAATGTGGAACCCTTTTGGAAATCAGTTAGCATCCATTCGAGTATTTCACTGATGAAGGAGAGTAGCAACCGGGGTTGTTAGAGAGTCAAAAAGAAATTATATTATACATATAATTGTATTTGTACTAATATTATCTAATGTGCTGTTGTTGCCTTTGTACGGTATTTGTTAGAGCTAATGTAATATTTTTCAATTTTGTTTGTTTAATTTTAGCCCACGCATCGGATTATTACGGTGAGTTGAGTTGATTGCTCGCTTGTTTTTTTTTTTTTCTTTTTTCATTTTGGTAACTTTTTGTTTAAGACTTTTTTTTTGTTTATTGTAAAGAACATAGTTAAATGGTATTTTGAAATTTGAAATTTACAACAATGTGGAGTATTTGTTTAATTTTTTTTTGTTTTTTAACTTAAATTGAATCTTTTGTTTTGATTCTATGTTTAATTGTAGAGTAGATGTAAGAATTTATTTTTTTTTGTTTTGTTTTTGTAGAGACTAATTTAATTTTAAAATTATCATATTATTTCACAGGAGTCATTCGATTAGATAATTTTATTTCTCCACCCATGTATTTTTTTTTTTAAGTCTATGATTTTTCAGTAAACAAAAATAAATATTAGTTTATTTAATTTACATTGGTGTTTTGAAGCGCCTCTTTTGAAGGGGTTCGTTATACATATTCGTATATAGTTTTTTCCCTTAGTTGTTGTGGATATGAAACAATTACTTTGAGAAAAAAATTCATTTGTTGGTTCATACATATATGCTCCTGCATATCACTTTTCACTTCATTATTTTTTTATCATTTAATTTTTATTATACCATAAGTGTTAAGTATTTCGGAAGAGAAGACTTTAATTTTAGTTTTATGTTGTTTTAAACTTTGGAGAGGTTGGCAAGCATTTATTAAACAGTATTTGTATCACATAGGTTTTAAAATTAACAAAAAGGGAGGTCGAGACTTTTTCTCATATATATATATATGGAGTCGCGCTTTTGTTACTATCGGGTTTTATATTGAGGACTATACGCTTTTGCTTTTGACTTAATAGCTAAATTGTTTGGGCTGTTGTGTGGCAAGTGGCGCCGTCCTGTTAAAACCACATCTCAGCAATGTTGGTGCACGGAATTGCGGCCAGAAATAACGTTCGAACATGTCCCGATAGGGATTTCCATTAACTGTAACGTGGCGGCCATCATCACCAACGAGAAAATACGGCCCAATGACACCGTCCGTATGAAAACCGCACCAAACAATCAATTTCTGCAGATGTAGTGACGTCTCATGAAGCACATGTGGGTTTTTAGCCGTCCAATAGCGTATATTTTGCGTGTTGACAAAGCCATTTAGCCAGAAATTACCCTCACCACTAAAGGTGATTTTGCGATGAAATTCCGAATCGGTTGTAGCATTTTCCGTTTGAGAAAGATCGACGTTTCAAATGATCACCTGGCTTTACTTCTTGAGCCAATTTGATCTTATATAGGTGTCCGTATATAAATTGGCCACAATGTTTTTTGAGCGATGCTCAATTCCTGCGAACGGCGTGGAATGGATTGATTTGGGTCGCTGTCAAAAGATGTTCTTACGTCTTCGATTATTTTCAGCACTCCTTGCATTTCTCTCTCACTCGCACTGGAACATTAAGCAGCGAAAATGTAAACTCAAGTTTTTGTACCAAATTGCGAGTTGGATCATCTCCATCTCTTAAATGCTCTTAAAGTTAAAGCCACCAACTTATTTTTGGTAATAAATTTTAATAATTTTTAAACGTTGGTTGTTCTAGTACTGAACCATGACTAAATTGTAGACATTGACAAGCAAATAGTAATGACAGTTCAGAAAAAAACATTAGGGGGACTTCACATTATAAAAAAAAAAATTTGCATATTTTTTAATGGGAAACCATTCATTCTCGCTCAATAGACTTCTCAGCCGTGAAGAGTGTCTGTGTGAGATTTCTTCGATCTCATGAATTTTGATGCCAATTCGCGAGACCAACTTCTTCGCATGCACATTAGCTTTGTCTTTAAAACCGACGTTTTTGGCAGTCGTTGGAGATTCATCTTGGAACCAAGAACCCCATGTGCCTTTAGTCGCCGCGTCTTAGCTTTTCAGACTACATTTGAGATTGTTTTTTTTATACTGATAGACCTTCCCATAGAGATAACTTTGAAACTGTGCTGTAATTTTTGACAGTTCCCTGACTATTAAGTTCAATTTTATTTTACAAATCATCGTGAATAGACTAACTAACATTAAAAATCGATTTTTGATTCGCAAAATGTATAAAGGATTACGCGATTTTTTTGTTTATAATCGACTAATAGGGCTCCGTATTCATCGTTTTGTGGTTAAATTTCCTACCACATACAAGTGTAATGGAAAACCTGGATTTGTTAATTCGGTGCCGATCGCAATAGTTTGACCTTTGTGCCTCCACTACGTGGAAAATTTTATGAATCTAGCAATGGCTTGCGTTCGAATATTGGGATCTCGAACTTTTTATCTTAAAATCATGATTAGTGACAAGGCTCACGTTTGGCGCAGTAGGCTTATAAACAAAGAAAATTGCCATTTCTAGTGTGAGACAAATCCAGATGGGTCTCAATTTTCTACCCAAAAGTGGACTGTTCGGTAAGGTCTTCACGCTGGGGGCATCATCAGTCCTATGTGATTCTAGGGATCGTGCGATTTGCCGCCACTCGATAACCTCTTGTGGGGCTATATAAAGTCTTTGGTGTATGCTGATAAACCGTGAATTACTCAGCCCTTGGAAGCCCAGTTGTAGTAGATGTAGACCCTCAAATGCTCTGAAGAATGACCCAAAATTGGATCTACGGGTTGCGCTTCTTCAAAAACAGCCCAGGAAGCCATATGCCCGAAGTCGTGTTCGAAACATAATGTCATGAACTATTCTTCGTGATGAATATACTTTTTCGAGTAAATCTCAATTCTAATCATTTTTGTTTTAAAAAAGGTTCTATAACTCAGACACTTTGATACAACTTATAGAGTTCAAGTGATCAAATATTTAATAAAGTGACCAGCATCTGTTCTCATTTGTAGACTTGTGGGATCAGTGTTCTACAGAGCATAACCCTCGTTCTCCGAACAAAAAAATTTTTAAAATCAATTGATTTGATAAATCGAACCAGCAGCGGCTGGCTTCTGTTATTCTTCACCATTCAAATTTCAAATTAAATCTCTGGGCTAACTCAGTTCTCTTGTCTTGAGCAAGACAAAGCAGCTTAATGGGGAACGCGCGATTATGTTTGCTTTATTTGGATATATGTACTACTATGTAGGCGAAATTGCTGAAAACAAAGCTTTCCGTGTTGACAATGGTTACCCGCTGTATACCACTGTATACTGTATACCAATTTCCGGAATTTATTCAGAAAATTAAAAATACAAGTTTATTCATCTAAATCTATATTTTCCCCTTCAAAGTAATCCACATCGACTGCAACACACTTATGCCAACGCTTGATCCAATCCTCGAAACATTTTGTATATTCGGTTTTCGGTATTTTTCCATTACTTCCTCTCGGCTGCTGAAACGCGTTCCCCGTAGTGGTTATTTAACTCGATTGAACAGAAAGAAGTCACAGGGAGCCAAATCAGGTGAATTCGGTGGCTGTTGGATGGTATTTGTTGTATTTTTCGTCAAAAAAATACGAATAATGATGGCACTGTGCGACGGTGCGTTATCACGGTGCAAAATCCACGAGTTTTCTGCCCACATTTCTGGTCTCTTTCGGTGAATTGCTTCACGTAAACGTCTCATAACGCCCAAATACGAGTAATACTCTTTGTTTACTGCCTGGCCTTCTGGCAAAAATTCATGATGCACTACACCGTTGCCGTTGTAATCCATGAAAGCCGTGAGCATTGCCTTCTTTTTTGACTGAAAACGACGTGTTTTTTTTGGTTTCGGCTCATTTGGTGAACGCCATTCACTTGCCTGATGTCTGGATTGCGTGTCGTACTCATAAACCCACGTCTCGCCTCCAGTAATGATCCTTTTGATGAATGTGTTATTGGATTCAGCCTCGCAAATCATCTCTTTTGCGACGTCAACACGGCCTCTTTTTTGCATGAAATTAAGGTCTTTTGCTGCCACACGACGGAAACCCAAATCATTAACCAAACTGTCTTGGAAGGATCCATAGGCAATGTTCAAGTCCTCCGCTATGTCTCTGATGGTTAATTTGCGGTTATTGACCAACATTTCTTTTACATCATCAATGTTTTCGTCGGTTTTCGATGTCGATGGTCTACCACTGCGTTCATCATCTTCGATTGAATCACGACCACTTTTGAACCGCTCGTGCCACTGGTAAACGACCGTTTTCTTTAGAGAATCGTTGCCGAAACACTTTTCCACCATTAAATCCGTTTTTTAAGTAAAATTAAATGCTCGTACAAGTTCGTTATTGCAAATTTAAACCCATTTCTAAAATTGTAAAAAATCGTCAACACACACAGAGATAGATATGTACTCTTGGATACGTAACTTTTACAAATGTCAAGCTATGACGCTAAGATTTAGAGGGAATGTCAGCAACAGATTTACCAATTTAACAAAAAAAAAACAGAACTCAAATCGGAACAATGGGAGCGCCACACGATGGTGTGGTGCGGAAACTTTTTGATCAAGGCGGTACTTTAATTCAAGATTAAAAAACTCAACTAAACTTGCTTCGCAACAATATTTGTGAGAATGATCTCAATTAGTTTGTCAAAACACCTTCCATAGTATCTATCGATTAGGCATTACGTGTTAACCAGAAGTATTATAAACCTTTAAATGATCTTCTTATTTTTAAAAAACGGTAATTTAGAAAAAATAAAAGTAAGCAGTCGTGTTATAACTAAAAGCTAGTATGCCACTTTCGGTTTTAATTATCCCTACTACTCTTGCCGGCAATATCATACTAAGCATGCAGCACTCATAAAATAATTTTCTTAGATTGATGTAAGTTTCTATCTCACGGTTTATGCAAATACACAATTGAATAATTTATTCAATAAAATGTTCTAAATACTTTAATACGTTATTACGTGATGGTCAAAAATAAATTGTTATTTACCACTATAATTGGATATGTATAGTGGGTTTGAGAGCTCGCTTCAGATTGACGTGAACCTTTCGCTAACTTACCTATTTTTTTGTGTCCACCTTTGCTTCTAAAGTTAAGGTTATTGAAAATACTTTTCAACCACTCACATAAAATTACAACGTTAGTTTAACAATCCCCTGACTGAGGCGAAAGTGTTGCAACAATTATTGAAAAGTTTCGGTCAGACGTTATATACGAGGGTAGCCCCAGCAATACCCGACCTAACAACGAAAACACAAAAAATTTGTGAGAAAATGTCTTTATATCTCTACGTAATCTCCTTTTAGCTCAAAACACTTTTCCCAGCGATGTTCAATAACTTCGATATCCTGTTTATAGTATAGTGAGAATCGTTGAGCTCCTTAAAATAGCCATCAACCGCAAGACTCCACCTCTTTTCTGTTGCCTTTTATCAGCGAGCCATTTTTTCAAATTTGGAAATACTGTACAAAATAATAATGTGTGAACTGGTGCATTTTCTTGATGAAACAAACCTTGTTTCTTCGCCAAATGTGCTCGTTTTTTCTTAATTTCACTTTTCAAACGCTCCAATAAGTTCGCATGATACACGTCGTTGATTGTTCTTCCTCTCTGAAGATAATCAATGAAAACTATCCTACGCGCATCCCATAAAAGTGATGCCATGGCCTTGCCTGCAGATGGAATTATCTTCGCCTTTTTGGAGCCAATTCTCACGTTTGAGGCCATTCTTTTGACTGCTCCTTCATCTCGGGTGTGAAGTGATGGACCCATGTTCCATCCATGCTTATGAATCGACGCAAAAACTAGGTTTTATTGGTATGAAACTTCGCCAAACACTCGATTGAAACATCCTTACGACGCTGTTTTTGTTCCATTGTAAGTATTCGCGGCCCTATCTTGCGCACAGCTTTCTCATGTCCAATTTTACAGTCAACATGCAATGTACAGCGCTTTTTGGAATGCCTACCATATCTGCTAGTTCACGCACTTTCAATCAACGGTCATCCAATACTATTTTGTGGATTTTTTCAATATTTCTTGTGAACTCACCTCATTTGGTCGCCAACACCTATGTTCGTCTTGTCAACTCATACGGCCTCGCTTAAACTCTGTCACCCATCATTTTATTGTTGTAGACGAAAGATCAGACTCCCCCAGAGTAGAATCCACTTCCATTTTGATGTTGGTTGGATTGAGGCCTTTCAAATGAATGTATGGTATCACATAACGATGACCAATTTCTTCCATATTCAAAAATTCATTGAGAGCCGAACTTCAAATCTAAGCTTTATAAGATTGGTACTTTCTGTAATTGTCATTCTTTTTAAACAACAACCGCCATCTATACGTCAAGTCGGGTGCTTCTGGGACTACCTTCGTAGTTCGTCTCTGTCAACATTGTATAATATAACAGATTGGTAAAAATAACTTTACAGCGTGAATGCGATGAGTTGCTTCCAAGTCTATTGAATTGTGATGACGAAGAATTTTCTGGTCCAAATTCTCCTTACCCATTAGCAGGTGGAAACTTTAACTACGATGCTAAGGCATTTCATTTTATCACATTTGTCTCAAATTAAAATTGATATGATGGTTTAAAGTTCTATATTACTTCTTATCAGAAATTTTATTCTGTTAGTTATTGAAAATGTACTCATTCATTGTGGATGAAGTATTGAAAGCATTGATAGCTGTTTGGCTTTTCACATTTATTTAACATTACCGCGTACAAATTTGTTGATTGCGCTGGTTTACAATTGTGAAATGGGGTGACGTTGAAGATAGTATTGTTTTAGTTGGCCTTCAAAAATGCAACACGGAAAAGGGCGAAATCATTCACATCTTGCGGCTACTTAGCATCACGCGTAATTTTGTATATCGTACTATGAAGTTGTTCGAAGATACAGGAAAGATTCGAAATTGTTAAACATCTGACCGTCCGTTGGCATAAAAAGTCATGGAATGTGGTATAAGCCGAAAGACGATCCAACGAAAAGAAAATCTTATCGTAGGAAACTCTGAGCACTTATAACTTATAACTTGCAAACATTTAAAAACAAATGTACATTGGTACCTGTCTTTTCTTCCTCCCTGAATTGCCTTCGCCCGCGCTGTGTACAAACACTAAAACAGTAAAAAAAACAGTCGTATTGAAGCAAAAACTTGAAAAAATCGAAAGCTCTGCGAACGCTCACCGACGAGCTCTGTTTACTCTCCATCTTTAAAGAATATTTGAATTAACAGAACGATCGTGTCATTGCTCGGCCATAAGGACAGTTTTCAAAGCTCAATTCGAGTTTGATGGGCTGGATAGCGTTACCGATTTTCATTTTCGCGTGAAAGGAGACACAACTTGAGCGAAAGTTTATCAAGCAAAGTTTTTAAAGATTTTGTAAAGCCCTGCATCTAAACAATATTCGTCAACGAGCCGGGGATATTACAACAAGATTCTTCTCCAGCTCACAAGGTAAGAACCATTCAAAAGTGTTTTAAAAAAAAAAACAAAGAAAAAAATATTCCGAACTTCATATAACCAGAGCTGTCAGTTCAACCCGTTGAATTACAATCTATCGACACCGAAATATTGACACTTTTAAGCGAGCTCTTCTTTGAGAAATGTAATAATGGAAGGCAAATACATAGCTGCAATTTCGAATAATATGTCATACGACTTGTAGCTATTGAACCATCCTCGTTCTCAATTAGCATACATTTTTCTTTGTATCGGTATTTTTGACTACACTAGGTATAATGTCGCGTTCATCAAACACTTCTATGGTGAAGCCAAACAAAAAGTCGTCGAAAATTATTTTCTAGCCAAGTTAATGAATATCTTATGATAAGCTCGTAGAAATACTTTTATAGAAGATGACTAATTGGAATCGTCGGATCTGTCTTAGGGTCTGATCTCATAAAAGAGAATTTCACTTCCAAAATAATTTATTTGTTTTTTATGAGTCTCATAAGTCACAATTATGATTGTAGTTTGATTGGAAAGAAGTTTGAAGGCTAGTACAATACAATGTTGGCAAAACACCAAAATAACTGCGCATATTATCTACATATACATATAATATTAACCTCCCTTTAATATAAATGCATGTAATCAATAAACTGTCACGCTTTGGTATACCCTTCTAAAAATAATTGAAACTAAATGTAAGCCATTCCATCCAATATTTAGTTATACTCGTATATGTATGTATAATTATAATTTCTTAACTCCTACAAATTGGCCAACATAATGAATATACCTACACATACTCGTACAATAAAACCAATAAAAATTCATCGATATATGATAATAAATAAATTTAAAAGTTAAAATGGATAAAAACGTGAACAAAAACCAAAAACAAAACAACAATTCTTTTCTATTTCAAGATGAGTACAATCTTAATCCGGGTTTAGAGTGGGAGGATGAGTTCACAGGTAGGTATCTGTGCGTTATATCGACAGTTAATGGGATCGACATGAAGCAAAATAGGAACTTTAAATTCATTTTAGCATTTTTCGCGTGATTTTCCCAACTTTTATTTTTTTTTTTTTTGTTTAGTTTAAAATGTTATCTACTTTCTATTTTTTGACAAGAAACAGAATTTTTAAGAAAAAAAAAAACTTTCCGGTTTTCCAAAATATTTTCCTACATAGAATCCTTTTTGTAGAGCTTACATATATATTGTATTTTGTTGTTGCCTGAACTCTTTTTTTTATATATGTATTTAAAGTTTTCTTCAAAATACATTTAGCTAGTAACGAACAATATTTTTTTTTTTTTTCAAAGATTATAAACAATATATAAATAGTGTTTTTTTGCATGTTTCTGTGTATTTGCTAACATACATACATACATATTTAAAATATCCAAGATTATCATACATATATTTGGCTTTAGATCACTTATTAAAATATCTAACAACAAGCTCACAACTCATAGTCACTGTTTTTTTTTTTTACTTCTTTTGGAAAGCTATTATCATAGCTAATGGATCAAAATTAGAAGAAAATAAAACAAAAATAAAAAAACATTGTAAAGTAAAGGTCTGAAGAAAAACTGTATAAACATTTGTTCTTAATGGTAAAAGGTTATTTCATTATTTAATCTCATTTATGCGTGGAAGGGAACTTAAAAACAAAATTAAACAAAATCGCATTTGAAATTACAAAACGTTGGTGCTTTCAAAATTATAAATGTACTGGTATGTGCTAAATTTGTTGCATATACATGTGTAAAGTATATGAAATACAAAAATATGGTGAAGGATATTAAGGCTTATTGTAAAATGCTAAACTCGCCTGGCGTTCATAGGGTAGTGTTACATTTTGAAAATGACTCGCATATAATTTCCGTACCCTCCCGTTGCACAAATTAAGTTGATTGAAGTTCTCTGCCACTTAAGGGAAGTGTCTTTAACGTGGCACTTCTTAATCACATCATATTCTTGGTGTGGAGAGTCGGATCATAGTTGTGAACTAGCTTTACATGCCCGGGCACGCTATGCACAGTTCGTAAACATATTCGTAGTTTGCAATTGCATCTTTTTTTACGTGGATATGACTTTGTGCTGGAGGTCAAAATATTTTTCTGTGCGTCGTGTTTGCGATACCGTCTATTTTTCATTGCATATCGTTCAGGGGCTAGGGTTTATTTGCTACTGTTTCTCAGTTTCATGTGAGAGTTCGATCCTAACGTAGCGTCTGATTACTCGTGTTCTTTATGTCGGCAAAATGCCTCCGAAACTTAATTCTGGATTAATGTGAGAATCTTATAAGCTTAAGCGAGACCAATTACGCAATGGCAAAAAATCTATACCAGAAAACGCTGCTAATCGTAAACGCGAATCGCGTAAAAGACAGGCGGATGCGAAACGCGGAGCCAACAAATAGCGAATGCGAGACGCCAGACTTATGGCAAAACTCGAAATGAAGGAGCGGGAATGTAAATCCGAAGAATTACGATTTGATGATTTCATTTTCGAACACCCGCGAAAAGTGTTTGTGAGGGAGCGCGTCGCTGCTGATATAGAATTTTAATGTCGCTTCGTCGAAAACAAATTCGGAATATCGTGTTCGCTTTGCGATCGTTTGTGATTTGAACGTGACATGAAACAAGTGCCGGTGGTACTCGACATCACTTTACTGATGGGGCAAGTGACCAGTTGGTGAGGTTTGTAAAATTGTTTCTACTGTCAATGGCGGTCCAACGAAAGTCTTGAATTATTTGACCTTTTTGAAGAGTTTAGGAGAACTTGTTTATGGCTTACGTTAACGAATGCCAGAAAGGAGACCCATAAATCCCCTTCTAGCGGCAAATTAATTTAAGTATTGGTCTTGTTAGCAAAGACAGATACTGGCACTTCTTGGATGTCAGTCAAATATTCTATATAATTCAGGACGTCCTTCAGTTGGTATTATTTGGCTACGACTTGTTTTTGTTAGTGTAATACTCTGTATTGTAACCCTTTTCTCTTAATAGTCTACAGCGATCGTCAACAGTCCTATTATCCTGACAAATTTTTCCGTAATATTGAACAGCGTTTAACAACATTTATGTCAGCTAACCAGCGACAAATTGTTGCTTTGGACAAAGCAGATTCCTTATAACGCGTTTTAACTGTGTTTTCCTAGTTCCCTATTAAATAACAGTGTTTTATCAACGTACGAAACTCGTTTTTCCCACGATTTTGAAAATATTAAAAAGGTGTCTCACTAAAACTTCAATATCTCGATGATGTCATCAAATTTTGACACATATTGTTTGAAGGTTGATGCGAACTAAACATCGAAGTCGCCATCTATGTATAATATAACACATGGGCTGGAAAGTCCATGCCGTTTTATAGTAAAACACAAAATTTTTGCAAAATTCAACTTTATTTATCACTATAGTTGCCTTCGAGGGTGATACACTGATTGAAACGATTTTTTAATCTTTCGATACCAGTTTTGTAGTACGATTTCGGTTTAGCCTCAAAATAGGCCTCTGTTTCGGCGATTCGGTCTTAAATCTCTTTCCGGCGAGCATTCTTTTGAGGTCTGCGAACAGGAAATAGTCGCTGGGGGCCAAATCTGGAGAATACGGTGGGTGGGGAAGCAATTCGTAACCGAATACATTCAATTTTGCCATCGTTTTCATCGACTTGTTGTCACGGTGCATTGTCTTGATGAAACAGCACTTTCTTTTTCTTCATATGCGGCCGTTTTTCTGCGATTTCGTCCTTCAAACGCTCCAACAACGCAATTAAATAGTCGCTGTTGATAGTCTGTTCCTTTTGGAGATAGTCGATGAAAATTATTCCATGTGCATCCCAAAATACGGATGCCATAACCTCGCCAGCCGACTGTTGAGTTTTTGGTCGTTTTGGACGAGGTTCATCGCTTCGGTGACTGCAGACTTGACTCTGGTGTGAAGTGATGGAGCCAAGTTTCATCCATTGTCACATACCGACGCAAAAATTCGGCTTTATTGCGGTTGAACAGCTTTAAACACTCCTCTGAATCATCAACACGTTGTTGTTTTTGGTCGACTGTGAGCAAACGCGGAACCCACTTTGAACAGAGCCTCATCTATCTCGATCAACTTCACTTTACTGTCATTCGTAATCATTTTGTGGACTTTTTTGATGTTTTCATCTGAAACAGCCTCGTTGGTTCGTTCGCAAGGTGCAGAGTCCGGGTAACATTTATTAAGCCATTTCTTTGCATCGGCTGCATTTTTTCCCATCAAAAAGCAATGATAAATCAACACACGAAATTGCTTTGAATCCATTTTTTTCACAATAACAAAAGTTGCTTCACTCGCAACGCTATATCTCGAGAACTAATCCTCCGACAGCTGTCAAATTTATACACGTATCTTTTGAAGGTTGGTACTAACTGAAAATGGTATGGATTTAGTTCAAATGGTGCCCTCTCTTAGAAACGGCACGGACTTTTCAGCCCATGTCAGTCTCGAACCCCCTGTTACATATGCCTTTAAGGTCGATATCAGGTATTAAGAGAAGATCTCGTCTATCGTCCATCTGCCTAGTGAAATGTCAAGTACTTCAATTCATTCCAGCGTTTAATAGCCTCGTACACCTAGTTAATCATTTCTATGATTTGTGCAACAATAAAAAATTTTCACGAGTTGGTGCACACGTTGATATCGTCGTTCACTAAGTGAACAGCTAACGTTGGGGAACGGGTTGATGGGAAAATACTTATATTCAGCAATTCTATCCACATCAACGACAATGGCCTATTTACACGCAACGAGCTCACCAGCGGTCAACTTCTTGAGACCCTCATGCATAAGATTTCAATGCGTTGAATTTGATGCATTTCGCGTGAAGTGGAGGACATCGGTGCTAGTTTTCACCGCTTGGATATAAAAGTTCCTTTTCTCAAGATCGGCGTCATTCTTAGTGGCCCCAACAGACTAACTGTAATACTAACCCTGACTTAAAGTTCAATTGAATATTTTTTTAGTGTTGAAATTAAAATGTTTGGTCAAAAGTAGTTTAAAAAAAAGTAATACAAACAACAACCAGCCAATAAAAAGATTACTTAATCCCTACATTAAGCCATAGTACGAATAGCGAGCAGGGAAATCGCAGTACGAAAAAAAAAAACCAAATCTCTTCACTTCTTCGAACTATGTCAATAAATAAGGCAACGAACCAATAAGTGTTTTTCAATAACTATTTACCAACTCGTGACCAATAAAACTATACTTACTCGTATAATTATTTGCTACAGACACATATACCGAGCAAATTAGGATTTCTAATAAATTGAAGAAAAAACAAAATATTTGTGTATGCCGCCGAGTTCCATTTATGGAACTATAGAAAGAAAATCGTCCCTATTGGCCGGACGGATAGCAGCTTCACTATTCGCCGAAGGAAATTGTTGTTATCAATTTTTCGACCGGGACTTATCCCTTTAAACACAAAAATTACTCTAAATAACTTATTACGCATTTGCGGCGGTTTGACAAAAGCTATTAAGATTTGTAATGCGCAAAGTGCTTAACATTTTTGTCGACGACTTACACCCAATTTGTCTGAATACCACTGCGGTGTTTTGTCTTTAAAATCTTTTCAAAGGCAGTTGTTTGGCATAAGAGCACCCCAATGTATTCATTGGGCCTTAGATCAGGACTTCTTGAAATCCATCTCAGTGAGGTTATATTTTTTTTCGAAGCATGAATTGGAGCGTTGTCCTGTAGAAAAAATGAGAGCTGAACCAGACAGCTCTTCTGCTCACGCAACCATTAGTTTTTCCAACATCTGAATATAAGCTTCGGCATTTGTACCTCTCCAATTACCGAAAATCCTGCCCAAACGATGACTCTTCCTCCACCAAAATTACTGTTTCCGGTGTGTTATGGCGGACTAAGTTTCGTTCACGGTTGTGAAACTGCGCAAAAACAACTCCAAACACTTTTTCAACGTTGTCACACAATTGGGTTTGCACTAAATTGTAAGCAAACGCAGCACCCATCTTGCGGATAGTTTTCTCATACCCAAATGATCATACAAAATCGAAACCACTGAGCCATATGGTACGCTTAAGATTTCTAAAATCACGTTGGTGCAGAGTCCGCATACGTATCATTGGCTTAAGTGATGCTTAATGAGCACATGAAATTTAAAAAGTTACCACGCGCCATGGTTAAGAGGGGTTAAGAAAGTAAATCAAAATCATTCAACCATCAGGAATAATTATTGTCTGCTTTAAGCGTTTGTACGAAAACTTTAACAAAAATGCACGAGAAATGTTTCCGCTTTTATGCGAATTTCTTCTCGAAACACACAAAAACTAAAATGTAGAACTGTGTACCTAACATATTGAAATGTTTTTATAGAAATTTTCACTACTGTAGCCGTTTAGGTGTCAACTAGGCACTCGGTGTCTAATTTCTACCCGGCTTTCTTGTGTGCCTGGCCGTGCTTTGCTTTTAAAATTTCTCACTTACTGACAAATGCTATGGTTACTTTTTTGAATCAAAGACCTGGTCGGCGAGATTTTCAAGCCTGAATTACCAAGCACCTCTATGGATGTGCGTGGCTGAAACCCTTACCATCGACACCAAGTTTTGTAAACATGAAATGCATCTAAACTACGCATCCTTCTTAAGTTCTCAAATAATCTACCTTTCCCAAGTCGAGAAGCTTTATTTAAACAAAAAAAAAAACATTAAACATTTTCGTATTTGTTTTCTTTTATTTTATTAAATTTTTCGTTTCATTTATTTACTTTTGTTTCGTTTCTGTTATCATTTCGTTTTGTTTTATTTGTTTTCTTTCACACAAATTTCAAAAAAAAAAAAAAATTTTTTACAAGAAAATAAATGAATAAAATCTAAATGTTACCTATTTTGTGTTCATATGTCGGTGGTGCTTATGTATGGCCAATCATTTCGCAGTTTCACCAAACTGCTTAAATAAAATATTTTTATTAATTAAAAATAAATATATATTTCTTAAATAAAAAATAAAATTTATAAAGAATTTGTGAAATTCAATGAGGACTTTACAAATTTAATTTAAATAAAAATCTGAACCATTATCTAATAAAAAAATTGGGTGGAGAAATATACAAAATCAATTGACAAAAGTACACACGTTTTCCTTCTTTTTTTTTTAATTTAAGCTACTGTTAATATTAATTTTAATTTTATTTATATACTGTATGATTTAACTTTTATACATATGATTTTTTATATATACATATATTAATTTGAAAATTATACATGTCGCATCGCAAGTTTTTTCACATTCGTATTCCTTTTCTTCTGTTTTGTAAAAAAAACAAAAAAATATTCAACCAAAAAAAAAAGCTTCTCACTCTCTCCTTTTCTGATTTATTTTTCCTTATTTTTTCGTTTGTTTTGGAACAGTTTTTTTTTTTTGTACAAAAAATTAAAAAAAAAAAGAAAAGAAACAATTTTATATTTATTGTGTAAATTAATATTCTCTTCCATAATGGGCATATACAAGAGATAACTGCATAAATGTACATCAAGCTCTCACCAAACAGTACAGTTTTGATCTTCTTTTTGTGTGCGTGGGTAATATAATAGTAAATCAATTACCAGTAATGCAAGTAATATTCATTCTCAAAAACCAAAGCAATAAAAAACAAAACATTTTGTATCTAATCCAAGTTAAAATTGAAGTACACAAAGATATTAATAAAACAAAATCATTTTGCACATAATTATCTGAGGTAACTAACTATACACAAACTCATTTTAACAATCGAGTGTTCTTTTTTTTTCTGTAACATTATTTTTCTGCATCTGCGTGTTCTTTTTATTTTTTATTTAAAAAATAAATAAAAACATATTTTTTCTTATATTACAATTTATTTACAATTTATTTATATGGCTTGAATATGCATATCTTAAATTATTGAAAATTGAACAAAGTCCTTTGCATGGCAAAAGATGTTTAAGACCTATCGTGTAATAGTGTGTTAATAATTTGTCCTCGATGTTTTATGTTCTTAGATAACTTTTAATTTTTTTTTTTTAAATCTTGTCCTTTTCTGTTTATGTTTTCTTAAAGCCATAGGAACAGCAGCAAATGCATGATTGTATTCGAATGTTATCCTTGCCTCGAGGCCTCCTAGGTCCTGCGTTTTTTTTTTTTTTTTTAATTCTCAGTAGATGTTGTTGAAACAATTTTATTTTTCTAAAAAACCCAACATATTGTAAGTAGAGATTCAGCAAGCAATTTCTGTTTTGCTCAATATAACAAAAATGTTCATCTGTAATTTACATAAATTTCATTCTGCATAGCAGTCTCTTGAGTTTTTAGATGTGTTATTAAGGAATTCGAAGGATCTTAAAGATATATGTAGTGTAACCAAATTTAACTTCGCGACGTGATATACAGAACTCCGTTATCATAATAGAACGGCAACTTTTTATTTGGTATTCCAAGAATTTTTTCGTAAGTCTACGTTCAATCCCTGCAAAAAGCCATCCTAAAATTGAATAATCGAAGTCATTTACTTCTTAAGGAGAGTCTCTATCGTGGCCTTAAAGATGTGCATATGTCAAAGATTTAAAGTGCATATCAGGTTGTAACATAAGTATTGCGCGATTTTTGAATGTCTGTTTAATGTTAATTTGCACCAAATGCAAAAAATTTGTCGTCAATGTAATTTTCTTCATTAGATACAACAACACAACACTACATTAGGCAACTTTTAATGCCGTGCTGTCACTAAAAAAAATTCTTTAGTTTAGACGAACAAATTGCCCCAAGAGCCTGCTGGAAATCATCGATAGATCTCTGTGTAGGTGGTCCTAGCTGTATGAGGGCGGGCGTTATCCTGATGGAGTAGAACACCCCTTCGTTTAACCACTCTTGGCCGTTTCTGCTCTAGTGCCGGCTTTAATCTGCACAGAAGTTTGCAGTAGACTTCTGCATTAATAGTGTGGTTACGAGGCAACAGCTCAAAATGGATTATTCCCTCAGTATCCCACTATAACGACAGTAACACCTTGAACCAGTGAAGTCCATCTCTGGGATGTTTTGCTGATCTAAACCACTATTGGCGACGTTTAATTTTATTGTAAAGATCCCATTTTTCATCTCCGGTAACGATGCGATTCAAAAACAGCTCTTGCTTGTGACACGACAGAAGCGAAGTGCAAGCTTTGATTCTTTGCTGAAGATTATTTTGCGATAGGTACCCAGTTTCCCAACATGATTACTTTTCCCATATTTGTTAGGTGTCGATGCATGTTCATATGGCTTACGTTGAGTTCCCTCACCGTAACAGTGGGATTTCCTTCGACGGTGGTTTTCAGCTAGCTCCTCTGGCTTACCCGAACGAGTTTCATCCTTTAGGTCAAAATTGTCATTTCTAAACTTTGCAAACCAACGCCAACACTTGGACACGCTGAGAACACCCTCTCCATACACATTTTGGATTTTTCTAGTCGCTTCACTTCCATTCTAATTTTTCCAGTACAAAAACAATAAAATATGCCGAATATGATCTTCCGATGCATTCAGTTAAAAATACTTACAATGATGTTAGCATAACGAAATTTTCAGACTGAATGAGCAATATATCCCAAATATTAATACCAATAACGTTTTCAGCATTAAATTGGTTTTGTGCATTTTATGGCAATTAGAAAATAGTCGCCGAAAAAAAACGCGCACTACTTATGTTACAACCTGATAGTTTACTTCACTAAGGCCACGGTGCTTCCCGCTGCCACAGTCTTTGAATACAGTAAAGTACAAATTTCATTCTGGAGTATTAAAGGTCACATAAAATGTAGATTTAAATTTTGACACACGATTTTGGTCTCTTATTGGCTTTAGGTTTGTTTTTCTAAACATGGCAGAAACCACTACAACCTGACGACGCATTAGATAATCCATCAACCACACGAATCACATTTATTTGCTCTCAAGTTAAGCTTGAGTAGAACGCGTTCGTCTGCTTCTGAATAACAGCTGGTTCAATGAAAGCAAAACGTCACTATTTATCATTGGTTTCGATCATGAAATCAAGAATGGTGAAGAGTGTCTGAGATCATTTTCTATCAGCTGTTTAGGTCTTCTTATTTGGTATCAGAAACAGTTGGATTGGCTGTACCTTTGAGTTTCTGAACTTTCTCGTTGGCTTTACGGCAACCAATTTCTTAATGCTGAATTCATAGTGAGTTCGGTCAGCTAATTGCCCGGTTAGTACGCTGGATGAGTTATAACATTGCAGTGCAATTTCACCAGATTCTCAACTACTAAACCTTGATGGTCTCTGCCGCTATCTCTGCTAAACAATTGCGATTGTTGTACCTCTGTTTGGTTTCACCTGTGTCCAGAAACGAAAAACAGATAATTTCCCCCCGCATAATTCATCAAACGGTGATCATAGTGTCTTTTACATAGAATGGACATTATTGTGTTTTCATGAGCTGATCGCCAGTATACTATACACCTTTGTCGAAATTCTTTTTCTATTTAAATTTGTCTTCCAATCGTATTATTGTTTGCGTTAGTACGAGTATCCCCAATCAATTGTGAGGCATTAGCTTCTAATGCTAACTTCAGTACTAGTTTTCATTATCATGGCCCAATCGAAAACAGTCTGTATGTTTTTTTTTTTTTTGAGAAGTTTACTTCAATGGCAATTCTTTGATTTTAGTATCGAGTTTTATTAATCTGAATACTTCCAAAGGATGCGGCTTAAATGAAAACTTTCTGTGAAAAATATTACCCTATCCACAGATATTATATTGAAATCGATCACTCCATTGCAACAATCCCAGAGTTCAGGATATGCCAACCAACGCACAGCAAGCACTTCAAAAGGCCTCCGCCTAATAGACAATTGTCTTTCTTCTCAAAATGTTGTGCCTTATTTCATTCCATCTCATCCTGTTATATTGAATAATCTATTCTATCTAAGATTTATGGTTCCTAATAATCGAACCCATGCTGAATCCAAAGCCATAGAGAGAGTGAGAAGTTTTCAATGTGGGAAGATTTAGACTTTCTAATCATCTTTAGAGGATTCCTCTGTTTAGAATTATTTTCATAGTAAGTGCCATACCATCGCTTTACAATGCAGGGTCTGCCTCACAATTACGCTTAAGCTTTTTGTTTGAATTTTATTTTTTTACTATTTGCACCTTCCTTCTGCTTGATATTTGTAATTTAGCTGTTGCTATAGAATTTTTTCAACTACCAACCCACTGAATACCATCATAACTCCAATTCGATTCTAGTTCCCACAGTCTTATCTTATTAAAATGAGGTGCGATACAAAGATAAATACATTTGTTTAGATTTAAATGTAAAAAAAAAAAAATAATAATAATAATCTAAGAAGCTGAAAAGAAAGATTTTAAGAACAAAGAAAATAAAAATCGTAGAATTGTTCCTGTTTTGTCGATTGTCATGTTCCTCTAGCTGTGTTAGTTTTATACATTAAACAGTGCTTACATATGATGCCCAAGGAGATGACGAAGAGAGCTCGCTGCCACACATCGATCATGGCTTTCATTCCAAATTACCACCAGGGATTCTACCCCATGGGTTGCCGACTGTGAAGGAAGTAGCACCAGCCATAACACCCCTCGAACAAAAGAAAGAACACGAAGAAAAGAAAGAGAGTAAGTTTGGCAGCATTTACACATTACACATTCGCACATTACATATGAAATCATTTATGCCTTTTAGTTAGAGAATTATCCGAGGAACAGAAGCAAATGATTATATTGTCAGAGGACTTCCAGCGGTTTGTACTACGTGCCGGACGTGTCATTGAAAGAGCTCTTTCGGAAAATGTAGACATTTACACAGATTACATTGGAGGTGGTGATAATGAGGAGACTAACGATGAAAGAACACACGCTCGGTTATCGATGAATCGGGTTTTCTATGAAGATCGATGGTCAAAGAATCGTTGCATTACTTCAATGGATTGGTCAACACATTTCCCAGAGTTGGTTGTTGCATCGTATCACAATAATGAGGTTAGTTTGAGTTTTTAATTTTCATTAATCTGCGAGGAATTAGAAAGTATTCATGTGTCAATTTGTTGTTATAGGAAAGCCCTAACGAACCTGATGGTGTTGTTATGGTCTGGAATACGAAATACAAGAAACAAACACCCGAAGATGTATTCCATTGTCAGAGTGCCGTGATGTCAACATGTTTTGCTAAATTCAATCAGAATTTAATACTCGGTGGAACGTATTCAGGTCAAATTGTTCTCTGGGATAATCGAGTGCAAAAACGCACACCTGTTCAAAGGACACCACTTAGTGCTACAGCACATACTCATCCAGTATACTGTTTGCAAATGGTTGGCACACAGAACGCACATAATGTGATATCGATCTCATCCGATGGTAAGCTATGCTCTTGGAGTTTGGACATGCTGTCAATGCCGCAAGATACACTAGAACTTCAGCAGAGGCAATCGAAACCAATTGCTATCACTTGCATGTCATTCCCATCGAATGAGATCAATAATTTGGTTATGGGCAGTGAAGATGGCAATGTCTACTCTGGTAAAATAGATAGCATTTTATTTTCCATTTGTTAGAAGTGTGAATGTAAATATATGCTTGTTTGTTTGTTTGGTTTAGCTTATCGTCATGGAATTCGTTCGGGTGTGTCAGAGGTGTATGAGAAGCATTTAGGTCCAGTAACTGGCATCTCTACACATCCAAATCAATCGACTCCAGATTTTGGTGATTTGTTCCTGACGTCGTCCATTGATTGGACGATCAAATTGTGGAGTCTTAAGGTAAGTTTATAATTTCTTAAATTTTTCTACAGAGACAAATTGTAAAAGTAATTTGTTTTACTAGGACACAAAACCGCTCTATTCCTTTGAAGATAACTCAGACTATGTTATGGATGTTGCATGGTCTCCAATTCATCCCGCCTTGTTTGCTTCTGTCGATGGCAGCGGTCGCCTTGATTTATGGAATTTAAATCAGGATACTGAAGTGCCCTCGGCATCTGTAATTGTTGACGGTGCTCCAGCATTGAATCGTGTCTCATGGACTCCATCTGGACTTCATTTGACAATTGGTGATGATTCTGGTAAATTATATGTTTACGACGTTGCTGAGAATGTAGCACAACCAACGCGGGATGAATGGTCGAGATTCAGTGCAACATTAACTGAGCTCAAAATGAATCACAATGATTAGGTTAAGTGAACGAACTCAAGCAAAAGAAAAACAAACATGAAGGAGATTGATAAAAGAGTTATTATAGCGATAGGGTCCATGGATTTTTGTATGCTCCTCAAAAAAAGAAAAAAAAAAATAAGAAACACACACTCAATACATAAAGACTTAAAATTGATTGCTTTTATTATTTTCTTTGTTCTTAAACAAACATAAATTTGTTACATATACATATACATTTTCTTTCTTATTAAAAACTTTTGCTTTAATTCATTTAATGAAAACCCAACCCAACAAAAATTGGATGTACATTTTTATTGTATTTGGCTCTTAGTTTTTTAAACTAGTCCCTCATTATCAGCAATTTGAATTTTGGAAAAAATTCAAGTACCATTGGTAGAGGGCAACAAATAAGTGCATATGCATGGCCCTTTCTCTCAATAGCTTGTTTGCTTAAAACAATCTATGCATCTTACTGAAATAATCAATTTCCATTGAAAAACAACATGGCAAAGCTTTTGTGGAGAACATGCAATCAAAGACTCCGTTTTATTCCCTAACATACATATTTAAGTCGCAAATAATTTTCTATTTATATTTTAAAATTATAAAAAAAAATTAAACACGTAAGCGGTGAGATGGATGAGACAATTTTAAGTATTAAATTTCTGCATAAATAGCAGAAACGGCAGAATTCAACTTAAATAGTTTGTTGTTGTTTTTTTTTTTTTTATTTAAAGATGAACATTTGTTTTATAGAAAATTTTTTACATTTTAATTTTGGTTACTAACAAAACTAGGTTGACAGGAATAAATAAAAAAAAAAATTCTATGCAGAACGTATTGGTAAATTAAAATATTATTTATTGATGTATTTAATTCAGATAACTAATAAAAATACTGATAATGAGATATACATATTAAAAAAAATGCAACAGATAATGTGTTTTTATTTAAAAATTTGTTGCTCGTTCAATGGACTTTGTTACCAACCATATGTCTAAAATCGAGGAGCGCAATCAAGTAAACCCACCTACAGGAAGTCCGGTAGCAGATTTATGTTTTTGAAATGTGCATATCTTAAAAAGTTATAAACGATGCTGGGGGAGGTTGGCGACATGGCGAATAATCGAGAGAAAGTATCTCAGTCACAATGTAAAGCCGAGGTCGGGAGAGCATCAGTCGTTCTCCATCAAGGCCTTTTTAAAAGTTGCAATTCTTACGTGAGTGACCGCGGGCAAGTTTGTTCGCGTTACAATATTCATATTGCGAAACCAGGGTTCAGCAGAATATCAAGAAACACTGAAAAACTTTTTGGGGCAGAACGAAGCTTGTGTTAAAATCGAAGAATCTCAGTGCAGAAAGCCATGCTTTGGGACTCCCAAAAATGATCGTGTTCATGAAATTCCATAGAATTTCTTAAAATTTCACAATTTGAAGATTCAATTAGAACTTAAGGAAAATGACTTTAATTTACGCAAAAGCTTTTGTGAAGCAATGTTGAAGAGGCGATGTTAACTGCATCTTCTAGAACGATAAAGCCATCTGAACAGGCACATACTAGTAAATAACTGTAGCGATATAAACACTAATGACCTTTACAATGCAAAAAAGCCAGTGTTTTGTGCACCTTACCGACCAACGGAATCATCGTGCCCTTTTTTTTAATTCCAGAGAACAAGAGATAAATTTAAACAGCGAAAATTATGGGCGGATGATCACAGATTATTTTGATACCTAATTTTCAAACATATCCATCTTACACGCCACACAAGTAGTTTCAACAAGATGCGACGACTCTACATACCCCTAGAGCCAGAAGTTGTAAAAAAAAATGCAATCTTTGAAGAATTCAGTTTAATGAAAATGAATGCAATGCAATCAGAAAATGAAGGCAATGCAATTAGCATTCATTTAGCGATGTAATGATTGCATTCATTTTCTTACCATTCAATTGAATGCAATCGTTTTTGAATTCATGAATTCTTTTGCATTCTTTTATACTCGTTTTGACAATATTCGACTCAAAAAAATGAAGTCGTGTGTAATCAAATACTTTGGATGATCTTTATAGATAGTAAGCAGATCCTAACACCTAACACATTTTTATAGAAAACTTATATATTTAGTAGAACTTAATTAGAACAGTAAATTAAAAGATTGAGAGAAAATGTTTTAAGCTATTTATATTTAAGAAACATTATTTATTTATACAATATTATCATCCAATAGTTTTTCAAAACACCCTATCCTGCACCGATGAGCTCCAATTTTCAAGAAAAAAAACTTACGAGTTACTGACTGCAGTAAGTGACTGCTAAGAGTTTGTAATACTTAATGCCTCTTCCAGTTCCAGATTGTTTGCTTTCAGCAACAACAATTATTCAAAATTGTCGTCCGAAAAAAGTAACCGCCTAGGAATATTTTGAATGTTGGCGATTGAAAATAATCGCTCAACGGCAGCAGATGGGGGAAGAGGTGTGTTGTATTTTAGAAATGTTGCTTTTAAATGTGGGAATCTATTTAACATATCCATCGAAGTTGATGGATTTGCAAGATACACAAAATAATCATTATCTGCTGCAAATTCAAACGAAGTGTTGGCAGAAGTTGAAGCTTGTAATAATTCTTCTGAAAGTTTAATTACAGTAAATTTATGCAATTATGCTTAATGTATGAAGCTTAGGTTTGTCGCTCAAAACAAGCCTTCTCCACAGTAAGAAAACAATATCAATAACAGATTTATCAAAATAGGTAAAATTATTTTTTGTTTGCAGTGTTAGTTTAATTAATTAATTTAATGCTACGTGGAAACAGCCATGTTTAATCAGGTATAATATTATAGTTTAAAGTGTTTTTCTTACCATTTATAAAAAAGTAAAAATATGTAACATCGGGCTGCCCCGGGCAAGCATTCGACAAGTTATACTCTCTTTGAATTGCCTTTCTTACAAAGGCACTTATTTCACTAAAGGAAAGGTTAAGGGCTGATATATATTTCAATTTCACAGCAGAACATACTTCAGATGCCACAATGGCATCATGGACATCCCGTGTTAAATTGAAGTAATTAAAAAATCTCTGAACCAGTGCATAATCTAACTTCGTAACCACATCCAAGTCCATAATCTTCAAATTGTTATTCACTCTGATATTTCGAAGCTTAAACATTACAGTTGAAAATGTAGGAAGCAAATACCCGTATATCATTCCTTTCTGAGCTTGAAAGAAATCGAGTGCTTCAGAGACATATAGGAAAAGCTGAATATAGACCTCTAGGTATTCAAAGTCTGCATCAAATAACTTCTTGATCTCCAGTTGACTGCGGAGCTCACCAAGCTGACTTCGATGCAAAAGAATATCTTTCACCGAATCGAAAAGAGAGTTCCACCTCGTTTTTTTAAGCTGGGATCCCAAAGCTAAAATGATTAGCTCCAGGTCTATTTACTTTGCTCCATAGGTTGGAGCATATTTGCATTACCTTGAAAAATAATAAAAATATATTTTATACATTTTGTAGACTTACGTTTTTGTGCCTAGCGAAAAGTAGTACATTTTGCTTCACAATGGATGTAAAATCTTGCGAAGCCACAAGGTTTAAGGTATGAGTGGCACACCTGACGTGCTTTGGCAGAACATTTTCAAAAACTTGATTCAAAATTCCAACGTCTGAATTTCTCCTTCATCGGAATCCATAGTATCTGAGCCTGCGCTTAAGCAACATGCAGCTTTGCTCTCTATACCGAATTCTTTGAAAGCTTTTACAAAATTTGACCCATTATCCGTGACAGTGGCTACAATATTTGCGTTGTTTAGTCCAAACTCTGCATGAATCTTTTGCAGTATTTTTCGTTTATTTTTTCAAATGAGTGTGCTCCACGAAAACGTGGAAAACTTTAGTCTAGCCAGTGGCATGTGTCACATAAAAAGCTGCGGTGTTTAGTGGACCAAACATCAGCGGTAGTGCAAAAGTTTTTGTTTTTTCCAATTATGTCCTTTATCTTGTCCATAATTCCAAAATAAATTTTGTCAATGACTTTCAGCGCTTTTGGTCTGCTCATAACATTCAAATTGCTGTTACGAAAATGAAGCATATCCCGAAAGAACTTGTCTTCAACTATTCGAATTGGAAGCATGGCCAAAATCAACCTCCGATGTGTTACAATTCATTACATACGTGCACTTCGGTGACATGTTTCTATATGTCGCAACCAGTACATTATTTTCTAATAATATGGCAAGTTTCGACCGTTTTCGTTCAGTATTTTTCCAATAATTGCCGTTTTAACATGGAGAATACAATTTTATCTCCCGCCGCCTATGAGGTACGTAGTATACTTCGTTTTTTGCAAGCCGCAGGAAATGGCGAAGGAAATGGCGCAGCTCAAATTCATTGTCGGTTATGTGCTGTTTACGGCAATACAGTGATGAGTGATGGTTCGGTACGTGATTGGTATAGACAACTTAAAAACGGACGCACAGATGTGCATAATGAAGGAGACCAAAGGCGCAAATCGATCATGAATCAAAACTTGGGTTACCACAAGTTCTGTGCCCGTTGGGTCCCAAAACAGCTCACAGATGTCCCCAAGACCCAATGTAGCAATTCAGGAAAAGCATTTCTCGAACGTTTAGAAATTTTTACAGCAAATTGTGACTGGAGATGAGACTTGGGTATAGTATGTAAACTTAGAAAGCAAAGAACAGTCAAAGCAAAGCACACTCATTCTTAAACAAACCAAAAAAATTCAAACAAACTTTTTCCTATCGAAAAATGATGGCCACAGTTTTTTGGGACAGTAAAGGCATATTGTTGACCGAGTTTATGGAACCTGGAAACACAATAAATGCAGCGGCTTACTGTGAAACTCTACGTAAATTGAGAAGAGCAATCCAGAACAAAAGACGAATGCTTACCAAAGGTGTGGTGCTTCTGCATGACAACGCACGACCACACACTGCTGCACGCACAAAAACTTTAGTGGAGGAGTTCAATTGTGATATTTTTGATCACCCTCCCAACAGTCCTGATTTGGCACCAAGTGATTATCACTTTTTCCCAAAATTGAAATGATCCATTGCATCTCAACATTTTGGAAGTGATGAGGAACTTATGAACGGTGTGAATCAATGCCTCAACGCACTGGCGGTGCCATTTTTTAAGGAGGGTATACAAAAGCTCGTCCCACGTCACAAAAAATGTATAGATTTAAATGGAGACTTTTTTGTGCCAAAAATTAATGTTTTTGGTTTTTTTAAAAAAAATTTTTACACTTCGGAGGTTGATTTTGGAATAGCCCTCGTATTAAGGACAAGTCTGAATATTCTAGTGTACCCAGGTCTCTTAGTTCTACAGTTTTTGTAGGAAGTACAGATTTTGATTACCTTTTAAAGGTACTGGGTGAAAGAACTAAATTATATAAACAGATCCAACTACATGTGCACTGCATATATGTATTGTAGTAGAATAACAAAGTGGTAACACTGCAAAAGATATATTGTAATTGTAAGTGTAAGAGAGTCTGCCGGTAGGTAGGGTTTAGTGCTAAGCAAACCATCGTGAGATACGGACGATAGAAAATAAAGCTAAATACGAAAAGTAAATAAACGTTTTTTTTTATCAGTGCGCGCATAAAGTATGTATGTTCTTATGTAATGTACATATGTACTATGTACAATAGATGTATTGCGTTAAAAAAAAATTAAATGAACACAAAAGAATGCAAAGGAATTCATTAATTCAAAAATGATTGCATTCAATTGAATGGTAAGAAAATGAATGCAATTATTACATCGCTAAATAAATGCTGATTGCATTCGTTTTCGTTGCTTTCCTTTTTGAAGTCAATGAGTGCAATCAGTACTTTGACTTCATTGGATGTTTTTTTGAGAATGCATTCAAAAATGATTGCATTCTTTACAACTCTTAAATCGGGGGTACATCAAAAGTAAAGTCTACACTGATAAATCGCTGTCTGTTACGGACCTGAAAAGAAATATCCGCCGTTAAATGCATTCAGCCAAGCATGTTACAGAACGTGGCTCCAAACATCGTGGTCCACTTCCAACGGATACTTTCTCCTTATATTAAACTAAGTAAAGGAATATGGTATATCTCAATTTTTTTTTTATTCACGTTTAAAAACGTCAGTCTGCCAACGAACACCCTACTATGAGCCACTTTACTCTTCTTTGTCGATGGTCTAATTCGGGTTCAAATAATCTTCGGGCTAGAGTGTTCTCTTCGCGTTCAAGTCACTTTTATTAACGTTTAATAACGTGAAAACTCTGCTGTACTTACAGAAAAAAGCCGCTGAAACATCAAGGTCTGTTATACCATACACGAACTTCGTTCTCTCAGATTTGGCATACTCATCGAAATACTACAGATATAAAGGAAAAATGACAGAGACGGAATAAATGTCAGTTGGTGTGTCAAATCGTAATCCAAGTGTATTCGCGGAGTCTCCACATCAAGAAACCAATAGCGGGCATAACGCTAAGAAATTAGTCGGTTTTGCCATATTCAACGAAGATTTTCGAAAATCCGATCCAAAAAGTATCATAATAGAGGCACAGGTTCTAGCCGAGATTTCAAAGAGGGGTCAAAAGAAAAACAATTGATCACTCAAATGTAAAAACAAAAGCAAACTCTTGGCGTCTCTAACGAAATAAACTGAATTAAGGCGTCCTGTAAAATATTTCTAAGGTCCACAACTTTTCCCTTGCGGTGTTGCACTTCAAAGTCGTAGCGCTGCAACTACTCGATCCATCTCGCAACTTGGCCTTCAGGGTTCTTAAATTGGAGTGGCCATTTCAGAGCTGCGTGGTCAGTCCGAAGAATGAATTTTTGGGAATTCTTCGTAGCCATCATGAACTTGAGAGATCACAGCTCCGACTCCAACATTGCTAGCGTCTGCGTCCACGGTGAATATTTTTCGGTGTGTGGGGTAACCCGCTTAAGTTCTTAGAATGCCTTTTTCACACTCTCCAGACCACCTGAACTGTCGGCCTTTTTCCGTAAGTTGGTGCAGGCTCTTCGCAATACCAGCAAAGTCGTTTACGAATCTCCTGTAGTAAGTGGCAAGTCCCAAAAAGTTTCTCAGTTGGTGTTTATCTTTAGGGGCAGGCCAACTTTTGTCAGGATCCATTCTTACTCCTTCCGCTGATTTAATATAACCCAGATATTTTACTTCCGGACGGAACAAGGTACACTTCCGGATTCAGCTTCAAATGAGCACTTCGCATCCTCTCAAACACTTATTTTACAACAGATTTTCGCGATGCTCCTCGAACGTCTTGCCTCTGACGATAACATCGTCCAAATACACTAAGCAGGCTCTGAAGGTAGGCGGAGCGTTGTACAGTCCAAACGGCATCACTGTAAACTGTCAGAAACCGCTTCCTGTAGCGAAGGCAGAGGCAGTTTTCTCACGATCCGTACGACCGCTCTTCAAGTCAAGAGTTGAAAACCATTTCGCTCCAGAAAGCGTATCCAAAGTTTCATCGATCCTCGGAAGTGGATAGCTGTCTTTTTAGTGACATCGTTGAGACATCGGTAGTCTAAACAAAACACCGTATTGCTAACTTTCTTCCGACCGGTGTTGCACAATTTGCTCTTTACAGATAATGTAAAATCCAGAGTTTGAATAAGGCAGAGCTTATGAAAAAAACTGGCATTAAGGACTTAGGCGAGACTCAATACTGTCTGGAAATTCAGGTGACAAGAGACAGAAAAAATGGTCAAACAATACTGGATCAAACAGCTTGCATCGAACCAGTTCTGAGACGGTTCAGCCGAAGCATGGGGCAAAATAATGAAGCAGAGATGGGGCTATGCATAATTTTCCTTATTAAATTGCGATTTGGAGTCTTCCGTACGCAGCACAAACAAGCCATACCATATCATTCGCAGTGAGGTTCCTCAGAAAATTCAAATCTAATCCTGGCAGGTAGCATTAGCTTCTGTCAAACGTATTTTGAGATATTCAAGAGGAAAATCAGATGTTAAAATAATTTTTAAAAGTGCGGGGAACAACAAAATCTTAGGATATACGGATGCAGACTATGCATTCGTTCGCTGTTACAAGTTTCAATTGTTCGAGTAGAAAACAACAAACAATTTCTCATTCCACCATCAAAACAGAGTATATGGCTCTCGCTCAAGTTACACAAGAAGCTTTATGGCTCAGTATGATGGCAATAGAAAGTTACAGGTATCATCGAACGACAATATACAAGTAATACAAATTGGGTGTGACAATCAAAGTGCTCTTGAACTATCCAGAAACTCACTTCATCATGCACAGACGAAACACACTGATGTGCAGTATCACTTTCTCCGAGATGCAGCCAAGAAAAAGCGAGTCGTGTTCTTCAAGGTGCCATCAGAAAGGGTTATTGTAGATTCCTTAACAAAGCCCGTCAATAATCAAAAGCACGAGTAGTGCAGAACAGCTATGGGGATTCATGTCAACTAGAATCAATAGTAGCAGAGCATGTCAATATCAAGTGGGGTTGTTGAAATGTGTGAACCACCTTAAGAGTATGATAGTGGTGCCACCTCTCCCTCAATCTCGTTGTTACTACATTGTAGTCAATTTGTTTTCTTTTATTAGCTAATCAACCTATGTTGTGTATCAGACGTTTAATAAAATATTAAGTTCATACTAGATGGAGTGAAAAGTGACCTCCTTGGGAATTAAAAGAAAAAATTTTTGTAAATGTTTTTTTATATTATTCAATATAGTCCTCTTTTAGTTTGATACACTTATTCCAGCGATTTTCCAACTTCTTGATCCCGTCCGAAAAGTAATTTTCCGGAAGGTCTGCAAAATACTCCTCCGTGGCGTCGATGATTTCCTCGCGTGAGCTAAATTTGTTATTGATGCGCCATCTTTTGAGGTTTGGGAAGAGATAATAATCCGAGGGATCCAAATCCAGTTACCAATCGACGCCAAAAATCCGCCCGATTCCGCATCAGCAAGTCCAAACATTCTTTCGAAGTGCTCTCGCGTTCGTGTTTTTGGTCAAAAGTGAGCATTCGCGACACCCAGCGGCAGGATAACTTTTTCATATGCAGAATATTACCCAAAATATGGCGTGTGCGCTCAGTACTAATCTTTGTGGTATCCGCTAGCTGGTGCACCTTCACTTTACGGTCAGCCAACACCATTTCATGTATTTTTTTGACATTGTCTTCTGTAACCGCATCGGAGGGCCTGCCGCTGCGGAGTTGATCGGTAGTGGAGTTGCGGCCACCACGAAACTCTCGAAACCAATATTTGACGGTGTAATCTGACGGAGCATTAGCCCCATAATATTTATCCAACTTTTTTTTTGTTTCCTTCGCCGTTTTGTTTTATGAGAGAACGAAAATCGTTTTTGTGCATACACAACATGATGCCAAACACGTCAACACAATCAGCTGTCAAAACAAAACTAAAGACAGTATCGCACTGAAATTTGGCATGTCTGCCTAAATATGAACGGACTTCAAGGCACCATAACCTTTTTTGTAGTAGCAGCGCATTCTGGTGGTCAGGGAGGTCACTTTTCACTCCATCTAGTATTCCAGCGTTTACTAAAAGTTGCGTTTTATTTCATATTTAAATCTAAATCACGTGATCGAACGATGATTGGATAAAGTGTGAAGGCTAGAAATCCACACCACACCAGACTTAACAGCTTCGTTGGAAGCTCTTCAACCGAACAATAGTTATTGGGTCAATGGCCATAGAACTGGAGAGTTCTATTGTTTGATGTCATTCGGCGATAAAGAAAATAAACGTCATCATCACATGATGATATCAAAATCTTGACTAAGCAAAAGTCTGATAATTATGGAAAAAAAAGTTTGAGCTACTATACTTGCATATAGTGATTCTTTTTGGAACAGGGATTTAAAATTTAGTTTTAAAACAACTCCAAGAGTCTGAGGATAATTTATGTTTTTGTTTATTTTATCAAAAAAAAAATGGTTCACATCCTAATTAGTTTGGGCCCTTACTCTGAATGGAGAAAAGCACACTCTATCCGCATCTGCTGTGCTTTTGAATCTACATAATATGCAGAACACACTTTTCCCGATCACCTTTTCGATGGTATTCCTTAGCGTCATATGGTTTGACTTTTCGTTTATGCGATACAGCAAACAATTCATCATGTATACGTAGTTGAGGATCTATTGTCGTGTCACAAAAGTCCCAACCAATATCTGATGCAACTTCTGTAATGCAACGTCGTATTCCCACAGTTGCAGTTAGATTTTTTACTCTTAGAATAGATTTCTTTACATCGAAATTAGATCAATCCCAATAATCATTTACCAAACTACCCTTCGATCTTTCCTGTGTTATGGGCATAACTTCTAGATGCGTTTTATGGAGTTATGAGGGATCAACTTTCTCAGTTTACACCCCTTTCTTTGGTTCTCCATGATGATTATTGGATTATTTTTTTTATAGATTTTTTTTTTTAAGATTTTCGTCTCTCGTGATAAGGCCGTCAGTGAATGCATATTGACTAATTTGAGAAATTTGAGGGGAAGGAAAGGATGTTTTTCCCAATGCGCTCGGGAAATGATGTTGCGCTCGTTTTGAAATGATGTCCATTTGAATAGCTGCCGTCTTCACATGTTTTTGTCGAAAACTTCATCATAGGTGGGGCATTCATTTCCAAAAACTTCTGGAGCTTTATCCGAAGTAGCGTGGTCTCTCCCATGGGATTTATTATTGGTTTTTGTAGAGCAAGTATTCGTTTTGTAATTTTTGCTTGTTCCGATGACTTATAATAATCGTTAGCAGATATTTTTGGAGCATGATTTTTCGGAACTGAAATATGAAAACTTAAAGACAAAAAAGTGCAACGACATAGGAATTTTACCGAATTTCAAAGATTGTAGATTATTGCGAGGATCTTTACTGAAGCATGTATAAATTTCTTCCTTCGGAACAGTCGAAAAGTACTGAGAAATCAAACAAAAATGATTACAATAGGTCGAAGCCATGAGTTTTGATTTACATATGTACCTTGAAATTTTCTTTATTTACAATGAATTTCTTCACACACCTGGAATTCATGACCGAAAGAAATGATTTTATCGATTTTTTAAGCCAGAAAACTATACATATGGATATGTATGCTCGTATTTGTTTTTTTTTTTTCAATTAGAATAAAAATGAGTGCTATGTTGTTTTTAAAAAACCTAGAATTTAGATACGATCGGAGAAAAGTGGATAGGAAACAATAATGAAACAGGTGTACGAGGGTAAATTCATCTGAGCTCACACCCCAAAAGAAGGAAAGAAAAATAGCAAAACTTTTCATAATTGTGAGATTAGACCATAAAATACTGGATAAAGATCATACTAAAAGATTTGATAACTAATCAGAGTTGCAATCAACTGCCGATCAATTTGACAATAAGTCCTATATCGCTACCGTTATGTGTGGAGGATCAATGATCATGCTGCCCAAACATTTGTACTACTAATGAAACCAATATTGTCACTTATTAACTGACACACGTAGTCAACGGCCTCGCCGCACTAAAAGCATAGGTTCCCACTCAGCACGAGCAGCCGCTTGCTTGTCGAAATGTAGTCAGATACCTTTGGATCTGGCCAGATGCAAAGATGCTTTTGCCCTTACAAAGAGACTGTTTTATAGCAGCCAACTCGATGCGAGGGTGAAGGTGATCTGCTACATGACCCTTATCCGGCATATGCCTGTATTTGGATGTCCCGTGTGGTTCAACGGGGAGCAGGTTTATTGGAAAATATTCGGCTGTTTGAGAGGGCTTGTCTTCGCTTATACAGAAACCAGAATCTGAGTACATAAAATTATATCCTAATAGGGCGAACCTAATAAGAGTGAACAATTTCGTCATTAAGTTCACTCGAAGGTACATTGCAAGTGTAATGACCTCTTCGAGCAACTCAACTCTCCGTCGTAGTCGAGTCGCCTGTCCGCAGCTGCTCGAATAACTTGATCTCCGGGAGATCCACGTGGTTCGAATAGCTGCGGACAGGCGACTCAACTACGTGGATCTCCCGGAGATCAAGTTGTTCGAACAGCTGCGGACAGGCGACCCCACTACGAGAGAGACGTTGCACATAAGGCGATAGGGAGTTGCTCGGCAGCACCAACAATTTTTGTGGCTTGTTGAAGGAGAGGAAGCTTCTTCATCGAATTCCTCCAGTTCTATCTAACTCCATAGGGAACAAAGTCGGTCTGCCCAGCTTTTTAGCCGTGGTTGGCTTAAAAAAAAATACAACTGGAAATGGAAATATATTTTTTCATATCCGCTATACCAACACTAACTAAATTCTATTTGCTCTCTTCACAGCTCTCTGTTCATCTCTTGCTGTCGTGATACGTTTTCCTTACCTTTGGTAAAACTTTCAAACATTGTTCCTGTAGTGGCACATCTCTGAATCGTGGAGCTGATGTTCCATCTTCTTTTGCTGGTAGAGTGCACGAGTCGCTCTCGACTTTTGCATATGCAGCTTCAATGTAAGCTGTTTTGCTACACATGCATGTCTGAACTATTTATCAAACAAGGGGTTTCATGGGAAACGTAACACACACATCAGCTGATGCATTCCTGATGGCTTTTTTGGCATCAATGCTATTAATATTCAGCACTTGATGCATTTTGGAAAGAAGTTGAAGAAAGAGTTAAAGATACGGGATTCAACTTTAAATTACACAGTATTTTTTCATTACTTCGCACCGGAGATATCGATGTAGGAATTTTCAGATATTTATACTACATGAGGGTCTTACGTCGGTCGAAACATGTTGGTCGAGAAGCTCGTAGAAACATTCTTTAGAAGTATCATGTATTTCGTCTTTATGGGGTTTGAGCCTTTATAAGGCTGATGTTGTTTAATTTGGCCTTGATGTGGATTGTTGCAAAACGTCCGCTCACATGCCGATATCTCAAAACGCTGTGCTTTAGTTTCAAGCTTACAACAAATCGGCACTTAAATATAAACAGTCACCAGAAGATATGCCATAATTTGTCTCACTCGTTCTATTCAGTTCAGTTTCAGTTTATATGCATTTTTATTCTCATTCATTAATTAATTCTTACATGCTAGACAAAAAAACGCTTAAAAATTAGCTTAATTAACTTAAAATTATCTTATTCTAACTTACTGGCCCTATGCGGGCACTCTAAGTTAAACCTAACACTTAAACTATTCCTTTCGACGAATCTTACGTTACATGTTTATACTATCTCCATTCATTACTAAAACTAAGAAAACATTTTTTAACAAAAACTTAGCAACATGACTTTTATTTTTTACTTTATTATAAAACTTAAAACTAACACTTACAAACTACCTAAGAATAAATCTTAATCTACTTAACCTACTTACATCTAATACATAACATACACATACAAATATATATATATATACATAATAAATATATACTTAATATATAAATATATGTACATATATATACTTTTTTTTTTAATTTTTATTTTTTATTTATTTTTTTTTTTGTTTTTATATTTTTTTTTGTTTTACTTAAATCTAACTTAATCCTACCTAAAACCATGTAAGCCGGCCATGGCTAAAAGAACAGAAAAAAAAAATTAGGCTGACCGACTTTGCTTCACATGAAGCTACCTATTGCTGGAGGAATAAGACGACGACGCATCCTCTCTTTCAAAAAGCCACCAAAATTGCTGGTGCTGCTGAGCAACATTCCTCATGTCGCGACTCCCTACCGACCTACTGAACCGGAGACGCTCCGCACTGCCGTGTGCGACGTCTCTGTCGTAGTTGAGTCGCCTGTCCGCAGCTGTTCGAGCAACGTGGAAGATTAACGGCACCGCCAATCTGTCCTGGATCAGACCTTTGCTATCTAGGTAGAGGAACGCTTCTGGAGGGACAAAAGCGTCAAAGCGAACTCTCTCATGATACATATAATTGGGGTAGTAAGCCCCGGAGATCAGGTTGTTTGACGATGTCATTGCTCTTGCAATGCGCCTTCGAGTCAACTTAATAACGAAATTGTCCACTCTTATTAGGTTCGCCCTATTGTACAAGAATTTTATGTACTCAGACTCTGGTGTTCTGTATAAGTGAAGACAAGCCCTAAGGCAAGCCCTCTCAAACACCCGAATCTTTTCCAATAAACTTGCTCTCACGGGGCATCCAAATACTCGTACAAGCATGGGCCTGATAAGGGCCATGTAGCAGATCACCTTCACCCTCGCATCGAGTTGGCTGCTATAAAACAGTCTCTTTGTAAGGGCAAAAGCACCTTTGGCTCTGGCCAGAGCAACATCTATATGTTTGTTAAAATACAGATATTGATCTAGCCAGATCCCAAGGTATCTGACTACATTTCGACAAGCAAGTGGCTGTCCATGTTGTCCGACGATAGAAAACTTTCGCCAATTCTTTCTGGTATCCCTAGAGGCCCCAGACAAAGGCGTCCTAAACAGAATGGTTTCCGACTTCTGAAAGTTGATTTTCAACTTCCAGTCATCGCAATATCGCTTAATTTTGTCGAAGTCACGCTGCAAAAGTATGTTAATGACCTCAATCTTTGGACCTGATCTGTACGCGATTAAGTCGTCTGCGTACGCTATGGCATGGTGAAGTGAACCTATCGGATTACTTGTGTAAATGCTGAATAGGATCGGCGAATTTACCGCACCCTGTCGCAGACCGTTTTCAATGTTAAATGTTCTAGCAGAAGTCACATCGCCATTCTTCACGATGAACTGTCTACTGGAGAGCATATTAAAAAGAATATAGAGCAGTGGTTTACTAATGCCCAACCTGTTCAACTTGAAAAAAAGTCCCTCTAACCATACGGTATCGAATTCCTTTTCCAAGTCAATTAAGCAGGCACCAGTGCACTGTTTCTTGCCTTTGTTCCATTGGATATCAGAAACCAGTTTAGACGCAGCATGAATGATATCATGCCCCGCCTTGAAACCGAATTGATTATCCGGAACTATATTTTTGTCCTCAACCCACTTAGTCAGGGCTCTATTGATTACCTTCTCGAAAACCTTACTGATGTTTGGAAGAAGACTGATCGAGCGGAGATTCGCCGGATTGGAAGTATCTTTATCCCTTTTGGGAATGGGATGTACCACCGCAATTTTCCAATGCGCTGGATAATGGGCATTATTAAATAGGGTGGTATAAATGTCTACCGCTTCTAGTGGGATGACTCGTTCTATTGTTAAGCAATCTATGGCTTCCGCTAGTTATTCGCCTGCATGTGGCCTATTCGAGGTCCGCATATTTCGTGTGCGTAGGCGTCCCCCTTTTGTATTGTTTGCTAAGGACCAGGCCCTTCCTTGCTCTGAAGACCCACCCCCTTTCTTAGACCGCTTGGCAACAGGAGCAACGTATTCCAAGTCCAGAAACCTTTCCTGATTTCAAAAACAATATTCCACTGTTTACCTAAGTTCCTTTAATTGTACTCACTTACTTAGACGGGGCTACAGTTCGGGATGGAGCAGGGCCTCAGCTAACATGCTTCTCCAGTTAACGCGTTCTTTTGTCACCTGCTACCAGTTGCACACACGAAATTGCCTTAGGTTCCTTTCCATTTGTGTAGTAATTAGGTCGTCCTCTACTGCATTGTCCTTCTGGGCTAGAGTTGAAACATTTTCAGGCAAAGGCACTGGTGTGCATACGTTCAAGGTGATCTAGTCATCTAAGCAGAGCTTTTCTGACGATGTCGGCATGGCTGTGGGCTGCACAGCACAGTTCCCTCTTTAAACGTCTCTTCCATTGATGAAGACGGGGACCTCGAAAAGTCCGAGAGCATTTTCATTCGGTTTCGTAAGTGTGTCCTCTGCGCCGTGAAACAGGGTCCAGTATAGAGTCTTTTTGATTGCATGAAAGAGGGCTTTTCTTCGCAATTTCCTTTTAAGCCCAAAGAAGCAGCGATTAGTAAGAGCGATTCTTCACATGATTTCCGCGTTAGTTGTTGGAGTTGATAGCGAAGTCGAAGTAGATAAAGTCGCTTACTACGACAAAGTTGTAGCTGTTTATTGACCTTTCATCCTAGGCGTCGATGTTTCCCTCTTTGTTAGCAGCATGTATTGTACTTTGTTTTTTTTTTTTCCTCCATTAACACCTCGCTGTGTTCTTTCCACCACATATGGTATATCAATATCGTCTACGTATACGAGTTACTGAGCAGGCTTTTAAAAGAAGGCGCATCTGGAGTATTTACAGAATGTAAAAATCATAACCGTTGGTATGGCCTTATTTAAGTCGTTTTCTGACATTGCAGGTCTCGATTTTGTTATTACCGACCTTGACGGAATAACGTGCATTGTCATTCTGCACAGTCTAATGAGCTTGGAAGGGGTGCCAAACCTAGACATGACTCTGTATAGTTCGACTCTATAGACGCTATCATATACGACTGTAAAATCAGTGAAGGGGTGACATGTACTGATTGGGAATTTTGAGTTTTTTTCAAGATCTGCAGTAATGTGAAAATTTGATCTTTGATGGAATTTCCGAGCCTAAAATCACATTGATAGTTGGCGATCAGACTATTGACGCATATGACATATAGAACTGTATATATGAGATATTGAGGAGACTTTTTCCCCTCTAGTTGCAGCAATTCAGTTGGCTTCCTTTCTTTAGGATCGGACAAGTAATACTGAGGTTCTATTCGTCGGTCCAGATTTGAGAGACGGATGCTCCGTATTCAAGCATCGCCTTCTGCTTTAAACAGCTGGACAGTTAACCTGACTTCATCTTAGATAAGTGATCGGAAATGTTGTCTCTCATCGTCCACGTTGAATGGTTCATTCTGCCCGACAGTAGGATGTTGTTTGTCATCACTTGAAGTCTGCTTCCCGAGATCTTTCTTTCTGTTTCTGGGGAGCTTATGTTCTAAAGCTAATTCACTATCGATGCCATAGATTGAAAGTTAAAGTTGTATTCGTGTAAGAAATCGTTTGCAAAAGTGTATATACAATACATATGCATGTATATGACAGCTGATGTCACCCCTTCTACTCCAGACAATCTTTATTGTCTTCACCTCCAAATACTTTATAGTAGTTCATGTAAAATATTCTCCATGCTGAATTTTAACAACACGGTTGAGCCGGTCCTTTATAGTGTTGCATTGCTTCTTTACATAAAACTCGCACTTATAAGTTTATCAAGTCAAGTCCAATCGGACATGGCTGCCATAAGGAGGTATAAATAACACAATTGATGTATGGCCACAGCTACAGTCCTGTGCGCCAGGTTGACCTAGCGCAGCGCCTCTCTTATCGTTCAACAGCCAACCACCGAATAAAACAATTTACTAGATAAATAAAACTATTATTAATTAAAATGAAACAAAAAAAAAACTACATTATCTCATGGAAACAGAAATTTTTTCAAAATTATCATTAATTTCACGTAACATATACAGTCCATTACCCGAAGTAAATCCACTTTAACAACAACTCTACTACAATTCGGGTTCTAACGTTACGTTTTGTTGCTGAATGCTGCCAGTTACTTGATTTGTTATCTCGATAAATCAAACACCACCTCATCTGACAGTTGTGAAATTTAAAATTCGAATGTTGCATTGGTTTGAAAGTTTTCTGTGTTTTTGCGATTTAAGCACAAATTGTCGAAAATAAAAGAAAAAAACGCTATGCAGATGCCACGGCGCACAACAGAATGTGAAACGCCACTACCCGCTGCACGACATTCAAGGTGAAATTCATGTAGCAACACCAAACATGTTTCAAATTTTTAAATTTTTTAGACCAAGTCGACTGCAACAACCCAGCCGTCGACCATCAGTTCGAGAGGGCTCGTTAACTAGAAGTTCCTCCGCAGAACCACTTAACACGTTAAGCGTTCCCGGTATCCATTTATGGTCTTCATCCAAACGACAGCGTAGCAATAGCGTCAGCAATGCGCGTACGCCGCAGAGAACACCAACTCGCATCACTCCATATAAAGGAGTTCACACTGGTGAAAAGCATAGACCGCCGATCAACGATAAACGCTGGATGCAAGAACAAATTTTCAGAATCACGGAATACCTGCAAACAGTCGACAACGTGAACACTGATTTTCTAAACCGCGGCGGTCTCAAGACTATGTCCATCAAGGAATTTGTTGGCATGGTGAATTATTTCCTCAAATTTGTAGCTGGGAATAAGTTTACAGTGGGTGCCAATCATGTAGAGAGCATCTCCAAGATCCTTAACCAAATCGACTACCCCTACACCATGAACAAGTCATGGCTGAAAACTCCAACAGCTTTACATGCATTCGGCAACGTGGTCATGCTGTTTTCGTACTTTATGGAGTTTATTCCTCCTGCAGATAATCTGGAGTCGTTTAGAAAAAATTATAGTGAGGAGTCTCCGGACATGGATCTTGCAACCAAGCTGTATACGATGGCTGAAGAGGGTTTCGCTTTGTGGAACAACAAAGAAGACGAGAAGTTAGAGAAACTACAAAGGGCTGCAGTGGACGAACTAGTATTCATAAAAACATCAATCCTCGGTTGTGATGCATTCGACGAGGAAGTAGAACAAATGAATGCCAAACTTGACAGCATCACCAGCGAAAAAGCTATCATCGCTGACGAAGAGGAATATTTCCGGCTAGACAAGGAGGTGAAAACAAATCAAAGAAGGATCGTCAAGCTGCAGAAAATCCGCCAGGAGAATCAAAAACTTATAAAGCACTTCGAATCCCAACTGAGCGTTCAAAAAGAACAAACCGAGAAGATGAAATCCCGCATCGATGAGATTCGCAATGTCGTAGAATCCCAGGTTATATCAATTGAAGCGCGCAACGAACTTATCGAAGAAGTGAGCCAGATGCAGTATATTCTAAAAACAAAGAAACAATCAGTCTGTGACCTCCAGGAGATGGATCACCAAAGCCAGATCTTATTGTCTAGACACATCAAGCAATTAGCTGAAAAAGTCGCCAAGTTCAACAGCTACATCCGACAAATAATGCCAGAGTTCAAGGATTTTGTGACGGACACCGAAAGTCTTTGCCTGCATCAGAAATCCAAGACCGAATTGCAGGACCAAATCGATGACATTGTCAAGTTCTTGAAGAAATTGCAAAAGCACATTGCCAACCAGATAGAGGAACTTTCTAACCAAAGCGAGGCGGCTGAGGGCCAGATAAAATTGATTTCGTATGAAATAGCCGAATGGATCGAACCGAAAACTAAAGAGATGATGGAGAATGCAAAGACCCAGCAAAAGATTGTCGAAGAGCTGGATCGTGAGATGATTGCTGTAACTAATTTCAAAACAAATCGAGTCAACGAATTGACACAGAAGTGGAAGCAAACAAATGATTCGGTTGAAGTTCTAAAAAGGGGCATTGAACGGAATAGAGAGGAGTTGCTAAGAAGAAGAAAAGAGAACGAGGCTATGATGACCTTGGTAAAGGAACGGTTTGAGGAATCGCTAACGATTAGGGACGCACAGATAAAGCGATTCCACGATGCCCTTCAGGTGTTGCACAAAAAGTGCGCTGATGCGAAAGGAATGCTGAACATATGAAGATCAAGAATTTTGTTTATAATTTATGTTGTGATTTCCTTACTTCTTTTTTTTTTTTAAGAAATAAAAACAGTTTCATAGTTAAGGAGTTTTGATGGCGACAGTTTACAGTTACACCATGTCCCACCGAAAAGTGCTATTTGACAGAGTTTGGCATCATGCTTTTTCATCACGAATGCGTATATTTGCTTTTCATATTTGTTCCCGAACTCATGTCCCTGCTCTTCGGCTGTAGAACGGGAACGGAAACGTATGTTAAGCTTATTAAATTCCGATACTGACACCATAACCATCAACACAGTGGAATTTCCAAAACACAATGTTGTCGCTAAAACGAAATCTAAACATCCAGCCATTATCCATGAATGGAATTTCCATCATTGAAACCAAAAAACTTTCAATTCTCGCTATGTGTGTCAATGAAAACATATTCGATGTAGTCAAAAATGCTGCTAAATATCTGGGTTTCCTCAGGCGATGTAAGAAATACTTTCCCGCTCTCATCTGGTCTCAATATATAAGAGACTTATCCGCCCAAAATTGGAGGACAATGCCCACATCTTGGCAGCTGTACCCTTTGCCCTTGTTAGGCATGATATAAAAGCGTGTGACAAAACTCATAGACGAGACTAATATTACGCAGTCAATTGACATCCTTGAACACCGACGAAATGTCTCTTCCCTCACCCTGTTCTATCATTATTTTCAGTCACCACCAGTGCTCCGCCGAAATTGGCGATGCTAAGAATGTTCATCAGTACACCCCTAAGCCTACTTTCGGGAGTAATATGAAGTATCGTGATTCTTTCCTGACCCGAGCAACTCGCTTATGGAATGCTCTCTCGAACTCTTTATTACCTAGTTATTATAACTTGCAAGCATTTAAGACCAACGTTCATCTCTTTTTTTTTTCCTCCCACCCTCCCGGCAGAGAGGGTATTAAAAACCCCTGACAGCTCTTTTCCGCTCGGAATCTTGACTGTCAGTCAGTATCACATCTCCGCAGAACGAAATGAATCGCTTTACGTTTGAACAACTTTAGGAAATATTACAAACTTATTTCAAAAGTGAGTGCTGTGCTGCCCAAACAGTGCGTCCATTGAAAAGAAGTTTTGGCCGAAATGAAGTTCGTGAGACTAGCTAGCTTGCGGACATCACTACGTACCTACGTACCGACGAGAACGTGGCTGCTGTTGCCGAGAGTGCTCGACTCAATGCAGAAAAAGCGACTCGCCATATGTAGATCTCAACAATTCAACATCTCGCGCTAATGAATATTTACACAAAGATCTCGGATTATTCCTTTACAAAGTCCGATAGAATCAGACTCGATATCGCTTCTCAGCTTGGGTCTTACAACAGCTCGAATTGGACGTCAAATTTGGCCGAAAAATAATTTTTTCTGACGAGGCGCATTCTCACCTCGGCGGCTATGTTAACAAACAAAGTTAATACATCTGGGGATCGGAAAACCCGCACGTGATTGTCGAGAAGCAAATGCATCCGCAGACAGTTACAGTTTGGTGCGGATTTTGGAGTGGTGGCGTCATTGGTCCATTTTATTTGGAAAATTCTGCTGGAAACGCGATTTCGGTTAACGATGAGCGATTCAGAGCCAGGATTACCGCCCCATTTTTGTGGGCTGAAATTGAAAACATGGACTAGGACGCATTTTGGTTCAGGTACGATGGCGCGCTATGCCACACAGTCCATCATACAATCGATCTTTCACGCGCTAATTTAGGTAATCGTGTTATCAGCCGCTATGGCGATGTAAATTGGCCGCATCGGAGCTACGATTTGATCCCGTTGAACTTTTTTTTTTGTGGGGTGCCCCTAAATATCGATGTTATGCGGACAATTCAGAAATGATTCAAGGGGGAGAGTACGATAACTTAGGCGCCAAGTACAAACATACATATTACCCAAAGTAAATAATTTGCTGCAGCATTCGAAGATGTGAATTTTCTATAATGCGAATGAGCAAAACTTTGTCATTAATGTGAACTCTGTGCTTTTGTAATGAGTACTGTAGATGAAGAGTATTCGCCTGCATATTTTTTCAATTTTCTCAAAAACTAGAAGACAGAAGACGGCTTTTTGTGTTTGATTCAGAATTGATATAAGCATTGACCACAAAAAGCCACTTTAGTACAATACTTCATTTCACAATTTTGGTCTAAACTTTTTTTTTCACCTTTTTTATCAAAATTTTGAGTTTGCATGCGATTTTTTCAAAAACTATTGACATAAATAACTTAGTTTAAATTTAGGATTAAAGAACAGGTTTCTGGCTTTCAAAACCGGTATAGTACTTCATTTTAAGTGTTGCCGTTGTTTTTTAATAACTTTTTTTCATTTTAAGTAATTGCCCCTACCTTCTAAGCGGGGCGAGATAGACCCCCCTCCCATGGTAAAAAATGCTTGTATTGAACTGTTCTACAAAAAACCGTTATTATTTCTTGGCGCCTAAGTTATCGTACTCTTGCCGATTCAAGCCCTTAAGGCGGGTATGGTCCGAGCCATTCGTGAGATAGAGCCAGAAGTTCCACTTGGTATAAGTCGAGGCCGACCTAAAACCTCTTACTGCTCTTAGGGTCACAGCACCCAGTACTTATTGCAACTCTACATTGGGTTAAACCAACAGGAAGACTATTCCCGCGACTTTGGGTTTAAATCACAGCCACCATAACGCTCCCACAAAGGGGGCCTACCTCAACAAGTCAGGCCCGGACCGAAATCCGGGGGCTCCTGACTCCCATGGATTTAAGTCCTGGTAGGGACTACCGGTGGTCCTGCCGCCAACTTGTAACTGATCAAATCGTAGCAACCTTCGGTGGCATCATCTGAAGATGTTTACGATAAGACCAGTAATATGCTCTGCCCCCGCAGAGCATTGATGGGCGAAGCCTTGATAATTAGGCCGGGGCCCGGCAGGATGTACATATGTATGTGCTCAGACGAATAAGTTTAACAGTGATGCCTAAGCAGATATGATTTTATAAGTCCTTCCTTGCTAAATCAAGGGCCGCTGTTTTTTTATAATTGGGTAAGGGATCCCTCTAAGATCCCTGTATAAGTAATCCTTTCAGATTATCAGCAATCACATTGACTTCATTGCTACGTCCTTATTTCTGCATGCCTCGCTTCCGAATCTTTATCAGTTGCATTACAATATTTTTTAACCTTCTGGTAAAACTTTTGAACGTAAATTCTGCAGTAACTGCTCTCAATGGCACTTATGTTAAATATTTTTTTTTCTTTTCTATTCCTTCTTTTTTTTTTTGCTTGTAGAGCTTGTGAACAGCACTCGTTTTTCTTTCCACCATTGCCTTACACGGCTCTTTTATCGCTGCATAAGCGATACCGGTATTCTTCATCAAAACAGTGGTATCGTTGTGGTTGGCTAAAACCTATATAAACTGATGGCTTGCTGATAATCTCCCAACATAACTTCTACGCTTGATATTGGTAGCATACGACTGCCCAAGTTGTTTTAGAAGAATGGATCAAATAGGGCTCCAGGAATCTCTTATGAATACAGCCATTCGACCTTAAAACATTGGACAGTATTTGGTTTTTGTTTGTTTTGGGCCCCGGGAATGCGAATACGGATACGCATTTTGGCTGAAAGCAGTAGTGATCCGATATAAGGATCTCAAAACAAATACTGTCGATCGTAGTATCGCAGATCACAGTATGATTAACGTTTGATCAGAGATGAAATTTTGCTCCAATGCAAGGTTGATTAGCATGAGTTTTACAAGAGAGTGCCCTGCAGGCTATACTATACACCTATGTCGGCAAAGATGTAATCCTTTCCTAAACTCCTAACGTCGTGCTTTTGACATTGCTCGCATATCTGGTGGAGAAATTCCACTCTCTTTGGGAATCTCTATCCAGGCGTGACTGCATATCATATCCCATATCAAGCTCTTTCCTTCCTAATCACAATAATGTGCAAACATTCAAAACCAACGTACATCAGTTTCTCTTTCTTCCCTCTCTAATTTTCATTTGCTTGCGCTGTGTACAAACAGTTTAAGGGTTCACTAAATTCCTTGAGCCAATTATAAAAGAAAAAGGGAAATAGTAGTGAACTAAGTCTTGATCGTCCCTGTTTATATTTTTTGTAAACGATAAGATGAAAATGGCGGTAGAGACAAAAGGCAAGAGTAAACTAAACATAGCGATCAATTGCACGTTAAATTAAAATAGGAACTACGCTAAGAAAAAAAACAGAAGAAAGCTATAACTAGAATTGGTCGGTTAGCAATAGGAGTATTGTATCAAGACAGGAAGGGATTCTATCGCCGAATTATGTTAAAGGCGACCAGTGACGATATCCAACACGGAACAAACAAATTTGGCAGTAATTTTAAAGAGTATTCTAAGATTTTGACCTGGGACCCAAACAAAACTCAGCGAAATTTGTCTTCCAACTACGTTCTTTCGGGTTAGCTTGGATTAGCAGACACATGTTTTCCTAATGAGAAATGATATCTAACGGTGGAAGATTCATCTAGAGCAGAGCCAGAGAAAGCCCCATGCTACCGATATAGACCATTCTTTGGAATCTGGTACTACCAACGCGTATTACACAAATTGTCTTATCATACTAGATCCAATCGGTGACAAGTCCCATATCTGGCCGACAATTTCTTGACAATGCCAGAAAGCCGACAGTGCCCTAGATGTTTTCGACGTTTTGATATTTATTCCAAAGAAGTTTGTTATCTAAGATGACACCAAAATATGCCTTTAAGCACTAGATGACTCAGACCAGTCGTAAGAGAACGACTTCAATTTAGAGGCGATTGACTGCAAGGAAGCAACAGCGATAAGATATATCAGCTACGGAGGGTTGGGTTACTTAACTCACTCCCCGCTTTATTGATGGGAGCTAGTTGTGAGCCAACTCTGATTAGGTTACTTGGAAATTAAGTCTCAAGCACGAAACAGAGAATGTCTTCTTTGGACTCACTATACATAAGTGTCATCATCTTCTGAGTGTTTCCGATCTTTCTGATTTACCCCGAATGTTTCGATCTTTCCACAAAAGGCACTTCTCGTAAGTAACCTGTAATCTAAATAATCTGACACATTTTTCCCATTTCATCGGGGAATGAGCTGTCTGCAGTTTTTTATGGCTGAGCACGTCAGTTCAAAACATTTGGTGTTGCACAACTTTCTCTGCCTTCTATTTCGTTCCAAGTTTAGGGAGGTCATGATGAACTTTCCGAGCGACTGATTAAAACATGTCCAGTTCACTTTTCGCGCATCTGATTCTGAATTCGAAGTACCTATGGTCTGATATGGAAGTCTCCGACAGTACTTTTCAAGCGGTAATCTTCTGGCGTACATGCTTTACAGCGTTTAGTCGAAAACTCTCTCTTTAAGAGCCGAACAGGAAATAATTACCTCTTCGTTTTATTGCTACTCAAAAAGTATTCTGAGCATTAGTAACGCAACATATAATAAGTTTCATCTTCCTTGAATGGCAATTCTTGTTCGAGTACTGCTTTTATCGGTGAGAGTAGTACCGGATCATAAAGATTTTAAGCTAACGAAACCGAATTTATGTTATTCCGTTCGTTTCGTACCCTACGTCTGGAGGAATAAATCGTGGTTGTAGAATTGCCCACGCTTAGATGATGAGACCGAATTCCACGCATAAAGACGAGCTCCGACATAAAGTTGTCAGGTCTTGGATTCAAAATGGAAAGCCTCCCACATGCAGTAGCACACTTGAAATGTTGAAGGTTAATCCGAGTAAATATTATAAATACGAACTGGAAATGGTGTCTCTTGAAAAAAGTGCATAAGAAACCCAATGGTCTTGATATAAGTTTTTCTAGTTACAACAGCGAACCTTGTGCGCGGGAAAAACTACCACCTAGACTGTTTCTCAGTAAGGATTTAATGCACCACCACCGGTTTTTCGATGTACCTACTCGTACCATATAACAGGTCTAAACATCAACGGAAATGAAAATGTTATAAATGTCAGCATGTAGAACCAGACTTGGTAGAATAAAAAGTACTGGTATCCTGGGAAGTCCGACTGAATTCTTAAACGTAAAAAAGTGCACAAATGATGTTTTTTTTTGATGGTGCATTCAATTTTTTTTAAGTTCTGAAACGCCATTTGCACACATTCTCAGCTATTGTTTTGATTTAACAAAATCGTGAAAATGAGTCAAGACATCAAGGATTGATGAAAAAGCCTACACAGTGGTTTTGCCAGCGAGGAAGGACACCTCTTGAGAAGGAAAGGTATACCATCTGGACCAGCGGATTTATGCATATTAAGATCTTGAAGTACTCTTGCTACTACACGAGTGTGAAAGTGGTTTCGTCCCATTGCAGATTCGACGCACTCAGGTGTAGGCGGGAACAAAGCACAATCTGGGAGCGTTGAGCTAGCCGCAAAGTGTGCAGCAAGCAGATTGGCCTATTTCAAAGATCTGACAGCTGTATTGTCATTGCAATGGAGGATGAGGCAGAATTTCTAATGTTTTTGACGACAGACTAAAAATTGTTACTGCCTTTGCGACATTGCAGTATTTTTGCCTCTGTTTTTAGTCGTCTTGGAATTTCACACGCTTAAAGAAAGCGTTGCAGTCATTTCTGGCTCGTTTGAACTTTTTTCGGTTTTCCTGTCTTACCATGCCTTTTCATTTGCTTTGATAACCTTCATCCCATGACGGATAAAGCATCTCATTCCAATGAGAATAGTTTCTATGATCATAACAGCAGCGGCATCCACGTCGTTATCGAGGAACCATAACGACCAGTTAAAATTCCTAAAGAAGTTCTAAAGTCCGCTCCAATTTGCTTTCTCATATTGCCATACGGTTCTTTTAGGAATCTTTTCTCTAACTTTGTGGTGGGTGTACGAGAAAATAGCTGATATGACACAATGGGCGGACGAGCCTAGAGGGGAGAGCACATCAACGGAGTACTTATCTGGGTGAGAAGTTAAAAACAAGTCCAGGGTGTTGGCGGTATGACTATCAACGTCTGGTATTCGTGTGAGCTCATTTACAAGTTGGGTCGAATTATTTTCTGCGGCGAAGATCTCAACATACCGTCCTTCGGGTGTTGTCTATCCAGAATGTCGAAGCCAATCAGAATTGTGTCTATTGAAATCGCCCGTAATCATGATTTCAGTATTAGGATATAGGGATACATGTTTGCACAGTACATACGTTTGCACTGTGTTAACAATGTTATGCATTGAATCACTACAGTAATGTTGCGTTACGATAAGCTTGACGTTAAGGTACTGCGGGAGTTATGCATTAAGGAATTCAGCCTCTCTACATAAAAAGACCGATAATGGAAAAATTTAAAGCTTTTCTTATCAGCTTTAACAAAGGTCGCCCGAAAACCCGCACCAAAAAGCAATAGATGCTTAAGTTCCAGCCTAGTATCAAAGAAAAGGTCGAAAGAAAATTGAAACTCTTGGCTTTACCAACGACGTGATCTATAACAGAACGGCCTGTAGTGGTAGTCGTACTAATGACCGCGGCGCAGTCGCATATTTCAAAGATTAATAAAATAAAAAGAAGCAGGGAACATGATATCGGGTCCTGGTGCCTATTTTATTTGATTGCCTTGAGCTTTGGAACCTAAACAGTCAACGGTGATTAACTCCGAAATTAAGGCCGTGGGATAATTCTCTTTAAACTGCAACTAAACTTTAATAAATAAACGAATAAAAAAAAAACCCCATTTCATAATTTGTTCGTAAATAAATATTTTTTTTATTTTTTAAAAATAAAAGTCTATATTGTATATTGTAACTATTTATATGCATAAAGTATAGTAATATAAACATCCTTTTTTTGCTTTGTTTTTTCTTGTTTTTGCATCCACTCATTTACTTTCCTTTTTTTTGTTTTGTTTTTTATTTATTTTTCACTACAAAATAATAAATTAAATTAATATTACAAAATAACAAATTGTAAGGATTTTTTTCTGTATGGTAAAACTTTAGCAAAATATTTGCCAAAGTTCTGATTTGTTTTTGTATTTTAATATTAGTTAATAAGTTTAATTCTGATGGAAATTGAAACACATTTATTTTTTATTAATTTTTTTTTTTTGTTTTTTTGTTTTTTTTTTTTAAGTTTTTGTTTTTGTATATATATCCACAATTTTTTATCTACAGACATTTACTTGATAATTATATTTGTAATTTATACTTATAAATTGTGTTTTTTCCTTTTATTTTGTTCTTTAAGAAAATATACAAAGTGTACATTGCACAGATACATTCCTTAATTCGTAATAAGTTTTAGTTTTGTTTTTTTTTTCTTTTTTGTAGCTTTTTTTTTTTTTGATTTTTCTTAAGCCACGTTTTGTACGAAAGAAGCAAATGCAAAATCGAAAATTACATTTTTCTCACACTTAGTTTTTTTTTCTATAATAAATTAGTATTTAAAGGAGGGAGGATATCATTTTTGTTACATTATTTTTAATTTTTAGTTTGATTAAAATTACACTTAGTTTTGTTCTCTTTTTTTTCAAAGACGAAGAAGAGGTGAAAGAAGGGAGCTTCAAATTTTGATCGAAGAAATGGTTATGGTTAATGAATCGTTAGTTTTGGTTTTATTGTTATTTAACTTATTCATCCAAAATTATTATATTTCCGTGGGTTGTAGAAATGTCAACTTTCACATTTAATCATCAATGGACTTAAGCGTTCAACAAACCTATTAAGATAAGTATATCAATCCTCCATATGTATGTTACATATGAGCATACGGCTGCTACAACTTATACTTTGAAAACAAGCGTAAGCAATAGTTCTCTTCGCCTTGTCTTGAAATATTTTTCGAAGCCGAAATCTGATCAAGTGAATTTAAGATAATTTAACCAATTCATTCAGCTGCTAAGCTGCGTTACCCTTTAATTTAACTGCATTCTTCGATGCCATAAGTAAGAATGTACATTTTGTAACTGCATTCCCTAGCCAGTGTATTCCTATACATAAGTCGTTGCCTGTCACAATATGTTGACAACAGAATTACAGAAACCCATGTAATACCTCGTTTCAGAAACACAATTTTCCTTACTGCTGTGATAATTCAAAAACCATCGACGTCTCCGTAACTTCAGACAAGATCTTGTTAATGAGGGAACAAAATCATTTACCAACGCATTGAGTTCATAGCAAATTCTTCGACATTTCTTATCTACGATGGGGTTTCTATGAGAATTTATTCGTATTGTTCCACTTAAAAAAATAGAACTCAGCAGCTGGTCAAGATGATATCGACGAAAAAGTTCCTAAAAAAAATCTGCTGAAAAATTTCTTCAACTAAACATAAAGTTGATAAAGTTCATAAAGTCTGGAAACTAAGTTCACAGCAAACTGTTTACCGCTAAAACTGTTGATATGCAGAATATTCTGGTTTAGAATGTGGTTAACCAAATCTATCGAACTTGAAATGATGACGTCAAGTTTAACAGTTTAAATATCAGCTTTATGAAACACATTACAGGAAGGAAACTTGAACCTATCGGTCCATACAAATATCAATCCAAACGTCTTAGACACTACATCTATCGGGACTTACCAGTATGACTCTCAATCCGAAAAATCGATTGTAGCCTAATCTCAGTGTAAAAAGACAAGTATATACTCACCATTGTTAATAGGTTTGCTTTGCTACTCGTATGAACAGGTGCCAGTTGTCAGCATTAGCACGTGTAAATGTAAAAATATGCATTCTGTAAAAGCAAAGAAAGATGCTTCCCCACATATAACAAACTGCAGAGGATTTTGGAATCGATAAAACAACAGACTTATAGCTAAGGGCGAGACAAGTTTGACGATTTTACGAAAGGTATTGCAGATCTTGTATTCTTGTATGTCTTCGTATTCAATGTAATAATCCAAAACTGAGATCGGAAAACGTGTGGTATGTACTGAAGGCACCGAAAATGATTACCGGTTTCAGCAACTCAGATCTAGAAATCAATATATCAAAATAGTAGATGGCAAACTGATTACTCATTCAACACCAAACACACAGCTCTGAGTTGAACTCCGAGCTTTAAACCTCTTCGGGAAATTTATTCATCGTACTCAGCACAACGCATACCCAGGAAAAATTTAACAGTATCTGCAGCACATTGTTTCGAAAAGGATGCCAATGACTATCATTAGCCTTCGTAAAAGTAGCATTTTCCGACAAATGTTGGTTCACTAAACGACAAACAAAAAAGCTTCTGCAGCCTAGCACTGTGCAGCTCTGGTATTAAGCTTTCACGCTTTCCGCGGCGCCAGTTGAGAATCTTTTCGGTGATTGCAAAGTGAAGGATACATATGACGAGCTTCATGCGAAACAAATAAAGATAGATGTCGGATTACCGGAGAGAAACACTTTCAAGTTAGTTCCCGATAAAAGCTTAGGAATTACGACTAAACCCAGTAAGTTCGTAATATAGGTGTTCTGGAAACAACGGTCCAGATATTCAGACATACGGGCTGATGTTTTAGTATTTTCTTATCTGACTAGGCAGGCGTAATATAATGCGGAACTGCCTTTCAAGCTAGTGCTGAAAATGCCTCCGTCCCGTAAAACCCTGTCTGCCTTCAAAGTACGCCAAACGTTTCGTCGACATTAACTTGGTGGTGTAATTTCAGATGTAATATGATATATAAATGTTATATGATCGGCCTCTGGCGCAATACCTCAAAAAGGCTTGTGTCAACCCTTGCATAGCCTCACCGCATATCCGAACAGCGACTGATAACGTCTTTGAATATGCACCACAAACGAGAAAACAATAAACAAAGATTAAGACAAGAGAAACATGGAAAACCCAATAACTAGTACCATATTCAAGCAGGCCTAATAGTCGTAAAAATGCTAACAATCCGAATGGCATCCGATTCCGCTCAAAGATTAGATGTAACACAAACACTCATCACGAATGACGGCCGCAAAAATCATTTTTTTTCAGAATCTAGGAAGGCAGATTAAGATCCTGGTGGATAAGATGGAAGATGGGAAAAGGCGTCGATCAACCAGTCGATGCGAGATATTATTGATATATATGTACGAGCTAGGTGCAATTGAAATGCGCGGCAACACGGCAACGACGAAAAGAGAGCAGCGCCAAATTAATGAAAAAATTATTAAAAAATAAAACCATAAAAGCGATCATGAGCAAGCAAGAGTCCAAGTTAGAAAGGCCGAGTGCCAATGTAATTAATGAAGTAGAAGTAGTTGAACAAAAAGTCAGTAATATAACATACCTCATTATAATCATTGTACTGTCAGCTGCCCATTTGGCAATGAATTTGTATACGTTGCATAAGAAGTCACTAAAGAAAACTTATATGCCAAGAGCTGCGTCTCTTGCACAAATCTAAATGAAAAATAAAAAGAATAATAAATGTACAACATATTATGCCTTTATCGACATACTATGTAGTATACGACGGCTAGTTGCAAGCACAGATCCATTACTATATGATAGGGTAGAAGAAATGTTAATAGAAAAATATTTCTATTTTTCGCTGAAAATCTTAAATTACAATTCACGAGTTCAATGTAGGCAAGATAGGCATACTTACTAATAGAAAAGTCTATTACATCAATACCAGAGTTAGATGGAATGGTTAAAGAATGTCGACAACGTAGGAGAAAATAAAGAAGTACTTGATAAATAGGTCAGGAATCTTTAAACATGCACATCGAAGTATTGCACAGCCTATAAAAATATAATCTATACGAAAGTATAATAGATGCGAACCAAACCATTACTAATACAACAAAGAAGATTCCAACCAACCATACACCAGGTACACCTCAATAAGGGTAATGAAGACTGATCAAAAATTTTCAGAAAAAAAAAAAAAACGAAAGACTAAAATACAGACAGAAATAGAGGGACCTCCGAATGGCACCTACCTGCACGCTGCACGGTATAGTCAATGAAGATTTCTGTTTGCAATAAAGAAAAAAAAAACATTTTCTCAAAATTGTTGTTGAACGCGTTACGCAACTATGTCTAACAAGGAGTAACACCAGCTCGTTTATGTCTTGAACAACTAACTCGATGCACCTCTAACGCGTTCCTTGAACAATGTTGAGAAGAAGCTTGTTCATTAGAGTTGGTTGTGATATTGGAAGACGTATAGTACATCTAATTTCCTGCGTTGTAACTTTAAAAGCAGCACTACTCACATCGATAGCCATCTGTAAATAGATTACTGTCCAATTTTGAGCAAGGAGTCATTTAATTTGTGAGTGACAGAAAAAGTGAAAGAGGAATTTCAACATGATATGCGGCAGAAAACCGCATGAATTTTGGCGAAAATTGATAAAATTTTGTGTACCAACTCCGAAGGAGTGTTTGCCGTTGTTCAACCGCAATTCGGGCGAGTTTTTGCGGGCATTTCATAACCCTGAACGAAATATGGATCCATCACAATACACCGGAAACCAAGCAGTAGCCGAACAAGTGAGTTTGTTGGGGCCAATCGGCACCGTAGAAGTCCGTGTGGTTTCGTCGGTTAACAACATAATGGTGAATTTTTTTTGGTTGCATGCGGCATAATTCACATTGATTACCTTTGATGGTGAAAAACAATCAACAGCAAATATTATGACAATATATTAGACCGGTTCAGTGACGGTTTGAAATTTAAAACCTAAAAGCGAAATTTCATGAATTGGGCTACGTACCAATTGGTCCCTCATTCGACGCATATGTATTCTCTAAATTTAGCCCCAGAGACGATTCAACGATGAAATTATCGATAAAACAATTGCGAAGAGATTAACAATTGGAGAAACGTTGGACGAAGTGCAGGAGACTGGCAAAAAATTATCTATCATTCAAAAAGTCACGGACTTAACAAATGTTTGTAAAGTTTGCAAAAGGCTTACTGATCGTGAATAAAATATCATATGGTAAGCCGAAGATATATCCGTTCAGATTCATTTAAAACTTCAAAGTGATACTTATCGACCGTTCTGCTTAGATAGCCACTCCCTTTCTTTCACGACCCACATCATTTCGCCCCTTAGTTACCTTATAAATTGTTTCCCTAATTTGGTTTCTTTTCTTCACATGATTTATTACTTATATATTTATTTATTTTTATTTTTTTTTTTTTTGTTGTTTACTCATTTTGCTTGCAAATACATATTTACTCCGGTCTCTCTGTTTCTCGTTTATACATACAAAAAAAAAAAATTTAATTACACTAGATAACAAATTTTGAATTTTCCCATTACTTATAGTTTAATTTATATTAAAAAAAAAAAAATATTATTTGTTAACAAAAAAGAAATAAATTAAATTATTAAAAAAAAAACAAAAAAAACAAAATGTATGTGCTGTAGTTTTCTTTCTTTCCTTTTTAAACAACTAAATATTAATTTTAATTAATTACTTTTTTTGTTTTCTTAGAAATAAATCTCCAAGGCGCGTAAATATAATTTCAACTCTATATCTTAGTTTTAGTTTTTTTTTTTTGTTTGCTTTTTGTTTTGCAATTAAAAGAAAATAATTCTTTTAATATGTACATTTGCATTTAATAAAAAGTTAAAAAAGAAAATAATAGTAAATAACAATTATAACAACTAACTATATATGTGTATGCACTCGTAATAAATGTTACCTCTTTAACTGAGTTGGCTCTCAATTTTAACAAATAAAAATGTGTTTGTATATTAAATAAAAATTGTTTAAAACATTGTTTTATATCTTACACCGGATTGTTTTTTTGCTTTAGAAAATATATATTTATATGCTTTTTTTTGTTTTTGTTTTTTTTTTTATTTTTTTGTTTTTCTTTTTTGTATATTAGTAGATAATTTAAAGTATTTACAAAAGAAAAGTTATTTCGGTTTTTGTTTTTCTTTTAAGAGTAGAGGTGTGTGGTTTTGTTTACTTTAAGTCTAAACACATTGAAATTTCTTTGTTTTGCTATTCACTATTTTATTCTTAGAGATAGTTAATTTTTTGTTCCGTTTTTTTTGCTTACTTTCCTTCTTTCTTTAATCATTTATTTATATGTATTTATATTTATTTTGTTTCCTTTTACTTAAGTTTTGATAATTGTTGATGGTGTTTGTTTTTGTATTGTTTTCTTAGAGGTTAGGCTTTCATTTTGTTTGAGAAAATACATGTGTTTTTGTTTTTATATATAATATGTATGTACGTATATACTATCTCTTCTTTTTGTTATTTTTATATATATTTTGTGTGTTTACAACAACGATTGTTCATTAAATCTTTTTTTGTTTCATACAAACTAGTAGTACTTTTTTTTTTTTTTTTTTTTTTTCTTTAGTTTTTCTTGTACAAATTGATGATGGCTGTGTGTTTTGTTTTGTAAACATTTAGATACATTTGTTGTATATTTTTTGATAAAGAAAAAACAATGTATAGATGATGAAAATGATGGATGGCAAAAATTAAGAAATGCACTTGAAAAGAAAATTTGTGTTCAACAAGGTGATAGATGTGATGAGAGACAGGTGTGGGTGTTTTAATGGTGGTATACGGTATTGGTTAGTTCTGTTCTAGCACATGTACATTATATTATATTATATATATATATATTTTATATATTTGTTTTGTTTTTTTTATCTATTAATTATATTCTCTTCGTTTAGAAAAATAATAAAAACAATTAAATCACTACTTAGATTAGGTTACAAAGTGTAAAATTGGTAGAGTTTTATAAAGCGTTGCCGTTGGTGGTTCCTGTTACAATAGCGGTCGATGTCGTCAATGTGGGCGATACAACAACAGATGACGATGACGATAAGGTGGGTTGATTTGAATTATTCGAAACAGCCACAACCATTGGTTTCATTGAACCGAGGTACTGGGAGCTGATTAATGGTAAGTTTTGTCCACCAACTGAGAGATTTACCTGCAGAAAACAAAACAAAAAAAAAAGAAGCGCATATTAGAAAAGGATTTTTCAACAACAAATCTAAAGATCTTCATGTGATGCTTTCAAAACACTCTAAAAGAAAAAAACACACACAAAAAAGAAACACATTACGAGTACAACGCGCAGAGAGCAAAAACCTTTCCTGGCAAGGAAAAGAGTCAAATGAGTGAGATAAACCCAAATACGAGTAGTGTAGTATTAGAAAGAGAATCGCAAATTGCTAACGCGTTCAAAGAATTTTTATTGATAGTGTTGTGGCCGCCGTGAAGTTACGGGTCCCCACTTGCCATAAAAGGCAACTAAATGGGAGAAAATATCATTTTCAAGGACTTTAATACCCAAGATTAGCCTGAGGCGTATTAAAATCAATTAGCATCATACCTGAAGTCCCTATCCTTATCCGTAATCGAGTTCAGTGGGGCAAGTTAAAATCCAGATATACGAGGGTTGTCTGAAAATTTTCCGACCGCAACGTAAAGATAGCGGCACTCGTCAATAAAAGCTAGTGAATGCTAGTTGTGCATCTTTTGACAGTTACTTACCGAAGTTTCAGTCATTTTGGGCGCGCAGTCTTTATTTGACAGTCGTTTAAGTGAGTCGATATGAGTGTTTTTTGTGAAAATGGAAAAAATTGAGTATCGAGTTGTTATTAAATTCTTATTTTTGAAATGCAATACGCCTACGCAAATCAAAAATGAGTTGGACTCTGTGTATGGTGACTCTGCACCATCATTTACCACAGTGAAATTTTGGGCAGCTGAATTTAAACGTGGCCGTAAGAGCTTGGGAGATGATGAACGTTCGGGACGTCCAAAAACCACCAAATGGTCTTAGACGACCGCCGAATTAAAGTGAGTGAGACAGTAGAGGTTATGAAAATATCTAAAGAACGTGTTTGTTACATATTAAATCAAGATTTAGGCATGAGAAAGCTGTCCGCGCGTTGGGTGCCGCGTTTACTTACGTTAGACCAAAAACGTGTTCGAATGAACATTTCCAACGCTCTGTTGGCGCAGTTTAGGCGCAATAAATCCGAGTTTTGGCGCCGATTAATTACTGTAGATGAAACTTGGATTAATGGTGTATCCAAGCCCGAAACAGAAATTCAGTCAAAACAGTGGACTGCAAAGGGCGAGCCAGCTCCAAAAAAAAAAGCAAAAACTGTTTTTTCGGCTGGGAAAGTGATGGCGACTGTTTTTTGGGATAGTAAAGGAGCTATCTTAATCGATTATCTTCAAAAAGGCAAAACCATTACAAGAGCATACTACGCATCATTACTTGCCAAGCTGGAGGCAGAAATTGCGGAAAAACGGCCACATTTGCAGAAAAAGAAAATCCTGTTTCACAAAGACAACGCGCCGTCTCACACCTCAGCGGTTGCCATGGCGAAAATTCATGAATTACGGTTTGAACTGCTTGACCATCCGCTTTATTCACCAGATCTAACCCCAAGCGACTTCTTTTTGTTCCCTCATCTAAAAACTGTGCTCGGAGGACAGAGATTTTCGTCAAATGAGGAGGCAATCACCTTCGTGAGCAATTATTTTGCAGAGAAAAACGCCAAGTACTATTTGGACGGGTTAGAGAGATGGGAGCATCGCTGGGAGAAGTGTGTAGGGTTTACAACAAGACTATGTAGAAAAATAAAAAAACAATTTGAGAAAAAATTTCTTGTATCACTTTTCAGACAACCCTAATATACGGAGCTGGATAAATGAGTACCCGACTCAATGATAACCGGTGATTTCAATGGAAGAATAAGGTTTTCGCAAAACAATTTTGTAGGCGGATGTCCTCAGCTCTGAATCTTATAACTCTGAAGATGATTTTTTGCGACAACAAAGAGTCAAAGATCTTTATTTTTGGATGGAAAAACGTACGCAGAAATAAACTCTTCACAATGACAAACTTAAGATTTTTGTTCAAAGAATTTAAACGTCGCCGTACATTTGTTTTTGATGAGGAGAGCACAGGCCGCCCGGCAGACATAATTACTGACGAAATTCTTGAAAAGGTCCATGACATGATTCTTGCTGATCGTCGAGCGAAGATGCGCGAAGGAGTAGAGGGTATACGCGTATGGTAAGGAACGACAATAAACAATTTGCATGATAAGTTAAGCATGAAAAAGCTGTCAGGCCGATGGGTGCTGTGATTGGTCATAGTGAAGAACAAACGGGTACGGCTGTCAACTTGGAAGTAGTGTCTGAAGCTGTTTAAGCGAAATCCGGAGGAGTTTTTGCATGAGTCGTCTCCATTGATCAAACCTGGATCTATTTCTAACCGCTAGAGATCAAGCGGCTACGATATTTTGGAATTCGACGAAAGTTATACACATTGAAAGAAAGCACGATCATAGGGTCAGTACTACAGTAAATTATTGGACTAAGTTGATAAGAAATTAACAGAGACACGGCCCCATATGACAAAGAAAAAAGTTATATTTCACCACAACATACAACATCAAACTTGCGTTTTAATTCCTAACAAACTTTTAAGGTGTTTAACAACGGCCGCCGTGCATAAACTTCTATAGAGTACTCCCCTGTATATCGTATTATATTAAGCTGGGACGTTATTAAAATATGTTCAATAAACCAAGTGGTTATACCTCGGAAAAAGGGGCCGCTACTTGAACTCGGAATGATAGCGTGCAAAATGTATTATTGTGGAACGAAACAAAATAAGGACACCTAAACTCCTAGATAAGATCGTAAGCGACCGACTTATGGCCATAAATTTGGTACTTTCATGAGCTTTCAAGTTGAACATCAAGGAAGGAAACCCTTTTCATCGGTGCAGATTTAAACGCACGCGTAGAGGAACCAAACTGCGAACACGAAGACTGTCATGGAGGAAACGGTTTCACAGCGAAAAACTCAGCGGGAGAACATGTACGATCTAACTATAGTTTAGTTAGCGTCAACCTTGGCTGACAGAACGTTTTGTTAAGAAATCTGACGAAAATAGGCTACCAGACGAGAGAACAGAAAAAAATGTACGGAACTTAAGTAAGCAAAGAAGCCAGCCGTGGACGATCAATTTACAAGATTGTCTACAAAACGCCTTTAGACACTCGAAAAAAACTAAGCGCACATGGAATAATCCAAAAACTCTGTTCAAAAGGCGGACTCCACATAAATAAAGAAACCAGGCGGTGGAATGATGAGACGACAATGGCTGTAAGGAACAAAAGGCACTTCAAGCGTGTATTAAGTATAGCGGAGCTATCGTAAGTTAAGACCACAAATGATGCAAAAAACAAAGAGACAAAAAAAACAGTAGCTAAGGCTAAGTACTACAACAGCAATAGAAACATTGTATCGGGAACTAGAAGGGGAACGGCCACAACCTATTAGCAGGCGACAAGCCTATCCAACGTCGAAGTACGAGCAAACGGGCTAATAAGCGAAGAAAAAATTTGGAAGAGCTTCAATTGTTAAAATATTGAAACCGAGCAGAGATATTACTTCAAGGTGAATAAGTGAGGTGGATTTGCCATGTTGTACGGAGGTCGTCGGTAAATCTACTTTAAAAAGCAATAGACGCTCAAGTTCCAGTCGAGATTCGAAGACGAGACAGAAAGAAAAATAATTGTATCACTCAAAGATAAAAACATCAGCAAAATCTTGAACTCCATAACGCGCCAAAAGAAAAATAGACTGGCTTGTGGAATGGTTCCGAGGTGCGAAAATTTAGCTAATCTTACAAGTGGTGAACAAGAAAATATAGTATATTCGAACTCGATGATGAGAATGTAGAAACACCACTACACTGCAGACTGCATAATAACTACCATATCCAGCAAAACGTAGTGGTTAAACAACAGCGAACCCAATATTGCTATGGTGGACAAGTCGATTCTTATCAGTGAGACGTTGAATTGGGAGGTCGAGTTATGGCAGATCTACAATTTCAAATCTATACGAATAACCTTTTCGTTGTAAAGAACTAGAGGTACTCTGTTCCGTTAAGGTCGGTAGCGATCACAATGCCCACATATGGTATGTCGAAAGAGATTTAAGGCCAGATGATACATTGTTGAAAGAAATATAAAAGATTTACTAGTCAGCAAACAACACCATCCTTCAGAAGTCTCTGTTATAACGTAATTGCGTATGTTGGAAAAAGAAGCAAGTCCATTTAAAAGGCTTTGCACACTCCTAAACACATAAAACTGCCAGCAATTGAAAATATTTACACGAATCCGTGTAATGATTTCAAAGTTCCGACAAGCCATTTCTAAAATGCATTGGTCGAAGAACTATTTGTCATGTTACGAGTAGAAGGAGAAGACTATCAAACTATCTCCTGTTCTTGTAAGAAGTTTTTGGATTATGGAGACATTATTAATACAGCAACCCCCGCTGTCAACTTTACGTGGTTACACCATGGGACCTTTACCTTAACAAGAAGATTGCGGAAAAGTAATATGTTGGCAAAGAAAATTTTTTCTGGAGTTCCTTAACAGAGGAGAAGCGCCGAAGAAAGCGCTAATATAGTAAACCGACATATAAAATACATGTAGGAACATGGAACAAGAATTAATCTTATACAGCCATCTATCTATGAATATGAAACTATTTCCAAAGTACCTATGAAAGCGTAGACGAAAACACATTCAGTTATGAACCCAGGCTGATAACGATCGCGAAACATATATAAATCGCATGGATTATTGTCCCAACAGCAGGCTTCTTACATTGAATGTTCAAACTTCTTAACCATATTGAATCCGACTACTGCTTTCTTCATGGATGTATGTATATGTTTATTAAGACACCGAGAGGTTGCGATGGAGATGCGTCTTCGTTGGACGAAATTAACAAACAAAAAAAAAAAACAAGATAGCGACCGTGATACATGAGCAAATTATATCTAGTGTTATAAAAATCAGTTTTCGAACAACCACCTTTTGTATCGTAAATGGTCTTGACCCAGAATATTGGACGAAAGGAAAGAAAGTATTTTCATTACATGTGGTAATAGTTGAAGTTCAGACATATGTCCGGCCAATCTCCAAGCATAATGTAAGGCAAAAGTAAATACATATTCTTAAGTGAAAAATGCATTCTACGGGCATATACGCTTAAAAAACGCCGGGGTTTAATCCAATAACATAATAATAAGGCGGTAATTTGTAATTAACCCTCTCAAGATAAAGTCACCTGTCTACATTTTACCGAAATAAAAAAACATTGTCTAAATAAAATGCAAGGGAAAACAAACTACAATGTCCAGTTCTTGAGAAAAATTCTTAATATTTTGGAAAAAACTCTTAAAATGCTTACCTTTCCAGAGAGCTGAGGTGAGGTGGCAATCAATTGGGCCAGATTACTTCCTTGTTGTCCTTGTGAGACAGAAATAGATGCTAGCCCAGTTGATTGTACAACCGGTGCATTAACCATATGAACACCACGACTCGCGTTGTTTGATAAATTGGAATCATTACCAGCTCCTATTACAAAAACACTTTTATAATACAAACTAAAACAAAATTATTTAAATGCTCACCTTTAAGGGAAATATTACTGTTGACAATGGCCAATTTGCCATTACCCCTGTACAGTGAGGTTGTACCGTTTGTTGCGGTGGGTAAAATATTTAGTTCAGCACCTCCAGGCAATCGGCCAAGTTCAGCGGCTGGTACATAGCTTGTAGCTACGCCATTACCATTTGAGGAACTAACAGCACTCATCAACAACTTGTGTAGCTGTGCACTACCACCATTTGATGGTGAGGATTGACCAAGAAGACTTCCACTGCATCTGGACTGATGAGATGATGGCCCCGAACTTAATTCAATTGTCGCTAAATTATTTGCGCCAACCAAGCGTAGGCCACCACCATTATTCTGTGATGAAGTAAGAAAAGGACTTACAACTAATGTACCGCCTCCAACTACCTGAGGTAATTGCAAAGATGTTGTCGGTAGTCCTAACTTGTTGTCCTTATCCATGGATCCCAGGGCGGCAATACTATTGAAGACCTTGAATACCTTTGCTGGCTGTTCACCTTCATCGAGTATCTTATGTTGATGTTGATGTAGATGATGATAATGATTGTTGTTGAATTGGGAACTGTCAATGTTGCTGCTGTGGCCATCACTTGCTGGAGTTTTTCGACTAAGACCATTTCGTCCACCGTTCAATTCTTTGCTGTGACTAACTGTAGTGATGGTCGATGCTAGTGATGCTGATGCTGATGCTGATGCTGATGCCGATGATGGTACTGCTGAATGTATAGATGTCGATGAGAAAAATGATGGAGACGCAGACGATGTGGAGCAGGAGGAGACTAAGTTTGCTGCGACCACGGCATTCATATTAAGTGGCATCCCCGAGGCAGTAGCATTAAAGCCGCTATTTGACGACGAAATACTGCCATTATTTTCACTGTATGATGTGATATTTATAACGGGAGATGAGACAAATGTATTACCATTAGCTGAGACGTTGGTCAACGGCGTTACGGTACTGACAGTACCGAATTTTAACCCATTCGCTGGAATGTTTGGAACAACTTTAACTCCACCAATTGGCGGCGATGAAGAATGAATCGATGATGACGATGAGACGCCACTTGAAGAGGACGGCGATGGTGACGGTGTCGATGGTGTTGGTGATCCTCGTGTCAACGATGTAGCCGAGATATTTTTCGCTGTCAATGGTAATGGCATGGTGACTGTTAATGCTCCAGATGAAATAACACCTGCTGTTGTTGTTGCTGCATTCCCACCTATAACTAGTCCAGCACCAGATATGTTATTCGCCATTTGACTGGAGTTGGATAATATCAATGACGAGGAGGACGTGGACATAGACGATGCCGACGCGGTTAATGGTGATGATTTAATCATCATCATATTCGGCGATATCGGCGAACTATTGTTTGAGGAGTTTGTTGAGGAAGAGGACGATGTTGATTGTGATATCACAGGTGACAATGCGGTTGGCATTGCAGTTTGCATCTGCGAAAGTTGAGAGCAGAGAAAGAGAGAGAGAGAGTAGAGACTTTTGAGCGTGTGTGTGTCGCCTCGTTAAAGAGACACTGCCCAAAGGTAACTTACTCCAGCGCCTAGTGGTGATGACATTGTATTGCCGCCACTGCCACTTGATAGAGAGCTAGATGAACTATACAGCATACTGCCGCGTCCCGATGAGAGAGAAATCGAATCGTTGAGGCCTTCTGTCACTGAAAATAAATAAATAAAATAAAAAACAGTTAAAGCAAGAATATCTGACGAAAAGACTTTGTTAGGTGATGTCTGTTGAAAGGACAATTGTTAAATTTATAAACGATCATTCAGGTTCAGCCTCAATTTCCCATAAGTTACCCTATTAAAAATAAATCCACGAATCTCCCTCTACTAAGCTACAGAATATTAAATCATACGTGTGAACCTCATTCTCATGGCGGATAAAAATACCCGACAATCGAGTCCTTGCATGTATCGTGAGTATGTCTACCGAGAGATTGAATTTTTTATTCCAATCTTGAACCAATTTCTCCAAACTAGATCAAGTATTGCATTTGATGTATGAAAACTACACAAATCAAATATTTAATCTCTTCTTTGGGGAGAAGTGTTCACTTTACACTGAACACGAGATTACGAATTCAAAGGGGTGTGTGGGTTATAAAATAGCACACATTCAACTACGAGTAAATATTCGTACCTGCAACATTCAACTGTAAGGAAATGCACATAACCAATTGAATTCAATGGAAAATGCAAAATAAATATGGCTAAGGCCATGTACGTTTAGAAACGTTTGGCTCTGTATATTGGTGTTGACATTAAAGTCCTTCTCTGTTGCTTTAATCAGTTGCTTGCGCGAGCTTGCTTTTTTCTGTTGTTTTAGAAATTTGTTTCTAACGCTCTTTGGATGGCGAAAGAAAAGAGAAAGATTTTCAAATCTCAAGGTTGCATTTATAACTTTTTTTTCTAAGGAAAGTTCAGCTCATAAGATACGAGAATTCGATTTAGTGACGTAATATATTGATTATAAGAATATAGAAAAAAAAACAGTTGCATTGGCTACATCTAGAGAATATGGTGGATAGGGAAGCAACTCGTAAGGACATTCGTTCAATTTTATTGCTGCGATGGCGAGTGTGTGAGCCACAGCACTGTCGTTATGAAACAGCGCTTTTTTGTATAAATAACCCAATAACTCTGCAAAGTACCCGTCGCTAATATCAAAATAGTCGAAGTGTTCCGGCCGATGGCACTCTCTTTGGCCCTTTTGGTTCGGATTGCGTTTGGACAGATCCAAACTCTGCTTCGAAGTAGTCATCCGTGCCTGTTTGTGGTCCACAGCGATGTTTTGTGCCTGATCATTTAGTATGCCTATAGCCTCAGCTATCTCACACGCTTTAATTCTTCGATTGTCCATCACTATACCGTTGGATGAGTTGTCATGCAATTTTTTTTTAAATCATTCTCGAAAAAATTGTACAAAACTCGCAATAAATTCCAGAGGCGACATCTTTCAAGTCTGTTCAGTTGCTCGCATATGCAGACCAAACATTGGTAGTATGGGAAGAACACAGCGAGCTATGAATAAAATGTTTGCGAATATTGAAGCAGAAGCGCCAAGGATGGATTTAGTGGTCAACAAAGGACAAACAAAGTATATGCTGTCAACATGCTGTCGGCATCTAGAACGAAACCTCACGATAGGCAATTACAACTTTAAGATAGTAAGCGACAATATCTACACCGGCCCGCTATCAACTCCGACAACGACTTTAAGGTGCTAATCATGCGGAGAATCACTCTCGCTATTCGCTCCATCTTTGGGCTTATACAAACGGTTTCAGGACCAGAACAAGACCCTGATCATTCCAGTCCTGTTTTACGGCGCAGAAGCTTGGACATTGACGAAGGCAGATAAAAATGCTCTCAGGCATCTCGAAAGAATAGTTCTTGGACTAATTTTCGGTCCCGTTCCCATCAATGAAGAATGAAAGAGATGTTTAAACAGCAAACCGTGCGGGCTGTACACCTATACCGACCTCATAAGAAAAGCTTGGATAAGCCGACTAAGATGGCCCGGTCACCTTGAACAGAAAGTTTTCGTCTCCAACCCAGAGGGACAACGCGGTAGAGTACGACCTTATCTTAGGTTGGGAACACACTTGTGTGGAGCCCACCGGTATAAGAGCGCGCTAGGTGGAGAGCCGCAATAGCTGAGATCCGCCATCTGATTTCTGATGTGATGACATATCACCGCATCGCAAATGTTGAAACCATTGTAAATCATTTCAAGCGGCGGTACAGGATTCCCTATAAAATTGAGCTATCCAATTTTAACAAGGCCAGCAGCACGAACACCTAATTCAAGCCAGTAGCTGTATGTTTAAAAATTATTAGGAACGGATCCAAAAACGTTTAACAGTTAAAACTCAAATTGCAGCATCGTTAGGAGTATAGGGAACAGAGAATGTGCGAAATAAAATGACAAAGAAGCTAATGGGTATTCGGTGGGTAATCCAACGCTCAGTGAAGGGGGGAAATGGTAATCTACAGACCTCATTTGGTCACCTAAACACCATATTTTTCCATTCCAATGAATTTTCGATTATTTTTGATACTACGAGTACATACTTGCAATTGATAGTTCCCTAATACTGTCAGGAACATCTAAAATCATTAGTCGATATTCCAAAGCGGGCTATAACGATGAAGTGTCCTTGGCGAAGAAAAAATATGTCACATTCTTTTTTTCTCTTTAAATTCACAGATTTTCCTGCTGATAGCTGCCCGAACGACGCAAAGCCCTGTCCTAAAATGGTTTCAATTTAAAAGCTAAGTAAATATGAAGCTAGGTCAGGTTGCAGTAGCTGATGGCACAAATGACGACAACCTTAGACCAATATGTGATACAGCAAGAATCTACAAAAAGTTTTATCTCTACTTGTGAAACAACTTTGAACTTCGAATGAAACATAATAGGCTTCTAATGTCCGTATCACAAAAATTACTTAGATCGTCATGCATGATAAAAATCTGCCAAGAGTTTTCTTCTCTGGATCTGGAAGCAAATAAACAAAGAAAAGAGAGAAATCGTCGTCTTGGCCGATTTTTTACTGGTTTAGTCTAAAATCAGGAGAAACAACGTAGTCTATGACTGCAAAGCATCTTTAAGTTTTCTGATTGAGCTCTATCCCTTTACGAATGATGATTTTAAATCATTTTCAGTAGAAGTAAAATCATATGAATAGGTCATGCCCTACATTGCGTAAAAAATACAGTAGCAAAATTAGAAAAACAGTAGACCTCTACCAATAATATGAGCGCAAGACAATTTTAAAGTGCGCAACTCATTTAGCTTTGCGTTAAGCTCCCACCACGAGTCTGATGAAAGTTTAAACTAGATACTTATGTCTATCAAAAAGAAAACCACACTTCTTTCGATTAGACATCTTATTTGTTCAAGATACTCGTAATATTAAAATTGTAACTTACCACGTTCGATCGGAATGCTGCTTGGTTCGGTGTCATATATAATACTAGAAAAATCAATGCTTTCAATTTTAGCACCTAGCTCGCGCTTTAAGTTAACAAGTTTCTTTTGTGAATTGATCTTATCTTTAGCCAATTTTTCAACTTCCTGTTCAAATTCTTGTTCTTTAATCTTGAGCGCCTAAGAGATAAAAGAAAAAAAAACTCATAATTTGAGAATCTTAAACAAATAAGCCGTCATTACGCTTACCATGACATGTTTTAAGGCAGCTCCAAGAATTGCCAAATTCGATGTTTTCTTTCTCTCCTCATCCTTAAGTTGTAATTGATTTTTTAATTGTTCAAAGCATTCTTTTAGCTGGGCTCTTCGATGTTTCTCCAATTTGTTATGCACTTCTCGAGTGCCCGCTCTAGAAGTACAAGAGGAACTAAATTTCGAATGTTCAATTTAATCAGTTATTTTATATTTACATATATATATATATGTATACGTATGTTTATTGAATGGATTATGAAATATGTTGCGCATCACGTTTTAGTATTGTACATGCACTACCAAACATATTGTATGTACAATAGTTGCCACAACTAGTTTAAAATTGATAGCTGTCGTAAGATTGATAACTGTCGTATGATAGACATCCTCTTACTACAACTTTCAATCATTTCCCAACTTCTTCTTTATATGAATAGAATGTAAAAAAGACTTACCCATTACTGTTGGAACTGATCGTCCTTCGTCTACTGGATCCACTGATAGTTCCATGCAATTGATGTACACCGCTGGAAGTTGGCGCTGATGATGCTATACCCGACATCGGATGATCCAAATGACTATTGCCAGCTACTAATAGACTTCCTCCCCTTGGCGGTGGTGATCCATTCATAATACTAACACCATTAAATGCAATACTGGATGCGGATAGATTTAAGCTTCCAACATTTGGGCATGAGGATAAATTCAAACGGGATTGTGATGAGTCGTCAGCAACGGCTGCAGCGAATACCTGATGGATATTATGATGCAAAATGGCGGGTGTGTTGCTATTGTTATTTTGGCTTCCGCTTCCGGTTAATATACCATTTGATCCCATCAAACCGTTGGCTGTAATTTTATTGGAAGAAAGTGAGAAACTACGAATTCTTGATGATTCAACAATTTTTCTATTTGGCATTGGCGGTGGGGTTAGAGGATTGCATTTCTTACGAAACAACGTAGCTGTGGTTGCAGTTCCAGCTGCTAACGCTGATGCTACACCCATTGGTGGTGAATTTCTAACGGTGGGTAGATTATTATTATTATTATTATTATTATTATTATTATTTGCATTTCCATTTGTATGGCTAATTAAATTAGCACTAAAGGAATTTGTTGCCGAATTATTATTGGTAACATTTATAACAATTGGTTGAGATGATGCCGCAGCTGCTGCAGCTGACAAAGCTGCTAAGCTAACACCATTACCGCTGCCAGGGGATGCTATTGCTGTAGTTCCTGTTACTGTTGTTGATGGTGTTGTTGCATTGCCATTAGATAAAATGGAATTTTTATTATTATCAACAATTGTGATAGTAGTATTGTTGTTATTATTGTTCGAGAATAGAGAGCATAATGTTTCACTATTCGGTGAATTAGACAATGTTTGTTGATGTTGCTCAGTTTGTAATTGTATTCCTTGTTGTTGTTGTTGTTGTTGTTGCTGTTGTTGTGGTTGTAATTGGTGTTTAACTGTTGTGATAGTGGTAGATGGTTGTTGTGGTGTTTGAATCATTATAAAAGGGGAAGGTGACGAGTGGCCATTGGAATATGGCTCCTCTGTAATAAAAACAAAAAAAAAAAAACAAGAAAAAAATAAAATAATAATAAAAATAAAAAAAACCAAAAAAAAAACATATAAAGATCACAGTTAACAAAACTGGTGATGAACAAAATTTATAAATAAAACGGAAGAGACACATAAACAACAAAAAATAAAAATAAAAAAAGAAGCAGTACAAAAATGCGAAAGCGAAATGATGGAATGGGGAAACCAAATATATTTGTCTGCATGTTTATTTTTATTTTTTGGACAACTTTGGAAGGTCATCATTGACAAAGTGATGGTGACTAGTGTGGTATAGTGTTGGTTTACCAAAATATTAACAAAAACAACAACCAGTTACAGAGGGAAATCGAAATAAACTGACTCATTGCCTGTAGCTTAGCTGTTGGTTCTGTTTTTTTTTTTTTTTTTTTCTTAACTGTGTTACCTGTTTAATGAATATTCGTCATTCCTTGGCATGCGATCCACGGAGGGGGGTTATACGATGACCTTCCTTTTTTTTTAAAAGTAATTTTTGGAGGTAAGGTCAGGTTGGGTTTCAGAGGAAAGTCATCTGCACACTCATTCATAGAGCATTCATTAGTAAATTGTTTGCAAGCAATACCAGAGCGATTGCTTTCTACAGGCATTTAAAACAACAAGCCTACAAGGTTAATAATGAATAAAAGTGAAATATTGCTATTCATGAGCCTATTCTTGAGGCAGAATGCAATCATTATTTATAACTTTCAAACAAAGGCATGATAAGGAAAGGCATATGTTGATATTTTTACACCCTACAGAGCTCAACTACTCCTAGAATTTGTCGTAATTGTACCTGCGAAACCTTTGATTAATATTGAAGAAGCAACTGATATCATAGCAATAGTTAACCTGATCAGACCAAACCAAGTAAGAAGAAAACATGAGTTCTGTGAGGCAGAATTTCGGGATAAACTAAACCGGATTAAAACCGGTCAATAGTTCCATATAAGTAAGTCAGTATGTACGCTAAGCTTCCAGAAAAATATGTTGACACTTAAACAAAGTTTTCTTAAAGATTTAAAGTAGGCGGCGCTTAGTAAACAGGTTCGTACCAAATGCTTCTATATCAAATGTTTCAGTCATGAACTGGAGATAATTTAAGCCCAACAACAGAATCCAAAAAAAAAACGCACCGTGTTATTCGGGAAAAGATTATCCTTGGTCGGCGTGGGGAGTGAAAACAGAACCGGAAGCTATTGATAATGTGAATGGAGTCGGAGCAGCCTTTGTAAATACATATTGTAACTCATTTACGTCGTCAACATAGATTTTAGTAATGAGAAACCGATCGAGAGTACGAAATTCGAGTTTTAATATCTCAGCCGGGGAGACAGATTTAGATAAAGTCCTAAAATAAGCTGTTATCGCCCGATTGGTGGGTTCGTTAAGTTGTGTAAAGAAGTTGTTGTTAAATATTTAGAGATAGACAGATTAATAGAAGCCGAAGAGAATTTGAGCAGAAAATAAGGACTTGAACGACAAAAGCACACAAAAAATGTGTCGACACAAAAAAGCAAATAAATCCGAACTTTATATACAAAGGAAGACTTCGTTATTTTTCACCTCTCAGGAAAGGCTTTATTTAGATAACTGTCTGCTTATGATACCGAAAAGTAGGTGACAAATTGATGATCATACTCGTAATGAAGAAGTCCTTTTCAACCAAAGAAAACAAACCTTAGAGATGTTACACATGAATAACTTTTCTCCTTTTTGGAAAGCAATGGAGTAGGGGACAGTCTCAATAAAGAGGCTAACGAGCGATAGTCTAAAATTTATTCAATGCATTTGGTTTCAAGCAAGATTTTGGACATGAACTCGTGGGATCAATAATTGATTCGACGATGACTAATGGCGAAGAGAGGAATAAGTCTAAGATCACTAGGGACAACATTGACCGAGTTTGTTGCAACAGTTGCAACAGAGTGGCATAACCGAGAAGATGCCAACAAAAGTTATATAAAAATATTTAATTACATGCTGTTCAGAAGATCGCTTTTTTGTTAAACACTGATCTAGGTTAACAAAACTGAGAAGAGTTGAGTTCTTTTTTGATGTTGTTAACACATCAATAAGTATCGTATGTAGAGGACGGAAGGTAATTTCGTTATCAATGATAATAACACCTCTTCACAGGTTCATCCCATTTAGTTGAGAGGTTTTACCAAGTAATTTGTACATTTTTTTTACAATATAAGCGGCCAAATCAACAGTCAACGGTTGTATTCGTCCATGATTTTTTTTTAATCTTTTCTCAAATAATTTAAAAAGTATTGTCCATTTAAATTTACGATGTAAGAAACGTAAAGTTTATCAGGTTCTCGGGCGTTTATCAATCAGAGGATGTATTGGAGTATTTCAACGAATAATAGTAAGTTTACTTTACGGGTCGGAGATAAAAACGCATTATAGCATTAAAACCAAAGTGGAACTCAAAGGGAATAAAAGTTTCCTAGGTTTGATTACCTTTGTAACAAAACCCTTATGTTCTTAAGAAAATTAATTCAAACGTGTCTACGAATATGTTTAACTACGAGGGCGGGTCAATAAGTCTTTTTGAATTTCTGACCTCTTTACTGAAACAGCAACACTGCTCCTGTCAACAGGCATCTGTCAGTTGACTCCTGTCAAAATTTAAACTTGCTGCGTCAGTTAGTTTGTGTTTGACAGCTATTTTTATCAGACTACTCACTAATTTGAGGAGAAAATGGAAAAAAGTGAATTTCGTGTGCTTATTAAGCATTATTTCTTGCGAAAAAAAACCATTACCGAGACCAAGGCTAAGCTTGATAAATACTATGGGGACTCTGCACCATCGATTTCAATGGTAAAAAAGTGGTTTACTGAATTTCGTTGTGGCCGTACAAGCACTGAAGATGCCGAACGTCCTGGACGCCCAGTTGAGGTCTCTACACCCGAAACAATCGAAAAAATTCACGATATGGTGTTGGCCGACCGAAGATTGAAAGTGCGAGAGATTGTGGAAGCCGTAGGGATCTCGCATGGCTCAGTGATTTCAATTTTGAATGATCACTTGGGCATGAGAAAGCTTTCCGCAAGATGGGTGCCGCGTTTGCTCACAGTCGACCACAAACGCAATCGTGTAACAACTTCACAGGAAGGTTTGGCGTTGTTTAATCGCAATATGGAGGAGTTTTTGCGCCGTTTTGTAACCGTGGACGAAACATGGATCCATCACAACACACCAGAGAACAAACAACAGTCAAAACAGTGGGTTTCTAAGGGTGAATCGGCGCCAAAGAAGGCCAAGGTGGGTTTGTCAGCCAATAAAGTTATGGCGACTGTTTTTTGGGATGCACGCGGGATAATCCACATTGACTACCTTCAAAAGGGAAGAACAATCAATGGGGAATGTTATGCCAACTTATTGGACCGATTCAATGACGATTTGAAAAAAAACGACCTCATTTGGCCAAGAAAAAAGTTCTTTTCCACCAAGACAATGCAAGGGTGCACACATGTGCAGTTGCCATGGCAAAAATCCATGAATTGGGCTATGAATTGCTCCCTCATCTACCCTATTCTCCAGATTTGGCTCCGAGCGACTACTTCTTGTTCCCAAACCTGAAGAAATGGCTTGGTGTAAAAAGATTTGACTCCAATGATGAAGTCATCTCGCAAACAAAGGCCTATTTTGAGGACCTCGACAAATCATTTTTTTTGGAAGGGATAAAAAAATTGGAGAAGCGTTGGGCAAAGTGTATAGAGCTCAAGGGAGACTACGTTGAAAAATAAAATTATTTTTTTATCAAAAAATCTGTGTTTTAATCCAAAAGTCACGGACTTATTGAACCACAGTTAAACAATTTGGATCGGCGGCCACTCAGCATAATCTCAGTGGATGCTTGCTAACCACGAGATCTTTCATTAATTACAAATTCTTGTCGAAAATTAAAAGAAAACTTCACAGAAAAAGCCGGCGGAAAAAAGTAAGCCTGCAATATACTCAAAACCTTCCCTACATAGAAATAATGAACGGGCCCGATATTGCCTTAATAAAAGCTTCCAAGCGTGCTCGAAACTCTCCAAACCGTTTTGTCATTCCTGAAAATTCTTTGATATTTACGTTCAATATCGTTTGACAAACAATCATCAACAGACTTACACCAGAAATAAAATCAAATTTATTTCGAAAATCCGCTTTGAATTCGCGAAACTTATAGAAGATTGCGTGATTTGGTTGGTCCACGCAATCGAACAAGTGATGTACTGTTTCGAATAAATTTCGTGCCACGTACTTTTTAAATAACGCAAAGATAGCAACGCATCAACGTAACGTACATATAGCAGAAACTCAAGAAGCTGTTCAGTGTCGATT